>OX381594.1:3674357-4924357 GCA_947458855.1 Monopis laevigella | reverse complement strand
GTCTACACCGAACAAGTGGCTAGCTCGTCGCGATGTTTTGAATAGACTCAACAACCCATCTATAAACAGTTTCACAAGTTGATATAGTGAAACCAGCGACAGCTTAACGTGCTCTCCGAGGCACTATAATGGTGTTGTCAAACAAATGTATATATTTTTTTTAATTAAAAACTCATTGGTACACACCGGGATTCGAACCAGGGACCTAAGTGTTTTTAAGTCCAAGATCTAACCAACTCGGCCACCACGTATATCAATAATTCTATACTTATTTAATATTTATATATAAGTTTATTAAATGAATTTATTATCTTATTAAAAAAATAAAATATGTTTTTCTACTAATCCATGTTAGTTTTTTAATATATAAGACACTAGCTGAGTGTAACTATTACTCGCTGATAATGTAGCTTTCTATAGGTTTTTTTATCGGTTCAATAGTTTTTGTAGTAGAAAACAAATAATCAAATATTTTCTCTTTATAATATTAATAGATTGGTAAGCTCCAAAGATGACGAAATAAAAAAAAATGGAACAAACTAAAAATATATATATTGTATGTATTAGAATCGTGATTTTTGGAACACATAGTACAAACCCACAGAACATATTATGGCTAGAGCAACAAGAAACATTTTATTTATTTTTTTGAGATTATATTATTAAAAAGGATTTATATTTATAATATTTCAACTCGCCCATCGCAGGATAGTTTGTAATTAATTACGTTTATATCTGTTAAATATTTGTATATAATATTCTTGTGTTATAAATTTAAGTAAGTAAGTTGTGGATATTTATGTATATTATTATTGTTTATTATATTATGTTAAAAGACTAAACGGAACTGGCATGATCGTTAAGCGACCAAAGTCTCTAAATTAATTTAAAAAAAAAAAAAAATTGACACATTTTCGAACAACAATTAATTTTTTGATTTGGAGGATCCAAATCAAAAAAATAATCATCCTTTATCCCTATTACAAATCGATTGGCGGCAGGCAAAATAATTACTGTATGATTAGCTTACACGCAATTAAATAATATTAAACCTACCTATTTTTTAAATAAAAATATATTTATAAAATAAATAAATAAGCTTGTATTTATAAATACTATGCATTTTATAGGTTGCAGTTTAAGAAGTACTTTTTCGTGTTTTACACGCTAACGCAGTCTTAATAGTAATCAGCCATCTTGTAACGCAGGGTAACGTAACGATATTCGTTAAATATTGGAAACCGCTTATCGAAACATTATCGTAAACGTTAAATACAGATCGAGGGATTTAACGACAAGTCGACGAGAAAATGCGTCGTAACATGAGAAGGCGAATAGAATATGAAAAATATTTAAATACGAATTTGTTCGAATCGAATGATTTTACTTTATTTTCGGAAACTGAAACAAAATATAGACCGACTCCATGGTCTGGTCTAGTGATTTTTTTGCTCCCGAGAACCGTTTAAACGGCCGCAGGGTACCTACCGGAGGGATTAACTCATCCTCATTTCGCCGATGGTATTCGGAGGCAACACCTAAAAAATTGCTTTCAATAATCAAATAATCTTTGTTGCGGTGGTATATCCTCGTTGTATAAAGCGCTCACCTATCCCAAGTCCGGCTTTTTTGTCATCTGCTTAACTTAACAGTTGCGCAGTGACTTAACCACTGAGGCCGCTTTCACATACATATTATTATTATTATATTGCCCTGTGCCTAGATTTCGCTCACCAAAGTTAGCTCGCAAATAACCGCCACCTGAAAGGAGACTATCATCTGGACAAGAAATCGATGCAATAGTCTCCCGAAAACCGGTGACCTACAGACTGAATCCGAAACATGACTATATCACTTGATGGGTTTAAATAAACGTCTTTACAGTCCCAGGGACACTTAGTTTTTGTTAAGTCGACAGATTAAACATGTCATGACAAATCGAATTTGACACCTAGAGTTGAGCTGAAATATTTTATCATCAAGCCAGGTTCCTGAGGGTTTGCAAGCCTGCCTGCTTAACATCAGGTAGATACAAAGTCCCATAACGTGCTCCAAGAAAAAATAATTTAGATATTAAGGGCTCTGCAGTCGACTTGACGCCTATACAAACGTACTTCCAATATTACAACTTGGTTGTTAGTCGAAGTTCAATTATTATTTTTATGTTGGTAATTGTACGCAAAAATCTTTCTTTTGTGGGTAATAAATATTTTTGTATTATAATATTTAAAAAATACTTTTAATGATTTAAAAAATAACCTACACAGAGATTTATTAATAAAATTACTCACTAAAATATTATTTTAATTCTGCGACAAACAGTAATCGAGTATTACTGGAAGTGTGAAAGCTCATTTTGTATGAAGAACGCGGGCTTCGCTATTATTACGAATGCAGCGTTAACCCTCTTATTAAAAACAAAGTTATATTAAAAGTTTTAGTTAAAATTGAGTTTTAACCTTTTTCTGCCAAAGATGATTTTCATTTGTACGACGAAAAAGACGAAACACTATTTTAACTAACACGTAAATATAGGTTTTATAAATAGGGGTGAAAGCTTTTATAATGTAATGGAAGTTTTACTAGGATAAAAACCAAATTTTAACATTATATTTGGGTAGGAAGATGTCCGATTCATAGCCTAGTACATACCACAATATTTTTGCCTTTTTTAAGTTCTTAATTCTGGTCTTTTCCAAATTACCTGAAACAATAAACAAATAAAATATCTTTTTTTTTTTAATGATTCATTATAATTAATCCACCTGATCATAAGTGGTAATCTAATAAAGTCATGGAGTTTTCCCTTCTTCCTTTAATCCAGAGTCCTTTAAGCGTAGCGTGAATAAGTTTCTCAAGCAGACATAGTGGAATGAACCAATTGAAGCAAGCACCATAGCTACTATTGGTTGAGAACTTTCTTGGACGTTACATTGGCACTTACCATCAGGTGGATGTAGGGTCACATGTCCTGCTATATAAAAAAAAAAAAAAAAAAATGGAAGGTAGGTAGGAAGATGCACTAAGGACTAAAATCGTCTTTCAAGGATGAAAACAGAAGATGGCTGGCCGCCAAGTAAACCACAACAAAAATATTTTTTTAAATGTAATCACGGGTGCCGCACGGCGCGCGAGACCGCCTAGACAGCCCCAGGGTACCCAGCGGAGGGGTTTTTAACCCCCCTCGTCGTAGCCGATGGTATGATTCTACATCGAACAGGTGACTAGCTCGTCTCGATTTTTTGATAAACCAATCAATTGGATAAATCAATAGCCCATCTATAAACAGTTTCACAAACAATCAAACCCTTTCTCTTTATAATATTAGTATATCACAATATAAAATAATATTAATATATAAAATATGAAGGACATTACCTGATACAACTTACAGTAACTTTTTTTAAGATATAAATAAATTTATTATAAAAAAGAGAGCTTTCCGTAGAAACCCGTTCTTATTAACCAATAAATTTTAGGATTTACTACGTTTACCCTTCTTTCACCAAAATAAGTCTGAGGCTGAGTTGCACCAAAGTGTCTGTTAAAGTAATTGCAACGATTTTACCAGCTGTCAATCGACCTTTAAAATTAAAAATGTACATTCAAAGCCATTTTTAACTTTCGAATGTACCAGTAGCTGTCATTCTATTTTTTAGTACATTCGACGCCATTTTTAACTACAAATATACCAGCTGTATTTCGAACTTTAAAATAAAACTGGTATATTTGACGCCATTTTTAACTTTCAAATGTAATAGCTGTCATTCGATTTTTAAAACAAAACTGGTACACTCGACGCCATTTTAACTTTCGAATGTACCAGCTGTCATTCGATTTTTAAAATAAAACTGGTACCTTCGAAGCCATTTTTAACTTTAATCATTACAATTACTTTAACAGACACTTCGGTCCAACTGGAGCTCAGGCATCCCTTCTTTCCCGTCAAAGGCGCGTTCCGTCAAAAGGTAACAATAATGAAGACGAGCGCAATCTTATGAATGTGCGTCACGTACGGCGTTCGTGATCGCAATACTAAACCCCCGGACCTCTACTTATTAGTTAACTACCTAATACCACGCATCCCTAACAATCCTCAAAAATAACCATTTGATAATGAACCGTAAATTAATAAGAGTAAGGTCGTTTCTTTTTATGGCCCGAAATAAAAGTTCAGGGACGCATATTTATCGAGAAAAAGATCTATTTTTACACAATTTTCACGGACGTGATAATTATTCTTAATTTTTCACAGTTACTTAACTTTTTGTTTCGGGCGATTAGTTTTGAATTCTAATAAGAAGATAATTTATTTATTTATTTTCATGTATTTGAGGAAATTATATTAAAAATTAAGGGAAGTTGTGGAAAATAGTGCCTAATAGCTAATTAAGTAAATAATAAATATAGCTAATTAAAAATAATAATATCCTACCCAAATATATATCTCAATCTTTGTTATATAATTGTATTGTTTATATTTATTATTTTACGTGCACCCTTTCTGTAAATAAATAATTATGCTTTTTAACAATTATTTCACACAGAAATGTATAAGATCACTAGTATTTTGTATTGTTTAAAACATTGAAATTATATATTAATATTTATTATAAATATAAACAAGTAAATAATCTAATAGGAGTAATTTTACTAAAAAAGCGGCCCCAGCCTAGTGGTTAAGTCACTGCGCAACTGATAACAAGGTTAAGCAGATGACAACAAGGCCGGACCTGGGATGAAAGGAGTTATATAAAAAATATTCAAAAATAAATGTAAATAAAATAGAACGGTGTAATGGAGTGTCATTGACAGTTATTAAACTCTTAAATACGCTTTGGGGGTTTCTATACATTCTGTATAAAAAAATATAAAGGATTTAAGGTATGTTTCAAATATTGTCTTCAGGATAAAATGGTGTAGATCTAAATATTTACACAGCGTCACTCAGTGCAAGCTAAACTTACAAAATTGGTTTAAAACTTGGGGCATTTACAAAACTTTCCAATGTTTCCTACACAAGTTTTGAAACATAATTCTGACGCTATATTCTCTCGGAAGAAACGTTCTAAATTAAAATTTAGTAGAAATTTCGTTTGGTAGTAAAATTAGGTTTCGAGTTTGAAACTGAATTTATTTTCTAAAGGTATTTCGTAAGTCGCAACTGGAACGTTATAGTTGCTAATTTTATATAACTTACACACTCATATATATTTATTTATTCTTATAAACTTAATGTTCTAATGTCCCGAAGGTTTGACTGTCAGATAATGCCCAACGGCATTAAGTCCGCCTTTGTATTATGCAATAAAGTTTGATAAATAAATATAGACCTATTTTATTATATAGGGCCTCCTAGTTCAGGTTGCAATGAGACCTCAACTATAATTTACAAGTCTTGAGATTTGAACCACTAGGCTGGGACCGCTTTTTTTATAAAATACTCCTTATCTATACTAATATTATAAAGCTGAAGAGTTTGTTTGTTTGTTTGTTTGTTTGTTTGTTTGAACGCGCTAATCTCCGAAACTACTGGTTCGAATTGAATAATTCTTTTTGTGTTGGATAGTCCAGTTATCGAAGAAGGCTATAGGCTATATAACATCACGCTACGACCAATAGGAGCAAAGATATAGTGGTAAATGTGTAAAAAACGGGAAAAATTATTTCATCTTTGAAGCCTTCCGTTGCGTGCGCCGTGAAAACGGTTCAAGATACACAAAAAATATGTATTAAAGAATAATCTAAATATATATAACTCAAAGGTGACTGACTGACATAGTGATCTATCAACGCACAGCCCAAACCACTAGACGGATCGGGCTGAAATTTGGCATGCAGGTAGATGTTATGACGTAGGCATCCGCTAAGAAAGGATTTTGATAAATTCTACCCCCAAGGGGATAAAATAGGAGATGAAAGTTTATATGATAAAAAAATAACTATTCCACGCGGACGAAGTCGCGAGCACAGCTAGTTATATTATATTCTTAATGTTGTTCGAATTTTAGTGTAAATTATGTGTAATCCAAATTTTTTTTTTTTTTTCCAATAAACGTTTTATATATTTATTTATATTGTCCTGCATATAATCAACCATATAAAAGATAAAATTTATTTTGTTAAAACTAAATTATTAACCAAAGTGTTTTCCCGAATACAAAATCCACTGAAATACGAATTATTAAAGAAATGGATAAGCTGTACTCAACTGTCAATATAAAATTCTTTCTGATATAGAAAAAAAAAAATATGACCCAACACAAAAAGATTAATAAGTAGAATGACCGACAAAATATTATTTTAATTCTGCGACATCCAGTAATCGAGTATTATTGGAATTGCGAAAGCTCATTTTGTATGGAGAACGCGGAGTTCGCGAATACGAATGCAGCGCCCTTAACTATAATTTATTACCTATGTATATATTTTGACTAATTTTGTTGATAATTCCCTATCATTGATTGTGTAATTCTTTGTATGTCAAGGGCAGGATATAGCTAAAATTCTGTAAAATATAGAGTTCACATATAGAATTAAAATTGTACTAAATTTCAGTTACTTAAACTGCACACTAATAGGAAGGTGTCATTAGTATTTTTTTTTAAAACCGATGCTATTGGCGGCTCCTTACAGTTTAAAGTGTAGAATGAAAGATTGATTAACCTAAACTCTTCATTGCTTATGCCCTCCTAAGTACTGCAGGGTGATTACGCGTCTTAAGTTCGTTCGCACGCCAATCGTTATGACGTAATTTTCTAAGATTTTTGGAGCCATTGTTAAGAAAAAGAAGAAGCCAAGCTTGATCTACGTCAGAATGACGTCATAGCGATTGGTGTGCGAGCGAACTTAAGACGCGTAATAACCCTGCTGTACTGGTGTATCAAATAGAAGTACAAAGTCAAATCATTTATTTCATGTAAATCTTTACAGATATTTATGAAGTCAAAAAAAAAAGTTTAACTTAAAAAAAGTTTAAGTTTAAGGCCTTAGAGTGCGTTTGGTTAGGCAGCTATTCATTAACAAAAGAACGACAAATATTGATTAAACCTCGATATCAGATTTAGAACTTAAACGCGATGGAATGGAAATCATAATATGAAAAATAATACCAAACCGAACACACACTAAATAACCAACTAGTGTAAGACTAGGTGGTTAGCTGATTCCATTGACCTGCCAATCATTATCTGCCATACAAGGAAGCCACCAAGGCGACCAACTTCACCGACCAAGCCTTAAATATTTATTTTAAATAAAAGGTTAGTAACTAATCAAATATAAGTAAAGGTATAAGGATCGGTATTTTTAAGGGCGGATATACCAACTGTAAAGTCGATCCCCTCAGAGACACCCCGGAGAAAAAGAAGAAAAATACTCTAGTGCTTCACACAAACTAAAAGAGGAGCACAGCCATTGATTTGCTTATGCTATATAGCATATATATATATATATATATATATATATATATATATATATATAGTAGTACAAAAAAAAACTCGTTGGTACACACCGGGATTCAAACCTATGGCCCAAAAACAGCAGTATATTTTCAACATTTGTCTGTGGGAGAAATGGCGACCTAGCCAAGTGCGCACTTGGACCTTATATATATATTTTTTGACTTTTCATAAATGCCATAATTGCCTGTAAAGGTTTATTTATTTATTTAAATTTAAATTCTTTATTGCACAAAATTGTACATAGGCAAGCTTAATGCCTTAGGCATTTTCTACCAGCTAACCTTTGAGACAGTGAAATATGCTTAGGGTGCGGAACTTTCGATAGAAGGATATACATATAATTTTAACAATGATGCATTAGATGCATAACAATACTTAAACTACTTAAATACTGTATATAATATAATAAATGTAATACATAAACATACATAACATACCAAACAAAAATTGTCACGAGGATCTGGTTTAAGCGTTCAGATAATGAGCAGTGAGCAAGCGTTTAAACACCAACATGTATGTTTACATGAAATAATATATTTGACTTTTGTACATGAGTAAAAATAAAGAACTAAAAAAAAAAAATCTAACTCAGATCAAATCTAAACTAAAACCAATTACCAGGCAAACATAAGTTACCAAGATGTCAATAACACAAAACAAATAACTGTTTTCAATATTAAACCATAATCACATAATAATAGAGTTGTTTATAGAACCATTATTTACTTATCTAGGGGACAGTGGCCTTCTCGAAGGCTATGTGACAGAGACGTCATAATAAGCGAACTGTTAAGGTGAAAGAACTGAAAATTAAAAAATAACCATGATTTGCCTTATTTGAACATAACTATGTAGTAATTTGTAACAAAAAAACTTTGCTTACATACTTAAATAGTATTCAATAATAAAGGGGAAATTGAAAGGTTGTACTTTGGCCAATATCAAATAATATATATAATATATACGTGGTGGCCTAGTTGGTTAGACCTTGGACTTAAAAACGCTTAGGTCCCTGGTTCGAATCCCGGTGTGTACCAATGAGTTTTTAATTTAAAAAATTATGTACATTTGTTTGACAACACCACTATAGTGCCTCGGAGAGCACGTTAAGCTGTCGGTCCCGGTTTCACTATACCAACTTGTGAAACTGTTTATAGATGGGTTATTGAGTCTATCCAAAACATCGCGACGAGCTAGCCACTTGTTCGGTGTAGACTCATACCATCGGCTACAACGAGGTGGGATTAAAACCCCTCCGCTGGATACCCTGGGGCCGTCTAGGCGGTCTCGGGCGCCGTAAGGCATCCGTGATGATATATATATATATATATATATATATAATAGCTAATATGAAAAACAAAATAAAATGTGAGGCTTTACTAAATAAATCAAAGAACTTTTCCCATGTGTCGCAAATGAAAAAAATACAAACAAATTGGACATTTTAACATTACTAGTTTGTATGGAGAAGGCTTTTTTTTTTATTTGCGACAAGGTTCCATGATAGACCCTCATATTAGCTCAAAGTACAACCTTTAAACATCACCGTGTACCTATATATAATAAAAAAATCTACAACGATACTAAAATATATTATAGACATTCAGAACTTGGAAAATCTATGAATTTTGTTGGGAGAAAGGTATCTATAACTTCGTTAGGCCGACGGACCGGTCTCGTTATACATACAGATGCAAAAATCATCAAGTGACCTAGTCATGTTTCAGTTTTAGTCTGAAGGTTCACCGGTTTTTAGGAGACTACTGCATCGATTTCTTGTCGAGGTGGTCTCCTTTCAGGCTGCGGTTACGAAATGGGTAGTATTAGGATTGACGATAAGGCAGGGAGTATATTAAAATACACTCGTAATGCAATTCTTCATTGTTGCCCCCAATTTCGTAATCGCATCATTTAGCCGGCATAGTGGGAGCGATCAATATTGTTTAACAATTATTGATTGACCACATTCATGTATTTTGTAGGTCTGCTCACCACCAGGTAGATACAAAGTCACATGTCGTGCTCCAATAAAAAAAATGATAAACGACAACACCAAGATAAATTGTGTAATAGAAATATATGTTTCCCCACGTGGGAATCGAACCCATAAAATGCTAATAGGATATAGTATTTACGCTGGAAAATTATAATTAAAACATATAAACAAACATATTAAATAAAATTATCAGTTTATCTAAAACATAACATTTACCAAATTTAATTTACATAAAGGTACTAAAAAGGTACTAAATCCAAACATTTCCATTCGTTTTTTTTTTTTTTGACGGCAGCAACAAAATAATAATGATTATATATAAAAAAATACTACTCATGTATTTGACCAGAAAACTAGATGCCAAGGTCGACTCAATTAACTGGTAACGATTTTCGCGGGTTCAATGACCGTTGAATAGAGGAAATGTCAAAAACATATATTTTAACCTTTTATAGGTCATTCACCGCCAATGGTTCCTTTATATAAAATCTTATAGTAGTTAAATTACTATTGTTCTATTTTTTTTGGTTTGACACAAAAAAGTTTGCTCTGTAACTAAGTGATAAAAAAATCTAAGTAGGTACTACAATAAAAATTTAGCCAAGAACATTGTGCTAATGTTGGCAGATTTTATTGATTACCTACTGTTGGGCAACGAGCTATATAAATTCGGGCTATGAAGAAAATATACAGATGCAAAAACCGTCAAGTGACCTAGTCATGTTTCGCTTTTAGTCTGTGGGTTCCCCAGTTTTCGGAGACTACTGCATCGATTTTGAAACGATGTAGTAGTTTCATGGTTATAAAACGGGCGACTGATTTAAGGATAAAGCAGCGAGGATATTAAAAAGACTATGTAATGCAAATACGTTTTTGTCGCCGCCCATTTCGTAACCATATTGTCAATCAAGCGAATAATAATGTATTTATTGATCGACCCTATTCAGGGACTTTGTAGGTCTGCTTACCATCAGGTATATACAAAGTCACATGCCGTGCAAAAAAAACGTTAGGTATCATATTTTGCTTTAAACATTATCAATCAGAATTTCACAAGTTTCAGGAATATTCACTTACTCTCACCAGCTTTACGATGGCCCAAGGGGCCATGGAATACCGTCTTACTAGCTAGTAACAAACAAAAGAGCTTGTCTTGACTGACTGACTTACTTACTACAAACCACTTCTTATTCCTAGAATAACAAATTTGAAGAGTAGCTTACTTTCTGTTGTAGAATTCCACTAATGATTTTTGGAGTCGTTATAAATTTAACCGATTTCTAGGTTGTAACCTTTGCCTTTTTTTTTAAAGTTAGGAAAGATTATATCAACCCCCCAAAATCCAAAAAACATATCGACGGTTAAGAACCAATAGTGTCTATCTCAAGTTTTTGCGTTTTTTACTTTCTTATGCGGATTTATTTAGAGTTTCATTTAGCATGGCTTGGTAAGACACCTATGTCAAAATTCACAAAGAAACAGAAGTTATACGCTATGGAAATACCACCTAAGTTAAGCGCACGTAATTATTTCTGCCAATATGGTCTATCTCTTCTCAAACACGCCTAACCTACACCATATTCGGCCCGCGACTACCCGTACCGTGAGCGAGAGTGCAACTTGAAGCTATTACAATTAGAAAGAGACGAAATCACTTGATTTGATGAGTCGTGCGCGGCCGTTAAATGTCACTTTTCTTCTGGACAGGATTCGACAAGTGGGTAAGTTTATTTCATCGTTCATATTAATTAGTAAAAAGTGATTAAATCATTCTATACTATTCTATTTTTCTTAATATAAGAAAGCTTTTAGTCTTAAATTACTTTTTTATCTTAAAACAAATGCGATTTTGTTAATGTTTTGTAGGTAATTGATTCAAAACAAACAAAAATCAAGATAGGTGATATTTCCAGAAATTATTTGTTATCATATAAATAACGTAATTCTTTTTTTTATAATTTTGGATACTTACGCAATTCTTCTTTCAGCTAATACCTCAAAATGACCTACCGGTACTACCAGTGCATACGTTCACGTCAGCTACTTAATCTTCTGCGAGATAATGAAGAATCTCGCCATGAAAACCAAAATCGTAAGTTACAAAATATTATAATTTAGTTTCTTGCTCAATCACGCAAAAATGGCTGGACAGATTTGAATAAAATTTGGCACACTATATTTTATTAGCCTGAGTTAAGACATGGGCTATAAATTAGCCCGAAATTCAGTGTACCCAGTGTAGCTATTGCGGGAACAATTACGAGGTCTAGGTGAACGAAGTCACGATCAAAAATTTACCATCATTACCATCTTGGCGTTAAATTCCGGTTGTTCACTCGGGCAGAGCGTGAGCGCCTAGGGTCCACCTACGGAACACCACACTGTCGTGACTGAATTTGCTTTTTACAAGAGCGACTGCCGTCTGATCTCTCAACCTATAGTGAAAAGCAGGCAACAGGTTTGTTGGTGTCCGCTATAACGACTCCTATCAATCGGATCCACAGCTTAACGTACCCTTCGAAGCACGCAAACACAATTTTTAGGATTCCGTACTCAAAGGATAAAAACGGGACCCTCTTACCGAGACTTTGCTCTCCGTCCGTCTGTCTGTCTGTCTGTCCGTCCGTCCGCCCATCCGTCTATTTGTCACCAGGCTGTATCTCATGAACCGTGATAGAGAGTTGAAATTTTAGAAGATGATGTATTTCTGTTGCTGCTATAACAACAAAAGTTTTTTTAATGTAATAAAAAAACGAGCAAGAGGGCCACGTGATCACTGCCACTAATGGACATTCGCAGAACTCGAGAAGTCGCGAATACGTTGCCGGTAGTTATGAGTACTTTGTATCTAAACTAAACTCCCTTCATTACAGATAGTATAACGAAAAACGTTAAAGAAGGACAATCGGGATCAACACAGAATATCAACTGTTCCCCACACAATAGACAACAATTTGACAGCTATGAGCGCGTTCTGCTCGAACGACAAAACACAATGAAGATTAATTTGAAACACCCAAAGTCGTTATCATTAAATGATTTGACTCAAGATAGCCAAATAATATTTATTAAAAGATCTCTGTCAGCACCCCAGGCACAATATATTCTAGATTTAGGAAATGAAATATTAGACCGTTCTTCTTGTATAAGTCCTTCAATTGCAGCTGGTTTTTATGATATCGATACCGATTGTACAAATGATCCAGACTATAGAAATTCAACTACAGATTGGGAATCGAGCGAAGATGAGTACGGTAATGTAAATGAAGGCAGAAAACGACGGCACATAGCTAGAAAAGAAGAATGGAAGAAACTGAAAGCCCAAAAACAAAGAATGCGTGGTGAGGAATACTTAGGGTATTCCAAGCCTCGAAATGAAAAAATGCGACAAGATCGGACACGATCTGCTAAGCAGTTGGGTGAAGCTTGTACTTCCCAGTATTGCAAAAAAAGTAAATTTAGAGGTTATACATTACCGCATTTGTAATGTTAATATTTAATACTCATTAAACTAAAGTTCGATTATCTTTTTTTTCTACTAAAAATAATAAAAATTGTGATTTTTCCTTGTTTTGTTTTATTTCAATAGCGGTTATCTAAAAATTATTTCGAAATAATTTATCCTAATAGAAACAATACCATCTATCTCATGTTATCTTTGAAAAGGTTGAGATTAGAGCATACTTACAATACCCATCATAATTCAGCCTTTTTTTATATATTATATGAATATCAACAATTTAATTATGTACACATCCAAAGAAGTGAAACATTTTTTTTATCTCCTGTAAAGTTCACTTTTTTGAGATAGACACAATTGATTCTTAACCGTCGATATACAAAAAATACTCATATTAAAATAATTCCTGTAAAATATCAAGAAGGAAATTAAAAAAAAGAAAACATACAGTCATCGCCTATTTTCTCTTTAATGAAATGAGACATTTTTATAAAAATCTATTATAGTTTAGACTGAACTTTTCCTTTTTCTAGTTATGACTTTTCTAGTTTACTTTTTTTTTAAATTTTCTATATATCTTGATATTTTATAGGAATTATTTTAATATGAGTATTTTTTTGTAGATTTTTTTTTGGATTTCAGGGGTTGATGATTCTTTCCTACCTAAAACAGAAAGATTAATAAATACAATGACAACTAATTTTGTATGGAGAAAGCCGACTTCGGATTGCAAATGCAGTATCCTTAACGAATTTGCAGGATAGTTAATATCTCGGTAACGCAAGATGCTACAGCCTATATAAATGGTTTATATAAAATCTTCTTCGAAAATCAATATTTAATTATCATTTTTTAATTTCCCCGTAAGGTTTTTTTTTAATTGGAGCACGGAGAGGCGTGTCACCTTGTTCTACCTGATGGTAAGCAGACCTACAAAGTCCCTGATTGGGGTCGATCAATACATTGTTGTTTAACAATATTGATCGCTACTATTATGCCGGCTAAATGATGCGGTTACGAAATAGGCGGCGACAAAGACGTATTAGCATTACGAGTCTATTTTAATATGCTCGCTGCTTTATCGTCAAATTAATCGCCCATTTCGTAACCACACCATGAAAGGAGGACTACCACCTCGTTACGAAATCGATGCAGTAGTCCGAGGAACTGGCGAACCCACAGACTAAAACCAACAGATGACTAGGTCACTTGACGGTTTTTGCATCTGTGTGGTTTTATAACGAGGTCGGTCGACCTAGCGAAGTTATAGAGGTTGTGTTGAACTCGCCTTCTTATACATATAAAACTCTTATCTACTAGTACAAGTAAACAAAACTGAGTATAAATAATTTAAGGCAAACATTTCTTCCCTATCGAATTCCGGTAAACGGTCATGAATCGTAACTTCTCACGAAAGTTACTACCCTCGAATCGTAAAGTTGGTGAACATTTTCTTTGCAATACAAACATTTTCCGACTTGGTACACGCGAGGTAGAAGCTTACTTCAACGAATTGGTTTTAAACTCTGAGCTTATTAATTATATTGGATAGAAAGCGCATTGAATATATACATAAACCGTATGCTGACCGCCTCCGTAGATTAATGGTTGCGCCTTTAGCGTTGAATCCGGAGGTCGTGGGTTCGATTCCTTCACATGGCATATAAATATAAGTACGTTTTTTTTAGTCTTGGTGTTTATAAAATATAATATAAATTATATCATTGTTTCTGGTACACATAGTACAAGCCTAGAGCTTAGTTTGTGACCAGAGCAATTTGGGTAAATTGTCCTACATATTATTATTATTATTCAATAAATTTACTATTAGATATGAACATTTTTTTTTTACATTTATAAAAGTTAAACAATTTCAATCCTAATTTAAACAAGTACTTCAAAAGCTATCTTATTATATCTTATAATTAATCTATCTTATTCACACTTTTGCCTTATTTGTTTAATCTGCATGATAAACATTATCATCTGACAACTTTTCCTACACAAACTGTCTAAAACTATTTTAAAGTCACTGGTTTTAAAATACGTTTTAAGAAGGTTGCAGAAGGACTTTAGTAACGTGAAGACACTTTACGGTTAACGCTCCAGTTTATTCTTTACTATCTTCTTGTAGTTTATTACATTTTCATCTTGACGTGTACCTATCTAGCTGATCAAATATGTTAGAACAGACAGCTGTTTATGTTACTAAAGGCTGGTTTACACTTAAGCAAGTACAGTAGCGAGTTAAGTTAAGAAGCCAGGAAATGGATTTGAGAACTCGATCGTCTAAAAACGTCTAAAGAAAAACAAACAAAGAACGTGGGACTGTTAATATGGCTTTTCTCGATCCTAAGATACTCTTATTTAAAAAAAAATATGATAATACGACCATAGTTCGATTTATTTATTTAAAAAACGTTATTGCACAAATTTAGTACAAAGGCGGACTTAATGCCGCTAGGCATTCTCTACCAGTCAAACCTTTGGGACAAATTAAGCATTTATGAATCTAAAAATATTACTTTAGTTATATCATTTCAAAACTTAACAGATTTTTTATAAAGTAATTATGTAATTAGGGATCTAGTAAGTAAAATCTACACCTCCATGTTAATTATTTTTTCAAGAAAAACTTTATTATCACTGAAAACATCATTTAGATGTTTGTTTGGTTTCGGGAATCCATTTCCTGTGCCATTTGATGCCAAAAGCGAGGTATTACTTATTAATACACTTCGGTTGGATAGACTGCAGTTAGATTTTTTTAGCTAATTTTTGGCATTGCTAAAAAATATCACTTGAAATTGTTAAAATAATGCTATAGTCTCAGCTTATTACTAAACACGCACGAAATCAGAAAAAAAAACAATATACCAAAGTTGGCTAAACATGTGTTTTTTCTTTGTCACATTGATATAATAATAACATGTAGGGCATTTCACACATATTGCCCTGGTCCCAAACTAAGCTATAAGCTTGTACTATGTCCAGGTCCAAGTTTAAGTCCAAGGTCTAACCAACTCGGCCACCACGTATATAAAAATAATATCCACATATAATTGGATATAAAATGGTAAAATTTTGTATAGGAATAATGATAAACGCTTGGACGCGTTTACTAACCTAAGTAGTAACTGTCCGTGTACTAAACACCCTACTGTCCCGTCGTTGTGTAAATCGGCCTTTAGGAATTGAAGTTGAAAAGCGTTTCTGGCTTTTATAGGTTCGCCTGCCGTGTGTAATTTTATTAAGGGGTAATAGAAAATAATGTTGTAGCTTTGAAAGGCATTTTATAAATAGAACGGTGAAAACAACCCCTAAATATTTTTGCACCCCTATATGAAAAATAATAAAACTAATATAATATATGTAGGCCTATTACGCCTCACAACGTTAAGCTAAACTTTAACCGAAATGACGTAGTTGTCTCTCAATTTTCAATGTCACTAGGTTTGCATTACCTCAAAATTGCATCATATCGATTAAAGTTTAGCTTAGCGTTGTGCGCGTGATTACACCGCTGCGCTCTGGTCACAAACTAAGCTCTAGGCTTGTACTATATGTACCAGAAACATCGATATAATATATATTATATATTACAAACACCCAGAGCATGACAAAATATACTAATATTTTTTAATATTCATATACAGAAAAACGTACTAATATTTTTTTGCCGTGGGTAGGAATCGAATCCATGACCTCCGTTTGTTTTAGATAAACTAAAAACTACTAAACCGATTTAAAAAATCCTTCACCTATAGAAAGCTACATTATCAGCGAGTAACATGGAAGCTATATTTTATTTACGATTTGATTTATTTTAAATTAAACCGCGAGTGAAAGAGCAGCGTACAGACAGTTATTAATAATTCAAAATCAAAAATTATTTATTTCATGTAAATCTTTACAGGTATTAGTGAATAGTCAAAAAAAAGTTTTAATAATGTAGTCTAGAGTGCGTTTGGTTAGGCTGCTATACAATAAAGTATAATAACCATTATAGATTAATTAATAAAAAGTGTCATTAAATAACAATATTAAAAAAAACTACCGAACCGAACGCACGCTACATAACCAACTAGTGTAAGACTAGGTGGTTAGCTGATTCCATTGACCATCCGATTATCATCTGCTATACAAGAGATCCACCGAGGCGACCAACTTCACCAACCGTATCCACGCCTTAAATATTAATTCTTATATTATACTATTATCATTATATTGGCTCTAGATATTTTTGAATGATCTTTAAAAGGGAGAAATAAATAAATAAATCTTTAGTATTAGAAACTAGGACTTCTAACTTCACTCGTATAGTTATTTGAAGAAAGCTAATAGAGGGCGTCTGTGTATAAGTAGATAACAAGCAATGACAAAATTCGTGAGGGGTGACTGTAAACACTAGTTGCAAAGTCAATCCCCCCCGGAAGTATTGAATATTACTACACATTGAAATAAATTCTTATTAATAATTTAAAGGATTTTTCGTATTTTGATTTGATTTACGCAGTCATACTTTACATTAAGACTTGAGCAACTGCCAATATGTATTAGGTACTATAGAAATCTGTGAAGAAATAATTGAGAAAAAGGACGAAAAATACCACTTTCAATTAAATATTTTTAACAATACCAATTATCAGTGATATATTAATACATTTATTAATATGGGTTAAATGATTATTATAAACATATCTTTCGTATTCGAGAGAAAATTCTCTCATATTTAAGTATTTTATATTTTTATTCATATTTAAAAAAAAAATCTTTATTTATTTACAAAAAGGAGGCGCATCAAATAATAAATACAAACTAAGTAATATGTAACAAATGTAAACAAGGAAGTTTTTTTTTTATCTGGGTACGGCAAGTAGTTAGATTTTTTTTTTATTCATAAGAAATTTGCTATTTGGCACTGACTGAGGTGCTACATGGTGACTTTGAAAGGTTACTAACTAAGTTATAAGCTTGTACTATGTGTAACGAAAACTAATATAATAATACATATTATATTTTATAAACAACCAAACCATGGGCAAGTGAATAGTTTAAAACGGAAAAGTTATTTAATTTGATCAGTAGAGCCTTAAATTAGCCCAAAATACAACCTTCTTAATACACCATATGAGGGATGTACTTTGGGCTAATATGAGGTTCTGCTGATCAAATCGAACAACTTTTCCTATGGAACCATGTGTCGCAAATGAAAAAAATGTTTGGCTTCCCCATACAAATGTATCATTTTAACATTCTAGTTTGTATGGAGAAGGCAATATTTTTTTTCATTTGCGGCACAAAGTTCCATGGGAAAAGTTGTTCGTATTGATCAGTAGAACCTCATATTAGCCCAAAGTACATCCTTTCATAGTCACCATGTATAGTAAGTTAGTACGCAGGCGGAAGTATAAAGTATGCATTTGCACAATCCTTTCTCTTTTCATAATAACCAGTCAGGCCGCCATGTGCTGTTGTGACAACAGACCCGTTTAGTGGAAGCAAGTCGACCAAACTGGAACGGGTTTAAACCCCGGTTACAAACCATTGAGTTTTTATTTAAAAAAAAAAAAGTAAATAGTTTGACAACACCACTATAGCCTCTGACTGCCTCGTAGAGCACGTTAAGCAAGTCTGTGGGTACACAGGTTTTCCGGAGATTGCTGTAGTCTCCTTTCATGATGCGACTACGAAACGGGCGATTCATTTGACGATAAAAAAATAGACTCGTAATGCAAATACGTCTTTGTCGTTGCCTATTACGTCACCGCATTAATTAACCGGCATAGTGGGTATTGTTAAACAACAATGTATTGATCGATCCCATTCATGGTCTTCTTTGCTTACCATACAAAAACAACAAAAAAAAAACTTAATATAGAGTGTAGACTATGAATTACATACCTAATTTATTATTTTAATA
Source organism: Monopis laevigella (assembly GCA_947458855.1). Classification (NCBI taxonomy): domain Eukaryota; kingdom Metazoa; phylum Arthropoda; class Insecta; order Lepidoptera; family Tineidae; genus Monopis; species Monopis laevigella. The sequence continues at coordinate 4,905,515 of OX381594.1, read as the reverse complement.
CCTAAGACCACATTATTAAAAAAAAAGACTATTCATATATATAATCTAGATAGACTATCAAATAAATAATTTTGAATTTGAATTTTGTCAAAAGAATCGGTCTCGGACGCCGTAAGACATCCGTGATAGTACTTTTTATTTTTAACAAGAATTTGATCTTTACCGTGATTTTTTGTTAAATATTACTGTACAGTTTAAACTATGGGAATCAATCAATATGATCGCTTTCTTTTTTTGCGACAGTACAAATAAACCATTTCTATTGGTGTATTCAGCAGTTTAAACTATACAGTAAGTGTAAGATGGTTCAACAAAGACTCAGCAAACAAGTATCTAACTACAACATTTACAGCTGTAACAAATAAATTAACAAATGAATAAATAATATTTTCCTACCTCAAGAACATCTGAAATGTGTTTATTAGCGAAACCTCTAAAGAGACAGAGCACTGTATTCCCATGTATAAAATATTCATGAAACGTACAACTAGGCAGAAATGGGGAAAACCATAGTGTATAAAATTGTAGATAGAGACACTACAAGTGTACTAGAAATAGCATGTGCCATTTTTCGTTTACTTAATGTCTAAGATGGGGAGAGTCCCTAAAATTTCGTTACCACCGCCTATACAGATGCAAACACCATCAAGTGACCGTAAACTCGTAATGCAAGTTCGTCATTATCGTCGCGAATTTTGTAGCGTATTATTTAGCCGGCATAGTGGGTGTGATCATTGCTTTAATCAACAATGTATTGAGAGACATTTTTCATGGACTTTGTATGTATTCTTACCATCAAGTAGACACACGGTCACATGCAGTGCTCCAAGAAAATATACTTTAACAATTTATAATAACTTATTTATTTTATATATATATATTCTATATTAATATAATAACGAAAAAATATTGGTTTGTTTGTTCCGGTTAAACTCTAAAACCGACCATGGCAAACTGTACAGAAAAACCTTCTAATATTATTTTGACATAGGTTGGAATCGAACCAACGACCTTTGGATACAACGCCAACGGCGTAAATACAAACACCGGCATTCATAAAAACTTATTGAGTTCTTGAAGAACACTTTAGATAAAGTATGGTATGTCTCTTTTTTAAGCAACATACATGAATCTACGTAAAAGAGATAAAAGCTATTTTAACTAAAGTAAACTCTTATTAGTTTTTTTTTATGAATAAGGCCATAAACCATGCAGTCGATTAATATCATTATCATCATCATCATACCAGCCTTTCGCCCGTTCACTGCTGGACATAGGCCTTCCCCAAGGATCGCCACAACGACCGGTTTTGCGCTGCTTGTAGCCATCGGCTTTCCGCGACCTTTTTTAGGCGATTAATATATCAGGGTTAAATTACGTACATCGTACCCTCTCGATCCTTCTAATTGGCTTTATATTCTCTGGTCAGGCCAACAATCTGGGTATAATCAGGGAAATAAGACGTTACCTCAGTCCCCGGGGTGAACTATAAAATGTACTTATTCCTTCTGAAAATTACTATTTAGGCTGGAGTTTACATATTAAGGTCTCTGCAGTCGTCTCGACGCCCATACAAACGTACTTCCAATATTATGAAAATCAATTATTATTTTTATGTTGGTAATTGTACGCGAAAATCTTTCTGTTGTGTGTAATAAATATTTTTAATTATATTATTTAAAAAGTTATTTTTCTGATTAAAAAAAAACTAATTGAAAAGAAAGACTAATTAATTTCAAAAATATTATTTTATTTCTGCGACAAACAGTAGTCGAGTAATACTGGAAGTGCGAAAGCTCATTTTGTATGGAGAACACAGACTTAGCTATTGCGAATGCAGTGTCCTTAACATGTAGACAATAAGTTTTTAAATAAGATAATATTATTTTAAAGCGAGGGTCGTGAGTTCGAATCCCACCCACTAGGATTTTTCAATGCCGGCTAAATAATGCGATTACGAAATGGGCGGCGACAAAGACGAATTGCATTACAAGTATAATTTAATATACTCGCTGCCTTATCGTCAATTAAACCATCCATTTCATAACCACACCCTAAATGAAGAATACCACCTCGACAAGAACTCATAACAGCGATTTCTTGAAAATATCATGAAGCCACAGACTAAAACCAAAATTATTAAACGGAAATAGACGAGCCTGCCAGTTGTTAACAATTTAAAAAGTAAATAAACTCAAGAAGCAGACATTGAATTAATACTAAAATTATCCATTAATTTTGTCATCATGACCTTAATCGCCTAAAGGGGTGGTCACGAACCTGACAACTAAGTTTATGTCCCAACAAAGTTTCAGACAAAGAAAACTTTATAAAGCAAACTCGACATTCCTGACAGAAAGTACAATTAAGTTAGGAGACAGTTGGGGTTCATTTATTTTTTATTTATTGAACAACTCAGCAATAAATAAATTATAATATAATTTGTTACACATATACGTGGTGGTCGAGTTGGTTAGACCTCAAACTTAAAAACATCACAGGTTTTAGGTTCAAACTCCGGTTGTGTACCAATATTTTTTTAATAAAAAAAGATTGGTACACAACCGGAGTAATGGTAGTATAAATACCTCGAAGAGCACGTTAAGCTGTCGGTCCTAGTTTCACCATACCAACTTGTAAAACTATTTATAGATAGGTGATTGAGTATTTTTAAACACCGAGACGAGCTGACCACTGGTTCGGATTTTGGTACAAAACAAAGGGTTTTTATTCTTACATCGTCGTAGCTGATGGTAAAAGTATACACCGGATTACACCGAACAAGTGGATAGCTAATCGCGATGTTTGGATACATTCAATAATCTATGAGCACTAGGACTGGTTGTCAAACAAATGTACATGTACCAACTGTTCGGTGTAAACTCAGTATACTCAGTATAGACTACGACAGGGTAGCGAAACCCCACCGCTGGGTACCCTGAGGCCGTCTAGGCAGTCTCGGGCGCCGTAAGGCACTTATTTAATTAATGTGGTTAGATATAGATATATTTAAATTAAATTGAATAATGTTCAAGTAAGTAAATCAAAGTAAAAAATATGTATATATACGGGATATACACTTTTACCTTGCCTATAAAGGTCAACGGGAAATAAATATGGAGTAAAAAAAGTATTCTAAGTTGTAGAACATTTGATTTTTTGATTTTACAAGATGGATCGACGACCTGAAAAAGGTCGCGGGAAGCCGATGGCTACAGGCAGCGCAGAACCGGTCGTTGTGGCGATCCTTGGGGGAGGCCTATGTGCAGTAGTGGACGCGTGAAAGGCTGGTATGATGACGATGATGATGACATTTTTTCCACCAAATGTCATCATCATCATCATCATTTTACATTTGAATTTCCACCAAATGTAAAATCAAGAAGTGTGCTCTTGGCTAGTCGTTATTCTTCTCGCACATACACAAACAAATGTTGTAAATTTCTTGTTTTTAATATGCTTAATATAATAAGTTTACGCTTGAATAGTCAAACCTTTAATAGAAATATATGAGTATAGCTATTAAAGCCACTACATTCGTAATCATGAACTCCACGGTCTCCATACAAAATTAGCTTTCGCACTTCCAATAATACTCGATTACTGTTTGTCCTCGTCACACCCGATGACGATGCGTAACATACGCTGGCGGATTGCCCCGCTTGTACGAGTCTGCGCAGCGACCTCGTTGCGGTTATTGCAGGTGACCTCTCGCTGCCGTCCGTGGTTCAGTCTATGGTCGACAGCGACAGCTCATGGCAGGCGGTCCTTTCCTTTTGCGAGGAAGTCATCTCCAATAACCGCAAAGGGCCGCAATAGCCCTCCCAGCCCCAACCAATAACATCTTAAGCCCCCTTCTTAAAGAGTCGATGCCTGCAAAAAGCGGGCTGTGCCAGCGTACCCGTGGCCCCGCCATTAGTGCGGCCGGAGGAACACCGTGGGGTTTAGTCGGTAGGAGTCCGACATAACCTGGCTGTCGCCCCCGCGATAGTCGGGTATCCATGAGGATTCCCCACGTTAAAAAAAAAGAAAAAAGGTTCATGAAGAACGTGAAATCAGTTTTCTGAATAAAATTGTGCAGAACTGTAAGGAGTTTGATATATTTGCTTCATCTGAGACTGAGACCAAAAGAGCTGTCCTGAGGTACTTGGAGCCATTATAATTTAAAGAATTGTATTAGTTAGATAATTCTGTAATGTACAATTATTCTATAAAATAAATAAATAGGTCATTCACTACCCGTTCACGTAAATATAAGATTCATTCAAAATAAAGTTTACTAATTTTACCTCTCGAATTATTCACACGATCATAACCAATCAAACTTGTGACCCAATCTGGGACGAACAGTGACCTAAGTTTGAACGTTCTTGCAGGACAAACTTCGACCAATCTTGTATAATAGTGTGTGTAGGGTGAATATAATTTGCTTAAACTGAGAGACTAAGTTTCTCTAGTATTCCCTGAAGTTTGTTGTTTCTCTAAACAGCTGGTGAAATATTTACATTGGGAAGAGTTTACATAGAGGTAAGTATTAAATATTTACATTGGGAAGAGTTTACATAGAGGTAAGCATGAAATATTTACATTGGGAAGAGTTTACATAGAGGTAAGTATGAAATATTTACATTGGTAAGAGTTTACATAGAGGTAAGTATGAAATATTTACATTGGTAAGAGTTTACATAGAGGTAAGTATGAAATATTTACATTGGGAAGAGTTTACATAGAGGTAAGTATGAAATATTTATTCGATAATTGCGTTTGTTTTTGTTGTATTTGTAAAGTTAAACCCATAACCCCTGACAGCCAGTAATAGAATAATGTGTCATTGGCATACTATATGTTGGAGAAAGGTAGTCTGTCTATCTTTCAAGTCAAAACGCACGTTTAGTTTCTATATAAATTTAATTAAAAATATATACGTGGTGGCCGAAATGGTTAGACCTTAGACTTAAAAACACTTAGGTTGTACTGTTTATAGATGGGTTATTGAGTCTATCCAAACATCGCTACGAGCTAGCCACTCGTTGTGTGTAGACTCATATCATTAGCTACTATGAGGTGGGTTTAAAAACCCCTCCGCTGGGTACCCTGAGGCCGTATAGGCGGTTTCGGGCGCGGTAAGGCACCCGTGATGATTATATATATAATTTTAAATAATAAATGTACCTAGTTTTGGATATGTATAGCAGCCTAACTAAACGCACTGTAAGATATTTTTTTTTGGATCATCATAAATATCTGTAAAGATTTATATGAAATAAATAATTTATAAACTACTGACTCGATTTTTGATGCAATACGGTAGGGCGGTAAATTGAATACCGGGGTTAAACATAGGGTATACTATATTTTGCATAGCTACAATGAATGCAGATATAAGCAGGGAATTTTGTATTTTGAGTATCTTAGTAAAAGTTTCAAAAACACAATGCATAAGCACTTTTAATTAAAATATTTTTCAGTTTATATTAACTTGAAAAATATGAATATATTTAGTTTCGTATTATATATATATGTATATCATCACAGGTGCCTTACGGCGCCCGAGACCGCCTAGACGGCCCCAGAGTACCCAGCGAAGGGGTTTTAATCCCACCTCGTCGTAGCCAATGGTATGAGTCTACATCGAACAAGTGGCTAGCTAAAGGCTCAATAACCCATCTATAAACAGTTTTACAACTTGGTATAGTGAAACCGGGACCGATAGCTTAACGTGCTCTCTGAGGCACTATAGTGGTGTTGTCAAACAAAAGTACATACTTTTTTAAATTAAAAACTCATTGGTACACACCGGGTTTCGAACCAAGGGCCTAAGCGTTTTTTAAGTCCAAGGTCTAACCAACTCGGCCACCACGTATATTCGGCCTCCACGTATATAGAATTTCGTATTATATTATAAGTTATGATTACATTGATACCTCAATACTACTATAATGTAGCTAAGAAACTTACTACATTACATTTTCATAAAAAAAAACGGTCAAAAACACTGTTCACGTACTTAAGGTTAATATGATTATTACAGAAAGCAAACATTTAAAATAAAAGCTATAAATTTGAATATTAAAATAAAATAAAAAAAAACACTTTTTAAAAACTTATTAATGCGTATTTATATATAACGAAGCCGCGGAAAAAATCTACTTACATAAGCATCAAGAATTTAAATAACTGCCTAGCACCGCTACCAACTTCTAAGTTCTGTTAGTTTCCCTCACCGATATTTTAGTACATACGAACCTTGGTATTATTGGTAAAGCCACGTGAGATCGGCTCCTGCTGTGCGGTATTAAGTTTACTGAATATTTATTAAACCAAACCTATAAGTTGTTTTTTTTTTAAGTTACTTTTAGCAATGAAGGTAAACATGTTACGTAAAGATCCGGCGGAATTGTAAAAATAAGTACATATTATGCCTTACCTTTTAAATTTGTTGTGTCAAATGAATACTAATAATAGGTCATCGACCGTGTTTTTTATATTTTTAGATTAGCGGAAACTTAAACGCTGTTAGCATTTTATCCGGAGGTGTTATTAGGAGAGAGAGGTATATTAGAAGTTGTACGTTTGTCTGTAAACTATTCCTTGGTCTGAGTGCTTATAAAATATAATATAATAATAATATGTAGGACAATTTCACATATTGCTCTGGACATAAACTAAGCTCTAGGCTTGTACTATGTGTAGCAGAAACAACGATATAATACTATATTTTATAAACTCCCAGACAATGATAAAAACTATACAGAAACAAATCCTAATATTTTTTTAGCATGGGTGGGAATCGAATCCACCACCTCCGGATTTAAAGTCAATTGCGCAACAACTAGTTGACAGAGGACGTTCATATATATTTGTATTAATATGTATTTGTTTCGTTGTTTCTGGTATACATACTACAAGCCATAGAGTTCAGTTTGTAACCGGGGTAATAACTGTCAAATATCCTACATATATATATTTAAAAAAAATTGCAGCTTACACCACAATGATCAGAAATTTTTGATTGATAAATTACAGAAATATATATATAAAATTTTAGATAGATATATATGCATAAGATATCTAAAAAGGGGTTTTTAATATCCCCGCTTTATAGTCAAATCATCCCACCTCGTCAAAATCAATGCAGGAGCCCCTAAATACCGGTGAACCCACAGACTAAAACCGAAACATGACGAGGTCAATTAACGGTTTTAAGGTGGCAGTGAAACCGGACGCCCTAACGAAATTATAGGGAAATCCTTCTCACTTAAGACTTTACATTTTACGTATATTAAAAAATAGAACAAACCAAAAAAAAATAATTAATTAATTTATAATACCTAATATACGAAATACCCCGCCTTCCCTTACCACTAGTTCACAGTTCAATAATTAGCCATCAAGCGTGGTCACCCTGCTGTCAGGGTACTAACAGCACCGGGTACGCGGTCGTAGATAACCACAGCGCGGAAATTAATTCGGTTATCCATAAGTACACACCATCTCGAATTAGAAGGGTTAAGGAAGGGGGGGGGGACAGTTTCTAACTCCGTAGTTCCATTAGCGCCAGATTATGGGATCAGTGAACAAGAAATCAATGGTTCTAAGTGGATTATTTTATCAATATCTTGTGAATTACTAAGAAAAATTTACATACAGAATGTAAATTTTGCATAAAATTTATATTTTTCTAAAAATATAAAACTGTATAGTGTATCTTTTACAATTGCTAAAAGATTTTTTTTTAAATTTATTAAAGGTTCATTAAAAGGTTTTTAATTAGGTTTATTAAAAAGTTCATGAGACATCAGCCCCAACCAAATTACAAAAACATTTTTCCTTATAGTAATACACAAAAACAAACTAAAATACAGATCATTAAATACAAAAATTGTTTAAAAATTAAATAATATTAATGTTAAAAATAAAGAAGAAAAGAGTAAGATTAACCTAAGAAGTGATATAATCATTGCTGTTAACAAAATTGCAATACAAAAGCACTGAATCTAAGAAACAAAAAGTAAAAACACATAATATTAACTAACTCGGTCACAAAATATGTACATGCCAAAATAAACTTAAAGAAATAAAATTACTTTTTCAAAATTTATGACAAAGACCTTCAGTCACTGCCACTGATGACGCCGCTCTAAAGAGAGGCGAAATATTTGGCAATAAAATTGTATAGCTTCAATTTATATATTTTACCTAATATGAAACTTATACTGAATGTGTGTATGTTATATTATATTATATATAATAAGTAAATAATGCGCTAGTGTGCTCGTGTTTTTTTTTTAATTATGCACGCGTAGATGCTAATTAAACTTCAGAAAAAAAAAGTTCAATAGTACCCAGCAGTTTCTTTAAACGTGATCGTTAGATTGTTATTTTGACAATCTAACGCTCACGTTATAAGAAACTGAATGTGGCCGCTGGAATGCATTACTATAGTTTTATATATATATATATATATATATCTTCACGGGTGCCTTACGGCGCCCGAGACCGCCTAGACGGCCCCAGGGTACCCAGCGGAGGGGTTTTAATCCCACCTCGTCGTAGCCGATGGTATGAGTCTACACCGAACAAGTGGCTAGCTCGTCGCGATGTTTTGAATAGACTCAATAACCCATCTATAAACAGTTTCACAAGTTGGTATAGTGAAACCGGGACCGACAGCTTCAAAGTTAAAGTCAAAGTCAAAAATATTTATTTCATGTAAACCTTTACAGGCATTTATGAAAAGTCAAAAAAAAAAAAAAGTATATATAAGGTCCTGTGTGTACTTGGCCAGGTCGCCATTCCTCCCACAGACAAATGTTGAGAATATAATACAAAATAAACAAATCGTAAACTATTAAACTATTGTCCTTGCGGGAAGAAAAAAAAAAAAAAAAAAAACAACCCAACCGAACACACACTACATAACCAACCAGTTTAAGACTAGGTGGTTAGCTGGTTCCATTGACCTGTCAATCGTTGACTGTCCTGCAAAAGTGCCACCAAGGCGACCAACCCAACAGACCATAGCTACGCCCCAAATATACATACTTTAGTATAGGTAATCAAAATATACCTACAAGTAGATAGATGAAAGGTATCTTTCAGGGCGCAAACTCTGATCACAAGTCGGTCGCCTCAGAGACACCCTGGAGAAAAAGGTACCAGCAAGTAAAAAACTCTGATGTTCCACATGTACCGTATCATTGGAGGAGCATGGTCCTGCATGGTTATTGACTTAAACCTATGCTTATAGCATGTGGTATATACTCTCATCCTACCGAAGAGCACGCGTAGAACACCCCAAGGCAGATATACTATCTTACAATATTGAAAGTACAGAATTACAGAACACAACATTTCTTTGATGCCAGCGCCGGCCTATCAGCAAAAGATTTTTCGGGATCTCCGCTTCTTATATGATAACAATAAAACGCTTATCGTGCTCTCCGCACTATAGTGATGTTGTCAAACAAATGTATATATTTTTTTTAATTAAAAACTCATTGGTACACACCGGGATTCGAACCAGGGACCTTAGTGTTTTTAAGTCCAAGGCCACCACGTATAACTATACTATAGTTTTGCTAATATTTTAAGAAGCTGTGCCGAAATACAATCAGCTACGAAAATTGTAAATAAAAACCCCTGTCATAAGTACCCTGAGACCATTAATTTGGTCTCAGTAGCCCTCTGAAAGGCACCCGTTATGATATTATATTTTAGGAATCTACTGTATCGTTTTCTTGTCGAGATGGTAGTCTCCTTTCAGGGTTTGGTTACAAAATGGCCAGTTAATTAGACAATAAAGCAGCTACAATCCAATTTTGTCTTCGACGCACGCCACCGATTTCGTAACCGTATCATTTAGAGTAGGAACAAAGTATTGACCGCGTCTTTTTACCATAAAGTAGATATACAATGTTACTTTGGGCTAATATGGGGTTCAATTGATCAAATCAAACTTCTTTTCCCATGGAAATGTCGCAAATAAAAAAAATTCCCCATACAAACTAGTAATGTTAAAATGACCAATATGTATTGGGAAGCAAAAATTTAACACATGGTTGCATGGGAAAAGTTGTTCGATTTTATCAGTAGAACCTCATATTAGCCCAAAATACAACCTTTCAAATTCACACTGATAGTCATACATGCCGTGTTCTCCAATAAAAAGAAATAAAACAAACGATATTTCTTCAAACTTAAACACTTAAAGAAAAAAAACAATTAAACTAAAAAGTCGGCAAAGTTATATTTCATATTTATTAATTCACTCAATACATTTCTGCACACTCGGTTTTGTCAATATATTTATAGTAACTATACACCTAGGTATATAAAATAATAATAAAATAAACTACATTTATAAGGTTTACAATACACATAGTAATGGAATGAGTCTTGGATGGACAGCATTGGTAATGAAAGCAAAGAGATACACATCATTTAACATTAAATAATACAAAATACGTAAATGAAAGCCGCTGTAAAGGGATGACACTTGCCACTGTAGGTAATAAATTACATAATTCAACACATATATTAAAAATAGAATAAATAAATAATGTCAAGTAAGTATAAATAATACAATGTCAAAATAAATAAAATAAAATTTTGTATGTCATGCAATTAATTATAATTAATACAGTTATTGAACTGATTTAATACTAAATACTAACATATATATAGTCAAGACTAACGACAGACAAGTGTTTAATAAATTTCTCTGGTTCACATTAAAGTCAAGTCAAGTAAGTAAAGACGTTATTGTGAATTAATAATGTAAGAACTTGCCGTAGCGAGTTCCCAACTTGGATATTCGTTGGATAACGCATGTTGTTGTATAATTAATGCCTCAAGTTTACACGGTAAGCCAGCATGCAGCGAAACGGTAGCTAGCATATTTTATGTTTACACCGTAGAAGAAGTTAAATTAAAATATGATGCCATTAATCTATTTAATGAGCAGAATTTACATGGTAATCCCAGAGATTATAATGTTAAAGAAGACATTTATAATGATTGGGTTTAATGGAATTTTAAACAGTGTAGAAATTGAGTTGTTAGTAAATAATTTATTTTAGATTAACTTGATTAAATTGGAGCTATTATAATAGGCTATTTGATTACATTAAAAATATACTAAAAATTGTGGTCATTTTATCGGACAATGGCGTAAAAAAACATATTTCACTTTATTTTAAACTAAATTATGTATATCTTTTGTAGATTACACGAAATAAAATTTAATATTTTTTACAATTTTATTTATAACAAAAACACCTTTAATTGGTGACGTCACACGCAAGTAAACAAAACAATACACAGATTATAAATCATGTGGATGAAATAGAATACAATATAATATATAGGAGATTATTTAATCTGTGCTTGTTTGTTTACTTGCGTGTGACGTCACACTTGACATAGACTGCGAAACAGTGTTTTTATCGCCATTGTGGAAATTCAAACTTTAACTTTGATTTTTATTAACAATAGAGTAGACATCCCGGAAATATTAATGTAGTGTGATTATTATGTAATGAAGAATCAAATAAAACGGGTTTTAAAAAGGCATCAAATACCCTATTATTTATATACGTGGTAGCCGAGTTGGTTAGAGTTAAAAAACAGGTATAATGTGCCTCGGTTAGCATGTTAAGAGTTCGGTCCAAATGTATGTGTTTGTGTGAAGCACCAGAGTTTTTTACTTTACCTTTTTCTCCGGGGGGTCTCCGGGGGGATCGACTTTACAACTAGTGTTTACGCCCTTAAAGATACCGATCCATATAACTATGTTAATGCGATTGATGGTCATTCAAAAATATCTAGAGCCAATATAATGATAATAATATAATATAAGAATTTATATTTAAGGCGTGGATATGGTTGGTAAGGTTGGTCGCCTCGGTTGCATCCTTGTATGGCAGATGATAATCGGATGGTCAATGGAATCAGCTAACCACCTAGTCTTACACTAGTTGTTATGTAGCGTGCGTTCGGTTGGGTAGTTTTTTTAAATATTTTTAGTTAATGACACCTTTTATTAATTAATCTATAATGGTTATATATACTTTATTATATAGCAACATAACCAAACGCACTCTGGACCTTATTGTTTTTTTTATTATTCATAAATTTCTGTAAAGATTTACATTAAATAATTTTTGATTTTGATGTACTTACACTAAACTAACCTGGGTACACTAAATATGGGTTAAGAAGAGGTGGGGTTAAAATCCTTAGCTAATGATATGTTATGGTACGTAATATACATATTTTTTTTTTCATTTGCGACACATGGTTCCATGGGAAAAGTTGTTCGATTTGATCAGCAGAACCTTATATTAGCCCAAAGTACATCCTTTCAAATTCACCATGTATATTCATAATAATCTTCCTAGTTTAATAAATAAATCGCTTTTTTTTTTTTATATTTTCTTCAAATCATTTAGCCAATGGTCTAATTAATCTATACTAATATAGATGAAGAGTTTGGTTGAACGCGCTAATCTCAGGAACTACTGGTTCGAATTGAAATATTATTTTAGTATTGGATAGCCCATTTATTGAGGAAGGCTACTATAGGCTACATAACTCGCTACGACCAATAGGAGCGGAGTAACGATGAAATGTGTTACAAAAACGGGGAACAATTATTCCTTTTGAGAGCGTACGCTGCGTAAACCGTAAAAGTTACGCAGACAAAGTTGCGCGGGTCAGCTAGTATCAATATAATTCTAAAACAAAATTAATATTTTTCACAATTTAAAATTACTTGGTACAATTTTGTGCAACCTTTACAAAAAAAAATGCCAAACGACTTTAAATTCATTATCATTTTCAACATTATAGATAAGAAAACCAAGTTTGAAATTCAAATTTTCTTGGTTTCAATTATCCCTCTTCAGCAAAATTCTCCCTCTCTGGTCCTATTTCTTTCACAGACATAAATCGGAGTCAGTCGGTGGATTCCGACGCATTACCGATGTCAGATTACTTCTCGAGACGGTCCTTATATATTTTCACGAGAAATTCCAACTGGCTTCAGATTGTAGATATAGAAATTGAAATATTATTCTGATAAGAATCTATCTGATATGTAATATCATAAAATATTTGAGCATATTGTCGGTAATATGAACTCTTTATTCGATGTCAAGATTTTTTATTTTTTAGATTTTTTATATACCTAGTGGTAAACATACCTACAAAGTCCATGAATGGGGCCAAGTAATATTTTTTCTTAAACAATATTGATCGCTCCCACTATATCCGGCTAAATGATGCGACTATGATATAGGGAACGACCAGGGACGCCGACTCCGTGGGTGCTCGGGGGCTCGAGCACCCATGAGAAATAAACAGTGGGTGCTGAGCACCCCTGAGAATAGACATTAAGAAACAGATCAGTAATCGCCTTTTAGGAATGGGCGGCCGACAATGACGAATTGCATTACGAGTATATTGTAATATACTCACTGCCTTATCGTCAATTTAACTACCCATTTCGTAACCGCACCCTGGGAGACTACCATCCCGACAAGAAATCGATGCTGTAGTCTCCTGAAAACCGGTGAACCCACAGACTAAAACCGAAACATGACTAGGTTACTTGACGATTTTTGCATCTGTATGGGCGGTATTTGTGTTCGGTCTTGGTGTTTGTGGTACCTTCGTTGTCCTGGTTTCCATAGTACAAGAAAAAACCTTAGTTTGGGACCAGGACAATGTGTATAATATTGTAATTAAGTACGCAGTATGTAAGTAGGATATTTATTAATTTGTCGGTCAATCAGTATGGATTTATCTTCTCACACTTCGCCATTTTTTCGAGTCATCAAATGAGCATGAGCACCCATGAGGTTTTCTAAAAGCCGGCGCCCCTGAGGGCGACAATATATTTTAGTATACTCGCTGCCTTATCGTAAATTCAACTACCCATTTCGTAACCGCACCCGGTAAGGAGACCGCCTCGACAAAATCGATGAAGTAGTCTCCCGAAAACCGGTGAACCCACAGACTAAAACCGAAACATCAATTGACGTTTTTTTCATCTGTCGGTCCCGCCTAACGAAGTTAAGAGACCTTCCTCCCACCTAAAAAGAATATTATTTTCAAGCAATTGAAATATAAAAAGAGTGGAAGAGTCCTAAGAGGATTGTAAAGTAGAAATGACGACTGTATCGCCCCAAATCTTGTAAATATTATTAAAACATGATTTCGGGCAAGAAAAACTATAACGAGTGCGTTTTTGGCCCCCGAGAACCGTTTAAACGGCCTCAGGGTACCCAGCGGAGAAATAAACCCGTCCTCATTTCGCCGATGGTATTCGGAGGCAATACCTAACAAGAAGCGAGCTTGTTGCAGTGTTTGCATAGAGATATATATATATATATATATCATTTTTCGAGAGCTAGCGGTCAGCCATCCCAGGTCCGGCCTTGTTGCCGTCTGCTTAACCTTTTTATCAGCTGCGCAGTGACATAACCACTAGGCTGGGCCGCTTTTTATTATTATTATATATTTTGTATTACTATCGGAGTACTAATAATAATTATTATTCAAAATAATAAAAGTTAAACTAAGAATGAGTTTTGAACTTCCGTACAAAGAAATATTTTCATTCATATCGTGGACGGCCTCAGCGTACCCAGCGGAGGGGTTTTTAATCCCACCTCGTCGTAGCCGATGGTATGAGTCTACACCGAACAAGTGGCTAGCTTGTTGAGATGTTTGGATAGACTCAATATTCATTTATCAATTACAATATTTAATATACAAATGATAAAATTATAAATCCAATTAAAAAAAACAAAGTAGTTCGAAAATAATCTCGTAATAATTTAATTTTGAAAACAACAGAACCCATTTATAATTGATTGACTGAATTCCCGAACATTCCCATACAAAGCACCTGGAATTCTGTTCCAAATTGAAAACTACAATATAAATTTAAACACAACTGTTTTTATTATAAAACTGTTAAGGCGATACCTTAAACTATTATTTATTATTAGTTTTAGCTTTTTATTGAGCTTGACTGACAACTTACTTATTATCTTCCAGCAATACTACGGAGCAATATGAAATTTGGACAGTAGCTTCCTTTTCTGATGTTGAAACCCACTAAAAATGGATTTTGGATAAATCAACATTTAAAAAAATGAAAAAAGATATAAATATAGATTTAAAGTTTCAGGAATTCCTGTCACGGACGGTACTACAGACTTGAAATTAAGCACACATCTTTGAAAATTAATTGACCAATTGCAGTGAGGTTTCATAACGTTCTATCTCTAGAACGACGCGCGACGCTAATACAAACTTACACACCAGTAACCTTGTTAAGGGGTAAGCAGAGAGTAAGCTTGTTTGGTTGAAAGCGCGAATCTCAATAACTACTGGCTCGAATTGAAATTATTTTAGTGTTGGATAGCCCATTTATCTAGGGAGGCTATAAGCTATCATAACATCACGATACGATCAATAGGAGCGGAGTAACAATGAAAAATATTGCAAAAACGGGAAAAATATATTCCTTTTGAGAGCGTACGTTGCGTAAGCGTAAGTTGCACGGGTCAGCTAGTAATATAATATATCTAATACAACTTTGAAAATGTTTTATTAGAATTATATATCTGTCAATAACCTTCTAAAAATTCCGTCACACGTCTCTTCCAAATATTCAGATTCGTTTACGGTGTCAGCTGCTCGCCAGTGGAATTTGCTTCCTCTGACTTTAAGATCAGCCCCTTCTATCGGAGTGTTTAAGCGCTTGCTCACTGCTCATTATCTGAATGCTTAAACCAGATCCTCGTGGCAATTTTTGTTTGGTATGTTATGTATGTTTATGTATTACATTTATTATATTATATACAGTATTTAAGTATTGTTATGCATCATTGTTAAGATTATATCTATTTCTTTTTTGAAAAGTTCTGCACGCTAAGCATATTTCACACTCTCAAAGGTTAGCTGGTAGAAAATGCTTGAGGCATATAAGCTCGCCTATGTACAATTTTGTGCAATAAGGAATTTTAAATAAATAAATAAATTGTTTTTAGATCAAAGTCAATTTAAGTAAGGTAGCACCGTAAACGACTCAACTTTATTGCAATAAAGAAAACAATTTCAGTTTCAAACATTACCGGTACCTATAGTTTTAGTTAGCTTCTACCGGTTACATTTAGCATTCTACTTTATTATTTGGTAAAATGAATTAGGAGTTACTACCGCTTTTGTATTTCGTTGCGATGAAATTTAAACCAAAAGTTTTAATTAGTAAATTTTCATTTGTATCTAAAAAAACCCACATTCATGTTGAATTTAGAACCTACACTTTTTTTTAGAAGTCGATTACGAATAAGTAGTCTTATGGGGCCCGAGACCGGATAGCTGAAGGTATTTTGATTCTACATTGGACAAGTGGCAAGCTCGTCGCGTTGTTTGCATAGTTGTTGTTGACCTATATATTATTATATACTATGATAACAAGGTTAAGCAGATGACAACAAGGCCGGACCTGGGATGGATGACCGCTTTATACAACGAGGCTATACTATCTTAAACACCGCAACAAGCTCGCCACTTGTTAGGTGTTGCCTCCGAATACCATCGGCGAAATGAGGACTGGTTAATCCTTCTGCTGAGTACCTTTAGGACGTTTAAAAGGTTCTCGGAGCTAAAAAGGTACAACTATGTACTAAACGAATATTTTTCTTATTGTTTTCTCTAAAAAGACCTTTTTACACAACGACCTCAGGGTACACAGCGATGGTGTTTTTATTCCCAACTTATCTTAACAAGTGGTCAGCTTGTCGTGGTTTTTTGGATATAATAACCCATCTATAAACAGCTTTACACGTTGGTATAATGAAACTGGGCCCGAGAGCTTAACATGCTCTCCGAGCCAAATTCGAGTTATAATGGTGTTGTTAAACATTTTTCAAATCATAAACTTATTGGTACATCCGGGATTTGAACCGGTGACCTAAGTGTTTTTAAATCTAAGGTCTAACCAACTCGGCCACTCGTATACACATATGGCCTTATTCACAAAAACTTATTGAAGCCTTGAAGAACATTTTAGTTATAGAAGGTTTTCTCTCTTTTACGCATAATCATTTTTGTTTCTAATAAAAAGAGATAAAACCTTCCATAACTAAAAAACTTCAAGTTTGTATGGAAATGGAATTGTTTTTTTTTTATTTTTTTATATGTAAGACAATTTATACATATTGCTCTGGTCACAAACTAAGCTCTAGGCTTGTACTATGTGTACCAGAAACAACGATATAATACATATTATATTTTATAAACACCCAGACCATGACAAACTGTACAGAAAAAGCGTACTAATATTTTGTTGCCATGGGTGGGAATCGAACCCACGACCTCCGGATACAACGCCAAAGACGCAACCACTAGTCTACGGAGGCTGTCACATATTGATATAAATAATAAGATGATGATTTATGTTATTTTTAAAATTTGACATTGTAATTAAATAGTTTGAATGTATTTAGTAATGATTTTAAATTATATTATTAAGTACCTACTATTATTTTAGATACTTATTCTTAATAATTTACACTTAATTTTAAATCGATTGAATAAACATGTTCTTGTAAATAAATTTGAGAGAATAATAATGTTTAATTATTTTATAACCGTGTGTTTGTTTCTGTGATAAAATAATAATTTTTAATTGTGTACCTATTTATTTCTGTGTTAAAATAATAATTTTTAATTGTGTACCTTTTTATTTCTGTGGTAAAATAATAATGTTTAATTGTGTACCTATTTATTTCTGAGATAACATTATAATTTTTAATTGTGTGCCTATTTATTTCTGTGATAAAATAATATTTTTTAATTGTGTGCCTATTTATTTCTGTGATAAAATAATATTTTTTAATTGTGTACCTATTTATTTCTGTGATAAAATAATAATGTTTAATTGTGTACCTATTTATTTCTGTGATAAAATAATAATGTTTCATTATGTACCTATTTATTTCTGTGATAAAATAATAATGTTTAATTGTGTACCTATTTATTTCTGAGATAACATTATAATTTTTAATTGTGTACCTATTTATTTATGTGATAAAATAATAATTTTTAATTGTGTGCCTATTTATTTCTGTGATAAAATAATATTTTTTAATTGTGTACCTATTTATTTCTGTGATAAAATAATAATGTTTAATTGTGTACCTATTTATTTCTGTGATAACATTATAATTTTTAATTGTGTGCCTATTTATTTCTGTGATAAAATAATAATTTTTAATTGTGTACCTATTTATTTCTGTGATAAAATAATAATGTTTAATTGTGTACCTATTTATTTCTGTGATAAAATAATAATTTTTAATTGTGTACCTATTTATTTATGTGAAAAAATAATAATTTTTAATTGTGTACCTATTTATTTCTGTGATAAAATAATAATGTTTAATTGTGTACCTATTTATTTCTGCGATAAAATAATAATATTTAATGAATGTTTAATTATGTATTGTTTCTGTAATCTATAAGTGTAATATTAATATAAAAATGTACCTACTTATCATTTGCATACTGTAAAATACAGTAACTGAACAAAAAATTTAACATCTGTGTACCATATTTTTTGGCAAATAAAGTTTTTATTATTTATTTATTATTTAAGGAGTCAATAAGTTTTTATGAATACCAGTGTTACTATATTGTTCCCACTACTACAATTTTATAGACTGAGTCACCAGGTGGGAATTCCGCTCAATTACTCACCCTGCATGTACAATGCTTTCCCAGAACTGGACACGAAAATGTATTTACTAATCGCCCAACCTATTACTTGGCTATCGGTTACTAAATGTTGAAAGGCAATAAATAACTATAATATTTCTAAAATGTTGCGTTTGGACGTTTAAAAAAAAATACAATGTTTGTCTAAATAGAAATATATAAATTTAAACAAATAATAATAATAATATTAGGACAATTTACACAAATTGCTCTGGTCACAAACTAAGCTCTAGGCTTGTACTTGTGTACCAGAAGCAATGATATATAAACATATTATATTTTTATAAACACCCAGACCATGACAAACTGTACAGAAAAACGTACTAATATTTATCAAAATACCTTGGAAGTGGCAAAGTTTTTTTTAGATAGTTAAACTGATAGAACCCATTTATATAATAAAAAAATTAGATATTAAAAAAAAATGCTTTGAACACAAAAAGTGAGTTTTTCACAAGAAGGTTATATGTAACCCGATAACATTTTTTTTATAGTTACAATTTTTTTCGTAAAAAAAAATACCTTAGTTTGTTAAAAAAAAGCTTCAATATGTAGGACAATTTACACATATTGCTCTGGTCACAAACTAAGCTCACGGCTTGTATCAGAAACACCGATATAATACATATTATATTTTATAAACACCCAGACCATGACAAACTGTACAGAAAAACGTACTAATATTTTTTGCCATGGGTGAGAATCCAACCAACGACCTCGGGATACAATGCCAAAAACGCAACAACTAGTCTTTTTTGTTCTTTCTTTGTATCTACCTGGTGGTAAGCAAATCTACAATGTCCATGAATGGGGTCAATCAATAATTGTTCTTAAACAATATTGATCGTTCCCACAATGCCGGCTAAATGATTCGATTACGAAACGGGCGGCGACAAAGACGAGTTGCATTTATTTTATTATAGGAAAACTTACGGCTAGAAAAATTTACATAATTATGAAATATTTAAATCAATGGCCACTTAAAAGTTAACACAGATAATAAAATTATTGAATCAAAACAGTTATACAAAATTAACTTTCAACCTAAAAAAAAGGAAATTATAGAATCTAAAGAAAAGTGTGCTAAGGTCCCTGGTTCGAATCCCGGTGTGTACCAATGAGTTTTTAATTAAAAAAAATATGTACATTTGTTTCACATCACCACTATAGTGCCTCGGAGAGCACGTTAAGCTGTCGGTCCTGGTTTCACTATACCAACTTGTGAAACTTTTTATAGATGAGTTATTAAGTCTATTCCAAACATCGCGACGAGCTAGCCACTTGTTCGGTGTAGACTCGTACCATCGGCTACGAGGAGGTGGGATTAAAACCCCTCCGCTGGGTACCCTGGGGCCGTCTAGGCGGTCTCAGGCGTCGTATGGCACCCGTGAAGATATATAAAGAAAAGTAGACAAAATTAAAATAACAATATTAAATGATATATATAAGATGCCTATCGCAGAATAGTCTGGTCATGTATCGTCGCGCAAAAGAAGGTTTGCTACAAAAAAGATCCAAACGAGTATAGTTTTATATACTCCCTGCCTTATCGTCAGTTCAACCACCCATTTTGTAACCGCACCCTGAAAGGAGACTACGACCTCGACAAGAAATCAATGCAGTAATCTCATGAAAACCGGTGAACCCACAGACTAAATGTTTGTTGTTGTGGGACAATAAATGTTGTCAACAATGTATGTATGTTTTTGTGGGACAATAAATGTTTTCTTTAATATTTATGCATCACGAGCATCGATCTAACCCCACCATATTACCAAACCTCGATGCGAATACTTCCTAACAAATGGGTTTACGTAACGTATCACAGTTACGTAAACCTCAACTGCATTGTTTGCGTAATTGGCAGCTTATTTACGTATTTGTGGGACTATTGAACGGTAGGACCAAAATTGTTGCGGTACACGGAATTAAGGAACTAACAACACCTTTTTCGTATTTTTGTACGAATAAATAGATTTTTATTTTAGCAATTTTCAGTTAATTTTCCAACGAAGCTCCGAATAAAATTAGGTAGAGGCATTATAAGTAAAAAAAAAACAAGCGCGCGCGTTGTGACACATAATATGTGATTTTGTATCTACATAATAGGAAACAGATTAATACATTGTTTTTTAACACGTTCACACTATGCCGGCTAATTGTTGCGATTACGATATGGGCAGTGGGAAAGACGAATTTGCATTACGAGACTACATATTTTTAAGTCCTCGCTGTTCTGTCATTATATACATGCTCGTTTTGTAACCGCATCCTGAAAAGAGACTATAACCTCGACAAGAAATCGATGTAATAGTCTCCCAAACTCCGCTGGGTTAAATACTGCATCGTGAAGTTAAATAAATAACTATGCAGAGAGGCAATTTTTATTTTATTGGAGCACGACATGTGACTTTGTATCTACCTGGTGGTTAGCAGACCTACCAAATCTATGAATAGGGTCAAACAATAATTGTTCTTAAACAATATTGATCGCTCCCACTATGCCGGCTAAATGATGCGATTACGAAATAGGGGGCGACAATGACGAATTGCATTAATATTTTAATATACTCGCTGCCTTATGGTCATTCCAACTACACATTTCGTAACCGCACCCTGAAAGGAGACTACCACCTAGACAAGAAATCGATGCGAAACTTTTTTTCCTTCATTATATAATGAAGAAAAAAAAATCATATAAATATAAAGAACTTTAGAAACAGTTTTAAAAATAGATTTACTATAAAATCCGTTATCATCTCTGCCAAATAGAGGTCAGAGCCCGACATAATCGCCTTAAGATTTAAATCTGATTTCATTTGAAATAGTCGTATTTTAGACCAGATTTAACTTTGTATTATATAAGTAAATAATAATAACTTGATAGTAAAATAGCAATGCGTAATCAAAGCCCTATCTCATAAACTCACAAAACTTGAATTTTACTGTATGGCAACACCATTATAGTACTTCGGAAAGCACGTTAAGCTGTCTGGCCCAGTTTCACTAATACCAACTTGTAAATGTCAAAGGCAAAAATATTTATTTTATGTAAACCTTTACAAACATTTATGAAAATTAATATATATATATATAAGGTCTAAGTGTACACTTCGCTAGTTCGCCATTCGTTTCACACATAAACAAAGTATAATGAAAAATAAACGGGTAGTGAGTGAACTATTAAACATTTGTCCTTGCGGGAGAAAAAAGGAACCAAACCGAACACACGCTACATAACCAACTAGTATAACACTATATAGTTGGTTATCTACTAAGTAGTTACCCGCTAGATGGTTAGCTTCTAGGTGGTTATCTACTAGGTGGTTAGCTTATAGGTGGTTATATTATTTGTGGTTAGCTTATAGATGGTTAGCTTCAAGGTGGTCTGTGTGATGTAGATGTGTTATTTAAGTACATAAACACCTTATAAACGCATTATTTGTTCTCTGTATATAGTCCGAATGAGTATCTACAGGCAACACGTCGAGGGGGAATAAAAAGATTAGTTGGTACACAATGATAATATTTACCGTCTCCGTAGACTAGTGGTTGCCTTTGGTGTATCCGGAGGTCGTGTGTTCGATTATCAACTATGGCAAAAAAAAATACGTTTTTTGTACAGTTTGTCATGGTTTGGTTAATTATAAAATATAATATGTGTTAGTATCATTGTTTCTGGTACACATAGTATAAGCTTAACTTAGTTTGTGACCAGAGCAATAAAGAGGTAAAGTTTGTGAGGTTGTTGGGGGTAATCTCTGGGTCTACTGAACCGATTTTGAAAATTCTTTTAGTGCTAGATAGCCCATTTATCTAGGAAGGCTATAGGCTATATAATATCACGCTACGACCAATAGGAGCTGATGTTGGGAAAACGGGAAAATTTGTTCGATTTGAGAGCTTCCGTTGCATGTGCAGGCGAAGTTCAGCGCCAGTTATTATATAAAACGATGTATGGCCTAATGCTTCTTATGCTTAAAGAATATTTTAAACAAATCACACATGGAAAAATAAATAGTACGATTTTCTGTACAGTTTGTCATGGTCTGGGTGTTTATAAAATATAATAAGTATTATAACGTTGTTTCTGGTAAACATAGTACAAGCCTAGAGCTTAGTTTGTGACCAGAGGAATTTGTGTAAAAAAAATGTCCTACATATTATTATTATTTTTATGAAGTACTTTTTGAATGAGTTTTTAATTTAAAAACTATTACGTACATTTTTTTGACAATACCACTATAGTGCCTCGGAGAGCACGTTAAGCTGTCGGTCCCGGTTTCACTATACCAACTTGTGAATCTTTTTATAGATGGGTTAATGAGTCTATTCAAAACATCGCGACGAGCTAGCCACGAGTTCGGTGTAGACTTATACCATCGGCTACGAAGAGGTGGGATTAAAACCCCTCCGCTGGGTACCCTGGGGTCGTCTAGGCGGTCTCGGGCGCCGTACGGCATCCGTGATGATATGTATGTATGTATATACGCTATACCTATCATCGTATTTTGAGACTACATCGAACAAGAGGTGAGCTCATTCGGTGTTTTGTAACTCGGCTACTATAATTTTCTAAAATAGATTTCCTTTACGTGTATGAACTAGGTTATCAGTTAAAACCACTCTCCAGCCATAATTGAAAGAGGTGATTACATATTCACCCCAAATAATTTCATAAATTAATTTAGTTAAATTAAATTACCTACTTTAAATTTATAATTCAATTCCGTGTAAAATTATCTGGCTAAAGCTGATAATTAATAATTAATGCTTGTCCAATGAAATTCATTTAAATAGGGATTAAAATTTTAATGTTAAATTATTTAGTCAATTAAAATGGGAAAAGTTGTTTGATTTAATCAATAGAGCCTCATATTAGCCCAATAAGTCCTAGTACAGCCTTCCAGAGTTAAGATGTATAAATAAAATAATAAATAAATACCATCACGGGTGCCTTTTTGGCTCCCGAGAACCGTTTAAAAGGCCTCAGGGCACCCAGCGAAGGGATTAACCCGCACTCATTTCGCCGAGGGTATTCTGAGGCAACACCTAACAAGTGACGAGCTTATTGCGGTGTTTATAATGGCATACCCTCGTTGTATAATGCGGTCACCAATCCCAGGTCCGGCCTTATTGCATCTGCTTAAACTTATTATCAGGTGCAGGCGCAGTGACTTAACCACTAAGGGAGATCACTTTTTTAATAGATATTTTGATAGTATACATGTTAAAACGGATCAATTGTATATTTATATTATTTATTTTTAATAATATAATAATAATAAATCATTTAATTGCCAGAATATGGGTACATGTTGTTGAAAAGTTGTTTGCTTGATCCTACATATTCTACCACACAATAGCGTGCAAAATATATATAGATTTTTTAAAAACAAAGTTCACTTACACGTGAAAGAATGGCAGTATAACAACATCCCATGTATAGTGGCGCCCTCTGTAAAAAGTTTTGCCGAAACAACCCCATTTGTATAATCACATTAGTCTATAATTGAAGAGACCCATACGGAAGTAGTTAAGTGCTCGTGCTTGACCAAAACTTGCCCGTTACCAACTTCGAAGTTACCTAATAGGTAACAAGGTACATATACGATCTTACGAACTGCACTATGTATTACCAAAATTTCCAATAGATAGAGTTATCAACATTTTAGAGTTCTCTATAACTTTGTTAGGCAGACCAATCAGTTTTGTTACGACCGCACTCATATTTCGGTTTTAGTCAGTGATTTCACCGCTTTTCAGTAGCCTACTGTATATATAGGTTTACTGTAGATATGGTAGCCTCCTTTCAGGATGCAGTTACGTAAAGTGCAGTTGTATTCATGGTAATACAAGTTCTTGTTTTTCGCCGCTTATTTCGTAACTTATTTAGCCGGCAATGTATTGAATCCATTCATAGAATTTGTAGCCTGATAACCAATATGTATTTGAATGAATGAATCTTTATTTGCATAAGTCAGAGTTCATAAGTGGTTAATAATTATATATAATAATATATATTTACCCATGAGGTGTGCAAAATCAATATTAAAAACAGAATAATAAAATTAGTAAAATCGTAGGTTATAAAACAATCTCAGTAATTAATTAAGTACTAAAATAGATTCTGAAGTATCATGATACATTCGTCAAAAAGCGTTTTAGCCCGATCAAAATATCCATGTCATGACAAAACATTAAATTACAAGTCAAACACAAATACAAACACCAAGCCTCATTTACAAAGTCAAATGCGTTTTTCTTATCTATACTAATATTAAAAAGCTAAAGAGTTTGTTTGTTTGGTTAAACGCGCTAATCTCAAGAACTACTGGCTCGAATTGAAAAAATATTTTAGTGCTGGATAGCCCATTTATCGATGAAGGCTATAAGCTACATAACATCACGCTACGACCAATAGTAGCGGGGTAACAATGAAACATGTTTCAAAAACGGGGAAAAAATATTTCTTTTAAGAGCGTACACGCTGCGTAAACGGTTAAAGTTGCGCAGAAGAAGTTGCGCGGATCAACTAGTAATAAATAAAAATTAATCTGTTACAAAATATCTCAAGACCTATTCGTCCGATAAATCGTCGTAAATCGTTATTTAAAACTCAATTAGTTTTAAATTGATTTAACGCTTATACTAATTTATTACTAATTAAAACAATTTACTTGGAATGAACATGCGAGTCAATATTTTGTTAAAAATAAATTAAATCAATACTTTAATTTTAATTAGCGGTTAATTATACTACTTTATCCAAACAAATTTAAAATGCTAATTCCAAAGGATGTAAGCATTAAAGTGTGATTAATATACGGAAATGCTGTAACACACCTTCTAAAGTAGAAATCTCAAATATGAATATGTCTCGCTCACACTTCTTCCAAATCTACATACAGAAAAGAGATAATTACTTTTTTTTTCTTTTAATTATCATCTTCGTTGCCGCCATATTCTGTTCTCGTTTGATTATAATTGTTTTTTTTCTACACTGTTTGTTTTAAGTTTGTACGGCCAGCGGCCATCTTCTCATGGGTGGCAAAGCAATTTAGACTTTAGAGCTCTTACGTATTTATTCTCACTAAAAGACTTTTTTTTATTATTATTGGAGCACGGCATGTGACTTTGTATTTAACTGGTGAGCAGACCTACAAAGTCCATGAATGTGTTCAATCAATAATTGTTTTTAAACAACATTAATCGCACCATTATGCCTGCTAAATGAAGGGATCCATTCAGAAATCGATGCAAAACCTGAAAATTATGCTGAAAACCGGCCGACTGTAACCAAAACATGACTAGGTCACTTGACTATGGCGATTTAGACCTTCCGTATTTATTTATACCTACTTAACTTAAATGAACTTAAGTATACAATTGAATAAGATATTTTTTGGTGTAAAATGAAATACTTTTTCTTGTTTGAATTCAAAACAAAAATGATTATAATTATCATAATCTAGATCCAAGATAATCCTAGCATTATCTATCCTAGCATAAGTCTTACAAGTTAGCCCAACTAACTTAGGTACCAGATCTTGTGAGGACACTTAGTTAGAGAGTTGGAGAGTAAGCCAGTCTGATCTGGACAAATTAGGCGACAAGTGAAACTTCATACCGTGTCTTATTATAAGTTCTTGCTACTTACAGTTAGGGCATGAAGTCTGAAAACATGCTCTAAGTCAACTTACTCTTTGTATGTTAAAATCTCAATAAGTTAAAATCTCTAGGTTAATAACTTCGCTTGGCCAAACTACTGCATGTTCTCATTGCACTGCTATATTTTTTCTTGTTTTAAATATTATTTGGACTACCAAAACATTGAGTTATTAAAACTTACGTTAGGAGACGAAATGCTTTGCCAAAAACCGTTTGCGCCCTAGGTATGTCCACTGACATACCTCATATACATGGTGATTTTGAAAGGATGTACTTTGGGCTAATATGAGGTTCTACTTATCAATACGAACAACTTTTCCTATGGAACTATGTGCCGCAAATGAAAAAAAATATTGCCTTCTCCATACAAACTAGTAATGTTAATTTTTTTTTTCATTTGGGGCACATGGTTTCATGGGAAAAGTTGTTCGATTTGATCAGCAGAACCTCATATTAGCCGTACATCCTTTCAAATTCACCCTGTATAATAGACTCAGTCTTGCCTCGAGCGAGCTAGCATCCACACGTGTTTTCGGCTATAAATAATAATAATAATATGTAGGACAATTTACACATATTGCTCTGGTCACAAACTAAGCTCTAGGCTTGTACTATGTGTACCAGAAACAACGATATAATACATATTAATAAGAGAGCGTTAATTTTAAATTCAACCCAATTGTTACAAAATAGAGTTTTAAATTGTTAACTATTCTACTTTCTAACTTTTAAGAATTTTACTGAAGACGTATTTTGTAGGCAGATTTGATCTCCCATCCCACCTAAGGGATTTTTACTTATTGAAATTTTAACACATTTAGTAAACTTTGAGCATAAATAATAACTCAATGGACTAAGTTATTTTTCTATAAATATAACATGCATATATAATATAATAATAATATGTAGGACAATTTACACAAATTGCTCTGGTCACAAACTAAGCTCTAGGCTTGTACTATGTGTACCAGAAACAATGATATAATAAATATTATATTTTATAAACACCCAGACCATGACAAACTGTACAGAAAAACGTACTAATATTTATTTGCCATGGGTGGGAGAATCGAACCCACGACCTCCGGATTTAACGCCAAAGGCGCAACCACTAGTCTACGGAGGCTGTCAAATATTATGTACATAAACCATTCTAAAGATACTGTCTAAATAATAGTGAAAACCGCAGCTAAATCCGTTGCGTACTTTATAAGGTCTAAGCGCATAGAAAGACAAACGTGGAAAGGCACTTTGTTTTATATTATTTAGTAGATATTGAGTTTTTTAACAACTAATCTTTTAATAACAAGTAATCTAATTGTAATATTGACAAAAAAAAAATTAATTTACCTTATTTAGCGTTCATTAAAATATATCTAGCATTCATTACCTGAAAAAATAAAACAAAATAATTAAAAAATAAAATAAAATATTATTATGCTTATAAGGATAACCATACAAAACAGCTGAGTTCCATTTGATTGTTATTTTTGCCCAAAATGCCATCAAACGTAATATATTACTTGTTTCATTAGAATATAAAAACAATAAGCTAATGAAACACTTTCGATGTACGACATATAGCGGCGTTTTGGGTAAAAATAACAACCCAATCTAACGCATTTGAAATACATTGAAATTGATTATTAGATGGTAAAATTACAAATGCACCATAGATTTAAAGAGTAGAATCCATAGAGACCCGGATTTTATTGTGCATCCATGTCAATATTAACACATAATATATACGAGTTTTTTTTGTGTTGGTATTTGAAAATATAACACAGTGGCTTCTTTTAACTCAGAGGTAGCGCATAACATATATATAGGTAATACAGAGGTGCCCTAAGGCCTTAATCTATCTTTCCAAACATGAGAACAGTAGAAGGCAGCCCGCCATACAAAGCAATACAAAAATTAGAACCAAAATTATTATATCCAATCTTAGCTCTAGGAATGAGAACTGAAACAAATATGACAAGATTGACATTTTGTTTAATAAGTGATTTAAGGCTTTTGGTCAATAATTAGTGCAATATTTTTGACTTATATTGATAATGATAATTTTCTATACGTTTTTATTAATAAAATAAGTTTATTTCCAAACAGGAATCTCGAAAAATCGTACATCGAAAATGGTACATTTTACAGTACAGTTTGTCATGTTCTGGGTGTTTATAAAATAGAGTATGTATTGGTGTCGTTGTTTCTAGTACACATAGTACAAGCTTGTACTATGTGTATAAATAAGCTTAGTTTGTGACCTGGACAATATGTGAGTTATGTCCTTCATTTAATTAAATAAAAATAAAAAGTAAATAACCAAGTAAAGTATTTTTTACTATGGTATAATACTTTAAAAATATAAAATAAATATGAATTAGTAAATAATATATTCAAAACTTTAAAATTTTGACTAACAAGAACAACACAACACAATGCTGGTTTTTTTAAATTATATATCTAAACAAATTAAGTCTATGGACCTTAGATATTTATCTCCAAATACAATAATAACTAAAACAATAGATTCTGTAAACCTGTAACTTCATTATGTAAATCCTATTATGTAAGTTTGTAACGTTAAATAAATATTTACATTTACATTGAATAGGTAAATACGTTTACATTGTTACGGGATTTAGTTTATAATTAAGTTACTATACTATTATTTCAGTAATAATATTATACAGGCTGAATTTGAAAGGATGTACTTTGGGCTAATATGAGGTTCTGCTGATCAAATCGAACGACTTTTCGCATGGAGCCATGTGTCACAAATGAAAAAAAATGTTTGGCTTCTCCATACAAATTGGTCATTTTAACATTATATGTATATATGTATCATCACGGGTGCCTTACGGCGCCGAGACCGCCTAGACGGCCCCAGGGTACCCAGCGGAGGGTAATCCCACCTCGTCGTAGCCGATGGTATGAGTCTACACCGAACAAGTGGCTAGCTCGTTGCGATGTTTTGAATAGACTCAATAACCCATCTATAAACAGTTTTACAAGTTGGTATAGTGAAACCGGGACCGACAGCTTAACGTGCTCTCCGAGGCACTATAGTGGTGTTGTCAAACAAATGTACATAATTTTTTTAATTAAAAACTCATTGGTACACACCGGGATTCGAACCAGGGACCTAAGCGTTTTTAAGTCCAAGGTCTAACCAACTAAGCCACCACGTATATTACCATTAATAGTGTAATAATAATGTTTTTTTTTTTTTTTTAATTTGTGTCACATGGTTCCATGCGAAAAGTAGTTCGATTTGACCAGCAGACCCTAATATTAGCTCAAAGTACATCCTTTCAAAGTCAGCCTGTATATATATCATCACGGGTGCGTTACGGCCTCAGGGTACCCAGTGGAGGGGATTTAATCTCACCTTGTCGTAGCCGATGGTATGAGTCTACACCGAAAAAGTGGCTAGCTCTACGCGATGTTTGGATAGACTCAATAACTCATCTTTTTTTTTTTTTATGAGAGCTCGGCATGTGATCTCACATCCACCTGATGGAAAGCAGTATGAAGGTCCAAGAACAAATGGAACCAACAATTACGATCTATGTAACTGTTGATTGCACCTATTATGCCGGCTTAAGATGCCTATACACTCTTCGTTTAAAGGACTCGAGATTATAGGAAGAAGGAAACACGCGAGCAGGTAGAGCATTCCACATTTTAATAGTGCGACAGATATACGAATCACCATTTTTTTTAGTGCGGGTTGGTATGTCTGCCACTGTATATGCATGCATTTTGTTACCCGCTCGTGAAGTCCTATACCGGAAAGGAGAAGGAGGAATGAGATGAAAAAGTTCTTCAGAGCACTCTCCATGATAAAGGCGATAAAACACGCTCAACGACGCTACATCTCTGCGAAGCTGCAATGGCTCTATAGTGTCCGTGAGCTCTTTGTTTTCGATAATTCTCGATGCACGCTTCTGCAGACTATCGAGAGCATGCAGCAAGTATTTGGCAGATCCACCCCAAAGATGCGAACAGTATTCCACACAAGGCCGTATCTGAGCTTTATAAATCAGATGCCTGAGTTGAGGAGTAAAATACCGTCGCACCTTATTAAGGACGCCGAGCTTCCTACTTGCTGTCTTCGCAATGCTCTCAATATAGTTGCGGTGGTTTAGGTCGGAGCGTATTTCTAAACCCAGGATATCGAGAACTGGAGACAATGGTAAACGTGTTATCTATAAACAGTTTCACAAGTTGGTATAGTGAAACCGGGACCGACAGCTTAACGTGCTCTCCGAGGCACTATAGTGGTGTTGTTAAACAAATATACATACATTTTTAGAATAAAAACTTATTAATAATATATTAATTGCTCCCACTATGGCTTATTATTATTGATACGGATAGGAAATGGGCAGCGAATCGTTATTACGAGTCTATTTTTATATCCTCAAATCTACTGCTCGCTTCGTAACCGCACCCTGAAAGGATTAGGATTAGGAGTTTATATTTTATATACTTACTTAAATACTGGTAAAGAATGGCTAGCGCATTAACTCCGCCTTTGTACTCTTTTTGTGCAATGAAGTTTTTTAAATAAATACTACACTACAAACCTATAATACACATTTAACAAATCCATTTTCAAGGAAGCAATATAAGTTTAAAGCCTTCTTCAAAACTAGTTTCCTTGAGGTTTTCAGTAAAAATTTGAAATAATTTCCTGAACGAAGTCTCTCTGGGCACCAAGTTCCCCGTTTTACGGTTTCTCTTGTCACTCCCTTGGGGCGTTTGTTCGAGTATTGCTGTACTTCTTACTACAAATATAACTGCACTTTATTTTGGCTAGGCTAGAAGTCTTTATAATAATATAATATTTTATATAAAAAAAATGTATATAGTGCCTCGGAGAGCACGTTAAGCTGTCGGTCCCGGTTTCACTATACCGATTTGTGTAACTGTTTGTAGATGTGTTATTGAGTCTATTCAAAACATCGCGACTATCTAGCCACTTGTTCGGTGTAGACTCATACGATCGGCTACGACGAGGTGACATATTAGCCCAAAGTACATCCTTTCAAATTCAGCCTGTATATATATAGGTACCTATATATCATCACGGGTGCGTTACGGCGCTCGAGACCGCCTAGACGGCCTCAGGTTACCCAGTGAAGGGCATTTAATCTTACCTTGTCGTAGCCGATGGTATGAATCTACACCGAAAAAGTGGCTAGCTCTACGCGATGTTTGGATAGACTCAATAACTCATCTATAAACAGTTTCACAAGTTGGTATAGTGAAACTGGGACCGACAGCTTAACGTGCTCTCCGAGGCACTATAGTGGTGTTGTGAAACAAATGTAGGTACATTTTTAGAATAAAAACTTATTAATAACTAGCGGCCCGTCCCGGCTTCGCACAGGTTTGTATAACTTTAACTATATGCTCAGCGCACGCCACGGAAGGCCTCAGAAACGATACTTTTCCCCCGTTTTTAAAACATTTTTGGTTACTGCTCCACAACTATAGGACCTAGCGTGATATTATATAGCCTATGTTACTTCTGAATAAGGCAGCTTTCTAATGGTGAAAAAATTATTGCAATCGGTCCAGTAGTTTTTGAGTTAATTCATTACAAACATACAAAAATACAAATCTTTCCTCTTTATTATATTAGTATAGATTAGTATAGATAGTATAGATATATATATATATTAATTGCTCCCACTATGGCTTATTATTCTTGATACGGTTAGGAAATGAGCAGCGAATTGTCATTACGAGTCTATTTTCATATCCTCAAATCTACTGCTCGTTTCGTAACCGCACCCAGAAAGGATTAGGATTAGGAGTTTATATTTTATATACTTACTTAAATACTGGTAAAGAATGGCTAGCGCATTAACTCCGCCTTTGTACTCTTTTTGTGCAATGAAGTTTTTTAAATAAATACTACACTACAAACCTATAACACACGTTTAACAAATCCATTTTCAAGGAAGCAATATAAGTTTAAAAGCCTTCCTCAAAACTAGTTTTCTTGAGGTTTTCAGTAAAAATTTGAAATAATTTCCTGAACGAAGTCTCTCTGGGCACCAAGTTCCCCGTTTTACGGTTTCTCTTGTCACTCCCTTGGGGCGTTTGTTCGAGTGTTGCTGTACTTTTTACTACAAATATAACTGCACTTTATTTTGGCTAGGCTAGGAGTCTTTATAATAATATAAATAATATACAATTTTTTTTTATAAAATATTATATTAAAATATTATAGTGCCTCGGAAAGCACGTTAAGCTGTCGGTCCCGGTTTCACTATACCGATTTGTGTAACTGTTTATAGATGGGTTATTAAGACTATTCAATCATACGATCGGCTACGATTTGGTGGGATCAAAAACCCCTCCGCTGGGTACCCTGGCGCCGTAAGGCACCCGTGATGATATTTATGTATGTAAAATGCATTTGCACATATAGCCTTGCCCCAAAAATGTTTAAACATTTTTTTTTACATTACTATACGCCTCATGCTAAGGGGGCTGGTCACAAACTAAGCTCTAGTCTTGTACTATGTGTAAATAAAATTACTAATAGCTATAATACTATATTTATTAAAAAAAAAAATACTACCTGGCCCGCGAAATATCGTCTGCTTAATTTTAAGAAAGGAATAAATTTTCCACGGTTTTGCAACATTTTTCATTGATGCTCCGTTCCTAATAACCGTAGCATGAACGCGCTAATTCCAGGAACAATTGGTTCGAATTGAAAAAAAAATCAGTATTGGATAGCTCATGTACGAGGAAGGCTATATATATAACATATAGCCTTCCTCGTACATGAGCTATCCAATACGGATTTTTTTTTAAATTCGAACCAATTGTTCCTGGGTTTAGCGCGTATATATATGTTATATATATATAGCCTTCCTTGTACATGAGCTATCCAATACTGATTTTTT
Source organism: Monopis laevigella (assembly GCA_947458855.1). Lineage (NCBI taxonomy): Eukaryota > Metazoa > Arthropoda > Insecta > Lepidoptera > Tineidae > Monopis > Monopis laevigella. Next base: position 4,872,117 of record OX381594.1, on the reverse strand, counting down.
TTCAATTCGAACCAATTGTTCCTGGAATTAGCACGTTCAACCAAACAAACAAACTTTTCACCTTTATTTTAATAGTCACCTTTAGTACCTGAAGTATATATAGTGTAGATAAGACGTACTAAAATTCTTAACCTACCGATTACGTAATAATAAACACGTATTTTATGCTAATTAAACATTAATGAGAACAAATAGATTAAATTAAAACTACAAAATATAACTAGGTACTTAACAAATAATACCTAACAATAAAAAACTTATGCAAAACCTTCCTATAACTATTCTTTATCTTTATCTTCCTATAACTGTGTGTAAAACTTATGAATAAAAATTTTGAAAGTGCCGTGCGGCATAGTACCCAAGACACTGTACTGGCGGCATTTCCCCTCTGTATTATGTATATTTAAATTAACTTTCTGAGAGAAAAACGTCGCCACGGCATAATTAGGTTATTTATGTTTTTTACTATAAAAGTTTTTCTTATGACACTTTTTTAAAATTTTCCTTTCGAAATTACTTTTTAGAATCCTTATAATTAAAGCGACACTATTAATATACTGTATATTGTGTTATTTATCAAAATACACATTTTGAATAGTTTTTTCAAAAATATAATGAGTAACTAAAATTTTAATATAAATCGGTTGTCTTTTGATATTTCTCGGGGGGTCATGTTTTTTTACCCATACGACCATTACTAATGGTATTTTCAAATTGAACTATAGGAATTTAATTCCCACTTGAAAAACTCAATATCTGCAGTCTATCATAAAATGCCTTTTTGGCTACGAGAACCGTTTAAACGGCTTCAGGGTACCCAGCAGAGGGATTAACCCGTCCTCATTTCGCCGATGGTATTCGGAGGCAACACCTAACAAGTGGTGATCTTTTTACGATGTTTGATTATAACCTCGTTTGTATAATCATCTGCTTATCCTTGTTATCAGTTGCGCAGTGACTTAACCACTAGGCTGGGCCGTTTTTTAATCTATCAATATACAGGGTGAATTTGAATGGGTGTACTTTGGGCTAATATGATGTTCTACTGGTCAATACGAACAACTTTTCCCATGGAACCATGTGTCGCAAATGAAAAAAAAAAATGGCTTCCCCATACAAATTGGTCATTTTAACTTTACTAGTTTGTATGGAGAAGGCAATTTTTTTTTTCATTTGCGACACATGGTTCCATGGGAAAAGTTGTTCGTATTGATCAGTAGAACATCATATTAGCCCAAAGTACACCCATTCAAATTCACCATGTATATCATTCTATCAATATGAGTATATTAGAATAATATATGTATGTCAGAGTATTTAAAATTTGCGCATTGAAATATTTCAAATATTCATACTAAAATTGTCATGTTATCATTAGGTAAATAAAACAATCAAAATCTTATAAGTACTTAATAAGTAGGAACTAATATTCAATTAATTTATTTTCCTTATCTATCCAATCTTATGTCTACATTTTTTTAACTTTTAAAGGAACAAACTCAAAACAACAGCCAAAGAATAATTTTAATATAATCTCCTTTTGCGATTCCAAATACATTATAATCCGACCGAATTGGATTGTCCCAAAGTAATCCGGACACCATGTTGTTTCTAAACTAGGCGGGTTGTTTCAGGTAAAATATCAATTTAAATGGGATAAAGGGTTATTAGGGAAGTATTAAGTTATTATTATATAGGATTATTTTGCCTAAATATTGGTTTGATTTAAAATTAATTCATATAGCGGGATAAATATAATTTATTGGATTTTAGCCAGTTTCCATATTTATTATACCCAAATTACTGATACATATCATTACTTATTTATATTCTTTGTTACTTTACGCTATATTACATTTTTTTAAATTGTTATTATTAATGTAATTACATTGGTTAGAAATTTTAAAATTATATAAGTACTTGGCTCTACTGATTAAATTTAACAACTTTTTCTATGGAACAATGAAAAAAAAATGCCTTCCCCATACAAATTGGTTATTTTAACATTACTAGTTTGTATGGATAAGTCAATTTCTTTTTTTATGATTCCATGGGAAAAGTTGATCAATTTGATCAGTAGAGCCTTATATAAGCCTTAAGTAGAACCTTACAAAGTTCCTATGTATATTTATTTAAAACTTACTCTTAACAGAAATGGGTGTACTGATCAAAAACTAAGCTCTAAGCTTGTACTATTTGTACTAGAAACAACTATACCAATACCTATCATATTTTATAAGCACCCAGACCATGGCTATCAGATTTTATAAGCTTCCAGACCATGGCTATCAGATTTTATAAGCTTCCAGACCATGGCTATCAGATTTTATAAGCACCCAGACCATGGCTATCAGATTTTATAAGCACCCATACCATGGCAAACTGTACAGAAAAACATACTAATATTCTTAATCCATGAGTGGGAATCGAACCCTAAAAGAGAATGAAAATATATGTATAAGCTATATATAACCGTCCACCGACCAACCCTGGAATCAATTTGACTATATAATAACACTTAAAAAGGTAAATAAATAAACACCATCACGGGTGCCTATTTCGCTCCCGAGAACCGTTTAAACAGCCTCCGGGTACCCAGCGGAGGGATTAACCCATCCTCATTTCGCCGATGGTATTTGGAGGCACACCTATCAAGTGGCATGATTGTTGTGGTGTTATGATGGTATAGCCTCGTTGTATAAAGCGGTCACCCATCCCAGGTTCGGTCTTGTTGTTATCTGCTTAACCTTGTTATCAGTTGCGCAGTGACAAGCAAGGAGGTAACTAAATAAAAATAAGTATTTATTTATCTACCAATTTCCAAATTTAAAAGACATCCAAGTGTTCTAAATTAAAAACAAAGTAAAAGAGACAGAACTCAATAAACGAAACTCCGATTTGGGATGAAACAATCTTTATCCCTTAAGTAGATGAAAAGTAGAACCGGAATCCAATACTGGAGAGACGAAGACTTAAGCTGAACTTGTGCTGCATAAGCTTAGCGATAAGCGTAGCAGAAAGTGGAAACTTAACATTAGATGTGTACGCTTTGTTTCTTATAAAAACGATTAATCTGTAGTTTAGTAGTAAATAAAACTGGTACTCGTACTGAATTAAAAAAATAAAGTTTTTCTAATAGAAACTTATTAAACTATTCAAAGAAACGCTGCTGTATGGATAAGCGGCGATAATGTATCGAAATACGAGATTAATAAAATTAGACGTACACTGTTCATAACTGTTTGCAATCATTATCAATGACTTGTTTTCTCTTCATTGATTATTGTTGTTATTCCAAGCCGGTTTCGGCCACAGCGATAGTATTCAACACAGAGACTGTCATTGCTGGTGAGTCCTCTCCAGTGGTTTATATAGTCTAATTTAGCTGTAAAGGTTCTTTATATCACAGGACGGTCTTCATTCATATTTGTCTGACATAGTACCCCACTTGCGAAGATATCAACCAATCGGCGCCGAGCGATATGACCAATCACAGATACTAATGCAATAAAAAGTAAGCTGGGACCGGTATAACACGTTAAATCATATATTATAAAATTTCAGTACATAATTATTGAAGAATGCATTTTAGTAATAAAAATATATATCAATGTTGACATGTATAAGAAAAGAATAAATGTAAATAATAATATATATGTAGTATAATATAAACAAAATAATATAATCAATTTGTAAACCTGAAAACTAGGCTATGGCTACATTTGCATTCTGATAATATCAGAAATTGTCATCTTAAACTATTCTAACATCCATTGTACCATATTTGAGCATTTTTTTTTAAATTATTTTATTATTATTTATATATGGGGCCTTAACACAACAGCATCGATAGGCTCGATAAATCGACAAAATCGATACACATCGTTTTTAGAATGAATGTCCATTCATAAACTTCATTATATCGACTGTCAAACTATGTCGATGTGGTTATAATTAAGTAAATTATATATTATTAGTAAATTAAGTCTTATGGGGAATATCTTTGTTTCTGGTACACATAGTACAAGCCTAGAGCTTAGTTTGTGACCAAAGCAATATGTGTAAATTGTCCTACATATTATTAAAAAAAAAAAAAAAGACTTAATTTACTACCGAAAAACGCCTCAAAAAAATCCACGTCGCTTATGCAATGTGGCACTGGCCTTAACCCTGGCATTGTTAGAATTAAACGTTGCCCTTCATCTGATATTGGAAACGTTCGCTCCCTTCCGAACTTTTCAAATATTTATCAGCAAAGGTGAACCCATCATCGTAAGAAAGGTTTCAAGGTGAAAACAAGTGCTTAAGTAAATTTTAGAGACAGGAGAGCTCCAAACTTATATTTAACATTACTTTGGCGTTGTATCCGGAGGTCGTGGGTTCGATTCCCACCCATGGCAAAAAATATTAGTACGTTTTTTCTGTACAGTTTGTCATGGTCTGGGTGTTTATAAAATATAATATGTATTATATCATTGCTTCTGGTACACATAGTACAAGCCTAGAGCTTAGTTTGCGACCAGAGCAATATGTGTAATTTGTCCTACATATTAAAAAAAATATATAAAAAAAAAATATATATATCTAGTAATAGTTTTTCATTTAAATTTATTTATTTAATTTAAATCTAATTAACAGACATACCGTTTTAGTTTAACCGAAATTGACAGCTGTTATAAAGCAGTTTATTTTATTTAATTAGAGCACGGTAAATGACTTTGTATCTACCTGATAGTAAGATCTACAATTTTTCTAATTTATTATTTTGATAGGTAGGACAATAATTTACGCATATTGCTCTAGCCACAAACTAAGCTCTAGGCTTGTACTATGTGTACCATGAAATAACGATATAATGCTTTTTATATTTTTATAAACACCCAGACTATGACAAACTGTACAGAAAAAAGTTTTTTTTTTCCATGGGTGGCAATCAAACCCACGACCTCCGGATACAATATCAAGGCGCAACCACTAGTCTACGGAGGCGGTCGAAATGGCGGTCGTCAGAGACGAATTCTAATTACAAGTAGATATGTTAGACCAATCCAAAAATCATAAAAAAAAAGTATTCAAAAACTAGATGAGAATAGTCAAAACCTAGATAAACAAAAAAAAAACTGCCCAAAGAAATAAAAATGCTAACTGCATTCTTTACTCTTCAATTATATTGACCGCCTCCGTAGATCAGTGGTTGCATTTTTGACGTTGTATCCGGAGGTCGTGGGTTCGATTCCCACCCAAGGCAAAAAATAATTAGTACGTTTTTCTGTAGTTTGTCATGGTCTGGGTGTTAAATAAATATAATATGTATTATATCGTTGTTTCTGGTACACATAAGTAGGGTATAATTGGGGCTTCTGGCTCACATTTTCCTCGCTCCAGCTCGAAAAATAGTGTTCCAGTGCGTCCCCAATTATTTTTTTTTTTTTTTTTTTTTTTTTTTTTTTTTTTTTTTTTTTTTTTTCACCTACTGCGATGCAACGAACGAATACCGCCTTCATGAACGTTATATGCAAATTATTGACAATATCGATAATAAAAACATTTAGCAGTATTTAAATTTGTTCAACCCAGTGCAGATCTGTATTATCATTTACTCTACTTGAATCACCCGCATAAAATGTTTTATACATACTATCTACAGTCTTTTCAGTATTTATTTCATTAACGTAATATTTGAACGTGAAAGGTATGCTTAAAACTTATCCTACTTGGAGTGCATACTTCAGCACTCTCCAATTATCACTTTATCCTCTACTTATACTTACTACATGTAATATAATGTTTAAGGACTTTTCTGTAGTTATCTGAATATTTAATAGAGCTTTATTATATATTCGGCATAGAACTTCGTTTTTTTAATACATTAAGAAAAATTATTTATCAATGATTATGAGAATATTTTGTTATTTTTAAATCTATTTGTGCTGCGTTTCATGACTTTGTGCCTGCATAATTTTTTGCTCTACCCCTCTCGCTTCCAAATAAGTAAGTACATTAGTTTTTTTACATACCAGAGCAATGAGTAACATTCGCATCACTCTTTTTGGTTTGGGTCTCATATTGCTCGGGCAGAGCGTCATCGAGCTGCATACCTCTATTGGAATGCCCCTTAAATGGAATGTAATACGACAAAAATAAAACAAAGTCCCGTTAATTGAAAAATATGCGAAATAGACTTTATTGTTTATAATTATAACGACTAAATTTTATTTTATTCTGCAGTTATATTTTAAATGATGGTTGTCTTTAGAAATAAAGTTATAAAAGACTTGAGAGCACCTAACATCGGTCACTTCTTCAGTTTATCGCAGAGCAACTATCTTATAGCTACATAAAAGTATGTGAGTATTTTTATTTATTGCTTTTATTGAAATATTGCCATCTCTTATTTGCTTATTATGTAACTATTATGACTTTATTTTAAATTTATTTAAGTAGATATTTGTCCAGTTTGTAACGTTGCACCTTGTAACGTTCACGACCAATTAAACTCCTATGCAGTGTTATTTCTACTTCGTAGCTAGCTCGTTGCAGTGTTTAGATAAACTCAATATCCCATCTGTAAACAGTTTCACAAGTTGGTATAGTGAAACTGGTATCGATGGCTTAACGTGCTCTTTGAGGCAATATAGTGAGGGTTGTCAAACAAATGTGCATACATTTGAAAATTTAAATTTCGTACACATCGGGGAGGGTTTGAACCAGGGACCTAAAGACTGTAGTGTCTTTAATAATATCTTCATTATACGCAAATGTATTGAAATAAAAACATAATACTACATAGTGGATGGGGATGGTTTATATATGTAGATCAATATCTTATTAAAGTTTAATTTCGTTGATAATTGGCATTATTAAGGCAACCTTTCAAATTATACATATACATAGTGGATAGGGATGGTTTATATAGATCAATATCTTATTAAAGTTTAATTTCGTTGATAATTGGCATTATTAAGCTAACCTTATTATACATATTATTATTATACATATTTATTGCATTCAATATATTGACATGATTTTTATTACTATTTTAAGTTAACTTAACAAAGGTTCTATTATATGGAAAGATTACTAATATATTCTACATCGCCCTCAGCCTTATTTTACGAATTGTTTTTTCATAGCGCCCTCTATCAGTTTACTATCGAATCATTTCATTTATATTACAAGCGCAAATTTTTACGGCTTTCGTAGTACTATAAAAATCTCAAAGATGGCTTTTAGGTAGCAATTTTTTTTATATCATCATCGGAACAGTTTTTAGCGCCATCTGCCAGCCGCCCAACGAATCATGCGCATGAGCAAGTTCATGTGTTTCTTTGTAGTTCTTCGATATTGCAATAGATGGCGCTTTCTAGTTCTATAAAAAACTCAAAAGATGGCGTTCAGGCAGCAATTTTTTTTATCACCATTTACCGATCAATCGGCGAATAATTTCCGTTTTAGTTGTTTATCGAATCATTTTGTTTCCTAATGCGTATGAGCAAGTTTGCGTTCTTGTTAGTAGTTCTCCGATAAATAATTAGATGGCGCTTATTTTTTTATATCATCATCGGGACAGTTATTTGTAAATTTATAATATAATTGTAGGATTAACTAGGTAATGTGCGATCGTTTCTTTTTTTTTTGTTTAAGTTTATAAATTAAATTAAGTATTCGAATGTAATGGGGGTTTAGGGATCAATTTTATTTTTACAGCCATCTACCGTCCAATCGATGAATTATTTCCACGGCTAGTTATCGAATCATTTAGTTTTCAATATGTCCATGAGCAAGTTCATGTGTTTCTCAACAGATGGCGCTTTCTAGTACTATAAAAAATCTCAGAGGTGGCGTTTAGGTAGCATTTTTTTTATCATCATCGGGAACGTTAATTGTAAATTTATAATATTAATTTAGGATTAACTAGGTATTGCACGATCGCTTGTTTTGGTTTTAGATATAATTTAAATTATGTAGAATTCGAATGTAGATATTTATATTTTAAAAAACTTACTTGTTGGTATATATTTTTTTTTAATTTCAGGTGAGATAGCGTTTCTAGTACTGTTTAATAAAAATTAGGCAATTTTATTTACCGCCATTTGTCGACCAATCGACGAATTGAATAATTTCCACTTTCGTTGTTTATTATTGAATTGTTTAGTTTTCTAAATGCCCATGAGCAAGTTAATGTTCTTCTACTAAGTTCTTCAAAAATTCAGCAGATGGCGTTTTCTAGTACTATAAAAAAATCTAAATAGGGGCGATTAGGTAGGTATTGTTTAGGTAGCGATTATTTTTTGTAAATTCCTAGTATTATTGTAGGATTAACTATATTTAAACTATATTCATATTAAATAATTTATAATATTTAAAGTATAATAAGTTTTTTTTTTCATTTCAGGTCTTCTAATTCACAAGACTTATTCTGGGACGATGACGAAGATATTTTGCAGCCAGGACAAAAAACTAAAGATGTTGTAAAAAAAACAAAAAAGGCAAAAAAATCAAAAAAAGTACCAGCAGTACAGATCAGCAAAGATTTATTTAATGAAAGCTCTTCGGATAGCGATGGTGGCGTCACCGCAACTGTGAAGAGCAGAAAAAGAAAACTGTACAACCCATTTGCTGAGGTAATGCCAGCGGACAGATTTTAGTCATAACGTTCGTACAACCGTTTATATCAATTATGTTCGCATTTTTTTAATGTCTACTAATAGGCTTATTTATCATTTCAGCACGGATCTTCTAGCAGTAAGCAGTCGGTTCAAGCGGCAACATTGAAGAGTTTTATAAGCACTCGATCTGCTTCAGGTGTGACAGTACATTCAGACCCCTCAAGACAAGGTCCATATTACATCGAGCTCCGGGTGTACGACACTCGCGAAACAGAAAAAATTGCTAGTTGCGATCGTTGGAAGCACGCTCTCGTTACTTTAAAATTGGGTACAAACGCCGACAGCAAGGCTTTTAAAGCAGTTACACAGCTTGTTCGAGAAGGCAAGCTTGAATTTAAAAACTGTAAACCGGTCATGTATGCTAATAAATTTTAATGGCTTTTTTTTTTATGATACTATATGCCTTTTTTTCCTTCTCGGGGTTCAATATTTAAATATATTGCGCTTAAATATCAAAATCCCAAAATCTTCGAAATTAAAAGACTAAGAAATCAAAAATAAAATTATTTTAAAAACTAAAGTATTACAACACTGAGATTATAAAATGCTATATTATATTAAGAAATCTAAAGGAACAAATCAAACTTTTAAAAGTTGATATTTTAAGATATTAAAAGTTTCAAATTTAATAATAAAATATTTGTATAACTATAAACTTAATATGTATATTTTTCCTTCCAGCGGTTCAATATTTAAATATATTGGGCTTGAATTATAAAATACCAAAAATCTAAAAACTTAAAATACTAAGAAATCAAAGTACATTGATTCTAACAAATTAATTTAAAATACTAAGAAACATAGTATTAAAACATTAAAATATTTAAATTTTAAGACAAATATAACATTATAACTGAGAGAAGCTAATTTTAAATACTTACAAATTAAAAAAATATAGATCTTAACATATTTGTATAACTAAAAAGTAAATTATTACAATACTGAGAATATAAAATTCTATAATCTTTTAAGAAACTAAAATAACAAAGCAAACTTTTAGATATAAAATATTTCAACTTAAAGATTAAAAAAAAATCTAATTGATATTATAATATTTGTATAACTTTAAACTTAATGTGCATATTTTTTTCTTCCAGGGGCTTAATATTTAAATATATTGAGCTTGAATATCAAAATCTCAAAATCTCAGAAATTAAAATACTAAGAAATTCAAATACAATAATTTTAAAAACTAAAGTATTACAATACTGAGAATATAAAATAATATTATATTAAGAAATCTAAAGGAACAAATCAAACTCTTAAAAATTAATATTTTAAGATATCAAAAGTTTCAAATTTAATTTTAAAATATTTTTATAACTATAAACTTAATGTGTATATTTTTCCTTCCAGGGGGTTCAATATTTAAATATATTGAGCTTGAATTATAAAATACCAAAAATCTCAAAACTTAAAATACTAAGAAATTTAAATACAATGATTCTAACAAACCAATTTAAAATACTAAGAAACATAGTATTAAAACATTAAAATATCCAAATTTTAAACAAGATAAAACCTTTTAACTTTAAATTTAAATACCTGGCAAGAAATTCCATATAATAAATAATTTTGATTACCATATCTTTTAAAATTTTGAAATTATAATTTTGAAGTTTCAGTTTAAAAGTGACAATTTAGTAATCATAAAATAAAATGTATTTTTGCAAAGAGTGTAATCACTATGTATTAAATTATTCAAGACATAAGCGAACTAATATTCATAAATCAAACTGTTTAATTAGTTCAAAATTTGATAATGTGCAAATAATAGCAACCGCATTTAAAAACAGAATTGTAAGTTATAGAATTAATTCGGACAAATCTCTGACAATAACACCCGAAATATTTTTATCAGAAGTGTCAAAAACTGTTAATCGACTAATTAAATTATCATTAAAGAAGTATAAAACAATAAAAATTAATTTTGAATTTTTTGCAACATATATCTTACCAAAAAACAATGAAAAATGTTTAAAGTCTTTCAATACTAAGTACATTATAGTTGTTCCTAGCACCGATTTATTTTCTTTGATTTCAACTTGTTCTGAAAAACTAGTATGCAAATGTTTTGAATTTGAACATTCGGAGTCTGGCTGGAGTCTGGATTCCATAAGCCATTTAGAAATAAATATTAATAAATATAACCCTTTAAGAGGCGGATCTTATTTTCCTTTACCAGCAAAAATATATAATACAAAATCATGTATTAATATAAAAAATTCTGATAATCATTGCTTCTTATGGTGCATTACTGCTCATATGTATCCTGCAAAACAAAATTCCGATCGTGTAAATTCATATCCACATTACTCAGACTTATATAACATTAACGGGATGACGTTCCCTCCAAGCATGGACGATATAAAATTATTTGAAAAAAACAATTCTTTAATAAGTGTAAATATTTATGGTTTAGATGAAAAATTAAATGTTACTGGACCCTTATATAAAACTGAAGAACGTAAAATAATACATGTAAATTTATTACATTTATACAAAAATAATAAAACTCATTTTTGTTTAATCAAAGATTTTGAGAGGCTTGTACATAAACAATTAACCAGACATAAATCTAAAATTTATTTATGCGATGAATGCTTCATTTATTATGATTCTGAGAGTAAACTAAATGAACATAATTGTGCTAGACAGCAAACAGTTCTTCCCGATGAGAATAGCAAATTGCGTTTTCGTAATTATGAAAGAACGCAAAGAATTCCAATAGTAATTTATGGCGATTTTGAAAGTTTACTTCGAGAATACTCAGATAAGAATAAATCGATTCATGTAGAGAATGTACAAATACATGAAGCATCTTGTTTTGCTTATTATATATGCTGCAAATTCAATTCAGAACTCGATGAACTTGTGTCTTATCGAGGTCCGAACTGTGCTAAAAAATTTGTTGAATATATAGCAAGAGATACTAAAAAAATATATAAAATATTACAAACTATAAAACCTATGCAACCTCTTACTTATGACGAGAAAATTTCTTTTAATACTGCCAATATTTGTCATATTTGTAGATTAAAATTTCATTCAAATGAAAAAATTGTAAAAGATCATGATCATTTCACTGGCAAATACAGAGGACCTGCTCACAATACATGTAACATTAATTCAAAACAATGCCCATTTATTCCAATTATTTTTCATAACTTATCTGGATATGATAGTCATTTATTTATTAAAGAGCTATCTGATATATGTGGGAGAATAAATCTTATTCCAAAAACGAAAGAAAAATATATATCTTTCACTAAATTTATTCCTATAGATTCTAGAAATACTGCTCAAATGAAATTTCTTGATTCATTCAATTTTCTAAGTTCTGGGTTAGATAAATTAGTAAAAACATTAAATCGAGAAGATTTTAAACATATGAGAGATTTTTTTTTTGATGATAAATTGTTTAATTTAGTATGCAGAAAAGGGGTATATTGTTACGATTATATTAATACATGGGAAAGATATCACGAAACAAAATTACCAAAGCGCAGCAAGTTCTTTAACAAATTGACTTCTGATGGTATATCGGAAAAAGATTATGAACATGCTTTAACAGTTTGGAAATCATTTAAAATTAATAATTTAGGAGAATATACCGATTTATATTTAAAATGCGATGTTTTACTTTTATGTGATGTTTTTGAAAAATTTAGAGATATGAGTTTACTTTACTATGGATTAGACCCTTGCTATTATGTATCTTCTCCATCTTTAAGTTGGGATGCTATGTTATTGTACACAAAAGTTGAATTAGATTTGTTGTCAGATATAGATATGTATCAAATGATAGAAAAAGGAATAAGAGGTGGTCTTGCCCAATGTTCTTTGAGGTATGCAAAAGCCAATAATAAATATTTACCTATGTATAATGAAAACGAGCCAAGCACATATTTAATATATCTTGATTGCGTTAATCTTTATGGTTTTGCCATGATGCAAAACCTTCCTACAAGTGATTTTAAATTTCTAAATGAGTATGATATAAACAATTTTGATATTAACAATGTGGCTGAGAATAGTACCTATGGGTACATACTAGAAGTAGATTTGCAATACCCCGATAGAATTCACGAGGCCCATTCGGATTTGCCTTTTGCTGCTGAAAAGTTTTGTCCTTTCGGTAGTAAAAGTAAAAAGTTAATTGCCAACCTTTATAATAAATATCGTTATGTTATACATTATATTCATTTGAAGGAATGCTTAAATAATGGTCTGCTGCTGCTAAAAATACATAGAATCCTATCGTTTAAGCAAAGCAAATATTTGAAACCTTATATTACTTTAAATACTTCCCTTAGACAGCAAGCTAAGTCAGAGTTTGAAAAAGACTTTTTCAAAAAACAAAATAACTCCATTTTTGGTAAAACGATCGAAAACAAGCGAAAGCAAGTTGATGTTAGGCTTGTCAATGTGTGGAAAGATAAATTCAATGCAACTAATAAGTTATGTGGCGCAGAAAAATTTATTAGTGCACCAAATTTTAAAGATTTATCAATATTTTCAGAAAATCTGGTGGCTATACAATTAAATAAAACAAAGATTGTTTTAGATCGGCCAATTTATGTCGGATTTACAATTCTTGAACTTTCCAAAAGTCACTTGTATAATTTTCATTATTCCATTATGAAACATTTATATAATAATAATACTTTGAAATTATGTTATACAGATACCGACAGTCTTTTATATTTAATAGAAACAGACGACTTTTATAAGGATATGTTAAAAAATATTAAATATTTCGATACCAGTAATTTTGGGATAAATAACGTGTTTAATATACCTCAAGTAAATGTAAAAAGACCAGGTTATTTTAAAGATGAGATGGGGGGTGAAATTATATCAGAATTTGTTGGTTTGAGAGCCAAACTATATTGTATAAATTCGACAAAAATTTCAATAAAAAAAGCTAAAGGTATTAAAAAACCTATAACAAAAAAACTTAATATTCAGAAATTTAAAAATGCTTTAAAATTTAATAGTTCTTTAAGAGATGATATGTACATAATAAGATCAAAGAAACATAACATTTTTACACAAAAAATTAATAAATTGGTTCTCAATAATGAAGATGACAAAAGACAATTAGTTAAAAACAAATTTAAAACAATACCATGGGGATTTTATAAAACGATATTGTAAATTGTGGTTTTTATATATTTTAGTGAATATGTATATTTTATTTTAGATAATAAGATATAATACTTAGATAATAAAATATATAAATAAATATAATATAATTGTTTTTTTATTTTAAAATAATCCTTTAAAGTAAATTATAATTTTAGCATATAAAAATGCTCCAGCAAACTATTGCATATAAAAACATAAGCTATTGTTTAAGAAGTCATTCTCTGGAAGACCTCGAAATAAGTATTTGTGTAAAATAATAATTATACTTACTATATAATCAGATTTTTTAATTAAATTTTAAACTCGCTTATAAAAAAATGAAATTTATACAACAGAACAAATCATTAAAATTGCCAAATATTGATTTAGAGCCGTTTGCAAAAAGTAGTCGCCATGGCGAACTTTTGCCAAACACAATTCGATGCTTAATTTGCGGGCCTTCAAACTGTGGAAAAACTAATTTAATGATAGGTATTTTGTTGCATGAAAATGGATTGCGATATTTTAACATTTATTTGTATTCTAAAACTATTCTTCAACCAAAATACAGGTTTTTAGAAAATGTTTTAAATCAAGCAGAAAATGTAAACTTTATAAAATATCATGAAAATGAAGATGTCCTAAGCCCTCATGATGCGAAACCTAATTCAGTAATAATATTTGACGATGTGGCTAGCAGTAATCATAACAATATAAGAGATTATTTTGCTATGGGGCGGCATAAATACGTTGACTGTTTTTATTTATCTCAAACATATAGTAAAATTCCGAAACAACTAATTAGAGATAATTCAAATTTAATTATTCTGTTTAAACAAGACAATATTAATTTGCATCATGTTTATGAAGAACACGTAAATACTGATATGTGCTGGCAAGAATTTCGCGAAATGTGTTCAAAAATTTGGAACTGTCCTTACAGTTTTGTTGTTATAAATAAAGATTGTGAGAAAAATAAAGGTCGCTATAGAAAGCAATTTGACGTATTTGTAGAATTTAATTAAATAAATAAATTACACGGTTTGCGCTAATTGTATTCATTATTAAGATTATCCTGAAGTTGTCAAGTCGGAAGTTTGTTAATATGGAAAAAGAGTTAAAACAAGAAATATTAAAATCGGCAAATATTATTAAAAAAAAGGTTCGACAACTTAAAGACATTCAAAATAATAAAAACATTGTTTTAGAATCTGTTTTCAAACCTGTAACAGATTCCCTTAATCACATCGTAAAAACAAATAAACAGCACCCAAATGAATTTACTGGCGATTTTTATAATAATAGAATAAAAATAAAAAGAAAACCAATAAATAAGCATAAGACTGTTAATGAGAAAAACGAAGATAAAGAATGTGGCCTAGATAATATTACAGAAAGAAAAACACTTGATGATACGCTAAAAAGCACAAACAGTAATATTTGTAGTAGTAGTAGTAGTGATGAAGATGACTTAAGTAAAGAGGTATTTTTCAAATCACCAATTTCAGATTTTAAAAGCGACCAAGATGATTCAATTTCTTGGTCTAAATCGTCTGAAATTTTTATTAACGCGCCATTTGGCGTGCGAAATGTAAAAGGAAAGTTAATGATGGGATCAGAACCAGTTACACTGATGGGTGACCTTATAAAAATTGGAAAATATAATTATAATATTACACCAGGTATAAATGACCTACTTTTTGAGAGAACAGTAAACATCGATATAATAACAGATATTGATTTAGTTAATTATAAAAAAATGTTAGTACAGACTAATGCACATCGAAGGGACAATGATCCATGCAAACCTATTAAAAGTAATAAAGGCTCCAAATATATTCAAATTATTAAACCTCTTTTCAAAATCTTGCCGGAAGAAACAGAAATTGTCGGAAAAGGATTACCCACATTAAAGAAGTTAAAAAGTAATACAGATTATGTTTATTGGGATGATCCAAATGAGTTGGTTGAAAGGTTAAGACTTTTGCTAGCTTCGAAAGAAGCTGGTAATACTAGTCATCAAAATGAAATAATAACTATTATAGAAGAATTAAGCGAAAGCGGGATAATAAATACCCGAAAATAGGATGTGCCTATCAGTATGTAAAACATTTGCAAGAGAACTAAAGGTTTTGCATTTTATAATAATATTGAAATTATTATAATGAGTAAAATTGATATTGTAAACGAAATTCACAAAACAGCTAGAAAGAATTTTGTTCGCCGTCGAGTAATAATAAGAGGAATCGATGATCTATGGCAAGCTGACCTCATTGACTTGCAAAAATATCACGGCTATAATAAAGGTTATAAATATATTTTTGTTATAATTGATTGTTTTTCAAAATATGTTTGGACCGTTCCTGTAAAAACGAAAAATAAATATGAAATTGCTAAAGCTTTTAAAAAAATTATAAAAATGGGGCGTATACCTCACAATTTACAAACGGATATGGGGAAAGAATTTTACAATGATAAGTTCGGCAAATTAATTAAAGTAAATAATATTAATCATTATTCAACATATTCAGTGAAAAAGGCTTCTATAGTAGAAAGAGTGATTCGCACGTTAAAAAGTAAAATATTTAAAAATTTCAATCTTATCGGGAGTTACAAGTGGATTGGAGAAATATTGTTAAACATTGTTAAAATATATAATCATACGACACATCGAATAACTAAATATAAACCAGCTGAAGTGACCGAAGTAAACAAAGCTGACATATTAAGAAACATAAATTTGGCTTATAAAAGATCAGCACCTATAAAAAATAGAAGTAAATTTGCTGAGGGAGATTATGTGCGAATAAGTAAGTATAAAGGAAGTTTTGATAAGGGGTATACTCCAAATTGGTCTACCGAAGTATTTAAAATTAGTAAAGTAAACAAAACCAATCCTATTACTTACATTATAGAAGATCTGCGAAAACAAAAAATATTGGGTAGCTTTTACGAACAGGAGATACAGAAAACAAAATATCCTTACACATATTTAATAGAAAGAGTGTTGAAAAAAAAGGGGGATAAATTATACGTTAAATGGCTGGGCTTCAGCACTGAAGAAAATACTTGGATAGATAAAAGTGATATTTGTAATATTTAAAATAAATTGTTCTGATAATTAATCTTTCAGTTTTATATCTGATATGAAAGGAGAAGGACTTGTTAATAAACTAATTAATAATTTGCCTATAGAATTACATTTACCAGGATACAATTACTGCGGTCCTGGAACTAAGCTAAAAAGGCGATTAGCTAGAGGAGATATAGGTATAAACAAATTAGATGAAGCTTGTAAACAACATGATATAGCATATTCTAATTACTATGATTTAAATAAAAGACATGCAGCTGATAAAATATTGATAAACATGGCTAAACAGAGAATTAAAGCAAATGATTCTAGCAAAGGCGAAAAGTTGGCTTCGTGGCTAGTAAACAACATTATGAAGACGAAATTAAAAACAGGCTCCGGAGTTAAACAATTTAATTCAGTACTATCGAAACTACGTTCACGGGTAAAAAAACTCAAGTCAAAAAAAAAAAGTTCTGTAATAAACTATGCTCATAAAACAGCTAAGAAACTTTTTAAAAACTGTGGTAAAACTTGTTTGCCGCGTTTGATACCGCTTCCTAAAACTGGAGGTTTCTTACCATTAATTCCTATATTTGCGGGACTTTCTGCATTAGGATCAATAGCTGGCGGTGCGGCAGGTATTGCTAAGGCGGTTAATGATTCCAAGTACGCGCAAAAAAACTTGGAAGAATCTAAACGCCATAATAAAACAATAGAAGCCATTGCAATAGGAAAGGGGCTCTATATTAAACCTTATAAAAAAGGAAGTGGATTATTTTTAAAGGCTTCAAAAAACTAAATCATAGGCTACCCATGCGAGCATTAACAAATTTAGATATACAAGAAAACGCGAATGATGTTCCTTATTTTCGCGGTGTATTCATGAGGGATCATTTGCCTTTAAAACCAAATACTATAGAATGCGGAATAGTCAATTTAGACAGTTATGATCATCAGGGAACTCACTGGGTAGCCTATGTAAAAAATAAAGATTATTGTGAATATTTTGACAGCTATGGAAATTTAAAACCGCCGAAAGAACTTATAAAATACTTAAAACATGCTCCTATTTATTATAATTCTATCAGATATCAGAAAAACAACAGCGTAAATTGTGGACATTTGTGTCTTAAATATTTAAGACAATATTGGAGCAATAAAAATAAATAAATAAAAAATGTCGTTCACACTATCAATTACAAGCTTTGATTCCTCTTTATCTAATAACTATTCTCCATCATTACAATTGGAGGGACAATACGAATGCGGTCTTCTTTATTTCTCAACATTTAACTCAATTCCTAACGTGCACAAAAGCAATAACAAATTTCATTATGGCGATGAAGATTTTATTGACATCCCTGAAGGATCATATGAGTTACTAGATATAGGTGATTATATAAAAAAGACAATTACAGACTGTGAATTTGAATTAAATTGCAATAACAATACTTTAAAAACGACGATATTTTGTTCTAAAGATATTCATTTTGGGAAAGAAGGTTCAATTGGAAAAATACTGGGGTTTGATGCTCAAACAATAAAAGCAAATAAAATTACTGAATCGTGCTTTCCTGTTAACATTCTTTCAACAACCATCATAAGGGTAGAATGTGACTTAATTAGCGGCTCATATGTAAATGGTAAATCAAGCCATATAATTCATGAATTTGTGCCAAATGTCCCGCCTGGTTATAGAATAATAGAAGTACCGAAAAACATTATATATTATCCTATAAATCAAAAAATAATCAGCTGTATAAACCTACGCGTTTTAGATAATAATAATAATTTAGTGAATTTGAGAGGGGAAGAAATTCAGATCTATCTGCATCTAAAGAAAAGAGAATGATAGACTATAATAAAACCTCTGGACATTATCCTAGTATCATCATTACATCTCGAGCGATAAAGAAAATCGCACCTAAGAATAAAATTAAACTAACGAAAGATAATAAATTATTTCTTAAAAAAATTGGGTTACTAAAATGAACATGTTAAATATAACAGCACCTATAGTTCATGACAACGCCATTGAAAGTTTCGAGTTTCATTCATATAAGCCGTATGTTACCAGTTTTAATAATAATGATGAAATACGCATACCCGTTAATAAACAAGACTTATATGTTTTACCTTCAGCCAGTACTTTATATATTGAGGGCATTGTAAAAGCTTCAAAAAATGATTCGCCAGTCACGCAGTTTACTTTTACCAATAATCCAATTTTGTTTTTATTTCAAGATATAAGATATGAATTAAACGGAATTGAAATTGATAGAGTTAAAAATTCAGGAATCACGACTACTATAAAGGCTTACTTATCTATGAGCGAAACAGAATCTAAAATCTCAAAGTCTTGGGGTTGGAGTATTGATGGATCTCAGAGTATAGGAGGCACATTTTCGGCATCGCTTCCACTTAATAGAATATTGGGTTTCGCTGAAGATTATAATAAAGTGATTATTAATTGCAAACATGAATTAATTCTTTTGCGAAACAACACCGATTTAAATGCGCTCATGCTAAAAGAAGGAGAAATTTTGGAAAGTGTTGAAATAAAGAAAATTGCATGGCGTATTCCACATATTAAAGTTTCCGATCGAGAAAGAATCAATTTGTTGAAACATTTAGAAAAGGATCGTGCTATCACGTTAGCTTATAGAAATTGGGATTTATATGAATATCCTTTACTTCCGAAGACAACAAAACATTCGTGGTCTGTAAAAACTACATCTCAGGTCGAAAAACCTAGATATGTAGTAGTAGCATTTCAAACAGCACGGAAAAATAATCTTCTAAAAGATATGTCACAATTTGATCATTGCGAAATTCGAGATGTAAAAGTTTTTTTAAACTCAACTTATTTTCCATATGAGAATTTAAATGTTAACTTCAAAGAAGACAAATTCTCATTATTATACGAGCAGTACATAAGATTTCAGCAGTCTTATTACGGACATCGTCCAGAACCCTTGCTAAGTTATGGTAATTTTAAAAATATAGCTCCGCTTTATGTCATCGATTGCAGCCGCCAAAATGAAACCTTAAAATTTGGACCTATTGATGTACGCATTGAAATAGAAAGTGAGCGCGAATTTTCAGACTCGACATCGGCCTTTTGTTTGATTTTTAACGACTGTGTTGTGGAATATAAGCCTCTTACAAATATTGTAAAGAAAATAATATGAATTCAGAATATGTTATTGTAGACCTGCAAGGTTTTAAAGATGACAATAATCATTTTATAATTAAAGAAGCTGCCATATCTAATTCTGAAACAACTCGCTGCATATTAGTCAGCCCTCCTTATCCTTACAAGTGGTTATCAGAAACTGAAAAAAAACATGTATCTTGGATTGAAAGGAATCGAGGAATTTATTGGCGAGAGGGACTACTGGATTATTATAGTTTTAAGCCCGTTATAACACCTTATATTGAAAATAAAACTATCATCGTGAAAGGTTTGGAAAAAACCAAATGGTTAAAGAAATATTGTGAAAGCTGTATTGTTATAAATATAGATGATAAAGGTTGCCCCAGTTTTTTGGAATTGTATAAAATATATTGTAGTGACAAAAAAAATGTAAATTGTGCCAATCATAATAATTATTGTGCTTTAAAAAATGTTTACTGTTTAAAACAATGGATTTTAGAAAATAGCATTATATTATAATTGTCTGACATTTTTTTTTTCATATTATCATAAGGTGAAGGGTGTTTATTTAACCAGAATAACTGTAATTAACCAATTTATATACATTAAAATGTGCTGTTAATAATAAAACATGAATATCTGCTAATAGTTATTTTTCTATGAATTTCATATTATTTTTTAAAAAGATAAAAACTGAATTAGTTTATTCAATGTTGCTTTAGTACTTACCTACTATAAATATATGGCATTACATCTATACATCTCACTAACAGATTTTATCTTTAAAAAATAATGTATGGATATCTTCCAAGATAAAATATAAAAACAACATTAAGGTAACATAAATTTATTATGCAGTAAAATCTAATACACAGCAATTTCATCAGAATTACATAGTTTCTTTGTTATTTTGCTTATTAATGCTTCTGCAGAGTCTAATATATTATCATAATGTTCGGTAACCATATATTGAACACTGACACCCAAGTCCCCGTCTTGCTTTTCTTGCTCACTTTTTTCACTTAAATCAAAAATATTTATTTTTATTAATCGGCGACCTTTTTTATTGTCATTTCGAATTATGTATGATTGATTTGGAGCACTCGATTTTTTCACAGATTTTGATTTCTTAATAACTGTTTTATTTTTTTTATTTTTTTTATCTTTGTCTATTTTTCGCTGTGATGCCAGCCAAGAATCAAAACCAGACAAAGGATCTTGAGCGCACTCATAAAAATAAGGATTAGTTTTAGAAACTTCTTCCGGAGCTAATATTTCAACACTGTCAGACATCATCTAAAACAAATAAATACTTAAGATAAAAACAATTTTTCTTCAAAGAAAATATAAATTTATTTTTAAGTGAATATTCTATACTATAAATAACAAATTTAAATACATGAAATAATATTATTCTTAAAAATTTAAATACTCACTTGTAATCTGGAGACAAACGTTTTGAACAATTTCCACAAGTTGAATGAGTAACAAAACAAATATTTTTACCTCTATTAGAATGTTTACAGCATCATTTGAGTCACCAAAAATTCTCATTAAAATGATGCATAAGCCAAAAAAGGTTTTGGAATGTATGATAGGCAACAAATTAAATATAAAATAATTAGCAAAATTGAAACTTAATTTGAAAGAAATAGAATTGGATATACTGCTATTATATAAAAAACTATAAACTTGTTGGATACCGTCCAACTGTAAGACGAGACAAACGTTAATGATGGGTATAAAACAATTTGCAACTAAGAAAGCACATTAATAGAATATCGTCCTAATAAATATCAACATCTGCAAGAAGTAATTGCAAAAATAATTTTGAAAGCCGAAAATAAAAATGAATTTAAATAAGTTTGGAGGACACTTGCATAATAAAGAAAAAATGTTTTCTGATACAGTAGAACTCAGGCGAACTAATGATGGTCACATTAACGTCAAAAATGTACAACTCAAACATGTTTCAATTCCTACTGATGATTATGATGCTGCTACTAAAAATTATGTGGATACAGTAAAAAATGATGTTCTAACTATATTTGATAAAAACAAATATGATATGAAAATGGTGATAGACATGCAGTCAAGAAAATACGATAAACTGAAAGAAAAAATTGATAATCTAAATGAAAAAATAATAAATACTGAAAAGACTGTAGATAGTATGTATAAAACATTTTATGCGGGTGATTCAAGTAGAGTAAATGATAATACAGATCTGCACTGGGTTGAACAAATTTAAATACTGCTAAATGTTTTTATTATCGATATTGTCAATAATTTGCATATAACGTTCATGAAGGCGGTATTCGTTCGTTGCATCGCAGTAGGTGACAAAAAAAAAAAAAAAAAAAAAAAAAAAAAAAAAAAAAAATTAAAATAATTGGGGACGCACTGGAACACTATTTTTCGAGCTGGAGCGAGGAAAATGTGAGCCAGAAGCCCCAATTATACCCTACTCACATAGTACAAGCCTTATATACATAGTTTAGCCGGCATAGTGGGACCGATCAATATTGTTTAAGAACAATTATTGATAGACCCCATTCATGGACTTTGTAGCTCACCACCAGGTAGATACAAAGTCACATGTCGTACTCCAATAAAAGAAATAATAAAAAATTGTCCTATATTTTATTATTATTTATATTTTATAAGTAAAACTTTTAATAACAGAAAACAACTATTAACCAATACACGGAACATAAAGATGTTCGAAGTTGGAATCCTCCAAATCAATACAACAATTCCCTGAAGCATGAAAACTTGTAAAACAACTAAAAGAAAACTTGTAAGCAGTTTTGGCAACCCTAGTAAGATAAATAAACTAAAATCGTCTGTAAGAGGTTGAAAATAAAGTTGAATTTATTTTGTTGAAAATTAATTTACAGTAAGGGATGATGTTATAGGAAAGTATTATTTTTGTTTACTTCCTCTTGTACTTTATTTTATATCATTTATTTATTAGATACAATTAAATTAAAAAAAAAACATAATACTTAACTACAAAATAAAATCTATAAATTATAAATTTCCTCCAAATCGCTGTCCATGGGCATGGTGCCTAAGATGCTATTTTTGTTATTTATAATAACAAAAATAGCATAAATAAGACTAGCTGTGGTCGCGACTTCGTCCGCGTGGAATAGTTATTTTTTTATCATACAAACTTTCATCCCCTATTTTATCCCCTTGGGGGTAGAATTTATCAAAATCCTTAGCGGATGCCTACGTCATAACATCTACCTGCATGCCAAATTTCAGTCCGATCCGTCCAGTGGTTTGGGCTGTGCGTTGATATATCACTATGTCAGTCAGTCACCTTTGAGTTATATATATTTAGATTATTTGTCTCGTTAACTGACTAAAACTAAAGCTAACAGCAGCTAATTTTTTTTTTGTGCATCAGAATTGGGGGCCTCATTTTTAATAATAAGAATTTGCTACTAATTCTTATTCCAGCCGCACAATAATCGAGTTTTAGTTTGTAAAATAATCCTCAAATTGTTAAAATATTACTATAACGGTCTTAGGGTACCCAGCGAGGGGATTAACCCGTCCTCATTTCGCCGATGGTATTCGGAGGCAACACCCAACAAGTGACGAGCTTGCTGCAATGTTTATGATGGTATAGCATCGTTGTAGGTATAAAGCGGTCACCCATCCCAGGTCCGGCCTTGTTGTCATCTGCTTAAAAATCTAAAATTAAATTGTAAAATATTGGTTAAGTTCTAAAACTTAAAATAGAATAGTTACATGGGATTATAGTTGACCCCTTTTTATTAAAGTGTGCTGACGTTTTTATAAAAGTGTGCTGACGTTTTTATAAAAGTGTGCTGACGTTTTTATTAAAGTGCATTTCAATATCTTCAAATCTACACTAGTTACAAACTTAGAAAGTATGTCTAGTTTGTAAAAAAAAAAAAAACTATCCAACCACGCAAACTTCACTTTAATTCTTTTAGTATTAAAGGACATATTTGTACAAATAAAATACCAGTTTCATGGTGTTTGATTTTTAAACTTTTACTAACTAGTTGCGCCTTTGGCGTTGTATCCGGAGGTCGTGGGTTCGATTTCCACCCATGGCAAAAAAATATTAATAGATAAGTCAAGAGCTTAGTTTGTGACCAGAGCAATATGTGTAATTTGTCCTACATATTATTATTATTATTAACAACTGGCATAAAAATTATTACCAAAATCGTATTATCAAAATATTGTCCCTCAATCCTGATGTTCATAAGAATTTTTTTAACATATTTCCAAAATTTACTCAAATAAAAACTAGCGGTTCAAAGCCTTTAGTAACTGGAAAAAAAATAACATTCCTTCTACATATAAATATTGAAGTTCCATTGATTTTTAAAACCATTACTTATTTACATATTCATTTCCACAATCGTAGGCTTGCTAACTAGATTATGTTGGTTTAAAACAGTTGGCTTTGACATGACATCCGAATGTAGGACCATCGACAATTCTGACTATGCACTAATATACTTTATCTCTTAGCTACTAGGGTTCAAAATTCAAAAATAACTTTTCAGCCTTTTTGAATCTAACGAATTCAAAATTCGATAACGCTCTCGAAAATTTGTGCCGTTACGAGTTCTGATTTCAATTTACCTATCCTTTTGATGTATATGGAACGGACAGTAATGTCATTGCAATATATACGAGTACTGAAGAATAAACCACTTGTGTATATTATATATTTGACCGCCTCCCTAGACTAGTTTTTGCGCCTTTGACGTTGTGTCCTGAGGTCGTGGATTCGATTCCCATGGCAAAAAAATATTAGTATTTTTTCTGTACAGTTTGTGTCTGGGTGTTTATAAAATATATTATATCGTTGTTTCTGGTACACATAGTACAAGCTTAGAGCTTAGTTTGTAGCCAGGGCAATATGTGTAAATTGTCATTATTATCAATATATTTGAATTCGCCGATATATTGGTCTGGATACACCGTCGATAAAAATGTAAAAACTGTCATGTTACCCAGTCATGTAGTTTAGTCTGGGGGTTCACCGGTTTTTAGGAGACTGCATCGATGCCTTGTCAAGGTGGTAGTTTCCTTCAGGGTGGTTTCAGCAGTTGATTTGACGATATAGCAGCGAGGATATAAAATAGACTTGTAATGGAAATTCGTCGTTTTTGCCGCCCATTTCATCACCGAATCTTAGCCGGTATAGTGAGAGTGATCAATGCCGTTAAAAAAACAATGAATTTGGTTGGTTGGGAGGTGTGCTCACCACTAGGTAGATACAAAATTACATGCCGTGCTCTAATAAAAATTTAGATGAATAATAATGAATTTGAATGTAAATGACATTAAAATTTATGAAACAGTATCTTTATGGGAAACAATCCAAATTTCTGAAAAGATATGAATTTCTAACATTTCAATTCAATTTCTTATTTTACGACTTTCGTCAACTTTTCGCAATTGAAAATAGCAATTTTAGTTCAACTGTTACTTCGACAGGTTTAAGTGAACATTTTGTAAGTTCAACATTTACGTAAGTGAATTTAGTCGAAAGATTATGCTTGTATCTGAGGGTTAACAAACATTACAAATAAATACTATTTTTTTATTTATTTAGCGGCCCTAGCCTAGTGGTTAAGTCACTGCGCAACTGATAACAAGGTTAAGCACATGACAACAAGACCGGCCTGGGATGGGTGACCCGCTTTATACAACGAGGCTATTTCATCATTAACACCGCAACAAGCTCGCCACTTGTTAGGTGTTGCCTCCGAATACCATCGGCGAAATGAGGATGGGTTAATCCCTCCGCTGGGACCCTGAGGCCGTTTAAACGGTTCTCTGGAGCCAAATTGGCACCCGTGATGGTATTTATTTATTATTATTATTTATTTATTTACTCATATGAAGACCATTGGTAACAATATAACAGATTAGGAAAATAGGACAAAAAACTAAGGACCATTGAAGGTCTTCACAAATATAAAATTGACATAGAGATATGATAATTTTATCGTTTTTCGGTGTTTTAAGGGTTTTTCGGTGTTTTAAGGGTTTTTCGGTGTTTTAAGGAGTCTAATTGACATCCATACAAACGTAGGGACTTACAATATTACAACTTGGCTGTTAGTCGAATAACCATTATTATGTTTATGTTGGTATACGTAAACATTATACGTAAAAATGTATCTGTTATGGGTAACAAATATTTTTGTATTTTTTTTTTCTGATTTTGAATAAAAAAGTAAAAAAAAAAAACAATACAAAAAAAAAAATACAATATCCGCCAAAAATATTATTTTAATTCTGCGACAAACAGTAATCAATAAATGACATTAAAATTTATGAAACAGTATCTTTATGGGAAACAATCCAAATTTCTGAAAAGATATGAATTTCTAACATTTCAATTCAATTTCTTATTTTACGACTTTCGTCAACTTTTCGCAATTGAAAATAGCAATTTTAGTTCAACTGTTACTTCGACAGGTTTAAGTGAACATTTTGTAAGTTCAACATTTACGTAAGTGAATTTAGTCGAAAGATTATGCTTGTATCTGAGGGTTAACAAACATTACAAATAAATACTATTTTTTTATTTATTTAGCGGCCCTAGCCTAGTGGTTAAGTCACTGCGCAACTGATAACAAGGTTAAGCACATGACAACAAGACCGGCCTGGGATGGGTGACCCGCTTTATACAACGAGGCTATTTCATCATTAACACCGCAACAAGCTCGCCACTTGTTAGGTGTTGCCTCCGAATACCATCGGCGAAATGAGGATGGGTTAATCCCTCCGCTGGGACCCTGAGGCCGTTTAAACGGTTCTCTGGAGCCAAATTGGCACCCGTGATGGTATTTATTTATTATTATTATTTATTTATTTACTCATATGAAGACCATTGGTAACAATATAACAGATTAGGAAAATAGGACAAAAAACTAAGGACCATTGAAGGTCTTCACAAATATAAAATTGACATAGAGATATGATAATTTTATCGTTTTTCGGTGTTTTAAGGGTTTTTCGGTGTTTTAAGGAGTCTAATTGACATCCATACAAACGTAGGGACTTACAATATTACAACTTGGCTGTTAGTCGAATAACCATTATTATGTTTATGTTGGTATACGTAAACATTAACGTAAAAATGTATCTGTTATGGGTAACAAATATTTTTGTATTTTTTTTTTCTGATTTTGAATAAAAAAGTAAAAAAAAAAACAATACAAAAAAAAAAATACAATATCCGCCAAAAATATTATTTTAATTCTGCGACAAACAGTAATCAATAAATGACATTAAAATTTATGAAACAGTATCTTTATGGGAAACAATCCAAATTTCTGAAAAGATATGAATTTCTAACATTTCAATTCAATTTCTTATTTTACGACTTTCGTCAACTTTTCGCAATTGAAAATAGCAATTTTAGTTCAACTGTTACTTCGACAGGTTTAAGTGAACATTTTGTAAGTTCAACATTTACGTAAGTGAATTTAGTCGAAAGATTATGCTTGTATCTGAGGGTTAACAAACATTACAAATAAATACTATTTTTTTATTTATTTAGCGGCCCTAGCCTAGTGGTTAAGTCACTGCGCAACTGATAACAAGGTTAAGCACATGACAACAAGACCGGCCTGGGATGGGTGACCCGCTTTATACAACGAGGCTATTTCATCATTAACACCGCAACAAGCTCGCCACTTGTTAGGTGTTGCCTCCGAATACCATCGGCGAAATGAGGATGGGTTAATCCCTCCGCTGGGACCCTGAGGCCGTTTAAACGGTTCTCTGGAGCCAAATTGGCACCCGTGATGGTATTTATTTATTATTATTATTTATTTATTTACTCATATGAAGACCATTGGTAACAATATAACAGATTAGGAAAATAGGACAAAAAACTAAGGACCATTGAAGGTCTTCACAAATATAAAATTGACATAGAGATATGATAATTTTATCGTTTTTCGGTGTTTTAAGGGTTTTTCGGTGTTTTAAGGAGTCTAATTGACATCCATACAAACGTAGGGACTTACAATATTACAACTTGGCTGTTAGTCGAATAACCATTATTATGTTTATGTTGGTATACGTAAACATTAACGTAAAAATGTATCTGTTATGGGTAACAAATATTTTTGTATTTTTTTTTTCTGATTTTGAATAAAAAAGTAAAAAAAAAAACAATACAAAAAAAAAAATACAATATCCGCCAAAAATATTATTTTAATTCTGCGACAAACAGTAATCGAGTATTATTGAAAGTGCGAAAGCTCATTTTGAATGGAGAACGCGGAGTTCGCGATTACGAATGCAGTGTCCTTAAGCTATATCTAATACTATTAAAACTAATGAAAAAAAAACAGTTATATACATTGTAACGGAAGGTCCAATGTATATAACTGTTTCGAAACTTAAATATTCCTTTTATTACTATCGCTTAAAAAACAATGCTTGAAAATAACTAAATAATCCAGATTAAGAAAAAATAAACCGATAGATAGAATTAAAAATCATACTACTTCGAAGTTTTCTGGTTTTTTTTTATGATGTTTTAGTGTTCAATGTCATTTTCCCATCGAACCATGTGGTGCAAATGTAAAAAAAACATGCCTCCATACAAATTGGTTATTTTAGCATTACTAGTTTATATATACCTATATCATCACGTGTGTCTTACGGCGCCCGAGACCGCCTAGACGGCCCTAGGGTACCCCAGCGGAGGGGTTTTAATCCCACCTCTTCGTAGTCGATGGTATGAGTCTACACCGAACAAGTGGCTAGCTCGTCTCTATGTTTTGAATAGACTCAATAACCCATCTATAAACAGTTTCACAAGTTGGTATAGTGGAACCGGGACCGACAGATTAACGTGCTCTCTGAGGCACTATAGTGGTGTTGTCAAATAAATATACATAATTTATTAAATTAAAAACTCATTGGTACACACCGGGATTCGAACCAGGGACCTAAGTGTTTTTAAGGTCTAATGAACTTGGCCACCGCGTATATACTCGGCCACCACGTATATGCATTACTAGTTTATATGGAAAATATTTTTTTTTATCATTTGTGTCACTAGGTTCCATGGGAAAAGTTGTTTGATTTGATCTGTAGAGCCTCATATAAGCCCAAAGTACAACCTTTCAAAGTCGCCAAGTATATAAACATAAACAAACCCCTCATGTAAAAACAAAACCTATAACAGCACTTAACATTCGATTGGAAATTCGTGAATAAATTTCAATTATGACATCACAAGCGTTCAATCTCTTCCCTGGGCGGGATGCGGTCGGCGGGCGGTCGATTTTAATTATTCTGTTATTGCCGCCCGATAAGGTTGTAAAATGTCAAATAACTTTAGTTTTTATTTATAGACTCAGTAGCTCTACCGTGTGTTTTTGCTGACTGTACTTACTATAGTCGCTAGTAACTATAGATGAGGTTTAATCCATAAGACATAAATAATTGAAAAATAAAACGATTCTAATGTTTGATCCCTATATCTGTAGACTAGTGGTTGCGCCTTTGGCGTTGTATCCCAAGGTCGTGGGTTCGATTCCCACTCATGGCAAAAAAATATTATTTAGTTACTATTAGTAGGTAAGCACAGTCAACAAACAGCTACAAAAGCACTATTATTCACAATTTAATTTTGAAAAACCGACAATAGTAGTTGGGCGGCCGATGTCCTGGGCGGGATACGGCCGATTTAAATTATTGCCGAGCGATAAGTATGTAAAATTACAAATGACTTAATTTTTTTGTGATAAGTGGCAACTGTAATAAAACCACACTAAACAGCTTTTTGGGTATAACACTTGTTATTTATTTATAAGCCTTTTATTCCTTACAATAAAAGTTTTACATTAAAGTTAAAAAGTAAAAAATAAATTACACAACATACATCATTAAATAATGTTAATAAAATAAAAGATTTACATTAAAGTTAAAAAGTAAAAAATAAATTTCGCGCTGGGACCTTACCATCGCGAGTATGGCCTCCTCTAATATATTCCATATTGCTGTCGATCTTTTAGTTTTGTCCAATTTTCCCCTGAAATCTCCTTAAGGTCATCTACCCATTTTTTGGTGGTCTTCCCTTCGGTCTAGATGAAAGATGCACAAAGATAGTAACTGACAGGACTAACTGGACAGGATCTGATAAAAGGAAAATTATCAGGTCCTGCCATTCAGTTACTATCTTTGTGCATCTTTCATCTTCTACTCTAGTTAAATGCCCTGCCCATTTCAATTTTTTTTTGGCAAGTTTTAATGCGTCGATTATTTTTGTTTTTTGTCTTATTTCTGAGTTTGATATTTTATCTCTAAGTGTTATTGAAAGAAGACATTTGTCACTATTGTTTGTTTTTTTTTAAATAATATTACCAGGCCTATTTTCGTAAACATCTGTCGATTTCATTAATTATTTCTAATTTGTCACATAGAAATTTATTACAATGTCATATGCGAACCTTAGATGATTAAGGTATTCTCCTTTTATCTTTATATACCTTTATAGTTCCACTTCAAAAAAGACTTGTTACCAAGCCATATATATAACTTATGAAACAAATATACACAGCACTCTACATACACTCTGTTGGCAAAACGTAAATAATTAGCAATTGTAACTTGACAAACGGTCAATCTCTACCCTGGGCGGATATGCGATGGGCGGGCGGCATTGCGGTAGCGGCCGCTTTTAATCATCCTGTCAGCCGCCCAATTTCATTTCAATTGTTTTTAGTGGTCACACTTTTTTCGTTAGGTAACTACTATTGTTTTGGTGCAATTTTACTTTAAAACTATTTTATATTGGCAATATACAATGGGTTAAAATTATAAATTAAAAAATTTTCGCAGATCCTCCGAAGCTGTGTTACGCCCAAAATACATAGAGCATTGCCCCTCTGAATTTCCATGATTAATACCAAATTGTATTGCATCTGGTTACTATGGTCCCAGAGTTTCCACCAAAACGATAAAAATTCATAAGAATGGAGCTGTCTTTTCTATTTTTTTTTGGGCAAGCAAAGCTCCAGCACCGGAGGATCTTGAAGTTACGTGGGTATAACTTGGTGCTAGGGTCTCCACACAGATGGCGTCCCAGATTAAAGCTGTATATATAATCTTTATAATAAATATAATTTATTTACACAAAAAACTTATAAAACATGAAGAAGTAGTACTAATAAAAAATATAAAACTATATCTAAAAAATAATATATATTTACAAACCTTATTAAATTATAAACAAATCTTCTAAAACTTTTCCGTGTGGCATGGTGGCCAGAATGCTGGCAACATTTCCTCGCTGAATATTGATTATAATCTTAATAATTGTAATTAATAATATTATGTATTAATTTTATTTAAGTGTTGTTTAGCTACTAGTGCTACTACTTTTATTCAAAGCTTTGCTTATAAAAACATACTACTCGTAACAGCGCACGAAACGGAAGCTCTCAAAAGGAATAAATTTTCCTCGTTTTTGCAACATTTTTCATTGATCCGCTCCTCGTAGGGTGATTTTATTAGCCTATAGCTTTACTCGATAATGGGCTATCGAACACAAAAATAAAATAGATGGGTTATTGAGTCTTTTCAAAACATCGCGACGAGCTAGCCACTTGTTCGGTGTGACTCATACCATCGGCTACGACGAGGTGGGATTAAAACCCCTCCGCTGGGTACCCTGGGGCCGTCTAGGCGGTCTCTGCATGATATGTATGTATGAACACTAAAATCATTTTTCTATTCGAACCAGTAGTTCCAGCAAACAAACTCTTCAGCTTTATAGTAATGAAGTTTAGAAAAGAAAAGCGAACTTAAACTAGTTCCTATTATTTAGATTTAAATATTTCAACTGTTGACAAAACTAAATACTTGTATTAATATTATTTAAGTATGTTTAACTACTAGTAAGTGAATAAAAGCTATTGTCAAAAATAAATCAAATTGACTAAAATTGATTAAAATACATTTATCGATATTGCACCATTTTTTAAAACTTGTATAAGGGTTTTTTATTATGAAGTACGACATGTGACCTTACTTCCACATGATGGTAATTGGCAATGTAAAGTCCAAGAATGTTCTCGACCAAGAATAAACAGCACTTTTGCTACAATTTGTAGGTAAACTCTTCTTATAAAACTAATAGAAAAGTGTTTCAGTAGTATTTAAAATTTTGATTGGGAAAGGAAGCTGAATGTCAATTTTTTATTTTTTATTTTTACAAGATTTTCCTACTATATTATTTTATGGGAAGCTTTTTTACACATACAGTATGACGGCCGAAGCCAAGTCAAAAAATCTAGTACCTACTTTATAAAATTAAAACTAAATGATGTATATAAAAACGCGGGCTCCAGCCTAGTGGTCAAGTCACTGCGCAACTGATAACAACGTTAAGCAGATGATAATAAGGCCGGCCTGGAATGGGTGACCGCTTTATACAACGAGGCTATTTCATCATAAACACCGCAACAAGCTCGTCACTTGTTAGGTGTTGCCTCCGAATACCATCGGCGAAATAAGGACGGGTTAATCTCTCCGCTGGGTAACCTGAGGCCGTTTAAACGGTTCTCTGGGGCCAAATAGGTACCCGTGATGGTATTCTTCCCCTCGCATCATACCACCTTTGTATCTAAATTCGTTTGCAGTTGTCGCTGCAAGACTTTGGAATAATTTACCAGTCAAAATAAGACAATCACCAAATAGTCATATTTAAAGAAAGAGTATATGATTACTATTTAAATTCATAGGTAGTTTTTATTTATCTTTCATTATTCTATTCCTTTCCACTTTGTTACTTCTCTTTTCTTATTTTGTAGTTGGTAGTATTGTGTACATGTAGTTTATGTATGTATATATATAAGATATATTTAAGTAGTGTATAATAGATTGTAAGTATTTTATATAATATTCACTGGTTTATATACTCAGTTACTATATTGCACCTACCTCACTTATTAACTGCTTTTATTGTCCCGAAGGTTTGACTGGTAGAGATTGCCTAGCGGCATTAAGTCCGCCTTTGTATTTTGTATGCAATAAAGATTTAAATAAATAAATTAAAATAATATTTATATTATTATTATTTAAATGATGTATGACATTTTGCATTAATTCACAACAAGTAACCATTAAAAATAGAACACCTTTTTAATTATTTACGCAAGACAAAAAGAAAGTCCTTGGTAGGTATCAAGTATTATATGAAAATCTCTTTGTTAGAAATAAGAAAACGAATAGAAACATGTGTTTCTTTTAGCACAAAAGGCTGATTAAAAGCTCTAAGGGCTAAAAGGGTATTCTCGCTACATAACATATTATATTCTATTGTCTTCTATTTATATTTTATCTTTTGTACAAGTTGTGTATCTAATCTTAGATAAATAAAGGTATATCTTCCATCGGATTACAATGTCATTTTAAATGTTATGTGAAATACAAAACTAAGGTGTTATTTTACCAAATAATATTTATTAAAATTTTTATTTAAAAAAAGCGATCCCAGTCTTCGGTACGTCACTGAGCAGCTGATAACAAGGTTAAGTAGACAAGAAGGCCGGACCTGGGATGGGTGATCGCTTTATACAACGAGGCTATGTCATCATAATCAACGCATGCGCTTTGTCTCTACTAATAAAATCGAACAACTTTTCCCATGGAACCAATTGTCGTAAATGAAAAAAAAGTCACTTTAAAACCGGTAAACCCTCATACTAAAACAGACACATAACAGGACCGGTCGGCTGGCCTAGCGAAGTTATAGAGGCCTTCCTCTCACCTAGTAAACGTAGTTTCAGTGGCTAGTATCATATCTACTTCTTATTTATATCTTAATTGTCATTACCAGGTATTTTGTTTTCAATGAAAAGGCTTTAACATAATTTGTATCTTTCTACAGGTAAATAAATAATCTAAATATATAAATCACAAAAGAATCATCCGTGGCGGATGTAGTACTCGTACTAAACGTTTTGGCGATTCATACATCTGCCGTACTATTAAAATGTGGAATGCTCTACCAGCTTGCGTGTTTCCTTCCTTTTATAACCTAGAGTACTTTAAACGAAGCGTGAATAGGCATCTTAAACCGGCATAATGATGGCAACCAGCGGTGCACCTGTATGCATCCGCTTGTTGCTATCATTCCTGGACATTGCATACTGCTAGTATGCAGGTAGATGCAAGGTCACATGTTGAGCTCTTATAAAAAAATAAAATAAAAAAAAACCTTTGACAGATTAGATAAAACTCCAATAAAATACAAATTGAAGCCCAGAACAAGACAATTAAATAAACTTACTTATACAAAATATTACTAGCGGAGTGTCCTTAAAAGCCTCCTGCCTCCCTTTCAACCTTATTGTCTTAAAGAAAATCTGAGGTGAGAATGGTGTAGTTGTAAACTTTTTTGGATAGAGAGCGCAAGTATCGAAAAATAATTAATATACCTTAAGTTATATCGTTTAATATACAAAGTGGAAGAAGCAAACGGGATATTTAAGAAAATAACTTAAATTATAGATATATATATTTTTACTCAATATAATTTTACATTATTATATTTTTTTGAAGAAAAATTACTATCACCAATAGTTAGTGTTAATTGATAAGGATTAATACTCCCTATAATAATAAACGTTATGTTCAAAATTAAAGGAACACCATACCATTTAAGCATGAAATTATTTTTTATAACTGCTTATTTAAAAAAAAATGTTCGTTAACATTTTTAGCTTTTTTCCTAATATTGTAAATATAATAAATAAAAACTGTAATTTTATGCATGTTTTTTTTTTAGTTTCAAAAATTAATTGAAGTTTCCTTCTCCTTGTCCTCCGTAGTAAAATTTCCCATCTATAATATTTAAGGTTGTTTCATCGATGCCTTGTTAAAGAAACTACTGTAATTTTTTTATGATCTTCACCCAATAATATGTAATCCATTTTTTTATTTTTTAAAACAGCTTAAAAATAATTTTGTAATCGAAAAGGTTTGTTATGTAATGTTTTTTTAATTTTTACAGTAAGTACATAGTTAAAAAAATAGTAAATAAAATATTAAATAAACAAAAAGATATATAAAGCACACGACATATCTTATCAAGCAATTAACTAGCCTTAACAATATTAGCACATTCTATCCAGTATTTAAAACTCAGTAAGTGAAAATGAAAATTTATTACTCGGAAAATTACAATAAAAAACCTTCCTTGAAAGCCTTTAAGAAAGCCCCTTACAAATGGTCGGACATTTAATAAATTGTCTCAGAGATGATCAGGCGAATTGAGATTTGGTAGTCTGATGTTGCTTTTAAATTTAGAATATATTTTATACAATACATTATTGAATACAAATAAAATAAAATAAAAATTATATCGGTTACGAAACGGGCGGTTTATTTGACGATAAAGCACCGAGTGTATTATAAAAATAGATTCGTTTAGCCAACAATAATTTATTTATTGACCCCATTCATGGACTTTGTAGGTCTCCTTAACATCCGGTAGATATACCGGTAGGTCACATGGTTGCTTCTATAAAAGAAAAAAAAAAAAATTATTATTTGGCCGCCTCTGTGGATCTTTGACGTTGTATCCGGAGGTCGTGGGTTCTTAATAATAATAATAAAATTCATTATTTCATTATATTTTTATTTATTTATTATGAACAATAAACGATTGTACAGTAGAGTCAATTTCTATTCCCATTCATAGCAAAAAAAAAACAAGGTACTTTTTTCTGTATAGTTTGTCTTGTTCGGGGTGTTATATAATATATATTAGTGTCGTTGTTTCTGGTACACATAGTATAAGCTTAGTTTGTGACCAGAGCAATATTTTTAAAATATCCTACATTTAATTTTTAATTTTCAGGAAAAAGTCACAGTTACATTAAATTTATTTAAAAAACTTGCTTATAGTTTAGGAAAATTATTAATCGAAAAATCGGGAAATCATCGAGCCAGAGCGTTTTTTATACAAAAAGTTTCTTTGGAAATTCAACGCGGAAATGCCGCAGCATTTTAGGAACATTTGCTGCTGCAACATCGGAGGACCTAAGCGATATTTTTTATTTAATTTAATACTATTATATATCAATTTTCTATATATTTTTTAATTTAATTAAACAAAACAGTTCATCATCATCATGCCAGCCTTTCGCGCGTCCACTGCTGGACATAGGCCTCCCCCAAGGATCGCCACAACGACCGGTTCTGCACTGCCTGTATCCATCGACTTCCTGCTACCTTTTTCAGGTCGTCGGTCCATCTTGTGGGGGCCTGCCTCTGCTGCGTCCTCCAGCATATAAATAAAACAGTTATATAAGTCATATTTAAAAAAATATAATAAGTTAAAAAATTGTTTCTCTGTTTACATTAATATATATTTTATTTTATGTAATGCTTGTGTGTGTGTGTTTGTGTTTCTATGTGAGGTTTGTGTGTTTCTATGTGGAATGTGTTTACATATTAATATTCATTAGTAGCTACAAAATTATTTTTTATCTTAGCTTACTAATTAATTTTCTATACATTTTTCTAAGTCAAAAAGCATGATGGTACAAGTCCAATCCACTTTATGAATGAACGAGGCGATCATAGCATGGACCATTCATCATTTTGCAGCGCTCGTTCGTTCAGCTGTTTATTGATATTGATTGAAACTGAAAGAGGGAAGAGTGATATCTGTATATACATCTTATACGGAAGTGCTGTAAAGCCTGTAGGAAAGGTGACTATTAAAAAAAATATATTTAAAGGTTATATTTACATTATTATGTCACTATTATTTTATATACATTTAATTAATTAGAAATAAATAATAAGGAAACGCAAAGATAGGATATTTTAGGGAGCGCAAGAAAATATAAAGTAAAGGGTTTTATGGCAATTGGTCAAAATGTGTACATATTGCTCTGGTCTCAAACTAAGCTCTAGGCTTGTACTATGTGTACCAAAGACAATTATATGTAGATTTAAATAAGTGCAAGTGAGATTTGAAGTATTTGTTATTTATACTTTATAAGTGGTGTTACAGCACTTCCATTTTATTTATACTTTCATGGGGTTAAAAATAATGGCTTTAGGTGGAAAGTCTGAAAGGTATGACCAAGTTTTTCTTCATTATTTTAATGAAATATGAAATAAAAGTTAAGTGGGGTAAAGTTTTCTAAAAGAATAAAAGTTAAAGGTAATCATGAAAATTAAGGTAAATGTAATTTTAATCTGGTATAAGTAATAAAATTATAGAAATTTTTTAATTAATAATTTCCCATAAATTATTTTTTTAAGGTTCTCTTCTAATACTTATTTAATAAAAAAAATATAACTTAGTATATCTTCATGATATTGCGGTCTTCATTAACGATGTATTATAGCATTTTTTTTGTAGGTCATTGCACATATTGCCCTAGTCACAATCTAAGCTCTAGGCTTGTACTATGTTTATCAGAAACAACTATACACTCGTATCAAGATAAACTTCACAGAAAAACTTACAAATATTATTTGCTATAAATGAGAATCAAATCCGATTTAGCGATATCGTCGTAAACACTAGAACCAACACTCTAAATTTCAAGAAAATGTGACCAGTAGCTTTAAAGATATTTGATGAGAACAGACAGTCAAACACCATCTAACAACATCGTACAGACCTACTCAAGTTTTTTTTTTAACTTAACTACATCCACCACAGTATTATGTACATACAACTACTCTTGTTGCATAATTTGCTATAAAGGTAGGTGGCTTTATAATAAAGCTTCAGTACTGTGATTTTACAGACCTTAAATCGGTAGAGGCGGCAGTGAAATTGCGCATGCTTTTATTTCTTGTGCGTTTGTTCATTACTCGCCTGTATAATCTATACTAATATAATAAAGAGGAAAGATTTGTATTTTTGTATTTTTGTGTTTTTGTATGTTTGTAATGAATAAACTCAAAAACTACTGGACCGATTGCAATAATGTTTTCACCATTAGAAAGCTGCATTATTCAGAAGTAACATAGGCTATATAATATCACGCTAGGTCCTATAGTTGTGGAGCAGTAACCAAAAATGTTTTAAAAACGGGGGAAAAGTATCGTTTCTGAGGCCTTCCGTGGCGTGCGCTGATCATATAGTTAAAGTTATACAAACCTGTGCGAAGCCGGGACGGGCCGCTAGTTTGCTATATTTCCACACAGTGTATCACTAATTTCTTGACTCTATATTGGATATTTTTTTCAGTCCCAAAATTATGGTTTATGTTGTGGTACCTTTTTTGATATGTAGTTCAATAAATTCTTTAACGATTTCAATAGATTTCATAACCAAAAATTTAATGTGACCGTCCCAAGCGTTTTTTAAAACACTATCTATATTGCGGCGTTAAAAAAGTAGATATCGTGTGACATTTTTTTAAATAGTATAAAATACAGTATTTTTTAAAAAGGCCACTAGATGGACCACCGATATGGAATAATGATACTGAGATATTTCTCAAACGTCAATGTAGTAGAAAAAAAAAGTTAAATAATATATTCTATAAGATATTTCTTATTTCGGAAAGACATTCGCCTGTGGGAGGAATTGGGACCTGGCCAATTGCACACTTGGAACTTTTATATATACTTTTTTTTTGACTTTTCATAAATGCCTGTAAAGGTTTATAAGAAATACATATTTTTGAATTTGCCACTATTCTGGGGTTAAGAGCACAATATCGTTAATTATATAAACTATATGTTTCCTGAGTAAGAATAGAATCCACGACCAATAAAAGCTATCTATAGAACATATACAACTAAATATAATATTAAGCCCTTTATTCATAAAAAAAAACTTATTGAATCCTTGAAGAATACTTTAGTTAAAATAGGTTTTGTCTCTTTTACACATATTCATTTTTATTGATAAAACAAAAGGGACATATCCTACTGTAACTAAAGTAGATAATACCTATAGGTATATACTTGTTTGAATTGAGTAGAATCTACGATTATTCCGTCGTAATACAACCACGATTACTACGACCGTCCTTCTGTCAATAATTTATCTATGTAATTTTAATATAAGTTCCAAGTGTGGAAAAGCTCGTTAAACCTGGGCGGCTTAATTAATGGCGACCTAAATTGATGTTAGGCTATCTAACCTTAACTACTATACTCTGTTGTAGATTACCTAGGCGTTAACTCATACGAGACTATACCTACCTAGGTTTAGGAAGGTTAGGTAGGTACAGGAACTAAATTATGAAATTTGGTTCTAGGAAATTATATATTTAAATCACCAGTTTTTGGTACTCAGGCTTAGCATTTTATACTAGAACTAGCTAACACGCGCAAACTTCATCCATTTACGCAGCGCACGCAAAGGAAGCTCTCAAAAGGAATATATATTTGCAACATTTTTCATTAATGCTCTGCTTCTATTAGTCGTAGCGTGATGTTAGCCTATAGCCTTCCTCGATAAATGAGCTATCCAACACTAAAAGAATTTTCAAAATCGGTTCAGTAGATCCAGACATTAATTACCCTCTACAACCCCACAAACTCCAAAAATAAATACCATCACGGGTGCTTTTTAGCTCCCGAAAACCGTTTAAACGGCCTCAGGGTACCCAGCGGAGGGATAAACCCGTCCTCGTTTCGCCTATTGTATTACTTATATTATTAAGTATATGTTCGATTTTACGATTTGTTCCCAATACGACGTTGGAAC
This sequence comes from Monopis laevigella, assembly GCA_947458855.1. Taxonomy (NCBI): domain Eukaryota; kingdom Metazoa; phylum Arthropoda; class Insecta; order Lepidoptera; family Tineidae; genus Monopis; species Monopis laevigella. The sequence goes on along the minus strand of OX381594.1, from coordinate 4,832,350 downwards.
AATATAAATATCAATAACACAACGCGACAAATCTGACAAATATTTGTAGGCGCCCAAATACATGGCGAACGAAACTCTACACAACAAAAAAAAATACAATATTTAATAATCTAGAAGGCCGCACAAAATTACATTATCTCGGAACAAAACACCTCTTTTTTTACACAAATTAACTCAGAACAAAATAAACAATTTTGTGACACAAACAGCACTGACATAAGTCATAACCACAGATTATAATTAGCGTCCATAGAGTATTATCAAAATCGAACAGTGTAGATTAATTTTAAGACCCCTTGTCAAAAAAAAAGATTCTTAATCTAATTTGTAAACCAAAGTAAAAATCATCGAAGTGTATATATAAGAAACTAGTTGCTGACTTTTTATGATCCTAAAAACTTCTGAAAATCATATCGATAATGTTTAAAATATAATAAAACGTAATAATATTATAATGGATAATATTATAAGACTTTAACATTCTTCTTCTGAGGACTTTACACAATAAAGAAACATCTCCATACTATATGTAGGAATAAGAGACGACCCCAGATGTAGATTCCGTAGTAATGAGCTCAAATCCATGCAGCAGCTACAAGGTGGTTCTGACGCAAAGGCCTTGCAAAGTATTAAATATTTAGGACAGGCTTAAGGGCCCAGGAGTCGACTTGACGCCCATACAAACGTACTTCCAATATTACAACTATTGGCTGTTAGTCAGAGTTAGGATTTTTGTATTATAATATTAAAAAAGGTTTTTTTTATTGCGAAAAGAAATAAAAATAATAAACCAACACAGAAATAAATACAATGACCATAAAAATATTATTTTAATTCTGCGACAAACATAAATCCAGTATTACCCTTTGTTGCACTTAACTCAGGAAGCTATATTCTTCGACCTAAACTATATTATCAAATATGGCATGAAATATTTTGAATAGGTATCTGTAGTAGATGCATGATTATTTTTTGTCAATAATACCTACCTTTCATAATTCTGTCTGATACTAAAAAAAATGTAAAATTACCATTTTTTTGGTATCAGACGAGTATTAAACTAATAATGTCTATATATTATTTTAGAAACTAAAATTATTATATACCTACGTGGTGGCCGGGATGGTTAGACCTTAGACTTAAAAAACACTTAGGTCCCTGGTTCAAACCCCGGTGGTCCAATGAATTTTGAATCAAAAAAATTATGAACATTTGTAGAGCACGTTAACCTGTCCCAGTTTCACTACACCAACTTGTGAAACTGTTTATAGGTGGGTTATTGAGTCTATCCAAACATCGCGACGAGCTAGCCACTTGCTCTGTAGACTCACACCATCGGCTACAACGTGGTGGGATTAAAAACCCCTCCGCTGGAGACCCTGATGATGATTAGGCGGTCTTGGGCGCTGTAAGGCACCCGTGATATTTATTTTTAAACTAAATTTTGGGCAATAAACAAATACAAAATAATTATCCTTGAACAAAATAATATATATTGTCCCGGAACAAATAAATAGGGATAATTCAGTGGACGCCAATGTTGTTATTTCTCCCATGAATAGGGACTAAATTGGACAAGGTTTCTTTGGCCCAATAAGATCTGTTCCTGAAAGAAATCATTCGGAAGTGTTTGCGGAAAATCTGTTTTGAAAAAAGTTTGTTTTTATCTCGTTTTATTCCATTGAAAATATGTTTTTATTACTTTTCCGAGTAAACAGATTAAATTTGTTGTTATTGACAAAATCTATTCTTATTTTCCTTTTTTAATAAATAAGGCTTCCGTTTTGGAATAAAAACATTTAGGATAACAAATTGACTTCCCTTTATAGGTAAAGTGAAGAGTAAGATACTTATATACTTGTCTCTGTTGCTCTCACACAAATATACTGCCGACTTAGTCGCACACCAATTGCGAGTTAGTTGTTCAATAGTATGCGACACATACATGGTAACTTTGAAAGTTGTACTTTGGGCTAACAGTTCTGCTGATCAAATCGAACAACTTTGCCCATGGAACCATGTGTCCAAATGAAAAAAAATTTTGGCTTCCCCATACAAATTGGTCATTTGAACTTTACTAGTTTGTATGAACTTTACTAGAATAACTGTATAAGAAGTGAGCTGTCATAGTGAAAAATATTTTCAGTCTGCAAGTCAGATTTTTTTAAGCAATAGTTCAATATTTATGTTATATATTTATATGTTGAATTTTTCAAGTAGCCTTCAAGGCCAAATCCTAAACTACAAGGAATAACGAAAAATGCTCAAAGGATTTTGATAAAAACTAAAAGTTTTTCTTAAATTTATTTCTTATTACACATGTTGCTTAGGACACAAACTAAACTCTAGGCTTGTACTATATGTATCAGAAGCAACGATATAATACATATTATAATTTTATAAACACCCAGACTATGACAAACTGTAAAAACGTACTTTTTTTCCATGGGTGGGAATCGAACACACGACCTCCGGATACAAAAGCACTTTCCTAACTAACTAATAAGAAAATTTGTTTAATGTTTTTAAGTGCTAACTAATAAATTGATTGAAATGATAGTCATTATTTTCAATACATAGCCGAATTCGATTTTTCTTACTTTTATTGAAAAAAATATGATGTTGCTATCTTCAATGAGGATGGATTTTAAAGTAGTTGGTAAAGTAGAAGGTTGTAAAATATTATTATTTTTTTCACTAAATATTGTTTCATTAAAAAATCCTATATATTGTAATAAATAGCATATTATATTTATATACCTGGTGGCCGAGTCGGTTAGGCCTTGGACTTAAAAACACTAAGGTCCCTGGTTCGAGTCCCGGTATGTACCTACCAATGAGTTTTTAATTAAAAAAAAAATGTACATTTGTTTGACAACACCACTATAGTGCTTTGGAGAGCACGTTAAGCTGTCGGTCCCGGGTTCACTATACCAAATTGTGAGATGGGTTATTGAGTCTATTCAAAACATCGCGACGAGCTAGTCACTTGTTCGGTGTAGACTCATACCATCGGCTACGACGAGGTGGGATTAAAACCCCTCCGCTGGGTACCCTGAGGCCGTCTAGGCGGTCTCGGGCGCTGTAAGCAATCCGTGATGTATGTATGTATGTAAAAATTTGCACTTTCTTTTAGTTTGCCGCATATTACTTACCAATTTGGTTCTTATAAGCGACACTATCAGCTGTTGCAATAATAAAGGTTGAGTTTTTTTTTATAATCAACCGGTTCTATTTCTGGCTAGGAGAATAATTTAACAAAAATCCAATGGTGCAGTTTTAGTTTTTATCAAAACCGATCCCGAGGCTCCTTCGAGCATTTTTCGCTAATCCTTGTAGTTTAAGATTTGGCCTTCAAGACACTTAAAAAATTCACTCTGTATACAATTTATTGGACCTAAGAATATTTTTTAACGACGATATTTCACAATTTACTATACTAGTGAAACTAGAACCAACATCTTAACGTTCCCCGTGGCGTTTTTTAAACATAATAAAAGTAAGTCTTACAGGGTAGTATTTTGATCACGTGTGCCCTTGTAAGGGTATTTTAGCTGAAGTATATTAGAGGTTTTATGTTGATCGTAAAATTCCGCCCTGGTTACTAAAGAAATGACTTTACGTTGCCAGTGCCTCTGTACCTACATCTATTTACCCCCCTTTACCTTTTTTATGGTCCTATTAATTTTAATGGATCTTCTTTACTTGATTTATTATTTTGGCAAGGAAAGGGGAAGGCGGTCAATTAGGGAAAGAGGTGTCTGGAAGAAGGTTAAAAATTTTAGGTAAATATATATTTGGTTTAAAAAACATCAAGTGATCTACTCATTTTTGGAGAGATCAGTGTTTGTTTACTGTTCAGGAAACTAAAGCTTTACACCGGTATTCATAAAAAACTTATTGAGTCCTTGAAGAACACTTTAGTATAGAAGGTTTTGTCTCTTTTACGCATATTCATTTTTGTTGCTAAATAAAGAGCCAAACTCCTCCTACTTCCATTAGTTCCTTGACGACATTTTGCATTATTATGTGTGTATGTGTTATGAAATTGATGAGAAAATTTAATGCAAAATATATCTGGAATACCACTCATTGGAAAATAATATTAGTAGGTTTTTTTGTACAGTTTGTCATGGCCATACAACCATGTAATATAAGAGAGAGAGATTTTTTTGAGAAGTTCTTTCTTTCATACCAGCATCATAGCTTGATGCTGGTATTTATGCAAGATTCGATAAGATGGAATAAAATGTTATTTTAATATGTTTTATTTGTCACTAGTAGAGCAATCATTGTTCGACATTTTGTTATATTAATTTAATTTGTTGTTGCAATGTTGTTTGATAAAAATCTTGATACTATTTTAGTTGTGTTTATGGCAGCTTGTTTTTACATAATTTCAATGTTAATATCTTTGTATAATTGTTCACAGTATTTCTGTAATTATGGTTAATTGTAATTATTTATGTGCATCCTACGATTATTGGCATTTATATACATATAACTTAACTTTTTTATACTTTATACTTTTATATATATATATTTATATTTATTCGACCATAAATTATTGCAATATAATAAAAAAATATAATATAAAAAAAAACTTTTATGATTTTTTTAAATTATACAATTAATATTATTAAAAAAAAAAACAGCTGCCTGCTATATTTAATCTTCTATTTTAATTTGCGAGCTGTCAAACGCGTAAAGTTAAAATAGTTGTTAAGTTTTCTGAAATTTTCAAAGTTTCGTTCCATAAGAACTTTCTACAAAGTATTAAAAAACATAAAAAAGAAGATGAATGAAATCGCTTAAGTTGTTCTTAAGTCATAGCGTGACCAAGGGAAATAGGGTTTCATTTATTATACAGGTTGAATTTTAAAGTACTTTGGGCTAATATGAGGCTTTGCTGATCAAATCCAACAACTTATCCCATGGAATCATTTGTCGCAAATAAAAACAAAATGGAGCAAGTCATGTGAATTTGTAATCTAACTGTGTTCTATTTCATACGAATACATGTGACAATAGGAATTTATAAAGTCAATTTCAAATACTTTGTTATATAAAATAATTTTTAAACATTACTAGTGTACCTATATGAATACAATTAAAAATACTATATGAGTAAATTACAATTTCAATAATTTATAATTCAAACTAAACTCTAAGCAAAGTATTTGAAATTGTCTTTATAAATTCCTATTGTCACATGTATTCGTATGAAATAGAACACAGTTAGATTACAAATTCACATGACTTGCTTCAATAAAAAATAGTAATTTCTAATTGCAATTAAAAGCCAATGTCAAAACATTAATTGTCTTTCCCCTACACCTAAACGAGCCACATTATAGTCAGGACATAAAACCACTAGAGTCGTAATCGAACTCATTAAAACACGTCGCGTTTAGTTATTGCTAATGAAGCAGTTTTTGTTCTGTTTTGTTGAAATGTTTGTAAAAACTTGTATATTACGTATTGCATGTCTTAGTTTAGGTTAACGAGTCGTTATCTTAAAATCAGAATATATATCTTTTAACAAACGACACTATAAAGCTCTGTCCACACCAAAACTGTCTTAGAGAGTTATTAATAATAATAATATGTAGGATTTTTTTTACACATATTGCTCTGGGGCCTTATTCCGAGTTTGCAACCGCTAATCACGACAAGACGTTGCGCAAACTATAAATATGGAAATATAAGTTCTATTCCAATGGCTATATAGTAAGTATTAGGTTGGCTATAATAATGCCGCCATGTTGAAATAAACGAATTCTTCGCAAGTTTGAACATGTATGGAGCATTGGAATTTCAACTCTATAATTAACAGGATAGAACTTATATTTCAATATCTGTTCTTTACGCAAAATACGTGACGGTGAACGTGTCAAAACTCGGAATAAAGCCCCTGGTCACAAACTAAACTAAGCTTGTAGTATGTGTACCAGAAGCAACGACACGAATACATATTATATTTTATAAACAGCCAGACTATGGCAAACTGTAATATTATTTTGCAATGAATTAATATTGTTTTGCCTGGAGTGGGATTCGAACCTACGACCTTCACATACTCGTACAAAGCTAACAGCATCATCATTTATGACGACAAGGTGGTATAAAACCCCTCCTTGTACTTGTCCTCTTGGTACCCTGAGGTCGTCTAAGCCGATGGTCTGCGGTGCCTTATGTATGCCCCGTGGTAATACATAATCTCTTGGTATCCTGAGGTCAACTAAGCCGTTGGTTACCGGTGCCTAATGTATGCCCCGTGGTAATACATAATCCCTTGGTACCCTGAGGTCAACTAAGCCGTTGGTTACCGGTGCCTAATGTATGCCCCGTGGTAATACATAATCCCTTGGTACCCTGAGGTCGCCTAAACCGTTGATCTCCGGTGCCTTATGTATGCCCCGTGGTAATACATAATCCCTTGGTACCCTGAGGTCAACTAAGCCGTTGGTCTCCGGTGCCTTATGTAAGCCCCGTGGTAATACATAATCCCTTGGTACCCTGAGGTCGCCTAAACCGTTGATCTCCGGTGCCTTATGTAAGCCCCGTGGTAATACATAATCCCTTGGTACCCTGAGGTCGCCTAAACCGTTGATCTCCGGTGCCTTATGTAAGCCCCGTGGTAATACATAATCCCTTGGTACCCTGAGGTCGCCTAAACCGTTGATCTCCGGTGCCTTATGTATGCCCCGTGGTAATACATAATCCCTTGGTACCCTGAGGTCGACTAAGCCGTTGGTCTCCGGTGCCTTATGTATGCCCCGTGGTAATACATAATCCCTTGGTACCCTGAGGTCGACTAAGCCGTTGGTCTCCGGTGCCTTATGTATGCCCCGTGGTAATACATAATCTCTTGGTACCCTGAGGTCGTCTAAACCGATGGTCTCCAGTGCCTTATCTCAATTTTTTATTACTTTAAATTAAACTGCATGTCAGTATGTCGTGACAAGAACTCAAAACAGTCACCACACATAAAACAGACATCCATGTCGAGGTAATAAAAAGCATCGTTAAACCTCCTCTAGACATCTTTGCTCGCATGCACCCACAGCCCTTAACAGAGTGGACAGTCTGACTGTACTTAAGTCTTAAGAAGAAATCGTGCATGCCTTCATAAGCAGAAAGCTCACCATGTCTAGATATGAGTAGACCGTGTGTGTAATACTACGTTAGTAAAGTTTTTCACCGCCTTTCACAGGATCTGGTTCTTCCAAGATCGACCGTAAAGCATATTTCCAAGACACAGGGCTTTTAGTATTTGGTTAGACAGACTGGGTAATTTAACTCTATAAAATGTACTTTTCGGTCTTAAGACCAGATTACTGTGCTCATTTCCTGCTTTCAATAGAACTGCAAGGTGAATTCTTGGATAGGTATCAACATTGCCTCTTATTTTTCTTGGGTATACTTTCATAAACGTAAACCAGAGGTTGCGTTCCTATCACATCATGGACCTGGGGGTGAATCCAAGGACAAGAATATACATTGCCTGCTTTTATCATCATGATGTTATTTTGGTAACGACGTAGATTAAAGTCCGAAGGTGGGTTTACTAAAGAGTGATGTCGAGAGAGGTAAGGGTGCATCTCTTTCCACGATAGACTTCATCTATCGGACATGGAACCCATGGAAAATAAATATATTTTAAATAGCTATCTATTTAAAATATATTTATTTTTGTCTTAATGATATTTGGTATAGACTTAGATTTAAACTCAAAGACTTATATATTATATTATTAGTTTTTTTTAAATATATTTACATTTTAAAAAATACGTGACAAATGAATACGCGGTTGGTCTACCATTAATCTACGATATAATTAGTCCATGGATTAAATTATTCACGTCAGCATTTACTATTCATTTTCTATTTAAAAAAAAACATTTAAAAAAGTTTTTTCTATTAATCTTATCCATAAAAGTAGTATTATGAGTACTATATTTAAGTATTTACATGTAATATTTAAGTAGTTTATATACTATTCGCTAAATGTCTTTTAAATTGTTATTTTATTTGCTTTTGCACCCTATGCATAATCTTCCACTCTCTCAAAGGTTAGCTGGTAGAAAATGCCTAAGGCATTAAGTTCGCCTATGTACAATTATATTTTGTAATTTTGTGCAATAAAATATTTTAAATAAATAAAATACACATTGATTTATATATCGTAGAATAGTCACGCTCACTCAACCCTTCTATAGTCTCTTCTATTTTCTATGAACCCTTAACTCAACACTAGTTACATCAACTGCAATTTTAAACTAAATAAAATTGAGCTTTATGCCCTTGACACATAAAGTCGGATTTTGTAAATAAAAGTTTCTGTACTAAAAGGAATTGTTTTATTCGTTTTATCAAACGTCATTCGTTTTATTAGAGTCAAGTCAAGAGACGGTGAACTAGTACTTTACGAGTATAATATACTATAAATAAAGGAACTTTAGACAATTTTCATAAAACCTTTTACCAATAAATCTCAGCTTCTTCAGCAATTGTTATACAGAGTGAAACAAAAACCTTAACCAAATAATCTTTTGAAATTTAATTTCTCATAGCTCATTAGGTGGAATGATAGGTATCTATAACTTTAACTTTTGGCTTCTTTATACAAAACCCGTCAAGTGATCTGGCCAAGTTCACCGCCTCCGTAGGTTGCGCTTTTGGTGTTGTATCTGGAGGTCATGGGTTCGATCCGTGGCAAAAAATACTACTACTTCTTTATGTTTGTCATGGTCTGGGTGGTTATAAAATATATAATATATCGTTGTTTCTGGTACACATAGAAGAAGCCTAAATTTTAGTTTGAGAACCAATATGTGTATAATTTTCTATATATTATTATTATTAAGTTTCGGTTTTAGGCTGTTGGTTTCACCGATTTTCAGAAGCCTTAATCGATTTTTTGTCGAGGTGAAGGTTTCCTTTTAGGGTGCAGTTACAAAATGAGCTGTCGATTTGACTATAAAGCAGAAGATTCGTAATTCTTTATCGTCCCATTTCGTCACCACATCATTAAGCCGGCATAGTGAGTGATATATGTTAAACAACAATGTATAGATTGACTCAATTCATGGACTATGTAGGTCAGTTTACTATTAGGTAAATACAAAGCCACGAGATACAGAACCCACAAACATTCTGAAATAATCCAAGCATAAAAACAAACATACCCAATGTTCATAACATCAGATTTGTAGTCAAAGCTCTTACCAAAATATTTACCAAGTCCAAATCTAGATTTCCGAGTTCTCTGCATGAAGTCCTCACGGCCAATATTTGCTAAATATTAGTCGTAAACTGAGTCCAAGCTATATTTGTATACTAGAATATTTTCTTAACTCAAAATTTCCTTAAGGGATGTATTTTTCCAAAAAAAAAGCTCTACTTAAGACTAACAACTGCTAATAATAATAATAATATGTAGGACAATTTACACATATTGCTTTGGTCACAAACTAAGCTCTAGGCTTGTACTATGTGTAGCAGAAGCAACAATATAATACATATTCTATTTTATACACACTGATATTTTATGACAAACTGTACAGAAAAAGCGTACTAATATTTTGTTGCCATGGGTGGTAATCGAACCCACGACCTCCGGATACAACGCCAAAGGCGCAAGACTACTAGTCTACGGAGGCTGTCAATTTGTATCACTATAGAAATCTGTGAAGAAATAATTGAGAAAAAGGAAGAAAAATTAAATAACTTGAATATGAATTGCTAATTAAATATTTTAAACATACAAATTATTAGTGATTTATTAAGACATATTTGGGGGAAATAATTATTATAAACATATCTAATCTCTCGTATTCGAGAAAATTTCATATTTAGAAAAATCACGCATTATTTTTTTACAAAACTTTTCGAATAATAAATATAAACAATACAATTAGCACAGCCTCCGTAGACTAATGGTTGCGCCTTTGGCGTTGTATCCGGGGTCGCGGGTTCGATTCCTACCCATGGCAAAAAATATTAGTACTTTTTCTGTAGGTACAGTTTGACATAGTCTGGGTGTTTATAAAATATAATAAGTATTTTATTGTTGTTTCTGGTACACATAGTACAAGCCTAGAGCTTAGTTTGTATGTATGTATGTATCATCACGGGTGCCTTACGGAGCCCGAGACCGCCTAGACGGCCCCAGGGTACCCAGCGGAGGGGTTTTTAATCCCACCTCGTCTTAGCCGATGGTATGAGTCTACACCGAACAAGTGGCTAGCTCGTCGCGATGGTTTGAATAGACTCAATAACCCATCTATGAACAGTTTCACAAGTTGGTATAGTGAAACCGGGACCGACAGCTTAACGTGCTCTCCGAGGCACTATAGTGGTGTTGTCAAACAAATGTACATAATTTTTTTAATTAAAAATTTATTGGTACACACCGGGATTCGAACCAGGGACCTAAGTGTTTTTAAGTCCAAGGTCTGACCAACTAGGCCACCACGTATATAATAGCTTAGTTTGTGACCAGAGCTATATGTGTAATTTGTCCTACATATTATAAAAAAAAAAAAAAAAAAAACATATATCACGCTTCATTTTTTTTATTTGGGTAATATTTTAAATTAACTACTTCGTAATTTTAAAATATTTTTTTAATTCTTACGAAATTATCTATTTGGCATTAGGATTTGTTTGGAAATCGATTTTTACTAATATTATAATTTGGAGGGTGGACTATACTACGCACGCGGCAAGTGAGTTTGCATCTAGCAGACCTACAAAATCCATGAATGGAGTCGATTAATGCCTTGTTGTTTAACAGTATGATGCGGTTACGAAATGGGCGACCATAAAGACGAATTTGCATTAAGTCTTTTTTAGTAGCCTTGCTGCGATATCATCAAATCAACGGTCCGTTTCGTAACTGCACCCTGAAAGAGTAGTAACCGATATAGTAGTCTCCTGAAAACTGGTTAACCCACAGACTGAAACCCAAACATGACTAGGTCACCTAAAGTATTTATTCGAAGCCACAAAATAAAAATGTAAAAAAAAAATTTGCTACTTAGTTATATAAATATTAAGGTTAACTCATTCCAAGGACATAAGATGGCCGCCACCATACAAAAATACTTTAGAACACAACATAATTGTGTTCTAAAGTATTTTTGTATCGCTGTAAATTTTCTTGAATAAATATTAATAATAATTATTATTATAAACAATCACTGAGCGTTGATTGATTGAAGTGGGAACATAATATGGCGACAACGAACACGTTTGACATTTAGTTTTATAGGCGATTTAGGCATTAGAGCAGTTCCATATATTATTCTTAGTTTTATGGTAAGTATAGGCAGTAGTAGCAAAACCGGTCAGTAAGTACAAACATTAATCAAAAACCTTCACTTCTTAAATGTCAAAAAAAAACATATAATAACAGACTCACACAATATGAAAAGAATAATTTAACACCTCAATTACGTCAAAATAACGTTAAACCGTTAATTATAAACATTCGTAAAATTACACCTAGACATTAACACGAAAGGTATACATTTTAACTAGTCCGTAACACGCGACCAAATTCGTTAAAATACTAGTTACGTAAACGCATAAATAACTGCTCTTAAAAATTCATCATAGCTGATTGTGTAACAAATATTAACGCGTAATTCTGAACTACGAGTACTTGGTGACTTTGCAAGGTTTTTTTTTAATGGAGCACGGCATGTGACTTTGTATCTACCTGGTGGTGAGCAGACCTACAAAGTCCATAAAAGGGGTCAATCAATAATTGTTCTTAAACAATATTGATCGCTCCCACTATGACGGCTAAATGATGCGATTACGAAATGGGCGGAGACAAAGACGAATTACATTACGAGTATATTTTAATATAATCGTTGCCTAATTGTCACTTCAATTATCCGTTTCGTAACCGCACCCTGAAAGGAGACTACCACCTCGACAAAAAATCTATGCAGTAATCTACCGAAAACCGGTGAACCCACAGACTAAAACCGAAACATGACTGGGTCACTTGATGGTTTTTGCATCTGTAACGAGACCGGTCGGTCGGCCTTACGAAGTTATAGAGACCTTCCTCCCACCTAACAACTACTGATCAAAACAAACTTTTACCTTGGCACAAATGAATAAAAAAGGTTTCTCCATACTAGGATAATCAAAATTATATCAGATTAATAATAAATGAAACAAAAAACGGCCCCAGCCTAGTGGTTAAGTCAGTGTGCAACTGATAACAAATTAAGCAAATGACAACAAGGTCGGTCCTGGAATGGGTGACCGCTTTATACAACGAAGCCATACTATCATGAACACCGCAACAAGCTCGCCATTTGTTAAGTGTTGCCTCCTTATACCATCGGCGAAATGAGGACGGGTTAATCCATGCTGGGTACCCTGAGGCCGTTCAAACGGTTTTTGGGAGCCAAAAAGTCACCCGTGATGGTATTTATTTATTTTTATTTAGAGCTGACCTACTGTCAGTCCATGTCGATTCGAAATTTCGCTCTTCTTTATTGTATAACTAGTTCTACTTACAATAAATAATAAAGTTCTAAGTATAATAGAAGTAGCGACGTAAATGTAACCTTATTTTCTCATAGTTAAGCTATAATATTTCTTGTAAACACAAGAAATATTAGCTATACATGTAGGTCAGTTATACTTTCACTAATCTAAGTCAATGTCAGTGTATGTATAGTATATTGTGGCGGGACTCGAACCCACAAACCTCGCTATCGCGGCAAGGCGCTCAACCGCTGAGCCAACCAGGTTCCAGTCAGCCCTCACGAATTTTGTCATTGCTTGTTATCTACTTATACACAGACGCCCTCTATTAGCTTTCTTTTAATAACTCTTATACGAGTGAAGTTAAAAGTCCTAGCTTTTGATACTAGATGGCAGAGGAGTCTGTTTTTTGTTTTTACTTTTTTCAGTATTTTATATTTATGAATTTTTATAAATTCGTGAGGGCTGACTGGAACCTGGTTGGCTCAGCGGTTGAGCGCCTTGCCGCGATAGCGAGGTTTGTGGGTTCGAGTCCCGCCACCAGGAATTTTTTCATTGCATTTTTATCTTTAAAAATTTAATATAAGATTACCCTATAAAAAGGAATTTATAAAAATGCATAAATATAGTATATTGTATAATATTACATAATAGGTTATGATTACTTTAAGCCATCGAAATAAGAAAGTATAGAAGTTTACATGCAATTTTGAACAATTTTAAATAATAAAAGCACGGCATGTGACTTTGTAACTACCTGCAGATGGTAAGCAGATAACCAATGAGTTTAACAGCAATGATCGCTTGCACTATGCCGGCTAAATGTTGCAGTTACGACTAATGAGATGACGAATTTGCAATTAAACAAAAACTTATATATCCTCACTGATTTATCATTAAATTAACTGCCAGTTTCGTAACCGAACCCTAAAAGGAAACTACCACCTCGATAGGACGTTGGAGAAGTCTCCTGAAATCCTAAGACTAAAAGTGAAACATGTTTAGATCCGTCCTCATTTCGCCGATGGTAAAAAAAATTTTGGCTTCCCCATATAAATTGGTAATTTTAACATTACTAGTTTGTATGGAGAAGGATTTTTTTTTCACGGGAGAAGTTGTTCTATTTGATCAGTAGAGCCTCATTCATTAGCCCGTACTTTGGGCCTTCCAAAGTCACCATGTATATTATGGATTGACATTTTCTGGCACTATTTGTTTCTGGTACACATAGTACAAGCCTAGAGCTTACTTTGTGACGAGGGCAATATGTGTGTAATGTCCTATATATTATAATCATTAAGGTTGATGAAAAACTCAGTGGCATACTAAAATGCCTCGGAAAGCACGTAAAGCTGTCGGTCCCAGTTTCACTACACTAACTTGTTAAACTGTTTATAAACAGGTGGGTTATTGAGCCTATCCAAACATCGCGACGAGCTAGCTTCTTGTTCGATGAAGATTCATACCATCGGCTTCGCTGGTTTTCTTGATATATATCATTGGTACACATCGGAGTTTGACCCAAATACATAGTTAAATAAATAGAGTAAAAATAAAAGAGTGTAGTCTGGTTCTTACTTAAGTAATAGCGTAAGCGCAGGTGAGTACTGGATTACGGAGAGCTAAATGTAATACCTAGGCATTTGAAGTAAGCACTAATGGGGTTTTATTAAATTAAACCTTACAGTCTTACACTAAACTTTTAGACTTTATTTTGATATGACTATAAAATTAAAAAAGACATCGGTTTTCAGGTGACTACTGCATCGATTTCTTGTCCAGGTGGCAGTCTCCTTTCATGGTATGGTGCGGTTACGAAACGGGTGATTGATTTGATGATAAAGCAGCAAGGATATAAAAATAGATTTGTAATGCAAATTCGTCGTCCATTTCGTATCCACATGATTTACCAGTATAGTGGGAGCGATTATTATTGTTAAACAACAATGTATTGATCCACCCGTTCATGGACTTTGTAGATCTGCTTACTATATACAAAGTCACATGCTGTGTTCCAATAAAAATAATAAAAAATAGTAAAATATACGTGGTGGCCGTATATACGTGGTGGCCGAGTTGGTTAGACCTTGGACTTAAAAACACTAAGGTCCCTGGTTCGAATCCCGGTGTGTACCAATGAGTTTTTAATTTAAAAAAATTATGTACATTTGTTTGACAACACCACTATAGTGCCTCGGAGAGCACGTTAAGCTGTCGGTCCCGGTTTCACTATACCAACTTGTGAAACTGTTTATAGATGGGTTATTGAGTCTATTCAAAACATCGCGACGAGCTAGCCACTTGTTCGGCGTAGACTCATACCATCGGCTACGACGAGGTGGGATTAAAACCCCTCCGCTGGGTACCCTGGGGCCGTCTAGACGGTCTCGGGCGCCGTAAGGCACCCGTGAAGATATATATATATATATAAAATAGTAAAAATCATCTTAACACTACACTAGTAGTTACCACAGAAGAAATAATGGCTAGTACTTAGTAATTAGAGATACTATGACTATTAAACTATGTATATGAAAACTATTACTATATTCCAACTGCCTACTACAATCCAATTAATATTATAAACACGTAGGTTTGTAAGGATACAAATCCTTATGGAATATATGTATTTGCCATACAAAAACAAAACAGTATTTCAAATCAAATCAATCAAATATTATTTATTTCATGTAAATCTTTACAGATATTTATGAATAGTCAAAAAAAAAAAAAGAGTTTTAACAATAAAGTCTAGAGTGCGCTTGGTTAGGCTGCTATATATATATTAATTAATAAAAGGAAGGTGTCATTAAATAAAAATATTAAAAAAAAAACAACCAACCGAACGCACGCTACATAATATATAATAATAATATAATATAATATGTAGGACAATTTACACATATTGCTTTGGTCACAAACTAAGCTCTAGGCTTGTACTATGTGTACCAGAAACAACGATATAATACATATTATATTTTATAAACACCCAGACCATGACAAACTGTACAGAAAAAACGTACTAATTAATATATTTTTTGCCATGGGTGGGAATCGAACCCACGACCTCCGGATACAACGCCAAAGGCGCAACCACTAGTCTACGGAGGCTGTCGACCATACTGTCGACATAACCAACTAGTCTAGAAATTTAAGGTTCCTGGAGTCGCAATCGCGAACTCCGCGTTCTCCATACAAAATTAGCTTTCGCACTTCCAATAATACTCGATTACTGTTTGTCGCAGAATTAAAATAATATTTTTGTCGGTCATTGTATTTATTAATCTTTCTGTGTTAGGTTTTTTATTTTTTTTCGAAAATCGAAAAAAAACTTTTTTAATAATACAATACAAAAAAAAGACCCACAACAGAAAGATTTTTACTCACAATTACGAATATAAAAAACATATTGAACTTCGACCAACAGCCAAGTTATAATATTGAAAGTACGTTTGTATGGTTAGCAAGTCGACTACAGGGACCTTAATGAAACTCTACATTAATATAGTACATCAGAATAATACATAGCCTATATAATTTTAGGCAACTAATTGCCACAGGAACTAAGCCGCGTGGGAAAACTCATGGTTTCGAACATTAACGAAACAAATTGATACGAAATAATAATACATAGAAATAATACGTTACCAACCCATAATGTTAACAATTCGTGAATCTAACAATATACCAGCTCTCGTTGGATATTTACTAAAACCTTGCTAACCTATATTTCAACATAATTCGTGATTGAACTATAGGTACCTCTTACTATATATAATAAGAATGGATCAAATAATATATTTTGCAAATTCGTAAAAGGGTTAATAAATATAAATTCAACTACATTTTGTAGATACTGTTATACAGACAGACAAAATACTTTGGCAACATTTATGACTGTGATCTGACATAATCACGGTAAGGCCAAAAATTGTATACCATTGGAACCAAACTTGTGCTCTTAGCTTTTGAGGAGTTCCCTTTAAAATCTTGGATTCAAACCTAAACATTCCTTGAATAAGGTCGAATTAATGTATTTGTGTTGTTGATGGCCTTTACAACTAAGCTAGGCCATCCTGGTTTCTTTACAACCGCACATACAGATGCAAATATCGTCAAGTAACCTAGTCAAGTTTCGGTTTTAATCTGAGAGTTCACCAGTTAGAAGGTTTAGAAGGTTACTGCATAGATTTTTTGTCGAGGTGGTAATCTTAATTCAAGATACGATTATGAAACAGGCAGTTGATCTGACGTTATAGCGAGGCTATTAAAGCACTCGTAATGCAAATGCAACTTGGTCGCCATCACCAATTTCGTAAAAGTATCATTTAGAATAGTGGAAGGGATCAATTCAACAACAACAATACATTGACTCGACCTTATTCATGTAATTTGTTGGTCTGCTTCCAATATTTTAAAGGGAACTCCTCAAAAGCTAAGACATACGTTTGGTTCCAATGGTATTAAAGTTTTGACCTAACCGTGACGTCAGAACATGATCAGAAACGTTGCAAAAGTATTTTGTCTGTCTGTTAACATTATTAAAATTCAAGGCTAAATTAGTGTATGACTTACACGTGGTAGTAAAGTATAACTTTAATAAACTTAACTCAAAGTCAGAGTCCATTAGTGTTTTTATTGTGGTAATACAAAATATTCAAGAAATTCTGATGAAGGGATACCAATGTACTAAAGGGAACTCCTTAAAAGCTAAGAGCATACGTTTGGTTCCAGCTGTATTGACTTCTTGACCCTACTGTGATTACGTTAGATCATGGCCAGATATGTACCTTATTAAAATTCAAAGCAAAATAATTGAATTCTTTACACGTGGTCGTAAAATATGGCTTCAAAATCTTTATAATCAGAACTAACAATTGAACTATTCAAAAAAAAAAAAGAAGATAACAATTTAATTTTGTTCTATTACAAAATCGAACTTATAGTCGATATATTACAACTTAAAATCCAATAAAAGGTATAGACTATCAAGATTATGTTGTATAAAATGGAACAAAAAAGCGTGTTATTGACATTGCTTTTTGCACGGATTCGCTTCGGTATTGTGCTCTAATAGAATAAAAGTTTTTTTTTTGCTTTGTCACTTCCTGGTTGAACTTGTTATTTTGTCTACTTACAATACATATTATATTATTAGATTATAATAAATGAACTTTAAATATAATTTAATATCAAAAATTGTCATATGAAATTAACTGTATCTATAGATTTTTTTTGCAATGTAGCAAGGCAAGTATTTTTTTAGTACAGTAAGGCTAAATTCTCCTTTCAGGGTGTGGTTACAAAATGGGCAGTTAATTTCTCGATAAAACAGTGAGATCGAAGTAGACTCATAATACAAATAGGCTTTCGCGAAAAAAATAAATAAATTGGAAATATGAAATTAAGACTAAAATTTCTTTAGGAATGAAATTAGTTTCTTTTTTAGGGATAAATTTTCGCCATTTTCACAATTTAAGACCATTCTGTTGAATCGAAAGATTGATCGATTTTATATGGCAGCTTGGTGCATACTATAGCCCTGGTCTGAATGTAATGCATTAGGTTTTGTCTAACTTGTTTGTGTATTAATATCGAACCAACAATGGACATAACATGCTGATGATGTTTTCCATGATGGGCTAGGTGGTGATGATATTTTTCTAAAAAATAAATACAAAACTGTATAGTGCATTGTAAAGGCAATGCACTATACAGTTTTGTATTTATTGCTAAAAGACATAAAATTACTTCTTCAAAATTTATGACAAAGACCTTCAGTCACTGTCACTGATGACGCCGCTCCATAGAGAGGCGAAATATTTGGCAATAAAATTTTATAGCTTCAATTTATATATTTTACCAAGTAAGAAACACATCGATCGATCTTCATTAACTTTGTAGGTCCGCTTACCATCAGGTATGTTCAAAGTCACATGGTATTTATTATATATAATATATATATATATATATATATATATATATAAAATGTCATAACAACATAATACATTTATTATAAGCATAAATATACCAAAGGCGAACAGTAACACAGGGTAAGTAACACTAGCATATAGATCAGGGAGCCAGCAATATGAAATTGCTAAATTGTAAAAGCTAATAAGTTCATGGAAAATAAACAATCACCCTAACTAACCACTAACCACCTAGTCTTAAATTGGCTGGTTATGTAGCGTGTGTACGGATTGGTTATTTTTTTTCTCCCGCAAGGTCAATAGTTTAATAGTTCACTATCAGTTATTTTTTTATTATATTTTGAACATTTGTCTGTGGAAGGACCAAGCCAAGTATAAACTTGGGCCTTATATATTTTAACTTTTCATAAATGTAAAGGTTTACATGAAATAAATATTTTTGACTTTGACTTTTGATTTGACCCTTTCGGTGCCCAAAACCACCTAGACGGCCAACTCTGTACGGTTTTATTCTCCCCTCGTCATAGCCGATTGTATTCAGAGTCTACACCGAACAAGTGGCCAATTCATCGCGGTGTTTAATGATGAGAAATCTTAATTTAAGGCCTATTAGCGCGTCCAACCAAACAAACAAACAAACTCAACTTTATAATATTAGTATAGATTATTTCATAAAATTGAGTTTCTACTCATAAAGGCATTTTTCTACCCATTCGTACATTTTCTTGATTTATTTTTACTCATTTATTTTATTGAGTCTACCCAAACACCGCGACGAGCTGGCTACTTGTTCGGTGTACACTCAGAATACTTGGGTTACGACGAGGTCGGTATATAACCCCTCCGCTAGGTACCCTAGGTCGTCTAGGCGGTCTCCATAAAACATCCGTGATGGTATATCTTTATTAAATTTAGGTTTTTTATTATATTTTGCAGGTCATCACTTCTTGTTTATAAAGGTCCGTTCACCCCAAAGTTTTGGTCAAAAGACTTACAATTTTCTGTTAGTAAACGCTGTGGCCAAGTGGTTAGATCGCAGAATATACCTGGTGGCCAAGGTGTTTATATTTTAGAATATACGCAGTAGCGAAGTTGATTAGATTGTAGAATATACACGGTGGTGAAGTTGGTAAGGCCGTAGAATATACGTTGTAGCCAAGGTATTTATACTGCAGAATATACGAGGTAATCAAGGTAGTTAGACCGTAGAATATACGTGGTGCCCAAGGTGTTTAGATTGTAGATTATACGCGGTGGCGAAGTTGCTTAGATTGTAGAATATACGCGGTGACCAAGTTGATTAGACCGTAGAATATACGTTGTAGCCAAGGTATTTATACTGCAGAATATATGAGGTAATCAAGGTAGTTAGACCGTAGAATATACGTGGTGCCCAAGGTGTTTAGATTGTAGATTATACGCGGTGGCGAAGTTGCTTAGATTGTAGAATATACGCGGTGACCAAGTTGATTAGACCGTAGAATATACGTGGTGGCCAAGTTGGTTAGACTTGTTAGGTAGTTAAACCGTTTAAAAATAAACCGTCTATATGCGGTGGCCAAGTTAGTTAGACCGTATAATATACGTAGTAGCGAAATTTTTTGATTGACTGGAGTATTACTAGAACTGCGACAGCATTTTGCGTGCACTTTATTTGGGGAATGCAGACTTCGCGATCGCGTGTTCTTAATTCGTGGACACATTGTATAATTCGAGGACACTTTGTATAATTCGAGGACACATTGTATAACTCGAGGACACATTGTATAATTCGTGGACACATTGTATAATTCGAGGACACATTGTATAATTCAAGGACACATTGGTTTTAGTCGACCCCAGAGTGTTAAGATTGTCAATGAGAACGCAGCTTTACACTTTTACACTTCGCTACAATTAAAGGGGCGACCTCGCTCGATCGGTGACCTGTTCTTGGAAAATTTTCGCCAAGAGTTATTGACCTGAGCGAAGTTTGCGATTTTCCGCCTCGTATGACCGCGACACGGATGAGAAATCTTTTGATTATGTAGCATTTAACTTCTTCAAACATACTTAGGTAAGAAAGTAATAATTATGATTTTTCTTCTTCTTCTTAAATTTAAGAGTTAGGCTCTTGTCGGTAGAGTGACCTCCCTGTACGAAGTGATACTTAATTTATCTTTAATTCTTAGAGCGTATCCTGCGTAAACGGTTAAAGTTACGCAGACGAAGTTGCGAGGATCAGCTAGTGAACTGATAACTAAAGTTACGCAGACAAAGTTGCGAGGATCAGCTAGTGAAATGATAACTAAAGTTACGCAGACGAAGTTGCTAGGATCAGCTAGTGAAATGATAACTAAAGTTACGCAGAAGAAGTTGCAAGGATCAGCTAGTGAACTGATAACTAAAGTTACGCAGACGAAGTTGCGAGGATCAGCTAGTGAAATGATAACTAAAGTTACGCAGACGAAGTTGCGAGGATCAGTTAGTGAACTGATAACTAAAGTTACGCAGACGAAGTTGCGAGGATCAGCTAGTGAAATGAAAACTAAAGTTACGCAGACGAAGTTGCGAGGATCAGCTAGTGAAATGATAACTAAAGATACGCAGACGAAGTTGCGAGGATCAGCTAGTGAATTGATAACTAAAGTTACGCAGACGAAGTTGCAAGAATCAGCTAGTGAAATGTTAACTAAAGAACAGAAAACCAAATCCACTAGTTAAATGAAAATTACCTTAATTAAATTTTGATAAAGAAAAAGGCGTTGCTAGTTTTAGTTAAACTTTTAGTTATTATAGTATAAACCTTTCGAGCGAAACGTTAAAAAAACGTTAAGTTTTGTTTTGGTTTGTATGGCGGGCGGCCATCGTATAGAGCACTTCCTCCATAATAAAATACCTCTTGCATCCAAGCATTTTCGTACTTGTTGTCAGATTACATAATAACACAATATTTTACTACTTTAAGATCGGCTTTTTTTATTATTATTATTAGAGCACGGCATGTGACTTTGTATCTACCTGGTGGTGAGCAGACCTACAAAGTCCATGAACGGGGTCAATCAATAATTGTTCTTAAACAACATTGATTGCTCCCACTATGCCGGCTAAATGATGCGATTACGAATGTTCTATTAACGCAACAAATATAAGTGGGTATACAAAGAATTCATACTATCAAGAACTAGGCCATGCTTTATTATCGTATGTATAAACAAAATAAAAATAAAAATAGTTATAGCGTCTCTAATCAGTTGCCAATATTTTTGTTTATAAAGATTCGGAGTTTGGGTAGATTTTTATTATAAAAATAACTCTTTGTATACACTAGGATGGCGCACTGGTATTAGATTTGCGCATTAGGTCAATTTTCTTTTGATATTAATGTGATTTTTTCAGAAATAAATAAGAACAAAAAAGATACGTAACACTTTTTTATATTATAAATAAATAAATAATATGTAGGACAAATTACACATATTACTCTGGTCACAAACTAAGCTCTAGGCTTGTACTATGTGTACCAGAAGCAACGATATAATACATATTATATATATAAACACCCAGACCATGACAAACTGTACAGAAAAAACGTACTAATATTTTTTGCCATGGGTGGGAATCGAACCCACGACCTCCGGATACAACGCCAAAGGCGCAACCACTAGTCTACGGAGGCTGTCTTATCACACTAATATTTTTTTTACATACAGATAGATTTATTTTTACATAAAAAACAAACAAAATCTATCTTCGTATCTATATCACAGCTTCTGTCTGAGGAATTACGATTCAAATTTTATCAAAACTGGTTTAGTAGTAGTCACTAATATATTTTTTTACATACAGATAGAATTTTGTTTTACATTAAAAAAAAACCAACCAAAATCTGTCTTCGTTTCGTATCTATATCACGGCCTCTGTCTGAGAATTACGATTAAAATTTTATCAAAACCGGTTTAGTAGTAGACATGAATCTTCCGTAAATAGACATATAGTAATACAGTATTAGAATGGTATTTTTAAATCGTAATATTATATTAGATACCATCAACATAATTTTAGTCTCTTTAGTAGAAATATTTAAAAATATATATTAATTACAGTTAATAAAAGACTCTTGCGTAAACAAAACGCTTCCTAAATTCTCCTAATAGCTGTTTTTATAACACACGACCTTAAATCTCAAAGGTGTCAAAATTAATTGAGATATGGGTTTAAGCTATAAAACGGTCGTATACACGATCAGGGTACGATAGACGTCACGATAAACGTCGACGAACTAATATATATTGCTATGGTCAATACTATGATATAATATGTTGTAGCTGTAAGTCTAGTAGTCATAAGAGGTGAATTAGTTTCGTATATTTGAATTCTAATACGAATAGATTCGTAAGTCCTTTTATTTTAAAAACAAGTGCCTCATCATCACGTACAATACGCTGAAGAGCTTTTTGATCTCATCTCTTCTTACGTATGTCGCTTCCGAATTACACGTACTGGCGAAATCCTTCCACACAAATAGTTTTGACGAATCTTATATCTTTTGCAAACAAAAAAGTAGGATGTATCATCCTGCGTTTTCCCTTCAAACCAGAGTACTGAATAAGTAGCTCTAGCAGATTAGTGGACTTAACCAAATATTCACTTACTATTCTTAGTTGAAAAAATACATCGATGTTACATTGACACTTCATGGTACACCATAAGAGTCACATGTCTTGCTCCATTAAAAATAAATAAAAAAAAACAAGTTTGTATTGTTTATTAAATTAATTCGAAATTATAAAATAAAACAATGAGCTTATGAACTGGACTTGTATGATCTTCTTCTTTTAACTATATGGCCTTCTACGCTTTAAGCATAATTTTGCCAATGACTTGTGGGTAGATTTATATAAAGTTATAAATATGTACGGTAAAAGTGGGATAATAGGATGGAAAGGAATAGGGAAAGGACTAGGTTAGAATTAGGAATGGCCACATGACCGTATGCAAACATACGGTATAGTGATGCCAGTGTCAAGTGAAGGAGGAAGAAATAATCAACAGTAAAATGGGTACCGCCATTTTACTGAAGATAAAGGGATTCGTTGAGATAGCACAAACACCAAGATCACTGCGTAAATACTACACTTCTCACACTTAATATTACTATACGAATGCTTATTCTACAAAATTAGTACACTTTTGCACAATAATATTCAATAAAATTAAATTTGATAACTGTAATAGACACACGCGTCTACAGTCTTCGGACTACCCTCAAAGAATCGACTTGTATGATATAATATGACAATTATACTATTTATTATCATATTGTCATTTTAATATTACTAGTTTGTATGGAGAAGGCATTTTTTTTTCATTTGTACACATGGTTCCATGGGAAAGTTGTTCGATTTGATTAGCAGAACCTCATATTAGCCCAAAGTACATACTTTTAAAATCACCCTGTATTTCTAGTTTATAACATTGATTTTAATAAAATTAAATTAATTTTAGCTACAATAACTTTTGTTTTAGCAAATTAAATTAGCCTTGTACAGCATCCGATTTTTTCTGAATTTTCTCGTTCCGTGTAAGTCGCCTTTTGAACTTAGGGGCGGTAACAGTTTTTAATTAATGTGATTGAGTGTAACAGGTTAGGAACTGCCCTAAGTGCGGACACGGTCAGCTTTAATACCTGTCTAGGGAAATCAAAAAGGCAGTAAAGGTTATTCGATTTAGCAATTTGTTATTTTGTGGTCAAAAGTTTTAATTTTATTTAGCAAAACACCATGTTTTTTTAATTCAATAATTATTTTAAGTTTATTATTAAAAAAATAGGGCAATTTTTTACCCCATACAAATTGTTCATTTTAAGATTATACTAGTATGTATGGAGAAGGCAATTTTTTTTGCTACTCATGGTTTCATGTTAAAAGTTGTTCGATTTGATCAGGAGAACCTCATATCACCTCAAAGTACAACCTTTTAAAATCACCCTGTATATAAATTTGCTATACCTACGAATTTATTTAAGGGTTCTGAAGACGACTTGACGCCCATACAAATAATATACTTCAAATATAATAATTTGGCTGTTAGTAGTTTAATTATTATTTTTATGTTGGTAATTGGTAAACATATTTTTTTTATTGCAGCACGACTTGTGACTTTGTATCTACCTGGTGTTGAGCAGACCTACAAAGTTCATGAATGGGGTCAATCAATTATTGTTCTTAAACAATATTGATCGCTCCCACTATGCCGGCTAAATGGTGCGATTACGAAATGGGGGGCGACAATAACGAATTGCATTACGAGTATATTTTAATACACTTGCTGTCTTATCGTCAATTCAACTACCCATTTCGAAACCGCAGCCTGAAAGGCGACTACCACCTCGACAAGAAATCGACGCAGTAGTCTCCAAAAACCAGTCAACCCACCGACTAAAACCGAAACATGATTAGGTCACTTGACGGTTTTTGCATCTGTATAGGCGGTGGTAACGAAGTTATAGAGATCTTCCTCCCACCTAAAAACCTTTCTGTTGCGGGTAATAAATATTTTTGCATATTTATACACAATATAACTATAGGTATATTTATTTATTTTTTCTTATATTCATCTAAATTTTACCAAATTTTAAGTTCATTGCATCCTCCATGTTAATTACCTGAAAAAAAAACATCCATTATGAGTTAAAAATTATACCTTAAAAGCCCTACAAACTACATTAAACTTAGAATCTTATGACTAAGAAATTAAAGTTAAATTTGCTTCACATACTGACATAACGGGGTTAAATATGCATAAACATTATTTGTGTACGAATCTCGCAACAATTCATTATTGTTACACAAATTAGTGCGACATTGTAAACATTGTGTTAATGCGGCAAATGGCAAAACGACTCATACATATTCATCCACTCATGTCAGGGGGCAATGACCTTTTAACCGAACTTTTGTAAAAAAAAATGCATTACAAAAAATAATCGTTCAACGACTTTTTATTCTACTTTTCGGCACGACATATGTCACTGTATTTAAATTATCTGATCGTGATTTTTTTTAATTTTATTATTGATGCATGCGACTTTGTTAATCTGCAGAGGCCATGAATGAGGTCGATTGATTGAAATGGGCGACGATATCTATTTTGGATTACGAGTAGGTAATTAAATAATTATGAAAAATTTTTGGCTTCCCCTTACTAATAAATATTGTAAAAATGTTTTGATCAATAAAGAATTATTATTTTTATACAAATTGGTCATTTTAATATTACTAGTTTGTATGGAGAAGGCAATTTTTTTATATGCGACACATGGTTCCATGGGAAAATTTGTTCGATTTGATATTAGCCTCATACTAGCTCAAAGTCAATTATCAATTAGATATCCTACCTACCAACTCTTCCAAGACTGTGAAGTATTAAATATCCGCCAACTATTCATACAGAAAACAATTCTGAAAAAACACTCTGAGCTTCAATATGATCCTAAATTATTGACAAGTCGTAAACCATTTATATTCCCTTACGATGCACCTATCAAAACTTCTTTTATGAGAAAATTTTATCCCTTCTTAGGAGTGTACTTGTATAATAAAATAAATAAACATCTAAAAATATACTCTTCTACCAAAACTAAATGTAAAACTATGCTTAAAAAATGGCTAAACACTAAATCATATAATGAAACTGAAAATATGTTAAGGGTAGTAAATTAACCAAAAAAAAAAAAAAAAAAAAAAAAAAAAAAAAAAAAAAAAAAAAAAAAAAAAAAATATATATATATATATATATATACACATAATACATAAACTTCTCATACACACATAGACACACACGTTCACACACGCAGCACACATTCATACACACACACATTAAGACACACATACATACTTGCATACAAACGCAATCAGTACCTTCCATTATCTTAATATTTCTGTCATTACTTAGCTTATAATATGATCTATATATGTTCGAGGAAAGGAAACCAACCACTGAGATACAGGCTAACGTTAGTTACCTAGTTTAGTGGTTGGTTGCTTGCCTAATTGTTTGGCTATGTGCATTGGTTATACATATTTTTATTTATATAGCATCTATTTTGCAGGGCATCATTATGCCGGATTATGTTAATTTTGTATAATTAATTGTACCTAGGCTAAGTTAAGTGAAATAAATAAAACATTCATTCATTCATTCATTCATTCATTCATTCATTCATTCATTCAAGTACAACTTTTCAAAGTCACCATGTATATACATTTGCATTACGAGTCTATTTTTAAGGCTCTGTACTCGACTTGACGCCCATACAAATGTACTTCCGATACTTATCTGTTAGTCGAAGTTAAATTATTATTTTTATGTTGGTAATTGTACGCAATCATAATTCTGTTGTGGGTAATAATTTTGTATTAAAAAAACCGCAGAAAGATTAATAAATACCATGACCGACAAAAATATGATTTTAATTCTGCGACAAACAGTAATCGAGTATTACTGTGCGAATGCTCATTTTGTATGGAGAACGCAGACTTCGCGATTACAAATGCAGTGTACTTAATATAATAATAACAGTCTCCGTAGACTAGTGGTTGCGCCTTTGGCGTTGTATCCGGGGGTCGTGGGTTCGATTCCCACCCATGGCAAAAAATATAATAGTACGTTTTTTCTGTACAGTTTGTCATGGTCTGGGTGTTTATAAAATATAATACGAGTATGTATTATATCGTTGCTTCTGGTACACATAGTACAAGCTTAGAGCTTAGTTTGTGACCAGAGCAATATTGTGTAAATTGTCCTACGTATTAAAAAAAAAATGGGAAATTTAAATTGAACCAAAAAGTGAAAGATAAAAAGGAGATAATAGGAGAAAAAAAACAATTCCCTCCGCAGGAGTTTTTATCCTTTAAAAACGTTAACTATACAGAGTGAATTTTTCAAGTGTGCCTTCAAGACCAAATTCTAAACTAATTTAATATTACTTACCAGAATTTGATACTTATAAGGGTCACTATCAGCTGGTGCAATAACCAAGCATGACTTTTTTTTTTTCAAAACAACCGGCTCGATTCCCGGCTAGGAGAATATTTTTTTCAAAAATCTAATGATGCAGTTTTCGTTTTTATCAAAATCGGCCCCAAGGCTCCTTTGAGCATTTTTCGATATTCCTTGTAGTTTAGGATTTGGCCTTGAAGGCACACTTGAAAAAATTACCCTGTATTTGTATTTTTTTTTGTGTACGTTCAACTTAACGTCCTACGTTATTGGTTATATTTGCCAAGTACGTGTTTATAAATAAACCCCTATTATTAATAAACGTTATACGTAAATCAAAGGAAAATTATCTTTTGACTGGTGAACCAATTAATCTAACAATTCAAATTGACTTCCCTACATTTGTTGGTTAATCGAAGGCAATCGTTTTCATAAAATATGTTTTTGACAACTTTTTGTATGAATAATTGTTTGAGATATAAGCATTTACTTTTTAGACAAAACCAAAAAAAAAATGCTAATGCTGGAATTTTTTGAGTTGTTTAGACATTTCAAAAAACTACAATTTCTAGAATAAAGTAGAAATGCGTACTATAGAATAGATACTATATAATAATAAATGTAGCACATTACTAAACACATAGGTATTATTCTGGTCACAAACTAAGCTCTAGGCTTGTACTATGTGTACCAGATACAACGACACTAATACATATCCTATTTTATAAACACCAGAACAAACATACAGAAAAACGTACTAATATTATTTTGCCTTGAATGGGAATCGAACTCACAACCTCCGAAAACAATGCCAATTGTTTTCGGAGGTTGTTGGTGTATTAAATTATATGTTACATGTAACAACACAAAGAAATATCACCAACAACACTGTAGTATTCGACACGTGTTCGTTTGTTGCTGATATTTCTTTGTGTTGTTACATGTACCATATATATTTGTATATGGTATTATTATATATTTTCATTATATATTTTGATGTATGTTCAAATACATGCTAGATTTAATTTCCAAAATAGATACCTAGGAACTCTAGCCTTCACTATGTAGAGCATATAGTTTCCATATCAAAATCTAGGCCACGTACATATTACGTAATTATTCCGATTCTGACGCTATATGTGTGGAATAAATGTGTTATCTTGAATACCAATTCCCGGAAGTGTAATATGTTAATAGGTTTTTGTCATATACATAGTGACTTTGAATGGATGTACTTTGGGCTAATATGAGGTTCTGCTGATCAAATCGAACCACTTGTCCCATGGAACCATATGTCGCAAATGAAAAAAAAATTGGCTTCCCCATACAAATTGGTCATTTTAACATTACTAGATTGTATGGAGAAGGCAATTTTTTTTTCATTTGCGACACATGGCTCCATTTTTTTTAATTTAATTTATATTGGCGCAAAAGTGTGCTTTTAAAACACGGATTTAATAGTTCTTAAATCCATAATAAAATATTATGGGGAAGAAAGAATTTCAAAGGCAGTTTAACCCTAGTGTGTACCTACAAACGAGTTGTTAATTTAATAATGTAATTTATGTATGTATATATAGTTTATATATGTATATTTAAGTAGTGTATATTAGATTGAATAGTAATGACTTTATTTTATACACAGTTACTGTATTGCACCTACCTCACTTATTAACTGCTTTGATTGTCCCGAAGGTTTGACTGGTAGAGAATGCTTAGCGGCATTAAGTCCGCCTTTGTATTTTGTATGCAATAAGGTTTTAAATAAATAATAGATTTTTCCATTTCCATTATTTTTATAGTATTGATTAGATATATTTTCTAGATAATTGTGTAGTTGGTAGTATTGTGTATATGTAGTTTATGTATGTATATCATAAGATACATTTAAGTAGTGTATATCTATATAATAATCACTTGTTTTATACTCAGTTATTAACTGCTTTGATTGTCCCGAAGGTTTGGCTGGCAGAGAAGTCCGACTTTGTATTATATATGCAATTAATATAATAATTAAATAACAAATAGGCATTAAAGGTAAAAACACCGTAATTTATTGGTAGCACATAACAACAAGGCCGGACCTGAGATGGGTGACCGCTGACCACTTTATACAACGAGGCTATACCATCATAAACACAACAAACTCGCCACTTGTTAGGTGTTGCCTCCGAATACCATCGGCAAAATGAGAACGGGTTAATCCCTCCGCTGGGTACCCTGAGGCCGTATAAACGGTTCTCAGGAGCCAAAAACGGCACCCGTGATGGTTTTTATTTCTTAATTTTGGTTATTTATTGGTTTTTCTACAAGTCTACAAGTCTTAGTTAGTTTACGACTTTTGTATGTATAGAAATTGAGCTAAAAATAACTTTAATCTCATTACTAAGACGTCGGTAAACAGTCGGTTATTTTGAGAACGACCGGTAAATTCTAATCTAAACAAACCGTCCATATAACTACGCGTTTTATTGAAGTATCAATCCCAGAATAGATTTAAAAACTTTACTTAGTACTAATTTTCAGATAATTTTTATATTATAAATAAAAACAAATTATAATTATTAATCATAAAAAAAACTTAAGTAAATAAAGAAAACTAGATACATAAAGAAGAATACTATACAAATGACGGACTCCGTAGTTGTTGCGCCCTTGACGTTGTAACTAATCTAGAGACGAACGATTCGATTCCCACGCATGGCAAATAAATATTAGTACTTTTCTTTGTACAGTCTGGGTGTTTATAAAATATAATATGTATTATATCGTGGTTTCTGGTACACCTAGAGCTTAGTTTGTGACCAGGGCAATAATATGCCATAGTATCTATACTAATATTATAAAGCTGAAGAGTTTGTTTGTTTGTTTGTTTGTTTGTTTGTTTGTTTGAACGCGCTAATCTCCGAAACTACTGGTTCGAATTGAATAATTCTTTTTGTGTTGGATAGTCCAGTTATCGAGGAAGGCTATAGGCTATATAACATCACGCTACGACCAATAGGAGCAAAGATATAGTGGTAAATGTGTAAAAAACGGGAGAAATTATTTCATCTTTGAAGCCTTCCGTTGCGTGCGCCGTGAAAACGGTTCAAGATACACAAAAAATATGTATTAAAGAATAATCTAAATATATATAACTCAAAGGAGACTGACTGACATAGTGATCTATCAACGCACAGCCCAAACCACTAGACGGATCGGGCTGAAATTTGGCATGCAGGTAGATGTTATGACGTAGGCATCCGCTAAGAAAGGATTTTGATAAATTCTACCCCCAAGGGGATAAAATAGGGGATGATAGTTTATATGATAAAAAAATAACTATTCCACGCGGACGAAGTCGCGAGCACAGCTAGTTATTATTATAAATATTTATAATAATAAAAAAATAGTCTTTATACTTAACGACTACAAATACTAACTGGACAGTTACTAATTGGGTAAATACAAAGTCACATACATGCCGTGCTTTAATAAAAAAATGCTCTTTTCCCCCAAGTTAAATAAAATTATATAATTTTAGGTGGGTGTCTCTATAACTTCGCTAGGCCGACCGACCGGTCTCGTTACCGCCCATACAGATGCAAAAACCATCAAGTGACCTAGTCATGTTTCAGTTTGAGTCTGTGGGTTCACCGGTTTTTAAGAGATAACTGCATCGATTTCTTGTCGAGGTGGGAGTCTCAAATTCATGGATTTTTAAAGCATTCAAGCAAACGGTTGGTTATTGGCGATATAAAACGCGATACAAACAGACATACGGTAAATTTATAAATAATATGGTAGCTAACTGAATAAAAAAATAAGGTACCACCATATACTGAAAAAACTCAGTTAAATATTTTTTTTACACGTAAAGAAAAATAATACGGAAAAAAATACTTTTGACAGAAGGAAATAAATAAAATACATAAGAGAACAACGTAAAAGGGTCAAAAAGGCTTCCATTTTCATGTAAATTTCCAATTGTAGGTGGAAGCACCGTGCAGAAGCTACAATCTTTGATGTCAGACTGAAGGATGTTAGGGTTGTCTCCATAATATTATATACATAATTAACATATATACGTGGTGGCCGAGTTGGTTAGACCTTGGACTTAAAAACACTTAGGTCCCTGGTTCGAATCCCGGTGTGTGCCAATGAGTTTTTAATCAAAAAATTTATGTACATTTGTTTGACAACACAACTATAGTGCCTCGGAGAGCACGTTAAGCTGTTGGTCCCGGTTTCACTATACCAACTTGTGAAACTGTTTATAGATGGGTTATTGAGTCTATTCAAAACATCGCGACGAGCTAGCCACTTGTTCGGTGTAAACTCATACCATCGGCTACGACGAGGTGGGATTAAAAACCCCTCCGCTGGGTACCCTGGGGCCGTCTAGGCGGTCTCGGGCGCCGTAAGGCACCCGTGATGATATATATATAATTAACATAAATTATAATATTCATGTGTATATGTTGGAAGACATTTCATTCCCCTGCCTTCCAACCACGCGATGGACCCGTCACCCGCACAGTGAAGCCATTGATAGCTAAGAACATTGTCTCCCTCACATAAAAAGGTTTTCAGGGTATTCAACTTATTGTTTAAACAACTTTCACTATGGGACCAACTTTGGCTGTAAAGATATGATGCAACTCACCCATAGAGGCCTTATTAAAAATATATAACTTAGCATTAAGGTTAGATTTAGATTATTTGATGTAAGTAGGGCGTTTGATACATACTGCCCTGGTCAGACAAAAAAAAATCCTGATTAAAGTAAACCTTTTATATTATTTACCTAGTGCAATATAAGTTTACTTGCAAAATTGTCACAGAATTTGACAATTAACAAACACGAAAGGAAAATAATATTGAGTGGAAATCGAATCCACGACCTCTGGATACGACACCTAATAACATATGGGGAGAAAGTGTAGTTTTATATGTAATGAATTTTGACAGATACACTCTCAATTCGCTGTCACATTTTTTTCAGGCGTGCAGTTTTTTGTTGTGACAACCCTAATTTTAGGCAAAAGAAGGCGATTTGAGTCTGTAGAAGGTAGTACAGTAAGATGTTTACTGGGTATGCCTTTTGTGGATTTTACGCTAAAAGGGCCTCTTCTTCTGGAAATAAGTCACGTGTTAATAAAATTATTTAGAAAACCTGACACGTATGTTTTTTTTTTCACAAGTGTAACTGAAAAACAAATGACCGAGAAAGTAAATTGATAGTCACATACTATTTTTCAGTAGCGCCATGAAAAAGTAATATTTGAAGTCGTCCATTTTGCAACTGCATCATTTAGCGGGCATAGTAGAAGCGATCAACTGTTAACTGTAGTGGTGAAAATGTGTAACGCTTCTATAGTCGTGGGTCCACTTGACCCACTTATTTTAAATTAGTGATAAAAAATATACAGTGTTATAAATTAAACATTTATAAAGATTTTACATATGTGGTGGCCGAGTTAGTTAGACCTTAGAATTAAAAAAAATACTGAGGTCCCTGATTCAAACCTTAGTGTGTTTAATCTAAAAAAAATATACAATTTGTTTAACAACACCACTATAGTGCCTCGGAGAGCACGTTAAGCTGTAACTCCCACTTTCATTATACCAACTTCAAACTTGTGAAACTTATATAGACGGGTTATTGAGTCTATCCAAACATCGCGACAAGCTAGCCACTTGTTCGGTGTAGACTCATACCATCGGCTACGACGAGTTGGGATTAAAAACTTCTGGGTACCTTGAGGTCGTCTAGGCGGTCTCGGACGCCGTAAGATGATTATTTATTTATTTATTTATTTAGTTATACTATGAATAATTTATTGTCAGTTACGAGCAATCGGGCCTAACACGTGTCGAATGATGAATATGAGTTTAGAGAGTTGAGCGTGTTTTGACGACATATTTGGCAAATATATATCCGCAAATACTTTTAAAATTTGTTTCGAAACACATACCCTGTTATACCACAGTAGAAAAAAAATGTTTTATGATAAAAATAATGAAACATTTTTTTCCTTTTGCTCATACAAAAAGATTAAGATAAAATAGCTACAAGTACAGAAAAGTACACAAATCAACAACTTTTATACTAAACTCACGATTGGGAGACCCCGTCATTTATCTAAACGTATTTTATGTCTTAACTTGATACTAAGACAGTATGTATTTGTTTCAGTCATTTTAACCATATAGGCGTTCATATAATGTATATATATTTATTTACATACAAACGAAACAACAATAATAATAATTTTAAAAAAAGCCATCAATAACAAATTATTTTGATCGGACCGTTTTTACGTACTAACCTTACCTAACTAGTAAAATATTAAAAATAAGAGACTTAAAACTAATCTTAAAAAAAAGAAAATCATAATGAAGTCATTCCAAAAAAAAAAAATATTTAAAACTATATGATTATGTATATATATATATATATAATGAATAGTTGATGATTCTACTTAATAAATAAAAAATCCACTGTTAGAAAAACACCCAGTATATTTAGGATCACATTTATTTTATATTGTTACAAGGGCCATAACTTTGCGTACCTATTAATTAAAATATTTATTTAACCGTTATGTTAAACGTCGTTAATTTAACGTCGCGTCGGTTAGGTACCAACAACCGGGCCTAAGACCGGGACGTCAAGGTCAGACACCGGACGTTATCCAGCTGTTCTTGACATTCCTGACACTGTTATACTTTATAATAAGTATGAGACTAAACAAGGTCAATGAACTCTTTGCATGTATTTTTTTTTCAGGAAAAATGCCCCAGGGTTACCAGCGGAGGGCTTTTTAATCGTACCTCGTCGTAGCCGATGGTATGAGTCTACACCGAACAAATGGCTAGCTCGTCGCGATGTTTGAATAGACTCAATAACCCATCTATAAACAGTTTCACAAGTTGGTATAGTGAAACCATAGTGGTGTTGTCAAGCAAATGTACATATTTTTTTTTATTAAAAACTCATTGGTATACACCGGGATTCGAACCGGGGACCTAATTGTTTTTAAGTCCAAGGTCAACTCTCAACTCGGCCACCACGTATTTTATTTATAACCTGACAAGAGAAATTAAAATATTTTTAATTTTCGGTAAATAAAACGGTCCACAAACTTCAGAGTTAAAGAAATAGAGGATTTATTTTTATTTTATAGACCTTTTTCACGTATACTTACTCGTGTAAGATATTTTTTAACCTTTACAATCTTACCCTTTCAAATACTTTTAAGGGTCAACAAGTTTTATAACCATTAAAAGTTAAGTAAATAGGACCAATAGTTCTAAGATATTTGATACGGAAAGACCGACTTACAGATGGACACCTAAATTTGGGTACCTTATTGGAAAATATCAAAACTTTATATGTACATATAACATACTGAATACATTTATTTTAAAGCAGCTTGCCTTATGTTACACGAGTGATAAAAAAAATTTTTTTCTGCACAACATATTTTTTTCAGCATCGCCCATTGTGGACAAATGATTTTTGTACAACTCGCGACATTTTAGGGTTGCCACTGTGTAAATGTATTTAATAAAAATCCAAAATAAACTGTCAAAAAAAAAACAGTATATATTCCGAAAAAAAAAATGGGTCTAATAGAACTTTGTAATTTATAACTATCTTTTTACATCCAGTTGTTGAGTATAAATGTATTTTGTAATTTATAAATAAACAATTGTTTTATATGTAAGTGGTTGCCCTTTAATTTTTTATTTTATTTTATTTATATTTAAAGTTAATTTCCATTATAAATTATGATTAAAATATAACGAAGGTAATTCCTGTTTTTTTTACTAGAGCACAGCACGAGACTACACCCACCTGGTGGTAAGCTGTATATAAATAAAGTCCAAGAATAAAAACAATAAACAGTCCGTTGTCTCTACTATGATATGTATGCCTATTTACTTCCTCCAATTCTTCAACCACTATATAGCTTTTAAGAATAAAAAATATATTACAAGCTATACATAATATACGAGTATGCTTGTCGGGTCTATCCAGACACCGCGAGGAACTGACTACTTGTTCAGTGTAGACTCAGATACCATCGGTTACGAATATTATTTAAACTCCTGCGCTGGGTACTCCGAGGCCGTCTAGAACACCCGTCATGATTGTACATACATACATAATACATATATTAAAAAAAACTCTACAAGTCAGCCCTAGAGAAAAAAAAATGTATCTCAGTTTATGTAGTCATTTGTCCCCGCCCTAGATACGTACACGCAATACACTCCTTGATATATTTTCTTAGGATATCATGTCTTCTACAGATCTAATAAAATATTTTTGGATAGAATGCAAAAAAAAACTAAACACATAATATAAAAAAAAAAAAATACAACTACATTATTATTATTATAAATATTGTCCAAAAAGTAAGTCCGTCGTTTAGTTTTCTTTAAAACTAGTTGGTATGCGTGTTTTTTATTATTACCAAAAAAATTCGTCACATCCGTTACTGGACTGGGCACGCGTTACTCGACGCGGCACGTGGCGCTATGGGATTTCTAATTTCAAAATCTTTCGTTTTTAATTTTGAAGCAAGTAAAAAGTTACTTACTTTTTAGTAATTCGATTTTGTATCCAATGTGTAGCTTTTGCGAGATGCATATAAACCGACAAACACAGAAATAAAAAAAGAAAATTGGTGGAATTCGAACCCACGATACAACGCCAAAGACGCAACCATTACATTCGGAGGCAATCTTATTATATATATACGATATATACCATTACGGGTGCCTTACGGCGCCCGAGACCGCCGAGACGGCCCCAGAGTACCGGAGGAGGCAGGGTAGTGGAGGGGTTTTTAATTCCACCTCGTCGTAGCCGATGGTTGAGTCTACACCGAACAAGTGGCTAGCTCGTCGCGTTGTTTTTTAATAGACTCAATAACTTATTTATAAACAGTTTCACAAGTTGGTATAGTGAAACCGGGACCGACAGCTTAACGTGCTCTCCGAGGCACTATAGTGGTGTTACATATTTTTTTTAATTAAAAACTCATTGGTGCACACCGGGATTCGAACCAGGGACCTAAGTGTTTTTAAGTCCAAGGTCTAACCAACTCGGCCACCACGTATATATTATATGTACGGATTTTATTATATATCAATATATTTTATTATGTGTAAATAAATTTAACGTATGGTTATTACGAACGTATGCTTTAAAAATATATATATATATATATATATATAGTATTATATAGTATTTGAATAACTGTCACTGCATATGCACTCCTTAGTACGTTGTGACGTACCAGGTTAACTTGTACATCTTTATTGATATTTAGTTATTTACATACATATACATACATATCATCACGGGTGCCTTACGGCGCCCGAGACCGCCTAGACTGCCCCAGGGTTCCCAGAGGAGGGGTTTTTACCTCGTCGTAACCGATGGTATGAGAGCCTACACCGAACAAGTGGCTAGCTCGTCGCGATGTTTTGAATAGACTGCATTTAGTTGTCTATATTATATTAATATTTTCCCGATTGAAAAAAATTTTCAAGGTACAAAACAGAAAAAAAAACTTATTTACAAAATAAAGGCAAAAAAATAATTTGTCTTCAAGTGCGGTATCTATTTCGTTATACATTCAGAATTCGTTGTCTTTCTTTGTTTCCGGTGAAT
Organism: Monopis laevigella; assembly: GCA_947458855.1. Taxonomy (NCBI): domain Eukaryota; kingdom Metazoa; phylum Arthropoda; class Insecta; order Lepidoptera; family Tineidae; genus Monopis; species Monopis laevigella. Next base: position 4,795,246 of record OX381594.1, on the reverse strand, counting down.
GAAAATTGTTTTTCCTTCCCCTGCAGTAGTAATGTAATTTAATTTTTCTAGCTGAAATATTTCCCTCAATTCTGCGGCAGTGCAAGCAATTTTCTACTCATAAATTGTGAATTCGCTTGTAAAGTTTGTTTTCTTGGAAAAAATATAGTATAAAGATTTAAAAAAATATAAATTTCCAATACCGTTTTAAAAATTGCGAAATAAGGAATGAGTAAAATTATAACAGGCATATATTCATGCAAAGGCTTCTAAGCTGACAGGTTTTTTTTTATTAGAGCAAGGCATGTGACTTCGTATCTACCTGATGGTAAGCTGACCTACAAAGTCCATGGTGTAACCGATCAATACATTGTTGTTTAATAGCATTGAACGCTCACACTATGCATGCCGAATATTTATACCGTTACGAAATAGGCAGCGTCAAAGATACATTATAAGTCTACTTTAATAACTTCTCTGCGTTAATGTCAAAACAATCGCTTGTTTCGTAACGGCACCCTGACAAGGGACTATCAACTCAACAAGAAAAAAAAAACAGACTAACACCGAAATATGACTAGAAGGATTTTTGTATTTGTATGGGCAGTACCAACGATACCTGTGTGTCCTATTTTTTTCCACCTAAACGTAACTTATCTGTTGTACGATCACGTTACTAAATTAGTTCACTAATTCTAAATGAATGAATGAATGACTTATTTATTTCCATAAACTTAATCTAGAAATATTACAAGGAGTTAAATTACAACTAAAATTACATCTAGATTAAACAATCCTGCTCCTGAACTAAGTTTAATACTTTTCTCAGGAACTGGATTCCTTTCCTCGTACATACATTACATTTAGTATTAGTAGATGATAACAATAACATGTATAATATTGTAGTAAATATGTTGTGAAATGAGTATTTGTGAGTGTGGTGTGTGTGAGTATGTATGTGTGTGTGTATATGGGTGTGTAAACAAGCAAAAAGAAAAAAAAACGATCACTAAAATGAAATTTCATTGATTGTATAATAATGTAACAATTATTATATTAAGTACATAATAGCAATAACCTACTTCAAAACCATCAATATAAACCTACAACAAAATGGCATTGAAGCCTTTAAATATCGGTAACAAAGCACAATAGAAACCACTAATAAATATTAAAATCAAATCGTGAAATAATTATCAAACGATCAACATAATATGGAGTTACGCCCTTTTGCCACGATCGGATGAATAACATGTTCATAAAACAAATGAATATGCAATGAGTCAACCATAGACCTAAATAAATAGATATAGGAGAAGTGAATTCACATTTAAATTAATGCAAAAACCGTCAAGTGACATTGTCATGTTTCGGTTTTAGTCTGTGGGTTTACCGGTTTTCAGGAGACTACTGCATCGATTTCATGTCGAGGTGGTAGTCACCTTTCAGGGTGCGGTTACGAAATGAGTAGTTGATATGATATTAAAATATACTCGTAATGCAATTCGTCATTGTCGCCCCCCATTTCGTAATCGCATTATTTAGCCGACATAGTTGGAGCGATCAATATTGTTTAAGAATCATTATTGATTGACCCCATTCATGGATATTCTGCTCATAACCAGGTAGATACAAAGTCACATGTCGTGCTCAAATAAATAAATATATATATTTAGCATACAAATTGTATAGCTTCAATTTATATATTTTACCTAATAAGAAACACATCTAACATACTATATTTGTTTCAGATGTACCTATTTATATATACTAATCTTTGTCTAATTATTGGAATGGGAAAGTAAATTTTAAAGTTAATTAATCACTAATGGAAAACGCGAAGAGTTCAGTTATTTTTTTCGTGTAGTCCTGGAATAACATCTTCGAAGACTAGGTACCCTAGGGCATGTAGGTTAAGAAATAAGCAGATAGGCGAAGGGAATCAGAAGATAGAAAAAATGCATCGGTAGATAGAGAAATGAATGAGTAGATAGGCGAAAGGAATCAACAGATAGGGGAAGAAAATGAGTAGATAGAAGAAGTAAATCCGTAAATAAGGAAAGTGAAGCAGTAAATAAGGAAAGTGAAGCAGTAAATAAGGAAAGTGAAGAAGTAAATAGGGAAAGGGAATATGTACATGGGGGAAGATCATTAGTTAATAGGCGAAATGAATCAGTAGTTAGAGCAAGCAAGTAAAACATAAAGTAAATAGGAAAAGTAACTCAGTGAGAGTGAATAAGTAGAATAATAATAATAATCATTTATTTTCTCATAAAAAAGTTATAACTAAACAATAATTATTAAACATTAATAAAAAAAAAATCCATTATTTTAATATCATTAAAAAAACCCTGATTTGTATATCATACTGCGCCTTCTTTACTCTACGATGTTCTAGCTAAATCTATCTAGGTCTATGGTAAAACCAAACGTCAGTAATATATGCATTCACGTCAGTAGTAATGTGTTACTAATAGTAATTAGATGTGTTACTAATAGTAACTACTGAACAGTCAATTAAACATAGAATCTAGGTTCACACGATAAACCTGTTTTCAATTTGCAATGATGGTTTTAATGATATGATACCAACCATATCATAATGGTTGGTTAGTGTAACTTACAATAAATGAAACACATATGTTATTTTTTTATATTATAAATCGTGAGAAAAATCTTAATGAATAATTAGACAGCAAAGGTAACAACATATTTAAAAAAAGATTTTGTAAAAAACAAAAAAATAAAAAAGAACTTAAAAAAAATAATTGGGTAGGTTATGGGTTTGCGCATCAATTTCTTGTCGAGGTGCTAGTCTCCTTTCAGGGTGCGGTATTTCTTGTCGAGGCACTAGTCTCCTTTCAGGGTGCGATATTTCTTGTCGAGGTGCTAGTCTTCTTTCAGGGTGCGGTATTTCTTGTCGAGGTGCTAGTCTCCTTTCAGGGTGCGGTATTTCTTGTCGAGGTGCTAGTCTCCTTTCAGGGTACGGTATTTCTTGTCGAGGTACTAGTCTCCTTTCAGGGTGCGGTATTTCTTGTCGAGGTGCTAGTCTCCTTTCAGGGTGCGGTATTTCTTGTCGAGGTACTAGTCTCCTTTCAGGGTGCGGTATTTCTTGTCGATGTACTAGTCTCCTTTCAGGGTGCGGTATTTCTTGTCGAGGTGCTAGTCTTCTTTCAGGGTGCGGTATTTCTTGTCGAGGTACTAGTCTCCTTTCAGGGTGCGGTATTTCTTGTCGAGGTACTAGTCTCCTTCCAAATCACGGTGTTAAAAAACGGATGTCGTAGGTTCAAGAGCCAATCTTCACCTTTTTTTACTGCAATTTTATTTCGATATATTTAATTTAAGTAGCTAGTTTTATTATATGTAGGAAAATTTACACATTGTTTTGGTCACAAACTAAACTCTAGACTTGTACTATGTATACCAGAAACAAAGATATTAATACATATTATATTTTATAAACACCCAGACCATGACAAACTGTACAGAAATACGTACTAATATTTTTTTTGCCATGAGTGGGAATCAAACCCACGACCCCCAGATACAAAGCGAAAGGCGGAATTTATAAAAAATAACATAGACACAACCTTTCCTACCCCGGACTCTTGCCTATATATGTCTCTTAGTTCAACTATTATAAATTTACAATAAGAAGCTAAGCAATTAAACACAAAGGCCAAAAACCAAAACCTCATAGTGCTGTTCTCGGTTCCTCAAAGTTCCCGGACTTAAGACCGCGAAGTAGGTTTAAAGTCCTTTTGAACTCTCACCTGCACTGTGTTCACTATCCTCTCTAGTCAACCAAACACTAAATGATCCTGTTAGCGCTGTCTTGGAAACACGTTCCATAAAAGTTCCGACGGCTGATCTCGGAAGGCCAAGATCCTTCAATAGAAGATGCTAAGACTTTGCTGGAATTCTTCTTGCACCGACTTCCACTGCATAAAGTTGAGTTTAGAAACCGTTTCTAGTAATTTCATTTGTTAGATCAAAATATTTGTTAGATCAAAATGTTGTGGTCCTTAGAAATATTTGTTTCTCACGGAATGTTGAGTTCTATAAGTATTACTTTCTTCAAGCACCGAGAGTATACCAGTATGTCTGGTCTATAGGCTGAAACTGCTAGTTCGTCTGGAATTGTGTAATGCTCTATATAAAAGGCCGATCAAAACAATTCCTACAATCATTTGTTGACAAACATTAAAGAATATATCAAACGGTCAACTATACCTTAAAAGATTACGAACAAAATTGATTCTTATTACATTATGGTAAAGTTTGAAATTCAAATTCAAGAAGCTTGTTGTTACGACAAAGAAATTTGTTGGCAGCGTTCCAAATTGAATCTTGAATGAAATAGTAGATAGTCTGTTTGTTTCTAAACACGACGAGGTAACCTTTAAAACTTCGCCTTTCTGTATATAAATATATGTAAGATATCTATAACCCACCATTATTAGGAACGTAGGATAGCAACCATTTTTTACTGGCATAAAATAAAATTAAAATAAATCAAATAGAATAAATAAATACCATCACGGGTGGCTTTTTTTGGCTCCCGAGAATCGTTTAAGCATGTCCGTGTGAACTGAGGGACCAGTACCCCTAGTGTGAGATTTCTAACTATTACTTTGCGTTTGAGTTAACTAAAATTTGTATGGAAAATAGTACAGCGCTCCAAGTGAAAATTTTGGGAACTACAAATGCGAGCGTGTGATTGGTCAAAATGTTAACGCAGTAGTAAAGTTAACGAGAAAGTAAACGTTTAAAAAACTCACACTAGGTCTACAGGGAATACGCAAAATAACTATCCAAGGATTCCAAGGTTTTAGTAGGTGGCTTAAAACAATTGTAAAACAAAGTATTGAGGGACTAGTATTAACAAGTCGTATCTCGCAATTCCGTCTATATGTTTTCTTTATTTCTTTTAACGATACAATATAGGACTTTTACTAAAAACCTTGACTAAAAAAAACAAAGATAAATACAGTTTGTTGAATAATTTTACCAAAACATATTTCTAATTTTTGTGGCCTGACCTGGGACCACAATATATGCATAATAGATTTTTTAACTTTAACATTTTGTTATATTTGTTATTTAAATAAGCATTGCAGAAGTTCTTCTGAATGTCTTATTTTAATTAAATCAACTTTTTTTAATATTTAATATAACTTCTGAGATCTGGATGATGGGCTGTGAGGACTGAGGGACCACACTTTAAGGGCTATAACTTTTTTATTTTTTATTTTACAAAATGTAGGATTTGTTTTACAATTGTTTAAAGTCTCCTACTAAAACCTTGGATAGTTATTTTGAGAATCCTCCACCTGGTCTCTCAGTCCACACGGACTTGTTTAAACGGCCTCAGAGTACCCAGAGGAGGGATTAACCCGTCCTCATTTCTCCGATGGTATTGGGAGGCAACACCTAACAAGTGAGGAGCTTGTTGCGGTTTTTGTGATGGCATAGCCTCATTGTATAAAGTGGTCACCCATCCCAGGTCCGGTTTTGTTGTCATCTGCTAAACCTTGTTAAATGCTGGGCAGTGACTTAACCACTAGGCTGGGGCTGGTATAAAATGTTTGATCAATAATTGTTTGGAACCAGTTTCACTATACCAACTTGTGAAAATATTTATAGATAGAATATTGAGTCTATACAAATAGGGCGAGCTACTTGTTCGATAGTAAATCTATAAATTCTTTTAATTTTAAAGCATTTATTGACAAAATGAAGTAGTATAAATTAAAATGTAAAAAATATTTATTGGAATTATATTTCATAAAATGTTTGTTAATTTATAGTAACGATTACACGGCCGCATTTACAATTGTACTGGCAGATATTTTTTGGTATTAAATATAAAAAAATAAAAATCACCATGAAGTTTAACCATTCGTTTGCCTAATTTACAAAAAAAAAATACAACAAACAAAACAACAAGAAAAACGAAGCAAATGGTGCGAAAAAAAAGAAAAAAAAAAGGCAAAGCACCACAAAGAAAAGCCAAGCGTTGACGAATATCATTACATTTTCCTAACCTCAAAAAAAAGATGAGCGTCGAAAGAAAATCCTAATAACCGCTATCTCCTAGAACCACGCGAAGGGCCTCTTATCACCAAATTACAACAGATACGTTTACTTTTCTGGCATAAAGAAATAATTTACGCGCAAATCCTCTTGTAGCTGCTCAAGTCATAAGCGCTAGCGATTAACGATATTCTTATAAATTTATCATCGCGCTGGTGTAAGCATAAATTCTAGTGCGTAATATAATTTAAAAAAAACCCATAGTAATTTAAAAACATATGTAACGAACTCTAAGACTTTCCCATCCGAGGCAACCTGTGGTGGTACGTTTTGGTCAGTTATATTTTCTAGTAAGAAAATAAATAGCATAAAATACATCCTTGGACCCTTTTTTAACTCAAAAATATTTTAGTTTAGTTAAAAACCCACTGGCTTCTGATTTATTTAGGCGGTTCGATTTATGACCATTTTTTTTTCCTAAAACAGCAAACGCGATAGCAATCTGTCATTGCGTTAGAAATTTGAATTGTCATTGTTCTTATTGCCAATGCAATAAAGGCTATGTCAGTTTTAATTACATTCGATGGAATAGCGATCTGTCAAAATTTTGTTTCATAATTAGGCCACTGATACAAGATACCTACAAGGAAGGTCAATGCTGTGCTTTTATAAAAAAAGGATACTAATGTAATTAAAACTGTTCCCGCTACAGCTTATGCACTATTCTTCATACATAGGGGTTAGGTTAGGAAAATATACAGTTTTTCTGCAACGCGTTAAGCGGGACGTGATCAAGTGCCGTGACTGGCGATTTTTACGAGCAACTGTCACCCTGTCACCTTGTCTGCAAAATTCTGATTTGTACTTATAATTTTATGGAAAAATTAGATTAGAGTATTAAAAAGTGTAAGGAATTAATGACAAGGAAAGAGATAGAAACGTGACTTTTTTAAATGACACCGTTCTCTTAAAGCTATTATTTTTTTATATTTCAAGCGAATTGTAAATAAATTGCTCAAATAAAAAAAAAACACTGAATTTATTTCAAAAAGTACGAGTTCAATCCTGGTTTTTCTAACGCGTAAGAAAGCGCTTTAAGTAATGATAGTAAAATTTTTAGGACGCGTCATGTTTTGGCACATTTCTTTACATGAGTGAGAAGAAAGATAGACATATTAATAAAAAAGAGAAATGGAGAAAGAAAGATTAGAGAAATAAAAACGTAGAGAGAAATATCACTTTTATAAGCGCAAATTATTTTTTTGTTGAAAACTTACCAAAATACATAACTGGTCCATAAAATAAATAAACATTTATTTATTACCTGTAACAAAAAACGTCTTAATTAAAAAAAAAAACTTTATTCAATTAAAAAAATAAAAATACTTAAAAAGTTTGGAAACTCAAGCTCGAAATATTTAATGAAATTAATAAATCTTTAAGCAAGTTGTTGTGGCTTTATAATAAACTTCAGGCTTCTGTTATCTTAGTTATTATATCTTTTAACTTTGGATTAACTTGCTCTTGTGAAATATTTAATTTTTTTTAACTTTAGAAAATAAACAAATTAAAATTTTCGAAGTTTATTCGTTCTGTTTGATATATGGTAATATTAATAATACATATAGGATAATAAAATAAAAGACATTACAAACATATTGCCCTGGTCACAAACTAAGCTTTAGGCTTGTACTATGTGTACTAAACACAAGGTACACACATAATATTTTTATAAATACCCATATCATGACAAATTGTAAAGAAAAACGTTTTTTTTGCCATGACTGGGAATTGAACTCAAGACCTCTGGATATAACGCAGAAGGCGCAACCTGAAGTAAACATTTTAACGATAAATTGGCAAAATTTAGACGTCATGGCAATGATACAAATCAGCAATTATTTACACCGATAAGCTTTCAATGAATATGTTTTTATTATTTCCTACTAATAATAATTGTATTCGTAATAAAGGTGTTTTTTATAGGCAACTTCCTTATCATTTGCGACATTCGCCATTTTGCCGATTGTTTTGTCATCTTATTTTGCGACAAAAATTATGTTTAAAATATTAAGATATTTTAAACAAGTGCGAAAATTTATTTCCTTAGGTTGTAGGTATATCATTTTAATAATGCGACAGTAATCGAATATTAATAGAAGTGCGAGAGCTCCTTTTGTATGGAGAGCGCAGAGCTCGCGATTAAGAATGCAGTGTCCTTAAGCCATTTAAACCTTAAATATAGCTTATATACATGTTGACTTTGAAAGGTTTTATTTTGGGCTAATATGAGGTTCTACTGATCAAATCGAACCAATTTTTCTTGGAACCATGGGTCGCAAATAAAAAAAAAATGCTTTCTCCATACAAACTAGTGATATTTAAATGATCATTTTGTATTGGATAATCAAATTTGTTTTTTTATTTGCGACATGGTTCGTGGGAAAAGTTGTTCGTATTGTATAGAGCCTCATATTAGCCCAAAGTACAACCTTTCAAAGTTACCCTGTATATTTTATACTAGCTGACCCGAGCAACTTGGTCTGCGTAACTTTAACCGCTTACGCAGCGCACGCAACGGAAACACTCAAAAGGAACAAACTTTCCCTGTTTTCCCAACATTTTTCATTGATGCTCCGCTCCTATTGGTCGTAGCGTGATGTTATTTAGCCTATATTATAGCCTTCCTCGATAAATGGGTTTCGGCTAGCGAATCTCGCAGCCACTCCACCGTTGGAAACAGATAAGGCTCCCAGTACCCCTAGCACGGCCAAGCCAAGACAAGATATAAAGTCGCGAACCAATGTCAAAAGTAACTATTTTTTAATATCAACCAATCAGAGCGCTGCAAAGTTGCACCTGATTGGCTGATATTAAAAAAAATGTTTTGTTTGACATCCGCTCGCGACTTTGTCTCTTGTCTTGGCCATGCTACGGGTGCTGTATTGTTAGTAAAAAAAAAAAAAAATGGGCTATCCAACACTAAAAGAATTTTAAATCGGTTTAGTAGATTCAGGGATTACCCCCTAAAACCTTACAAAGTCATAAACTTTACCTCTTTTATAATATTAAGGATAGATATTTTTTTGGTGGGAGGAAGGTCTCTATAACTTCGTTAGGCCGACCGACAGGTCTCGTTACCACCACCCATACAGATGCAAAAACCGTCAAGTGCCCTAATCATTCGGTTTTAGTCTGTGGGTTCACCGGATTTCAGGAGACTACCGCATCGATTTCTTGTCGAGGTGGTAGCCTCCTTTCAGGGTGCGGTTATGAAAAGTAGATGAAATAACGGTAAGGCAGCGACTATATTAAAATATACTCGTAATGCAATTCGTCATTGCCGCCCCCCATTTCGTAATAGCTCAGAAGAAATAATAGTACAAGTAGTAATATCAGCATTAAGCCGGAATAGTGGGAGCAATTAATATTGTTTAAGAACAATTATTGATTGACGCCATTCATGGACTTTGTAGTTCTGGTCACAACCAGGTAGACACAAAGTCACATGTCGTGCTCCAATAAAAAAAAAAGATATAGAGTGAATAAACTTTAGTTTAGTATTGACTCTACCATTAGTAACATGCATCAGCGATGCGGGCATTCCGGTATACACTCTCGGGTGACATTACCACTTAATTAACCTTGTCTGGAAGATTATCTGGAACAAACATTCCCCGTTTTCCCAACATTTTTCATTGATGGTCCGCTCCTATTGATCGGAGCGTGATGTTACATAGCCTTTCTCGATAAATGGGCTATCCAACACTAAAATAATTTTCAATTTTGGCGATTCATACATCTGCCGTACTATTAAAATGTGGAATGCTCTACCAGCTTGCGTGTTTCCTTCCTCTTATAACCTAGAATCCTTTAAACGAAGCGTCTTACCCCCGTATTCTAAGAGTAAAACGTTTCCTTAACTCCACTCTTCACTCAAGGAGTGTCTGTCTCAACTTGCTTTTTATAGTTGACATTTGGTGGAAAGAGACAGACTATCCTTGAGTGTAAAGTGGAGTTAAGGATACGTCTTAGAATACGGGGGTTAAAGCCGGCATAATGATGGAAACCAGCGGTGCACCTGTATGCATCCACCTGCTGCTATCATTCCTGGACATTACATTCTGCTTAACATCAGGTGGATACAAGGTCACATGTTGAGCTCTTATAAAAAAAAAGTATATCCAGAGATTACCCCCTATAACCTTAAAAACTCACAAACTTTACCTCTTTACAATATTAGTATAGATATTATAGAGTGAATATATATTAGTTTGGAATTGAGTCCATTACTCACATATGTATCATCGATGCGGGTGTTCCGGTATACAACGAGACCGGGTGACATTACCACTTAATTGACCTTGTCGGGAAGATTACTTCAAATTGATTGTTTGACTTTGTGAATAACCCACTCTACAAAACATTATTACAAGTAGGTAATAATTTATACCATCTGCTGTAGAGACAATGGGCCCTTGTTAAGAGGGCGTATAAAGCAAAGAAATCTAGATCTCCGATTATGAGAATTAAATACTTCAAACCCAACAAATATATAAAAAAAAATAGTAATAATATTTAGAAGTAACTGTCTACTAATAAAGTTGCCTCGATAGAAAAAAATCGCAAAGTAACCTCCGTTTGTTATCGAAATTTCCTATTATTTCAATATAGAGCAGATTATAAAGCTATGTATTTTATAAGTTATATATATATATATATAAATATATATGTATAAGTCTAGTGCATGGCCTAGCGTTTTTATAAAATTCAAAATAGCTTAAAAGTTTAAAAAAAGAACCTCCTTAACTTGCAAATTGTTAATCCGCGGGTCGTCCCGGCGGCAGTATCCTTTAACTAAGGGTTTTTTCAGAAAGGGTTTTAAGTAAATTTTTACCGTGAAAATGATACTTTTTAAATAGTAAACAAAATATATGTCATAGGAGACTATTTTATTGGTATTTATCTGGGACTAAAAACGTAATTAATATTACTTCGCTCGATCGAAAATAAATAGCTTTTTTTTTTAAGTTTATCTTAGACAACTACGTCAAAATAATAAAACCATATACAGTGCTTTTAAATCATTTTTTAAGCTTTTCTTAGACAACAACGTCAAAATAACAATATACCAAATAAACATACATATCTTTTACTAAAAAGATATGGTTTTATATTTTATTAAAATAGCACCAAATATTTTATTATTGCAGCACAATATTTTACTATTATTTAATAGTAAAATATTGTGCCGCAGCGGCCTACTTGATTTACGATTTTTATAACACTAATTTGACCCGGAAAATCTGCCGGTAAGTAAGAAATGTATTGACTCCATCCCTAAGATAGTCATAGAGGCGGTCCAAGATTTCATTTAGTTTGGAGCTAGGGCCTTATGTCACGCAACAACTTTCCGGTAAAAGAAAATTAATTTTCTGATGTTTTTGCTGTTGTCAAATAAATTTCAGGTAATGGGAAACTCATTACTGTCACTTGAATTGCAAGTACTGAAATGTGCTGTGATCTAATATATTATGCAGATAGTAATACACTTCTGCACACTCCACAATTTGGTAAATGACTGTATTTCATACTTTGCAGGTAACAGTACTTTACTACTACTACTTTGCAAAAAACTTTGCCGGTAATAAGGTCTTTCCTTACTTTAAACTTAACTATAGTTCTCTAAACTTTGAGGATAAAATTGTCCATTCTTACTCTTAGGGAAAATAAAATAGAATCTTCAATAATTTTACCAGTAATAAGGTCATTCCTTACTTTAAGCTTAACAACAGCCCGGCAATACTTTGAGGATAAAATAGTCTATTCTTACTCCAAGGGTAATTGTTATCCCCAATACTTTGCCGGTAATAGAGTCAATCCTTACTTTAAGATTATTTACTGGCCTACAATACTTTAAGAATAAAACTGCATATTCTAACTTTAAGGATGACTAGCTATCTCCAATACTTTGCCGATAATAGGGTCAATCCTTACTTTAAGTTTAACTACTGTCCTATAATACTTTGAGAATAATATTGCTTATTCTTACTCTAAGAGTAAGTATTGTCCCTAATGCTATGCCAGTAATAGGGTTAATCCTTACTTTAAGTTTAACTACACTGCTGTCCTCCAAAACTTTAAGGATAGAATGCTCCATTCTTACTTTAAGTATCCCCAATACTTTGCCGGTAATAGAGTTATTACTGGAAGCTAACTATTGGCGTCCAATACTTTGCGGAAAAATTGGTAAACTTTGAGGAAGACTAGGTATCCCCAATACTTTGCCGGTAATAGAGTCATTCCTTACCTTAAGTTTAACTACTGTGCTCTAATACTTTGCATATATGTACATATAGACCATTAATACTAAAGAGTAGCTTTTATCCAATACTTTTCCGGTAATAGGGTAGAGGATTACTACTGCCCTTAAATTCTTTGCAGGTGATGCAAATTTACTAGGAAGTTACAATATATAGGCAAGATAAACTGCATCAGGTATCTTTGTCGCCTTTTTATTTCGGAAATATTAATTTCGGAAGTACGCTATAGACTAAAATGGAAAGTAAAAAAACCGCTTCTTGGCAAAGATTTAGCGAAAAAAGACAGTCTTGAGTCTCGTCTGCACATAATTATAGCGAATGGACTGGCGTTCGCAGAACCGCAGCTGTGGGAGATTTCATGGTCACGAGGCTTTTGACCTGCACATACTATTATGTATGTATGTATGTACTTTTATCTATTTATACATATTTATTTATTTATATGATCGTTACTTTATTGACTGGTTGAGACCACGACCTAGTTTCACTAATACCTAAATTGTGAGATTGTTGGTAGGTTGCATGTGTTGTCTGTGTTCTAATATGTTCGACAAATATTCCATTTTATTTATTTCAAAAGTAATATTTGGACTAATTCCCTTGGTTTTATATTTTTTGTCAGAAAATTAAAATCTATATTGTGAAAATAATATTTATATTATTGAATATAAAATAGTAAATAGCTAAACTTAATTTTAAAAAATTAAGTTTATACGCTTGTCTTTAAAAAAACGGTTTTCAGCAGATTACTACATAGATTTCTTGTTGAGGTGGTCTTCTTTCAGGGTGCGGTTACGAAATGGGTGGTTTAATTGATGATATTAAAATATACTCGTAATGCAATTCGTCTTTGTCGCCGCCCATTTTGTAATCGCATCTTTAGCCGGCATAGTAGGAGCGATCAATGTTATTTAAGAACAATTTTGATTGACCCTATTAATGGACTTAGTAGGTCTGCTCACCACCAGGTAGATACAAAGTCACATGCCGTGCTCCAATAAAAAAACATAGAATAAAGAACTGCAATAAACATTACATACTCGTACTTTAAAAAAAAAGTACGACATGTAGGTAGATGTTTAGACTGAGCTGCACCAAAGTTGTAACGATTAAAGTTAAAAATGGCGTCGAATGTACCAGCTGTCATTCGACCTTTAAAATAAAATTGGTAGGTATATTCGACGCCATTTTTAACTTTTATCGTTACATTTACAGGTTTTTTACATTTTGGTGCAACTCAGCCTTAGACGTTCGTATTCGCGAAGCCATTTCCAGAGGCTCTACCATGGGTTTGCGTATTGTAGAAACGTAACGTATTCATTTACGTATACGTGAGCAACAACCAATAGGATCCCTTTATTCAATCCTGTTACCAAAAATAAAGCGATCCTATTGGTTGTTGCTCACGTATACGTAAATGAATACGTTACGTTTTTACAAATATTCCATTTTATTTATTTCAAAAGTAATATTTGGACTAATTCCCTTGGTTTTATATTTTTTGTCAGAAAATGAAAATCTATATTGTGAAAATAATATTTATATTATTGAATATAAAATAGTAAATAGCTAAACTTAATTTTAAAAAATTAAGTTTATACGCTTGTCTTTAAAAAAACGGTTTTCAGCAGATTACTACATAGATTTCTTGTTGAGGTGGTCTTCTTTCAGGGTGCGGTTACGAAATGGGTGGTTTAATTGATGATATTAAAATATACTCGTAATGCAATTCGTTTTTGTCGCCGCCCATTTCGTAATCGCATCTTTAGCCGGCATAGTAGGAGCGATCAATGTTATTTAAGAACAATTTTGATTGACCCTATTAATGGACTTAGTAGGTCTGCTCACCACCAGGTAGATACAAAGTCACATGCCGTGCTCCAATAAAAAAACATAGAATAAAGAACTGCAATAAACATTACATACTCGTACTTAAAAAAAAAAAGTACGACATGTAGGTAGATGTTTAGACTGAGCTGCACCAAAGTTGTAACGATTAAAGTTAAAAATGGCGTCGAATGTAGCAGCTGTCATTCGACCTTTAAAATAAAATTGGTAGGTATATTCGACGCCATTTTTAACTTTTATCGTTACATTTACAGGTTTTTTACATTTTGGTGCAACTCAGCCTTAGACGTTCGTATTCGCGAAGCCATTTCCAGAGGCTCTACCATGGGTTTGCGCATTGTAGAAACGTAACGTATTCATTTACGTATACGCGAACAACAACCAATAGGATCGCTTTATTCAATTCTCTACCAAAAATAAAGCGGCCCCTATTGGTTGTTGCTCACGTTTACGTATACAAATACATGTATAAACCCATGGTAGAGCCTCTGGCTTCTTAAGGTATGCGTCAAAGGAAGACGCGACCAAACACGAGAACGACGGATGTGAGTGTGAACACAGCTTAATTAATGCTTAATCATTGACATTTGTTCTGAGAATCAAATATTGTGGAGTGTTTTATCATTTATAGGTGACGCATAGACACAGGATGTGTTATGAATTTTATAAGTATATGTATTTAATAAGTAGGTAAGTATGTATGGTCATAGTATAGGTCATTGTTTGCCACCCAGGATTCTTTTCCTACTTAATTATGTGTATTATTTAAACTGTATATTGTGAAATGAAATTGTGTTTTTTTACATACACATACATATCATCACTTACGGTGCCCGAGACCGCCTAGACGGCCCCAGGGTACCCAGCGGAAGGGTTTTAATCCCACCTCGTCGTAGCCGATGGTATGAGTCTACACCGAACAAGTGGCTAGCTCGTCGCGATGTTTTGAATAGACCCATCTATAAACAGTTTCACAAGTTGGTATAGTGAAACCGGGACCGACAGCTTAACGTACTCTCCGAGGCACTATAGTGGTGTTGTCAAACAAATATATTTTTTTTTTAATTTAAAAATCATTGGTACACACCGGGATTCGAACCAGGGATCTAAGTGTTTTTAAGTCCAAGGTCTAACCAACTCGGCCACCACGTATATAAGCTCGGCCATTTTGTACACTAATAAACAATTATTTGTAGCTGCCCATTTTATAACCGCACCACTACTAATGTTTTTCTTGACTCCATTCATGGACTTTGTAGGTCTGCTTAACATTAGGTAGATACAAAATCTCATGCCTTGCTCATTTAAAAAAAATGTACTTTGTTTTATATCAGTACTATAGTGTCTCGTATGGAGAGCACGTTAAGCGGTCGGTCCCAGTTTCACTAACCTATGAAACTGTGGTTAATTCGTAAATCTAAACCGCGACGAACTGGCTACTTGTTTGCTGTAGGCTCAGTATATTAACGGATACGTTGGGGGAATTAACCCCACTGCTGGGTACGTAAAAGCCGTCTAGGCGATCTCGGGTCCCGTAAGGCACCCGTCATAATAGTATATTTTTTTAATATCCTTCCATAATACTCGATACATTTTTTTTGCGGGCAAAGCTTCATAAGTCTTGCTGCATTTGCATACTATAGTATAACGCATTTTTTTATTGGGGCTCGACATGTGACTGCATATCCCTGTGATGTAAGCAGATTATACAGTCCATGAATAGACATAACTGATGTTGGTGGTGCCTACTATGCTGGTAGCCAGCATAGTAGGCACCACCAACATCAGTTCATCCATCCCGAAATTATAAAATAAAGAAAAGACAATCGCTGGCAAAGCATTTTTTTATTTTTTATTGTGCGACAAAGATATGATCGCTCGATTTTTTTTAGTTTTCAAAGGTATGTAATCGACGGTATGTGGATGCATGTTTTTTTCCAGAGCGTGACGTACGGGAGCGGAAAGATGAGGGTGGGATAAGATTATGCAGTTCTTCAGAGTACTCTCCATAAAATAAGCGGTAAAATACGCTCAGAGAGCCACGTCTCGACGATGCTGAAGAGATTGGAGTTCATTGGCATACCGCATATTATGTCATTCGATAATGCACATAACAGACGCAACGAATTTAAAGTTGAAGATGGAAGATGACCATGAAATGGCAAGTGTGGATACAGCTTTAGACACCCACCGATCATTCTACCAGCCCCCACCAATCATCCGAGCATGCATCGGTGCAACAAGCAAGAAGAAAAAACACTCGAGCCTCTGACCCTACCACAATAAAAACTGCATGATACCATTCCTACCAATAAACATTTACACATAAATAAACCTTATTCAAACTGCATAAAACCCAACACAAATCGTAAACAACTCTGTCATAAAAGTCCTTTCTCCACTAACACAAATCGCCATTGAAAAGTAGCATTTATGAAAAATATCTTAAATCCATTCTTGGAACAGCTGAATATTAACTTTACACGCATATATTTAAAGCAGACTTTGCAATTCATGAGCCCTAATATACGGTCGCGAGTAGGCATAGTCTGGATAATGCCCTTTGTCGGAGGCTGAAATAATTCAAACCTAACCTTATGCACCAAATAATAGCATTCGATTTTGAATAAAAGATCTTCTTCCGTCCCATCTAGAACATTATAACTGCTGCTTAAAAATGTCGTTCAAAATTGACTTTTATTACTCTAGATATTGAGTATGTATTAGATTGTTGTGATGATGGAAGTGTCAGCTAGTGTCATGACATTGCATTCCGGGGCGATGCGAATGACTCCGCGATGACAACGGCCAGACAAGGGCAAAGGATGCCCGAGTGCCACTATCTTATACACGCGCCGCCTACGGTTGAGTTCGAATACTTCTGTTTACGCGGTTCTTGAGCGTAAGTAGCTGTTTCAAATGCGTAAATACGAGTAAAGTGAGTCAGTCCGCGAGTAGGAAACGAGCATTGGTTAAATGCGTATTATTAATGTTCATATTGCACTGAGTAACTGTTGCTTCTTTGTGTTTTTAGCGTTCCGTTGGTTTTTCATTAAAAAATAAAAGGTTCACTCAGTCCTTCTGTCTATCTGACTATTTATACTCTCGTTAATTCAAACCTCCGATAATTGGAACCACTCTATTATTCTAAGTTATTACGAGTTCCCTACAAAAAGTTTGAGACAAGTTAAAATTTGTATCATCGTACACGAGCCTTTGTTTTTGTTATGATTAGTTTGATTAAAACATTCGTAATATTTTAAAAGTCCCTAGAGTTTCGAATTAATGAAAGTCGTGTATATAAATGTATGTTTAGACCGATATCTCGAAAACCAGTAAAGGTAGAAATATAAAATTAAACAGTAGAATTAAATAGTAGTAGATCTTAGGGCAGGTTTTATCATTGCTTCCAACTGTTAAAATTTAGGCTGAGTTGAATCTAAAAGAAATCAGATCTCTGTAAACGTAACGATTAAAGTTAAAAATGTCGTCGAATGTACCAATTTAATTTTGCCGTTCGAATGACATACATACATACATACATATCATCACGGGTGCCTTACGGCGCCCGAGACCGCCTAGACGGCCTCAGGGTACTCAGCGGAGAGGTTTTTTATACCACCTTGATGTAGCCGATGGTATGAGTCTACACCGAACAAGTGGCTAGCTCGTCGCGATGTTTTTGGATAGACTTGATAACCCATCCCATATAAGTAATCATTTTATATGTAAAAAAATGTGGAATATTTGTAAGTAATATGGATTTGCATTTTTTTTTTTCGAAATTTAAAGCTCAGTAGTTTTTAAGCTATGTAATAAAAGAAACAACGATCTCCAATGTTTACTGAGACATAATATTCCTTATTTGTTATATTGTACGGTACCCTATAAGTACTTGGTAAAATCGTACTTGGCTGCTATTTATTATTTTTATCTCAGTCTGAGGCCATACAAGGTACTAGGAGTCCATGTAAGGTAACGAATATATTTTCATCTCTATGAGTATGTTAAGTATGGTTTATGTTAGATTGTTCTTTGTTCACTTTTATTAAAGGAAAATAATTATTATATTTCTTACATATTATAATTATATTTATTCAAATACATTGTCATATTGCAAATAAATTTATGGATTACTTTATTTTAATTATTTTATTACCAGGGCCCTATTTCATAAACGTGACTATTGTAAATTACTATGACAATTCATAATACATTGCTTGATTTAGTTTGTTAAAAGTAAATAATTGAAACCAAACCAAGCAATGTATTATGAATTGTCGTGGTAAATTACAATTGTCACGTTTATGAAATAGGCCCCTGATCTAGCAGACGACAAAGTCAATGAATGGGGTTGATCAATACATAGTTCTTTAACAACATTGATCGCTCCCACTATGCCGGTTAAATGTCGTGGTTACGAAATAAGCGACGACAAAGACGTATTTGCATTATTCTATTTTATTATCCTTGCTGTTTCGTCAAATTAATCGCCCGTTTAGTAACCGCACCATGAGAGGAGACTACCAGCTCGACAAAAAATCGATGCAGCAGTCTCTAAAACTACATGACTACTAGGTCACTTGACATTTTACTATAATAGCTTGTTTATGGAATTGGTTGAATAATTTGATGCCAGTACCCCTAGTGGTGAGTTTTCTAACTATTACTTTGCGTTTGAGTTAACTAAAATTTGTATGGGAAATAGTTCAGCGCTCCAAGCGGAAATTTTGAGAACTAAAAGTGCGAGCGTGTGATTGGTCAAAATGTTAACGCAGTAGTAAAGTTAACGCGAAAGTAAATGTTAAAAAAACTTACACTAGGGCCTACTGTATAGTTTTAAGATAAAATTGAGAAAATATTTTATGATTGCACTGAAACAGGTAATGGAAGACAGTTTAATCCTTAAATAGATATAGTAATTTGCAGAAATCGCAATAGATGGAGTATATTTACCTAAACTTCGTTGAAAAGTAGGTAATACCACCCTCAGAAATCCTGGAAAAATGTTTATGACGCTTTCATCCTAAGATTCAATAAATTACAAATTATTTATTGCATTTTGAACACATTAGTAAATAATTATTATTTCGTAGATCTTATTAGGTTTAAATTAAGGGATCCATACTTTTTGTAATTTCTTGAATTCCAGAATGAATACTCATTTAACATATTAACAACTCTATGTTATTTACTTTACTAAAATTTAGGAAAATATACTCTACCTATTGCGATTTCTGGTAATCAAATTATTATTTTAAAAAAAACCATCACGGGTGCCTTCTTGGGTCTCAAAAACCAAAAACGGCCTGTTAATAATAATTGATAACTTATTGAAAAGTTTTCACTCCCAGCATATGCGTGACTATAAAACTTAACAGTATCAATCGCTAATTTTCATACTGTACCGTCTATATCTGAATATACTTTTAATTATTTTAAGCAGACATAGTGGAATCAACCAATTGAAGCAAGCACCATTGCTTCTATTGGTTGAGAACTTTGTTGGACGTTACATTGCCACTTACCATCAGGTGGATGTAGGGTCACATGTCCCGCTCTATTAGATTGTGTGATAAAAAAGCGCGCCCCAGCCTAGTGGTTAAGTCACTGCGCAACTGATAACAAGGTTAAGCAGATGACAACAAGGCCGGAACTGGGATGGGTAATTTATACAACGAGACTATACCATTATAAACACCGCAACAAGTTCGCCACTTGTTAGTTGTGCCTCCGAATATGACGACGGGTTAATCCCTCCGCTGGGCACCCTGAAGCCGTCTAGGCGGTCTCAGGCGCCGTAAGGCACCCGTGATGATATATATTTTTTTATTATTAGACAATAAATCGTATTATTTTTTTCTGGAAAATAAATATATCAATGTTCCAACATCTCATTATTATACTTATTCAATAGATTATTGCAGAATATCATAGTCACTGCGGTGAAAATGCACCCATTGCGACGCGCGATCGTACATATGCGGTATTAAAATATCAGACCGAATCCGCACTGACGTGTTCGTGAACAAATCGCACCTAGGTCATGTTAACTGGCAATTGGGTATTTGACTCCTTTTTGAAACCCGTTTTATATGATTCTTCATTACATAATATGCACAATACATTAAAATTTCCGGGATGTCTACTCTATTATTAATCAAAATCAATGTTAAAGTTTGAATTTCCACAATGGCGCAATTATCCGGAGGTTATATCGTGGGTTCGATTCCCATTCATCATGTAACTTTTTTCAATAAGATATAATGAATATTTTTTTATTAATATTTGTAAAAAAAACAGCCTAGGTAATATACCGCCTCCGTGGACTAGTGGTTGCGTCTTTGGCGTTTTATCCGGAGGTTATATCGTGGGTTCGATCCCATTCACACAATAATAATAGTACCTACCTACGTTTTTCTGTACAGTTTCTCATGGTCTGGGTGTTTATTCAATTTAATATGTACAAGCTTAGAGCTTAGTTTGTGACCAGGAAAATATGAATATATGTCGCTGGATATAAATATCAAACCTACGACCTCCGGATACAACGCCAAAGTCGCAACGAATGCTGCAGTTATAGGTTTTTTTTTAGAATCTTGCAGTTTTTAGCAATTTATTTTTGCTTGCTTAATGCGTATCAGTAGGAATGAATTTGGTCTATGCCATTTACATCTATTGTTCTGCCTACTTTAATATACATATAAGTATAACATATTATTTAATCCAATTACCTACATATATTTCAAAATATATTTGCATTCCCACATACGAGTATAACATCTATCGCATATAAAACTAATTTACATACACCCACACACACGCACAGAAACCACATGAAAAAAAATATACCACAAGGAAACATATATACCACATGGAAACACACACACCTCACATATAAACACATACATACACACAAATACACTAAGCATCATATAAAAATAAAATATATATTAATGTAAACAGTGAAATGATTTTTATGGTCCTAAATATGTTATTGTACAATGCAAACTTAATAATAATAAATTTATTTATTTTTCAAAACAGTTTACATTGTGTTAGTAGTTTCATTAGAGTCCATTTATTTTGGACTCTCCATTTAAGTTTAGGAAACTTGTGTTAGGAGGACTTAAACGTATAATCTATTCACATTGGATCCAAAATCAAACAGTCAGATAATAAATCCAAGTGTGTATGGAAAATCATTAATACTGAAACCGGTAAAAATATTATCAGACAAAATATCATTTCAATTAGACAAAACGGAGTTATGTTATCAGATAAAAAGCAAGTTGCGGAGTTATTCGAGGAATTCTTTACTAATATTCCATTACAAATCACGAACTGTATTAAATCATCAGCTAGTACTGCTAAAGAATTTTTAAAACGATATATAAAAATACCAATTACATCTAATTTTAATTTTAAACATGTCACAAATGAGGATATACTAAAACACTTTAAAATATTAAATAAAAAAAAAACTGAAGATTTATGGGGGCTATCTGTAAAAGCTATCGAATCAATTATTCCAACTATAGGACCGGTACTCGCTGATATTTTTAATGGTTGTGTTAATGAAGGAATTTTTCCCGACCTTATGAAAAATAGTAAAATAGTTCCCATATTCAAGTCCGGCTGTAAGACAGATCCAAATAATTATCGCCCTGTTTCTGTCCTGCCAGCCTTAAGTAAAATATTCGAAAAAATACTTCTTGGTCAGCTGTTAAGTCATTTTAATACTCATAAATTGTTACATGATCAACAATACGGGTTCACAAAAGGTAGAAACACAACAGATGCCGGTACAAGATTGATTACTGAAATAATTGACGCTTGGGAAAATTCTCAGGATCTCGTTGGCGTTTTCTGTGATCTGTCTAAAGCGTTTGATTGTGTTGACCATCAAACTTTGTTAGATAAGCTGGAATTTTATGGCATTCGCGATTTAGCTTTAAATCTAATAAAGTCCTACCTTTCTAATAGAACTCAAGGTGTTAATATTGATGGTTGTGTATCAGACGGAACCCTTGTAAAGATGGGTGTCCCAGGGATCAATTTTAGGCCCATTCCTGTTCCTAGTATACATCAATGATCTTCCACATATGGTACAGGAGATGGCACAGATAGTGCTATTTGCTGATGATACATCTCTACTTTTTAAAGTTAGTAGGAAGGATAATATTTTATCGGCAGCAAATGGAAATGGTTTCTAAATGGTTCACGGCAAATAATTTAGTTTTAAATGCAAAGAAGACTAAGTGCCTGAAATTTACTTTGCCTAATGTATCTAATATCAATGCCACAGTGAAGATAGGTGGTACTGACCTGGAATTTGTTGACTCCACTGTGTTTTTAGGGATCACAGTCGATTCCAAACTACAGTGGAAAGCTCACCTTACTTCTTTATCCAATAGACTGAGCTTTGCTGCATATGCAGTCAGAAAAATCAGAAAGTTAACTGATGTTGCAACAGCCAGACTAGTATACTTCGCCTATTTTCACAGTATAATGACATATGGTCTTATAATGTGGGGATCTGCGGCAGATATTGATACTATATTTATTCTACAGAAAAGGGCCATTCGGGCAATATATAACATGAAAGCTCGTGATTCTCTTCGAGAAATCTTTCCTATGATTGATGTACTGACACTACCATCTCAATATATTTATGAAAATTTATTGTACGTTAGGAAAAACTTAAATATGTTTAGTAAAAATGGCGATAGACATAATTTAAACTTAAGAAACATAGATAAAATCGATATACCAAAGTTTAGACTGCAAAAAACTAATAAATGTTTCGTCATTAACAGTATAAGGTTATTTAATAAATTACCTAAGATCTGAGTGAAATAAAGTTTAAAAATTGTATAAAACACATATTAATCAATAAGGCTCACTATAGTGTAAAAGACTATCTTAACGATAAAGACGTCTGGATCCGTCCTGATATGCAACTGAGGTCTCGCAACTAGTAAACAAATTGCTTATGTAGAATCTACCCTAGTTTAGTAGGTATATAATGTCCAATATTGTAATAATTTTATATTACATAATTTATTTTCATACATTATGCAAATTTTGTCTTTGGATAAGGTAATCATTGATGATTACCTACTTAATTTATACTAATAGTATACTGTGTAGTTATGTACATTGGTACCGTAACAAATATTTTGCCATAGGGTGTTCTACGCATGCTGATCAGTGGGGTGCATTTTGAGTATGTTACTATATATATATATTATATATATGTATGCTATATAGCATAAGTCAATCAATAGCTGTACCCCTCTTTTAGTTTGTGTGAAGCACTAGAGTTTTTTACTTGCTGGTTTCTTTTTCTCCGGGGTGTCTCTGAGGGGATCGACTTTACAGTTAGTGTTTATGCCCTTAAAAATACCGATCCTTATACCTTTACTTATATGTGATTGGTTACTTAGCTTTTATTTACAACAAATATTTAAGGCATGGATATGGTCGGTGAAGTTGGTCGCCTTGGTGGCTCTCTTGTATGGCAGATAATGATTGACAGGTCAATGGAATCAGCTAACCACCTAGTCTTACACTAGTTGGTTATGTAGTGTGTGTTCGGTTCGGTAGTAATTTTCATATTAAGATTTCCATTCCATCGTGTCTAAGTTCAATTAATATTTGTCGTTATTTTGTTAATGAATAGCTGCCTAACCAAACGCACTCTAAGACCTCATTGTTAAACTTTTTTTTTTTTTTTTGACTATTCATAAATATCTGTAAAGATTTACATGAAATAAATGATTTTGACTTTTGACTTTACTGTGACTGTGATTTTTCCTGAAAATATATAATACATTTATTGTACTGTTTACTAGAATATCTACATTTTTTGTTAACACTAAGTGGCAAATCACATATACTAAAAAAAACTGAACTAAATATAAAACCTTCTTGTTGGGTAACAATACAATTTACCAACAAAGCTCAAACTCATCTTTTTGAAGGACCAAATAAAGATAGTGTCGAAGTAAGTAAACAGCCCAAAGAAAGGATAGGGTTAGAGGAAAGGGTTGATGTCTCAAATAAGACCCCTGAAGTGTTGAGCAAACTGTATACAAAAGTAGAATACCCACTACAGCACTATTGTAATTTTGCTTACGTTACCATTGGTCCCTACGTTGACAATGTAAATTACATACAAAATAGAGATGGCGCAATATGATACTAGACTTTTATTAGAACTAAGGGTCAGTTTTACACCAAAGTAACTTAAGTGTTGAGCAAACTGTATACAAAAGTAGAATACCCACTACAGCACTATTGTAAGTTTGCTTACGTTACCATTGGTCCCTACATTGACAATGTAAATTACAAACTAAATTGAGTTGGGAAAATACTTATTTAGGCATAGGGATGGCGCATTATGGTACTAGACTTTTATTACAACTAAGGATCAGTTTTTCACCAAAGTGACTGAAGTGTTGAGCAAACTGTATACAAAAAGAGAATACCCACTACAGCACTATTGTAAGTTTGCTTACGTTACCATTGGTCCCTACGTTGACAATGTAAATTACATACAAAATTGAGTTGGGAAAATACTAATTTAGGCATAGGGATGGCGCATTATGGTCCTAGGCTTTTATTAAAACTAAGGATCAGTTTTTCACCAAAGTGACTGAAGTGTTGAGCAAACTGTATACAAAAAGAGAATACCCACTACAGCACTATTGTAAGTTTGCTTACGTTACCATTGGTCCCTACATTGACAATGTAAATTACAAACAAAATTTAGTTGGGGAAATACTTATTTAGGCATAGAGATGGCGCAATATGATACTAGACTTTTATTAGAACTAAGGGTCAGTTTTACACCAAAGTAACTTAAGTGTTGAGCAAACTGTATACAAAAGTAGAATACCCACAACAGCACTTGTAAGTTTGCTTACGTTACCATTGGTTCCTACATTGACAATGTAAATTACAAAAAAAAATAGTTAGGAAAATACTTATTTTGGCATAGAGATGGCGATAATGTACTAGATTATTTTTTAGAACTTTGGTGAAAAACTGAACTGACAAGAATAGCAAAAAGTCTGGACTTCGCTTTCTTCTTTTCGTGCCATTGGTTAGATTATCTTTTTTTTTTTTTACAAAGGTATATAAAACTATGCCTGAAAAACTATTAAGTTTATTATTCAGCAGAATAACTATACTTTATTTATATATTTTTTCGATATTTAAATGTGTCAACAAAATATTTTTTACTCTGGGTAATTTATAGTCAGTTTGGTTAGAATATTGGTTGAAGGACTTGTTTTTAAGCCATAATGCATTTAAAGAAATAGTATGAATAGTAGTTTTTACAGTCAGCGGTGTACGAATGAGTACTAGTATTTAATACAAGCCTAGAGCTTACTTTGTGACCAGAGCAATATGTGTAAATTGTCCTATTTATATATTTATCTATGGCCGCCTCCGTAGACTAGTGGTTTGGCCTTTGGCGTTGTATCTGGAGGTCGTGGGTTAGATTAGAACATTTGTTTGACAACACCACTATAGTGCATCGGAGAGCACGTTAAGCTATCGGTCCCGGTTTCACTATACCAACTTGTGAAACTGTTTATGGTTATTGAGTCTATCCAAAACATCGCGACGAGCTAGCCACTAGTTCGGTGTAGACTCATACCATCGGCATCGATGATAAGGATGATATGTTTGTCCTACATATTATTATTAGCTATTATTTAAAACATAAAATTAAATTGTACGTAAGCGAGCTTAATTCCTTAGGCATTAACTACCAGCTAACCTACATTATTATTATTAATCATAAAAAACAATAGTAAAAACATATTTTATTATTCATCCTTTTTTTAATATTTTTTTGCTTTTAAAATATTTACTATGAAACTGTTTTGCTCATTCCTTTTTCTTTTCTTTTGAATTTGGTAAGTGTTGCTAGATTAATAAAATGAGTATGACAATTGAGAAGAGTCAATTTGGGATTAAGCCAAAGTGTTCTTATCGCTCCTAGCCTCTACAAGTGGCAAATGAAAGAAGTGATATTAAATGACATTGTAGCTTTATGCTCATTTTTGTAAATTACACTATTTGGCACTCTTGCTAATATTATTATAGCAGTTAGCGGATAAGCGAAAAGAATTGTCGCTAAATTAGGTGTTGCAAAGTTTGTAAAAATCTACCATTTTGGTAGATTTAAGAGCATAATTCAACTTCTTTTAAGGTATTTTACATTAGTACCTACGCTTTAGGTGAAATTAGATAAAAAGAAAGTAAATCACTAAGGCCAACTTTATGAAAGCTTGGTTATCGTCAAAGTTTATAAGAAAAATGAGTGGCTAAAATGAACCGAAATAAAAATAAATACCATCACAGGTGCCTTTTTAGTTCCCGAGAACCGTTTAAACGGCCTCAGGGTACCCAGTGGAGGGATTAACACGTCCTCATTTCGCCGATGGTATTCAGAGGCAACACCTAACAAGTAGCGAGGTTGTTGCAGCGTTTAAGATAGTATAGTCTTGTTGTATAAAGCGGTCCCTTTTATCTGCTTAACCTTGTTATCAGTTGCGCAGTGACTTAACCACTAGGCTGGGGGCGCTTTTTAAAATGAAGCGATATTTGAACTTTAATCATGTATGAATTTATATTAGATGTATAATTAATTAAATATTGTTACAACGTTGAAAACCTTGAATATTCATCAAAAACATTATCTGCTCCGTCAAATTAACGTCGAATTGCATCGGTTAGGTGCCAACAACATATTAGTAATAAATTAATATTAAAGATTTTGATCACAAATTTAAAAAAAAAACAAAAGTGTTATGAAAGCTTTACTCGAAAATAATTTTTCTACATAGGTAAGTACACATTTAAAAAATAACATGATGTGTGACTTACGGCGTCTGAGACCGCCTAGCTAGACGGACCTAATGGAGGGGTGTTCTACACTGAACAATTGGCAAGCTATTAGCAATGTTTTTTTTAGACTTATAAACAATTTCACAAGTAGTTACTAGTGAAACTGGGACCGACAGATAACTTGCTCTCTGAGACTTCTTTAAGCAAAGGTGTACTATCAAATTACTGTACGTCGTAGAATAAAAAAAAAATGTCGGTTATTGTATCTTTCTGTATTTACAAGGTTTTTTCGAAATTAGAAAAAGTCTGTTTTCATATTAGTTATTTATTCAAACACTTTATTACACAATAAACAAAGGTTAAGTACAAAGGTGAACTTAATGTCTTACATTATAATATAAAAATATTGATTACCCACAACAGAAAGGTTTTTGCGTGCAATTACCACGTAATGTTACAAAGTACGTTCGTATGGTCGTCAAATCGACTACAGTGCACTTAACAAGATCATACTTCAAAATGAAGTACAACGGGAGTGTTTATCTAATAAAAATCTACAAAAAAGTCTGCACTGCGTCTGTTCGAAAACAAGGCAAAAACAAAAATGCAATTTGAACCCTTGACCAAGTCGGCCACAATTTATATTTAATTCACATAGTAAATCACCAAAACCAAAAAATCAATTATCCATCCAAACCAAAGCCTATTAAAAACCAATTCAATCAAAACCTAAAACCCAACAAAACTTTACCTAAGAGCTATATTACCATAAAATCCCAATTGGGAAGCGTTGGATTGGGAAGAAGCCAATTTCTGCCAGTCGATTCCTTTAGCGGCTGGCTACATGCCAAGCTGAGTGAATCCTCAATGAACCCCGATCGACGGTTACTAGACTTGTAAATGCCGACCATACCGGCAAGAAACTTGTTACATGCCGGCATGGACGACAAACAAACGTAATAAATCTTTTGTGTACGGCAGTGTTTATAAAGTTGTGAAAGGATCGGTGGATGCGACAGCCTGGGAATGTAATATTTTTATAGTTTATACTGGGTCTTTTTTTTTACAATGGCATTTTTCATCTTAAGTATTACTGGGTTATATCTTAAGTATCACATTCTGATGGGTTCTATAACCCATTATTAAAAGAAAAAAGGAAGGTATATTTTTTCTTAAAAAAACCCGAAAAATAAATTATTCTTACGAACGCATATAAAATTAGGTACTACTTTAATAGTTTTAGTATGTTTCTTACGTACCAAATTACTTTAAAAGAAATAAAAAATATTACTCAATAACTAAATATAAATTCGAAAATGTTTTAAAGCAATTTTATGTCATTTTAATATAGTCAATTTTGCTTTATGGATAACTCTTTTTTTACTCATATATATTTTTTCCTCTTACAACACAAACTCCCTGTTTATGTCCACCCCCTGTAAAATATATGTATATGTAAAAAAATGTGTCTAAGACTACACTTTGACCCCGGGGTTGAATTTAATCCCATACAAAATTTAGTCTATGTCGAAAAGACAGATTTACTCACTTTTACATGTCTAAAGTCCGACAGACCTCAACATACTTTATAATTTAGTCGTATTATATTTATCTATTCATGCGTAGGTATATCAAATATATTTTACTTCATTTTCACCCTGGAATTCAATTTAACCCCCAACAAAATTTCTTAATCTAAATTGGACAGAGTCAGACAGATACCTACACTCACTTGTCTATCCATACCTTTCCTTTTGGCACTTGGGGGTTAGAAAATGAGATAGGTGAAACTTTCAAGCGATTTGCCTGTAAATGTAAATACACTATTTATTAAGGAACAATAGTGAAATGTAAGTTACTAGCTTTTGTTAATATGGCTTCGCCTTTAAACACATAACTTTCATGTGAGAACACTGTATCTATCTTTAAAAACTCTGGAAGTCGTGGTACGGAAAAACTACCTTATATAAACAGCGTAATATCACTCTTACGCTCTTCATTTAACCGCGTTTTTTGCAAATTACACGCAAGCTACAAAAAGACGCAAGGCCTGTTCTAAAACAATATTATCTGGTACAAATATATAACTAACGCGATTTGGCAGCTTTAAATCAAATAGAAATATTTTCAAGTAAGCTGCTTATCCAAGCCAAGCTCTAGGATACGTAAAACTTCAGGCTAACATACAAGGAACTGTCAGGAACTATGCTTGGCTGCCGGCCAGTGCAGGCTCTTGCCAGTTCCCATTGACAGAACTACCGAGTAGAAACCGCAAGAGGAATAAATACATAAATAAAGAGGGAATTCCCGTACTCATAAAACATTTGGTGGACAGGTTCTGTGAAATTTAAACATGCCGAATACCTGATTAAACTGTGAGAATCAATAGATAATGCAATTGCGTTTGAATTTAGATGAGTGAACGTAAAACGTTAAACGTTTTGGCGATTCATACATCTGCCATACTATTAAAATGTGGAATGCTCTATAGACCAGCTTGCGTGTTTCCTTCCTCTTATAACCTAGAGTCCTTTAAACAAAGCGTGAATAGGCATCTTAAGCCGGCATAATGATGGCATCCGCTTGTTGCTATCATTCCTGGACATTGCATACTGCTTAACATCAGGTGAATGCAAGGTCACATGTTGAGCTCTTATAAAACAAATAAAGAAAGTTTAATTTACGAATTTTTGATGTTAATTCTAAGGAAAAATAAGTAAACTACCTGTGGCTTAAAACTTTTAAAGTTACTTAAATAATATGCCTAAAGATTAAAATTAATAAACTTAGATTTAAAGAAAGCATCTCAAGTCAGCTTAATAGGTGCAAACAAGTTGATAAAATTAATATTTGATAAAAAATAGCTAACACAGCGTGTGATGAATGTCATGTCACGTAAACTCTTTACCAATCAAGTGCATTCTTAGCTGTTTTTGGTCATATACTAATTTGATCAACTTTCTAGAAACTGTAGGTTAGATCGCTTGACCAAATCTTGTACATAAATTGATCACACGCATCTTTACAATCATTGAATCTTATAACAAATTCCAAGCTGATTGATTACTTATAATATATATTTGGTGCGTAAATATGGTCTGTTGAGTTGGTCGCCTTGGTGGCACTTTCTATCAACGATTGACAGGTCAATGGAACCAGCTAACCACCTAGTCTTAAACTGGTTGGTTATGTAGCGTGTGTTCGGTTTGGTTGTTTTTTTTTCTCCCGCACATTAGTTTAATAGTTCACTATCTGTATATTTTTTATTATATTATCAACATTTGTGTGTGGGAAGAATGGCGACCTGGCCAAGTGCACACTTGGACCTTATATATACTTTCGTTTTTTTATTACGTTTTATAAATGTCTGTAAAGATTTACATAAAATAAAAGCATTGGGATTTCTACTTCATGTGCAGCATAAGCTGTGACAAATATAGTCATCTTGAGACTTAAAGAAGGCCCACTTGGCCAAAACTTGCAAACAGACACTAGCCCTATTGGTCTTGATGTTATTTTATCATACATTTATATCTAAATTACCAGAACCATTGAGTCTTCTAACACATTTTAAGATTCGGAAGCTTTTCACTACAGAATGAGCTATTACAGACACGGTCGTTGAATCTTGAGACTTAAGGAGGGGTCACTTGGCCAACTTGTAGACACACCAGCCTTGTGGTCTGGACGTTATTTAATTTTGCGCATGGCATACTTTTGAATTTCGGATTACTTGGAAAGATTATTAATACCTAGTATTTTAAATACTAAAGTAGTGTTTTTCTTACTGGACCACGGCATGTGAAATTATATCTACCTGATGGTAAACAGACTTACAAAGTCCAGGAATGTGGTCGATTAATATATTGAAGTTTTACAGCATTGATCGTTTCCACAATGCCGGCTAAATAATACCGTTACGAAATGTGCGGCGACGAAAGCTATTTTTTATTACGGTCTTTTAGGTGGGAGTAAGGCTTATTGAATTTTTTATAAGAGCTCAAAATGTGACCTTGCATCCACCCGATGTTAAGGTCCATGGAGTCGGCTTGACGCCCAAACAAACGTACTTATTACAACTTGTCTGTTGGTCGAAGTTCAATTATTTTTTTATGTCCATAATTGTACGTAAAAATATTTCTGTTGTGGGTATTTTTTTTTTGTATTATAATATTTAAAAAGTTTTTTTCTGATATCGAAAAAAATAATAATAACCCAACACAAAAAGATTAATAAATACAATGACCGACAAATATATTATTTTAATTCTGCGACAACGTTAATCGAGTATTATTGGAACTGCGAAAGCTAATTTTGTAAGGAGAACGCAGAGTTCGCGATTGCGACTCCAGGAACCTTAAGTAGTATGTATGCATTGGCCAGGAAAGATAGCAACCAGCAGATGCATACAGGTGCACTGCTGGTTGCCATCATTATGCCGGCTTCAGATGCCAATTGACGCTTCGTTTAAAGGACTCAAAGGGTAAATCTTCACTAGGCAGATAAAACAGTTTCGTTATCATATCTCAGCACCGCCCATCCAGATCAAAAAAATCATCATCTGACAGTAATGAATGGATCGGATTTTTGGCGTTTTCCGTTAACACAATGGGTCCATGGTTCGAAGATGCTAGCGAATTTATCCGTTATATGGGAAAAAAATAAAAATAGCATTGCTATTCAACGGGATAACGCTTCTAGTGTCCTTGGTACACTACGCCCATTGTTCCATTTTTTTAAATATTGTAATTAATTAATTTTATAGGTAGGTTTATATTTTATTTTTTAATTATATTTTTTGTGGATATAATTAAAAAATAAAATATAGTCGGATATTAAAGTCAAAATTGATCATCAATAATTTCGTGTTCCAGTAAAGATGTTGACAAACATGAAGATTTTCAAAAAGTGACAATTTTGTGTTTCTATCAAACAAATTGCAAAACCATTAATAAAATTGCACAAGAAAAAGAAAACACGTATCACAACAAAGTAACAGCTACACTTTGTTTTTCAGTGTACGTGGGACAACACTACCGTGTCGCTGAATTTTTCTAAAGCCACTCAGTAAATCTAGTTTAGGGGTATAACTATATTGTTAAAGTGCAATGTGTCTGGAAACACGTTCAGGGGTGCTTTTGTGAAGACAATTTAAACATTTACGTTTAAGTGGATGTGACTTATTAATAGCACTTTAAAAGCGAGATGAGAATTTAAAAGGTTGTTTGGGGTGAATTCAATTATATAGTGCTTTTAAACTTCCTCGTATTATATCACTGCATACAACTTACAGCCTTCATTATAAATAATTATAAGTTTGCAATACTATTATATCATATATATCATCACGGGTGCCTTAGGCGTCCGAGACCGCCTAAACGGCCCCAGGGTACCCAGCGGAGGGTAATCCTGACTCGTCGTAGCCAATGGTATGAGTCTACACCGAACAAGTGGCTAGCTCGTCGCGATGTTTTGAATAGACTCAATAACCCATCTATAAACAGTTTCACAAGTTGGTATAGTGAAACCGGGACCGTCAGCTTAACGTGCTCTCCGAGGCAAGTGGTGTTATCAAACAAATGTACATTTTTTTTTTAATTAAAAACTCATTGGTACACGGCTGGATTCGAACCAGAAACCAAAGTTTTTATAAGTCCAAGGTCTAACCATCTCGGCCACCACGTAAATTTTTATATAGTATGCGTATAGTAAATATATTTTTCCTTTCATTTCTTTTTTAAGACATTTGACACATATTGCCCTCACAAACTAGCCTCTAAGTTTGTACTATGTGCACCAGAAACAACAACTAAAAAAAACAAAACGTGTAGCATACTACAGGTTAGTTAAATAATATTTTAGGAGGATACATTTTCAAAATCTGGAGTCAATTTTCAGTTTTATTAACGGGTTTTTTATATGAATAATGTTTCAATGCGTGTATTTTTTATAGGAAACAAACAATATTCTAAATTCAAACCCAGTGTCGCGTCTTATAAGAAGCATTTGGAAATGTTCTATGCGTCCGTGGTTCCACGTCTGAATGCAGTTTCCAATATTGAATTTTAGTAACGGTTTTTTACGTCGGTATTTTTAAAAAGGAAACAAACAATATTCCAAATTCAAACCCAGCAAAGCGTTGCGTCGTATATGAAGCATTCGAAAATGATGTATGCGTCCGTGGTTATACGTCTGAATGCACTTTCCAGTTTTGAATTTTGGTAACGGTTTTTTACGTCGGTATTTTTAAGAAGGAAATAAACAATATTCCAAATTCAAACCCAGCAAAAGCATCGTATATGAAGCATTCGGAAATGATCTATGCGTCCGTGGTTCCACGTCTGAATGCACTTTCCAATTTAGAATTTGGGTAACGTTCTTTTTTAAATGTCTAATGTAGATATATATAGGTATTTTTTTAAGAAATCATTTATTTCTAATTTAAACCTAGCGTCACGAGTATAAACTCATATGTCCGTGGTTCCACGTCTGAATGCAGTTTCCAGTTTTGAATTTTGGTAACGGTTTTTACGTGGGTATTTTTAAAAGGAAACAAATAATATTCCAAATTTAAACCCAGCAAAGCGTTGCGTCGTATATGAAGCATTCGGAAATGATCTATGCGTCCGTGGTTCCACGTCTGAATGCAGTTTGCATATTAATGGTTTAATCTCGGATCTAGGCAGGACTTCTGAACGTGCTGACGTGACCGCTCGTTCTATACCATTGTCTTTGCTTATTGCGGTTAAAAAAATATAGAGAACGCTATAGATTTTATTTAAAAAAAATGTTTTATAAATAATAGAATTTTTTAAATATATTTTTTATAAGAGCTCAATATGTGACCTTGCATCCACCTGATGTTAAGCAGTATGCAATGTCCAGGAATGATAGCAACAAGCGGATGCATACAGTTGCAAAGCCATCATTATGCCGGCTTAAGATGCCTATTCACGCTTCGTTTAAATGACATGTAAATTAGAAATACTTTGGTAAGTTTTAATAAAATTTAGGGAAGGTATTTTATTCATAACTCGTTTTCGCTGATGGTATTATGCGTCTTCACCAAATAAATGCCAAGCTCTTAATCGTTCTTTAAAGTAAATATTTTTATACCCTATTGGTACTCAAATGGCATAATATAATTTCGCGATAATTAGGATCTATTAAATAAATATTTATACATTAGAATATATATTTATTTATTTGACATAATATTTATTTATTGACACACACAAAATATACATAAACACATTTAAAAAATACGAATACGAATCTTTTAAATGCGTAACCGCATCAATTAGTCGGCAAAGTGGGATAAATCAATGCTGTTAAAATGCAATGTATTGATAAAACCCATTCATGGACTTTGTATTACTGCATACGACCAGGTGGACAATTCTCGCGCTTTCGACATTCATCTCTATTCGAGATTTTTAAACGAAAAATTACTAAATATATCATTTTTCGTTCAATATTTACATATTTATTATTAATTAATTAATATTTATTATTTATTTCGTTTAATGTTCGATATTTTTGAACGAAAAATGGCATATTTAGTAATTTTTCGTTTAAAAATCTCGAATCGAGATGAATGTCGAAAGCGCGAGAATTGCCCACCAGGTGGATATAAAATGACATACCGAGCTCCAATAAAAAAAAAACAAGTACGTATTTCATGGACTTTGTATTACTGCTTACGACTAGGTGGATATAAAATTACATACCGAGCTCCAATAAAAAAAAACAAGTACGTATATACCTAGGGGCTTAGTATAACCACATAGATATAGTTTGACAGTCGATAAAATGGAGTATATGAATGAACATTCATTCATACGTATCAAATTGACAGCCTCCGTAGACTAGTGGTTGCGCCTTTGGCGTTGTATCCGGGGGTCGTGGGTTCGATTCCCACCCATGGCAAAAAAATATTAGTACGTTTTTCCTGTACAGTTTGTCATGGTCTGTGTGTTTATAAAATATAATATGTATTATATCGTTGCTACTGGTACACATAGTACAAGCCTAGAGCTTAGTTTGTGACCAGGGGCTTTATTCCGAATTTTGACACGTTCACCGTCGCGTATTTTGCGTAAAGTACGGGTATTGAAACGTAAGTTCTATCCTGTTAATTATAAAGTTGAAATTCCAATGCTCCATACATGTTCAAACTTGCGAAGAATTCGTGTATTTCAAGATGGCTGCATTATAATAGCCAACCTAATACATACTATATAACCATTGGAATAGAGCTTATATTTCCATATTTATAGTTTGCGCAACGTCTTGTCGTGATTAGCGGTTGCAAACTCGGAATAAGGCACAGCAATATGTGTAATTTGTCTTACATATTATTTGTATGCAATAAAGATTTAAATAAATAAATAAATAAATATTATTATTAATTTGTCGATTTATCGAGGCTATCGATGTTATGCTAAGACCCTTTATGTATAATATATCTCTTGCGCTTTCTATCTCAGAAGTAAATTTATAAAGCTACAGTCTTTAGTACAATCACACTGATTCTCTATTTGCTAGTAGATTTAAAGAATGAAAAACCAATGCATTTGGGAATGTGTACTTTAAATTCATGGCGTAAAGTAAAAATTCATTTGCTAGACATCCTGCAAAAATTTTCCCGTAATAAATCTTTGAGTTTTATTTTGTACTAATAGCGAAAGGTTTTAAGTTTTTTATTTGTACATACATACATACATATCATCACGGGTGCCTTACGGCGCCCGAGACCGCCTAGACGGCCTCAGGGTACCCAGTGGAGGGGTTTTTATCCCACCTCGTCGTAGCCGATGGTATGAATCTACACCAAACAAGTTGCTAGCTCGTCGCGATGGATAGACTTAATAACCCACCTATAAACAGTTTCACAAGTTAGTGTAGTGAAACTGGGACCGACAGCTTAACGTGCTTTCCGAGGCATTTTAGTATACCACTGAGTTTTTCATCAACCTTAATGATTATAATATATAGGACATTACACACATATTGCCCTTGTCACAAAGTAAGCTCTAGGCTTGTACTATGTGTACCAGAAACATTTATTATTATTATGTGTACCAGAATATTTATTTGTAAAGTAGATAATTGAATGAAGTTAAATAAACTATGGTTTTAGTAAAATTAACTTTAGTAAGCAGAACTACCAAGTCCATGAATGGGGTCGATCAATGCTAGTTGTTTAACAATATTGATCGCTACCACTATGCCGGCTAAATTACGAAATGGGCGGCGATAGGTCACTTGGCGGTTTTTGCATTTGTGTGTATCATGTGTACCAGAAACAAGGATACTAATACAAATGTTGTTTTATGAACACCCAAACTAATAAGGCAGACAAATGGACAACATTAACTCTCACATTATATGACCATCATCATCATCATATCATCACGGGTGCCTTACGGGAGGGTACCCAGCGGAGGGGTTTTAATCCCACCTCGTCGTAGCCGATGGTACGAGTCTACACCGAACAGTGGTGTGTAGCTCGTCGCGATGTTTTGAATAGACTCAATAACCCATCTATAAAGAGTTTCACAAGTTGGTATAGTAAAACCGGGACAGACAGCTTAACGTGCTCTCCGAGGCACTATAGTGGTGTTGTCAAGCAAACATTATATAACACGGGTTTTGTTCTGAAAAAAAAATAGTACCATACAAACCGCAAAAAAAAACGATAGCCTATTTGGTATTCAAACGGGAAAATCGAATTCGGCGATAATTTTCCTCAGAGGACCTATTAAATATTCATTAGTCATGATTCAGATGTAATTCTTGCTCGAAATCCCTCAAATTATATATACGGATTGTTATTACCGCGTTACATAAACGCCATCTGTTGTTAAACTTCGGTAAAGTTACCGATTCAATTTCTAGGTAACATGCTTTGGTAGGTAAGTCAAACATATACTATTTTATGAAGTTTATGGACTCTGGACGGGTTAATTCCTCCGCTGGGTACCCTGAGGCCGTGTAAACGGTTCTCGGGAGCCAAAAAAGACACCAGTGATGGTATTTTTTTAACTACTGATTCAATTTTAGGAACTACTGATTCAATTTTTTTTGTTGGTATTTATATTAGTGTTGGATAGCACATTTATCAAGGAAGGCTATATAACATCACGCTACGACCAATAGGAGCAGAGAATCAATGAAAATGTTGCAAAAACGGGGAATTTTTTTTCCTTTTGAAAGCTTTCGTTGCGTGCGCTGCGTAAACGGTTAAAGTTGCGCAGACAAAGTTGCGCGGGTCCGTTTTTTTATAAAATAACTAATAAATACAAATAATTGACATTCTGTAAGATCTGATTACTTTTTTAATTATCTTGTTCTTTATTTCAATATGTACCTTGACTTCAAAATAATAATAATAATAATTAAAGTAGTGTGTATAATTCCATTAATTCCTCTGGAGCCGCGCAGGTGCCGAGAACTGCAAACATTTCCTCTTTGAATTTATATCCCTGTTTTATGAAAAAATAGGCTCTAGCACGTCGGTCACCTGATTTCTCTATTAATAATTTTCCCAACAGATTAGAAAATGCTAGAGCATCAGGACACCAAGGGCCTAAAGTTTCCACTGCAAAGGCCAGAAATTCAAAGTGGTCTGCGAGCTGGGAATATTTATCGTGTTTTAAATTTTGTGCTTTAAGAAATCTGATTATTTAATAATATGTAGGACAATTTACACATTTTGCTCTGGTCACAAACTAAGCTCTAGGTTTGTCGTATGTGCACCTACCAGAAACAACGATATACATTATTTTACGATTTACCTATATTTTATAAAACACCCAGACCGAGACAAACTGTGTAGAAACATGTAATTTTTATTTGCCATGGGTCATAATTTATTATATTACCTACAATGTTTTCTAATATGATCAATTTTAGTTAAATTTATTTTTTAGGAGCTTACAGTTTTGATTTCTTGTAAGGAGAGGAAGTAGTCTCTTTTTAGGGTGCGGTTACGAAACGAACAGTTGATTTAAAAATAAAATTAAAAATCTATCATATCAAGTAATTCCTATAAAATATCAAAAAAAGGAAAATGTAATCACGAAGTCTGCGTTCTCCATACAAAATGAACTTTTGCACTTCCAATAATACTTGTTTAATGTTTGTCGCAGATTAATTTTTTTTTTTTCGTTCATTGTATTTATTAATCTTTCTGTGTTGGGTTTTTCTTTATATTTCAAAATCAGAAAAAAGACGATTTTAATATTATAATAATAAAAAAAAATATTACCCACAACAGAAAGATTTTTACGTACAATTACCAACATAAAAATAATAATTGGACTGTGCGCTTGTATGGGCGTCAAGACGACTACAGAGCCCTTAAACAGCAAAGCAGACTCCTTTCTTGGATTTGCTTTACCTTAGTACTGTTTAGTACGTTTTTACAGTACAGTTTGTCATGGTCTGGGTGTTTATAAAATATAATATGTATTATATCGTTGCTTCTGGTACAAGCCTAGAGCTTAGTTTGTGACCAGAGCAATTTGTATAATTTGTCATACATATGCTATGCTATAATAAGTCATTGGTGATGATTAACATAATATATTAAATTGATCACTCACGCAACTTTGTCTGCGTAACTTTAACCGTTTACACAGCGTAAGCTCTCAAATGGAATATTTTTTCCTTGTTTTTGCAACATATTTCATTGTTACTCCGCTCCTATTGGTCGTAGCGTGATGTTATATAGCCTTCCTCGATAAATGGGCTATCCAACACTAAAATAATTTTTCAATTCTAACCAGTAGTTCCTGAGATTACCGCGCTCAACCAAACAAACAAACAAACAAGCTCTTCAGCTTTATAATATTAGTATAGATATATTACCAGATAATGATCGCATTTATTCGGGACCATTTGCATTTGGTCTGTGGTACAATTTATTTTCACGTCGTCGTGTAAACTATGTTTTCACAATACAATAATGAGAATGTACGACCATAGACTAAAAATAAAATTTCCTTGCTTTTGATACAGTTTTAAAAATCTGATAGATAGTTCAAAAACTTACTTTGGTTGCCCGTTTCGTAACCGTACCCTGAAAGAAGACTCGACAAGAAATCGATGCAAGTCTCCTGAAAACATGCGAATCTACATACTAAAACGGGCACATGACTAGGTCACTTTACGGCTTTTCATCAGTATGGGCGGTGGTAACGAGACCGGTCGGTCGGCCTAACGAAGTTATAGAGACCTTCTTCCCAACTAAAAACATGATTATTTTAAAGAATTTAGATCGAAAATAAAACGCCCATGCTACTACATACATACTATATTGATATTGAGCTTATATATTGTTTAAAATCGGTTCAGTAGTCTTGGAGTTTATTAGAATTAAATAAACAATTTTTTTTTTACACATTGTGTGTTACATTTGTGTACAGAAACGATAAAATTTTATACTCTTAAAATTTGTGCAATAAAATGAAAAAAAAAGCGTTTGCAGTGCACTTTTTTTTTCACACGTTATATCCATCCATAAATGCCCTATCTATAAATATATAAAGCTACACATTTAATTTAAAGCCCCTACCTAGAAGGCATTCCTTAAGGCATTGTATTTCCAAAGGCCTAGTCGAAGTGCATTGTCGTCGACGTAGTAAGCCTAGTTTACTACACAAGTTTGCGCTAGCTAGTCATTATAGTCTGGGTCTTAATTGACGTTAGTTAAAACAGGCCTTATAAACTTTGTACTAGCATAGAATATTATTTGCAATTTGTACTTATGATGGTTTATATAAGTGGGTATGTGTACCAATGAGTTTTTAATCTAAAAAAATATGTACATACATTTGTTTAACAACACCACTATAGTGCCTCGGAGAGCACGTTAAGATTTCACTATACCAACTTGTGAAACTGTATATAGATGGGGTATTGAGTCTACCCAAAACATCGAGAAGAGTTAGCCACTTGTTCGGTGTAGACTCATAACATCGGCTACGACGAGGTGGGATTAAAAACCGCTCGGCTTGGTACCCTGAGGCCGTTTAGGCGGTCTCGGGCGCTGTAAGGCACATATACGTGGGTCGAGTTGGTTAGACTGAAGACCTAAAAACACTACAGTTTAGGTCACGAGCTTTTTTATGGACCAATACAAGTGACTTTACATCCAGCTGATGGTAAGTGGCAACGCAAAATGCAAGAATATCCCCAACCAAAAATAACAATGATGCTACAATTAATTGAGTACACTATGCCTGGTTAAAAAATAAAGATTAAAGGAAAAAGAGAAAACGTACGCAGACAAGACAACATTTTATCATATTTCTATAGTTTCATATGTAGGAAAATTAAAATAAATATCAAAAACTATTCTTTAAACTGGGACCTTGGAGCAAGGATACAAGACAGTTGGTTGATCAGATTGGTCGACTGCTGATCCAAACATCTGGGGATGCTAGTGTTCGATTATTTTTCTCCCAAAATATCAGTCTGGTGATTCAGAGGGGCAATGCCGCATCAGTTCTTGGCACGGTAGGTGTAATGTCAAGGATTGAGTAAATATTTTATCTTTTTTAGATTTATTTTAATTTTTTCTTATTTATTATGGTTTAGGTTATTTTTAGTTATTAGTTTTATTTTTATTAAGTACCTTGTAAATATGTTTTTTAATGTTTTTTTTTCAATAAATATTATATAATTAGACTTATATAGGTATATAAAGGGTGTGACAAATAACTTTTTTTTTTTTAATACTATAAAAAAAAAAACTACTGAATATTTTTTCAAATTTCTTTTTTTATTTGAAAGTACAATCCTTCCGGTTAATGATGGAAAATAATTTCATTCAAATGGCTGCCTCGGCTGGCCATGCAGTAGCCTACACGATCGGTCCAATTTTTAAGTACATTATCGATTGTGTGCAGCTGTATTTCACCAATGGCTTCACGAATATTGTCCTTTAAAGCATCAATTGTCTCTGGCTTGTCGGCGTAACACTTATCTTTGACGGCACCCCACAAATAATAGTCCAACGGTGTCAAATCGCAGCTCCGAGGTGGCCAAACGACATCAGCTCTGCGACTCAGTGACTCGTTTTGGGTGCACCGGCTTTTCAATGAATGCGTGCGGGTTTACTGTACCCCAAATGCGACAATTCTGCTTGTTTACATACCCACCAAGATCGAAATGAGCTTCATCTTCTGCAAGTCGATCGCAGGCCCACTTAGCGAAGGCCAGCCGAGGCAGCCATTTGAATGAAATTATTTTCCATCATTAACCGGAAGGATTGTACTTTCAAATAAAAAAAGAAATTTGAAAAAATATTCAGTAGTTTTTTTTTATAGCATTTAAAAAAAAAAAAGTTATTTGGCGGACCCTTTATATTTTAGAGAGACTACATACTCGTACGTCTTTTCCTTATACGCAAATTAAAAAACAAAATTAAGTTCTCTAAACTTATGTTATGTGTAACAGGCACAATACATTACAACAACACATACACAAAAGATGTATTTTATATATTAGTATAGATAAAAATATTATCTATAGATACTAATATAAGAATTACATCTTTATAATTATAAATTTCCACACACATACACATACACATATCATCAAGGGTACCTTACGGCGCCTCGTCGTAGGCGATGGTATGAGTCTACACCGAACTGGCGACGAGCTAGCCACTTGCTAACTCGTCGCGATGTTTTGGATAGACTCAATAACCCGTCTATAAACAGTTTCACAAGTTGGTACAGTTAAACCGGGACCGACAGCTTAACGTGCTCTCCGAGGCACTATAGTGGTGTTGTCAAACAAATGTACATAATTTTTTAAATTAAAAACTCATTGGTACACACCGGGATTCGAACTAAGTGTTTTTAAGTCCTAGGTCTAACCAACTCGGCCACCACGTATATAACTATAAATTTACATAACGGGAAATTTATATACGTGGTGGCCGAGTTGGTTAGACCTTGGACTTAAAAACACTTAGGTCCCTGGTTCGAATCCCGGTATGTACCAATGAGTTTTTAATTTAAAAATTTACGTACATTTGTTTGACAACACCACTATAGTGCCTCGGAGAGCACGTTAAGCTGTCGGTCCCGGTTTCACTATACCAACTTGTGAAACTGTTTATAGATAGGTGATTGAGTCTATTCAAAACATCGCGACGAGCTAGCCACTTGTTCGGTGTAGACTCATACCATCGGCTACGACGAGGTGGGATTAAAACCCCTCCGCTGGGTACCCTGGGGCCGTCTAGGCCGTCTCGGGCGCCGTAAGGCACCTGTTATGATATGTATGTACATAACGGGATATACTTTTATTGATCTTTTTATAAATAAAAATGCATAAAAAAATATTCTGGTGGGCGGGACTCGAACCCGTGACCCTTATCAGTAATAATAGAGCAATAAATGCTGAACCGATTTAAAAAAACATTTTACCAATAAGAAATTACGTTTTTAGCGAGTAACATGAGCTGTATTATATTTTGCGATTTCTTTTAAACTAAACGGCGCGTGAACTCGCGGTTATTTTATAAACACATTTTTTTAATAAAAATAAAAAACACATTGTTTTCAGTTTTTTCATGAAGGGATTTAAAAAATAAACTTGATTGACTGACATACCATCAACGCTCAACTGAGACCGCTGAAATTTTATCAAAAGCTTTTTTGAAAATCCCCCAGGTTTTTTTTTCATTTCATTTAACAAAGGGATTAATATTTTTTTTGTTTAGTTTAGTTTTAAACTATATATATAAGTATACTATGATATATAAGTATATATCTAATATAATATTTTGCATATTTAATTATGTTAATTTTAGTTCTATTAGTTTGTAGTGTGACAATATTTCTTTACAGTTTTTTTTAAATTATTTGTAATATGTAGTCATGACAATACCTCTATACAGCAGATATATAATTATTATTTATTTTATA
The DNA here is from genome assembly GCA_947458855.1 of Monopis laevigella. Lineage (NCBI taxonomy): Eukaryota > Metazoa > Arthropoda > Insecta > Lepidoptera > Tineidae > Monopis > Monopis laevigella. The sequence goes on along the minus strand of OX381594.1, from coordinate 4,752,246 downwards.
ATATTTTAGCACGTAAGGTGACAATATTTATATGCCTTTTAGTTACAATTTTTTATACAAATTGTGATAACCGTTATTTGCCAAAACAAACACTTACCTACCAAAGACACTGACTCTTTACACAATACAACCTTTGTACATTTTGACGTGTCCGAGTGTTACCGTGTAAACGGCTAAACCGATTTGGATGATATTTTTTACACAGATATTTAGGTACTTTGTGTTACGTACCTGAATTTAAAAGGCTAAATTATAGTAAATTATTTATATCTATACTAATATAATTTGGCGTTGTATCCGGAGGACGTGGGTTCGATTCCCACTCATGGCAAAAAATATTAGTACGTTTTTTTCTGTACAGTTTGTCATGGTCTGGGTGTTTATAAAATATAATATGTATTATATCGTTGTTTCTAGTACACATAGTACAAGCCTAGTGCTTAGTTTGTGACCTGAGTAATATGTGTAATTTCCTACATATTATTATTATTATTATATAAAAAGAGAACATATTTTATTATTTGTACCGGATAAACAAAAAAAAATACTGAACCGATTTAAACAGATCTTTCACCTATAGACAGCTATATTATCAGCGGTAACATGGAATCCTATCCTATTTCTGGTAAATTAAACGGCGGGTGTAATAAAGGGGCGTCTAGCTATAATAAAAAAAGTTCTGTAGTTAATAAGTGTTATTTATTTTTTAATAAACAAATAATCTCGCAACACAATTCAATAACGGTCAGAGAGAAATAAAGCGCTTTAAAACTTTTAAAAAGCTGCAGTAAAGCCGCTAATTGGTTAAACACACTCAAAGTTTGCTGTTCCGTTTATTAGGCTTCTTTTTAATTTAAAATACGAGTACACATTTGTATATGCATAGGGAACCTATCCTAGCTATACTTTATTTAAGCATTGCGTTTTAGACTTTAATGCATACGGAATAAGGTTTGAAATTTTTGTTAATGAAATGATTGTGTATAGATTTTTGAGGCAATGCATCACATTGTAGGTGCTAAATACTAGTGAATAAACGGTTTCATTCATGAAGAGATGAATGACCTAAGAAAGGTGTTCATGTAATAATGGAACAATACCATTTAAATTGCGTAAGAATTTCGAGTGTATTACATTTTTTTTTTATTATTTAACTTCTGGAAGATAGTTTTTTATTTATTTATTGCACGACATGTGACCTGGTGGTGAGCAGACCTACAAAGTCCATGAATGGGATCAATCAATAATCGTTCCCACTATGCCGGCTAAATGTTGCTATTACGAAATGGGCGACAATGACGAATTGCATTACGAGTATATTTTAATATACTCGCTGCCTTATCGTCAATCCAACTGTCTATTTCGTAACCGCGCCCTGAAATAAGACTACCACCTCGACAAGAAATCGATGCAGTAGTCTCCTGAAAACCGGTGAAAAGTTAATAACAATAAAGGAAATTGTAAGTTTTACACATACAATTTCCTTTATTGTACCTACTCGTATATTATGTGTTTTAATTTTACTGTATTATTTATATAGGTTTTTTTGCGATATTTTGTTGAAATAAATGTAGTTTATTATTATTATAGTTGGATAAGTTGATATAGTGATAATGGGACCTACAGCTTAACTTGCTCAGCTTACCTCGGAAGGTTTTTATGGTTTTTTTTTTTTTACATTTATGGCACACGCTCCATATGATAATTAATACATAATAATAAAATGCTCTACTTGGCAAAGTTATAAAAATATAATAATAAATAAATAAACATGTACTTTTTTTTTATTTACACCCCTAGTTTCACTATACCAACTTGTGAAATAGATAGGTCATATGTTTATTTTTTAAATTGTAAGATTCTACTTTTGGCTAATTTGAGGCTTTACTAATTAAGGGCTGATTTTTCATTCATTGGATAAATTTATCTAACATAACTTGTATGGAGAATTAATAAATTTGACAGTTCTTCATACAAGTTAACTGTCGGATAATTTTATCTGACGATTGAAAAATCGACCCTAAATAGAACAACTTTTCCCATGGAACCTAGTAACGCAAATGAAAATCATTTTTGGCTTCTCCATACAAATTGGTCATTTTAACATTAGTACTTAGTATGGAGAAGCCATGGTTTTGTCGTTTGCGACACATGGTTCCATGAGATAAGTTGTTCGATTTGATCAGTAGAGCCTTATAATAGCCCAAAGTACAACCTTTAAAATTCACCCTGTATAATAATAAAAAAAAAAATAATAATAAAAAAATACTTATCAACTTAACTCTCCCCCAAAAGAATACAAATATAATATTCCTCTTTATAATACTACGCATAATTAAATTACGACAAAACGAATACAATCGAAGGCAAATGAAACCACTCTGTCACCCAGAGGAAAGCAATTTCCTGACGAGGGCGGCTTGAGGGCAAAACTCAATGCTGGGATTGAGTGCCAATTCCTTAGGGTGACCAGAAATATGAAAAAATAAATGTTTCACTAAAAATAAATAATACAATTTTTAGGTCCCTGATTCAAAAACTCCAGTGTGTGCTATAAAGTTAATAAAAATATAAAGAAAAGTATGTACATTTACATTTGTTTAATAACATCAGCCCCCTAATTATGATACGAAATTTTGACAGAACGCTATCGTGATCGATTGCAATTGGAGTTGGCATAGCCTTTATTGCAATGGAAATAAGAGCGTTGATAACTCAAATTATCAACGCGTTGACAGATCGCGATCGCTATCGCTTTCGCTTTTTTACAATTACCTAGGCCCCAGTTGTACTATACTCTAATTTGTGAAACTGTTTATAAACGGGTTTTTGAGTATATCTAAACAACGCGACGAGACGAGCCTGGCCGCTTGGCAGGTTGGAATAAAACCCCACCGCTTGGTATACTGAAGCCGCAGAATTGATAGCCTTGGCTTAGCCAAATATTGCTTCGATATGTAATTTTTTTTATGCAGTTTGTTGACATTTTTAGAAAAACAGATTTAGAGATATTTTTGCTGAACTTTTCTGAATTAGAGCTATAATTAAAAGTATAAAACTAGAAAAAAATATGTGTGTAACGGACCGTAACCGGATATAAGTCAAAAATATTTTAAATATATTCTTTCGCTTTTTGCATACATAATATTTTCCTTCTCTCTTATGTAACAAAATGTGCCTAAACATGCCGCGTCCTTAAAATTTTGTAAATATATTACTAAATGCTGTGAAATTTGTATAAATAAATTCTCGTCCATTTATCGATTATTTATCGAATCACCGCCTAAGAAGTTTTAGTTCAAAAACATAACTAGTCCAGTATTTTCGACCCAAATTTATGGTCACCCTGATCTTAATTCAGGAATAAAAGTGAGGCGAAACCGTGAGGATTGCCTGTAAAGTGCTATTAACCGATGTACGCGCTCAGTCGGAATCTAAGGGTTTTTAACCTTAAGGTCAGCTTTAAGTATTTTTGTTTTCATGAGAAACCACTCAAAAAGAAGTCAAGCTTTGAAAGAACAAAAGAATTTCGGCAATTATTTCTTTTCTTTTAAATGGATTTATTGTTTGGAACTAATTTCAAATCATTATATTTCTTTTGTAAGTTGCGCGAATCTTTTTGAGGCTTATAAAAGAAATCTGAAAAAGTTAAAATTTAATACATACTATGAAATATTAAAATAATTAATTGATTCAGGCGTTTTTTGCGAAAGTTCAAACAAAAAACATAAACCTTTATAATATTTAAATAAATCACTGTAAAGATTTAAATGAAATAAATAATTTGAATTTGAAAATGGAACACCCATAATATAAGAGTAGAATAATTTCAAATGGAGCTTCGTTTTTCATTCACTTTCGAAGAAGACTCCTTTATAAAGATTTATTTCAACGTTCCATGTTTAAATTGCGTTATAGAACTATCTTGACAATTTATTTTATTTTTATTTATTTATTTTCTATAAGTAATGCTTTTTATTGACTAAATTGTTTTACAATTTCTTTGAGTTGCTGTATTTTTTAAATAAGTAATAAAATTATTTTTTATACTACAGAAATATAAGTAAAACTATACTATTTCATACGTGTATACGTGGTGGCCTAGTTGGTTAGACCTTGGACTTAAAAAACGCTTAGGTCCCTGGTTCGAATCCCGGTGTGTACCAATGAGTTTTTAATTTAAAAATTTATGTACATTTGTTTGACAACATCACTATAGTGCCTCGGAGAGCACGTTAAGCTGTCGGTCCCGGTTTCACTATACCAACTTGTGAAACTGTTTATAGATGGGTTATTGAGTCTATCCAAAACATCGCGACGAGTTAGCCACTTGTTCGGTGTAGACTCATACCATCGGCTACAACGAGGTGGGATTAAAACCCCTCCGCTGGGTACCCTGGGGCCGTCTAGGCGGTCTCGGGCGCCGTAAGGCACCCGTGATGATATATATATATATATACTATTTCAAAAAGTAATTTCCCATACAAAAAATGTAAAATTTAGACTTTCATATGACGTTGATACACAATTGATTTAGCAGTATAAGACCCCTGAAGTGTTCCCCTATACCGTACACCGTGAGGCACCCGTAATAGTAAGGTGTTTTAGTAAAAGTATATCTAACCGCTCTAAGTATGTTTATGTTCATTTGTTTGACAACAACCAATAAATAGTCCTTCTGAGAGCACGTTAAGCTGCCGGTCCCAATTTCACTATAGGTACCAACTGGTGAAACTGTTAATAGATGGGTTATGAATTCTATTAGGTAGGTACATATATCTAAACACTTCGTCGAGCTGGCCACTTGTTCGGTGGAGGTACTACGACGAGGTGCAACTATGAGGGCTGAGGCTCTACTGATCAATTCAAAAAACTTTTGCCAAGGTACCATGTGTCGCAAATAAAAAAAAATGCCTTCTCCATACAAACTAGTAATCTATATCCAATTTATATGAAAAAAACAAATATGGAATGATTTTTATTTCTCATACTTGGAAAGTAGATAGAAGTTACCTAAACAAAGGGCTGAAAAAGTTTTCATCCCTGGGCAATGATTTTCCCTACTGTTAAATTATATAAAAAAACACGTTCTATTTTAACATATATATTTAGCCATGTGCAAACTTTATATACAGCCCTTAGAAAAGGAATTAAAGAAAAAAACATTGACAAAATCACTGCTATATTTGACAATTTAAATAATCATAATATGAAAAAACATTACACACATTGCCTTGATCACAAACTAAGCTCTAGGCTTATACTATGTGTATCAGAAACAACTATACTAATATTATAAAGAGGTATTGTGAGATTGTAGGGGGTAATCTATGGATCTACTAAACATATTTTGAAATTTGAAAATTCTTTAAGTATTGGATAGCCCATTTATCGAGGAAGGCTATAGGCTATATAACATCACGCTACGACCAATAGGAGCGGAGCATCAATGAAAAATGTTGGGAAAACGGGGAAAATTTGTTCCTTTTGAGAGCTTCCGTGGCGTGCGCTGCGTAAACGGTTAAAGTTACGCAGATGAAATTGCGTGTGTTAGCTAGTATTATATAAACACCCAAACCATGATATACTATATAAAAAAATATATATAATAGCAAAAAAAAATTATGGCTATGCCTTTTTATACAGCCACTCTATTAAATCGCGGCGTAAAATTATAATTGGATTATCTAATCAGGTTTATTCGATATGAAAAGCAGAGTGTTTACCATGGTTAAAAGACCTATATTTAGGCATTCGAACTATTCAAATGCATCTTGTACAAATAGAAAACATTTACCAAAATTAAAATTAGTCTTAGATTTACAATGGGCCCCACCCTAGGCCAAGCCTGTCGTGAGGGGCTTACAAGTTATAACAAATTGTTTTAACATTTGACACAAAGAAATTAAAAAGATAGAGATATTAACTCTTAAATTAAGAGCCTAAATATATTTCTTTCAAACCTTGTGCAACAATAACTATTAGATCAGTAGAGTATCATGTTAGCACAAAATACAAACATTAAAAGCCACTATAGCATTTTACAGAAAATATAATAATAAATATAGATATAAAATACTATACGTGGTGGCCGAGTTGATTAGACCTTGGACTTAAAAACACGGTCCCTGGTTCGAATCCCGGTGTTTTGTTTGACAGCACCACTATAGTGCCTCGGAGAGCACATTTAGCTGTCAGTCCCGGTTTCACTATACCAACTTGCGAAACTATTTATAGATGAGTTATTGAGTCTATTCAAAACATCGCGACGAGCTAGCCACTTGTTCGGTGTAGACTTATACCATCGGCTACGACGAGGTGGGATTAAAACCCCTTCGCTGGGTACCCTGGGGCCGTCTAGGCGGTCTCGTGCGCTGTAAGGCACCCCTGACGATATGTATGTATATATAATAGAATAATAATAAATTAGTTACAGAAAAGTGAACGTGATCTTAAAGCCACCTTTTTAATGTCGAAGCAGGGTTAAGAGTGATAGCGATGGACCTGCAATTAAGGTCTGTGTGGGTTCTATAAATTTCGCTGGAATGACGCCGTTCCATAATGAATTCGTTAAAAGGTCATGCATGTTAGTAGGTACTGGATCGTCTATTTCTTTTGATTTTTAGATTGAAACTTGGTGGGAGGACTCGCTAACTAGACCGACTGGTTTCGATACCATAGACCATACAGATGCTGCAAGCACTGTCAAGGGACTTAGTCATGATTAGGTTTAATCTGTGGGTTTCCCGGTTTTCAGGAGACCACTGCATCGATTACTTGTCGAGGTAGTCTCCTTTCAGCAATCCTACAAGTCCATGAATGGAGACGATCAATCAAACCGTAACATTACTAGGTCACTTGACAGTTTTTATTTAATTTACAATATTCAATTTAAAATGTATATCGGCCATCGGAACTTTAATGGAACGTCCTTCCAAGATGGCGCTAACAGGATCTTATAAAATTTGGTTGAATAGAGAGGGTAGTGAATACAGTAAAGAGGAGAGTAATCTTTAACCCTACTTCGCGGTCAAGTCCGGGAACGCTGCAGTTCATTCCCATGCCTTCCAACCACGCGATGGACCCAGCACCCGCATGAAGAACCCATGGATATCAAAAACATTGCCTCATACTACATTTAGGACTAAAAATTGATTGACTATTAGACAAAAAGTTTAAGAACTGTGATAGTAAGAGGACAGAATATAAAATATACAAAATTAATTTAATTGTTTTGCGTAAGGTTAGCAAGGTCAATGGGTGCCTTGCTGCCAACCTTACGAAAAACAATTAAATTTTACAGACCTAAAATAATTCAAATAATTTCCTCAAAATTACCGCCAAAATCCTACCGGTCAACCGCGAGTGTTTTAACCGAAATGAAATTTTAATATTTAATAACGGCCATTCCAAATCGTAATTTGGTGCCTGAAATTCAGAGGTCATTTTCGATAAATTAAAGCTAAGGCCCATTCATCAGGAAGGCGGTTTCATTGCCTACCGTACCTCATTCCATTACCGTGGGAATCCCTGGGGTTGCCAATGCTATGAATTAATTATAATTACACATAGCAACCCTGAACCGCGATGGCAAAATGTTACAAGGAGAAAATAAATATTAGGCTGCCTAAATATTCCTTGTTTGCCAATTAAAATGATGACTAATGATGGGTTTTATAAGATATTAGGTACCGAATGATATTTATATTTTTAGGCCGGTATCCCTGTTAAGCCATGGACACCCAGTAGAGTATTTACCAACAAGCTGAGTGCTGGAAATTTTAGAGGCGGCAAATTTGGGGCCATTTGTTTTTATATCAGAGAGAGATAGTCCAAAATTGCGTACATACACGCAATTTTGGACTATCTCTACATTCTTCATTAGCTTCCTCCAAATCCATGTACCGATTCATACAATTGAATAAGTGTTTTTAGACTTCTTACTTGCCCTTTTTAAAGGCCATTTGATTTTGTTTTTTCTTCTCTCAAAACCTTTTACTTTAATTAAATTAGATAATAATAATAATAATAATAATAATATGTAGGATAATTTACACATATTTCTCTGGTCACAAACTAAGCTCTAGACTGTACTATGTTTACCAGAAACAATGATTTAAGTAAAACATATTATAGTTTATAAACACTCAGACCATGACAAACTGTACAGAAAAACGTACTAATATTTTTTTGCCATGAGTGGGAATCGAACCAACGGCCTCCGGATACAACGCCAAGGGTGCAACCACTAGTCTACGGAGGCGGTCAAAATAAGATATAAGATAGAGAAGACTACCTTATAGTAAGAAGCATGTTGAGTCAAAGAATAAAGCAAATAGACGACATGAGTGTGAGACAGAAGATTGCTTCCACTATGCCGACTTTAGATCCCGATTCACATTACCTTTGAGAGTTTCCTTATAAAGAATTGAGGAAAACAGGCAGGAAGGTAGAGCATTCCACTTTTTAATAGTGCGGCAGATGTAACAATCACCAAAACGGTTTGTACCAATGTATGAGTTTTTAACCTAAAAAAATATGAACATTTGTTTAACAATAACAACCACTATAGTGCCTAGGAGAGCACGTTAAGTCGGTCCAGTTTCACTATACCAACTTGTGAAACTGTTTATAGATTGAGTCTATCTAAACATCGCGACGAGCTAGCCACTTGTTCGGTGTAGACTCATACCATCGGCTACAACATGGTGGGATTTAAAACCCCTCCGCTGGGTACCCTGAGGTCGTCTAGACTGTCTTGGGCGCCGCCCGCGTCGTAAGGCACCCGTGATGATATATATATACAATGTATAAAAATAAAGTACTAAAAAATATTCGTAATATAAAAGGTGAATAATCTTAATTACATTTAAAACTAAATTAATTTCTACCAAAGATTTATTGAATACTTAAGCACTTTTTATTGAAATAAAAAAGGCTTCGAATTTTTTGTTATATTAATTGCCTAATGAAATTCAATCTTAATAAAATTTCTTCCTTCGATAATAATATTTGTTCGACTTTTTCTTTGTTAAAACTGCTATTGTTACTTTTTGTTTTAAAAAGGTCTTTTATGATACCTTTTTTCAGATTTATATGAGTTTTTAGCCATAAAGAAAATATACATTTGTAAAAAAACCTTTTTTATGTAAATTTATGTAAAGGTTGTACCTATGAATATAAAAATTACCAAAAAGTAGCCTAACAAAATAAAATAATACAAGGGTAAAAAAAATGTACAAATACAAAATACTCCTAACCCGTAGTTTTATTTGAACGCTAACTGTGCCCCGAGGTTTCACTCGCTCATTTAAATTTAATAAAAAAAAAAAAAGCGGCGCTCAAACCGTCGCCACATAACTACGTGGCATGTAAATCAACGCGTCATGTGGCACTATGAGTTTTCTAAATTTAAAAATTAATATATTTTGATTTTGTATATATATTATATTTTGATGAAATAAACGATAAATGTTATTCACTATAAAGCTTATAATTTTTCACAATAAAGCTTATTATCTTTCACTATAAAGCTTAATATCTTTCAATATAAAGCTTATTATCTTTCACTATAAAGCTTATTATCTTTCACTATAAAGCTTAATATCTTTCACTATAAAGCTTATTATCTTTCACAATAAAGCTTATTATCTTTCACTATAAAGCTTAATATCTTTCAATATAACGCTTATTATCTTTCAATATAAAGATTAATATTTTTCAATATAAAGATTAATATCTTTCAATATAAGGGCTATGTAGTCGACTTGCAACCCATACAAAAATAATTCCAATATTACAACTTGGCTGTTAGTTACCACTTATTATTTTTATGTTGGTAATTGTATGAAACAATGTTTTTATTGTGGATAATATTTACATTTCGAAAAAAAATCCAATACAGAAAGATTATAAATACAATGACAGACAAAAATATTATTATAATTCTACGATAAACATAAATCGACTATTACTGGGAGTGCGAAAGCTCATTTTGTATGGAGAACTCAGAACTTCGCGATTACGAATGCAGTGTCCTTAAATACAATGTGTGGCTACGAAATGTTAGCACAAACAAACAAAAAAACAGACGAAAAGTATTATTGTACGTTTTCTTATTTATTTCATGCGTACTTTTTTGCAACCATCTGTAATGTACAGATATGGAAAGTTTACAATTTTATTATTTGTATAGATAAGCCGTACAAATATTTTGTATGAGTTTAATTATTTGTATTGAATTTAACATTTATATCTGGAAATAAGGTTTATCACAGTTTGATTTTACTAATTTAGGAACTGTGACCAGTTCTATATTTAGCGTAGATTAAATAACATGTTCTTTAACCAATAGTTTTTCTAGCTGATTGTCATAGTAAACCTAAACAAATATAAAATATCACTGTTACAACATAATCATTCTAATTTCACATAAACAACACACTCCCGGACCACACACACATGCAAACATACATACACACACTAACACACATGCCCAGACCACACTTACACACAAACGCACGCGCACAGACCACACAAACACGCAACGTCTACACAACACGCACAATATCTGATCACTCACAACTTTGTTTTAGATGTATTATACCTAATGTATTTTTTTAAAGTATACAGTTTAATTATATGTACTATATCGTAGTTTATGGTACACGTAGTAGATGCAATATGTGTAAATTGTGCTACACAATAAAAAAAACTGAAGAGATGGATTGCTCCTAATAGATATTATAATAGGTTACAATAGTTTACAGTTTAATTGTGTTGAAAAATATATTTGGTCACTGAAAAAAATATTATTATATGTACAAGTATACCTCTAAGTTAGCAGAAAATAAAAATTGAACTTTGCCCGGGCGGATGTAGCGAACAATTTTCGGTCTTGTTCCGCGAACATAATTCCGGAAGTACTAAAAATATTGGCAATTTAACAAAAATACATGGCTAAAGGCGAAACAGCAAAATTATATTAAAAATTAACATAATCCATATAAAATTAGAAGCTTGGTAATTGAGTTCAATCACGTAAATGCGCAATTTTCATACGTTTCTACTGAAAATCTGCATATTGTGCAATTTTTGTGCACGAAATTTTGCAATTTTTTGTGCTCCTAACTGAAAGAAACCTTGCGGCAATTTTTAAGATGATAAGTAGTAGTTTAATTTTATTGGAGCACGGCATGTGACTTTGTATCTAGCTGGTGGTAAGCAATCCTACATAGTCCATGAATGGGGTCGATCAATACATTGTTGTTTAATTAATAGCTCCCACGATGGCAGCTAAAATGATGTGTTATGAAATGAGCTGCAACAAAGACACATTTTCATTACGGGTGTTTTATAATATCCTTACGCTCTATCGTCAAATCAACCGGCCGTGTAGTAACCGCATCCTGAAAGGAGACTACCGCCTCGATAAGAAATCAACGGAGTAGTGTCCTGAAATCGGTAAACCCACAGAGCAAAACCGTCACTTGACATTTTTGTCGGTCATTGTAAATATTTATTAATCTTTCAGTATTATGTTTTTTTTTCTAAACAAGAAAAAACACTTTTTTAATATTATATTAATAATAATAATATGTAAGACAAATTACACATATTGCTCTGGTCACAAACTAAGCTCTAGGCTTGTACTATGTGTACCAGAAACAACGATATAATGCATATTATATGTTATAAACATCCAGACCATGACAAACTGTACAGAAAAAACGTACTAATATTTTCATGGTTGGGAATCGAACCCACGACCTCCGGATATTGCGCGAAAGGCGGCTGTCAAACAAAGATATACTGATTACAACAGAAAGATTTTGGCGTACAATTACCAACATAAAAATAATAATTGAACTTTGACAAACAACCAAGTTGTAATATTGGAATTACTTAAATCGCATTAATTTTCTATGGGGAACGCTGCAGTCTTCGCGATCGCAACTGGCGTGTTCTTAAGGTGCCTATTCACGCTTCGCCCGATTTCACCAAATCTAGGACTCCCTTAGAGTTGGTGAAATCGGGCTAACTAAGTTAAGGGACAATTAATGGCAGTTGTTTTATAGCAAATATGTCAAAATTCTTATTTAGGAGCTCCTTTAGAGTTAGGGATTGTTGGTGAAATCGGGCATTAATGTTATAGAAGAAAGGAAAGATGCAAACTGGTAGAGCGTTCCACATTCTGATAGTGCGGCAGATGTATGATCGCCTTATGCCGGCTAAAAGCCATTTTGTAACCGAATCATTTATCAGTACAAACATATATTGATCGACCAATTCGTAGACTTTATAGGTCTTACCACCAGGTAGATACAAATTCACATGTTGTGCCCAAAATATATATGTAAAAATATGCGACACCTATTCTAGCCACGATTTTATCTATTACATCACGTTATGTGCCAGACCGTTTTTTTACCTATGTAGCGATAAAGGACTGACCTTGACAGAAATACTGAGAAAATCGGGCAATGTAACTTTAGTCTAATACATGTCGTTAAATATACCTATTTATTTTTAAAAAAAGTTGCACGAAAATACTACAAAGACGGACTGGACTTAATGCCACTAGCCATTCTCTACCAGCCAAACCTTCGGTACAAATAAACAAAAATATATCTAGGTAACTATTATCAAAATAGGTAACTAGTACTATTTTTTCACCTATCTACCTACTTACATGTAGATAGGTGATAGGTATTCGTTAAAAGGCTTTTAAGGACGACCGTTTTTCACGATCGTTTTTCACCTATCTACCTATAGGTGAAAAAATGCTTAAAACATTTAATATACGAGTACAAGCATGTCTAAAGTCCACCGTACCTAATAATAGTTACCTAGATATACTTAATATACCATAGACTTTTTTTTTCTAGTTTTTATATATATTGGAGCACGGCATGTGACCTTGTATCTACCTGTTGGTGAGCAGAGCATGAATGGGGTCAATCAATAATTGTTCTTAAACAACATTGATCGCTCCCACTATACCGGCTAAATGATGCGACTATGACTACGACGATGGGGGAATAAAACCCCGCCGCTGGGTACAGAGGCCGTCTAGGCGATTACTGACGCCGTAAGGCACCCATCATGGTACTTTTTTTTTACCAAACTAAGCTGTAGACTTGTACTATGTGTACCAAGAAACAAAGATATTAATACTTTTTTTTATTGGAATTTGTATCTACCTGATGGTAAGCAGACCTACAAAGTCATGAATATGGTCGATCAATACATTGTTGTTTAACAATATTGATCGCTCCCACTATGCCGGCTGAATGGTGCGGTTACGAAATGGGCGGCGACAAAGACGTATTTGCATTACGAGTCTATTTTAATATCGTCGCTGCTTTATCGTCAAATTAGTCGCCCGTTTCGTAACCGCACCAAGAAAGGAGACTACCACCTCGACAAGGCAAACTGGTAAACCCACTTACTACTGTGATACTACTATATTTACTAGAGCTGTGCCCCGCTGTTTTACCTACCGTCTAATTTAAACATGAAGCTAAAAAATCGCGCCAGCGGTGCGCGGACGGCCACGGTTTTTACCTTCATGAATTTAAAGGAATCGGATCGAAAGTTAAATACAGCCCTAGCAGATAATAGAGATTTTTTATTTTAAAATCGGTTCAGGAGTTTTTAATTTTGTCCGAAACAAACAATCAATCAAATCTTTTCTATTTTAATATTAGTATAGATAATTACTTTAATCGCCCATGGCATACTGTACTGAAAAACGTAGGTACTAAAATTGCATAAGTTTGCATGTCTGCTTACCATTAGGTAGATATAATGTCAAACACCGTGCTCCATAAAACAATACAAAACAATTATTATCACAAATTCCAGTTAAAATAATATATGCGAAATAATTAGTAATAATAACATATTATGAGAAATTTCCTCCATGTTATTATTATTATTATTTCAACATTTAAGGGCTATTCAGTCGTGTTGACGCCCATAACGTACTTCTAATTTTACAACTCGAAGTTCAGTTATTATTTTTATGTTGGTATTTATACGCAAACATATTTCTGTTAATTGATTATTTTTTTCTTATTAAAAAAATATACCCACACAGAAAGATTAATAAATATAATGACCGACAAAGTTATTATTTTAATTTTGCGACAAACAGTAATCGAGTATTACTGGAAGTGCGAAAGCTCATTTTGTATGGAGAACGCGGACTTTGCGAATGCGAATGCAGTGTCCTTAAAGCCATTTAACGGAACTTCACTAACAATAGATAAATCGAGATAACAAATCTTAATGTCAAGTTTCAAGTCTCTTAAACGCAAATGTTCATACATATATACAGGGTGAATTCTGTCTCTACGAGTTATTTAGCAACTGGCAACACTGTGGCAGAAAACCGCAAACGTTCCGAATGAGACAGCTAAACAGATCTAAATGAGACAACACCGCAAAACGGGCTCACTGCACTTTCATAGGGTGACCATGCTTTACGGAATTAAAAAATATCTATAATAATAATATGAAGGGTACACACATATTGCCCTGGTCATAAACTAAGTCCTAGGTTTGTACTATGTGTACCAGAAAAGACGATATTAAATAAAATAAATAAATACCATCACGGGTGCCTATTTGGCTCCCGAGAACCGTTTAAACGGCCTCAGGGTCCCAGCGGAGGAATTAACCCATCCTCATTTCGCCGATGGTATTCGGAGGCAACACCTAACAAGTGGCGAGCTTGTTGCGGTGTTTGTGATGAAATAGCCTCGTTGTATAAAGCGGTCACCCATCCCAGGCGGGAATTGCATTACGAGTCTATTTTAATATCCTCGCTGCTTTATCATCAAATCAGTCGCCCGTTTCCCAACCGCATCAAGAAAAGAGACTACCACCTTGATATATCGTTGCAGTAGTTCCCGGTAAAACGATGAACCGACAGACTAAAACCGAAACATGAGTAGGTTACTTGACGGTTTTTGCATCTGTATTATAAGATATTTAAGCCTTAGCTGTGTTCACGAACAAATAAAATATATTAGGTTTACAATGAATCAACTAATATGGTTACTCTAAACTTAGACGTAAAATATATAAACTATGTGTTACACAAATAGAAATAGTTCACTTTGAAAATTTAACTAAATACTTACCTACATAGTTTATTAAATTTAAGGTTTTACCTATAGATACAGTAGACAAACTAGGCACACGCATACATCACATATATATACACACGCCCGTAAATACACACATAAACACGCGTAAATACACAACACAAACACACTTCCAACATACACTCATACACACTCGTAAATACACAACACAAAAACACTTACAATACACACTTTCCATGGCCTCTTCAAAAACAACCATACATCGTCATTAAATATTTACAAACAAAATAAATATTATGTCATGCTAGATAATATTACCCTACTGAGTACAAAATTTTATACAAATCGGTTTAACCGTTTTAAAGTTATTAAAACTAACAAACATTTGAACTTTTACATTTATAATATTAGTATAGAATAGATTTGATAGCGTGTTTGTACTCTTTTTTTTTAATTTTTAATAAATAAAATATTTTGGCCTAGTCACATAACAGAAAGGAAAGGTTAGGTACTTGAAAGATTTTTTACCATAAGTCAGTTAAGGTTACAGTATTATTTTTTTAACTTATAAAATAGAAATATAACCACAAACATGAGACCGCCTAGGCCGCCGGCCTCAGTGTACCCAGCAGAGGGGATTTTAAACCCACCTCGTCGTAGCTTATGATATGAGTGATACAGTTTCTGGTACACATTGTACAAGCCTGGATTGTCTTAGTCTGTGACTGTCAATATGTGTGACTTTTTCGTCGTCAAGAATTCTTACAGCTCGTCTTTGGAGATCATCGACATCTTTAAGCAAGTATTTAGCGAATTCTTATTCACGGTGGCATAAATCTACACCAAACAAGTGTCAATAACTGATCTATAATCAGTTTCTCCAGTTAGTATAGTGAAACTGGGTTCGAGTCACTATAGTGGTATGGTTAAAGTAAAAGTATTAATCTTATAAACAACTTACCTTAAAAATAAATCCACGAGTAGCTAAAACTAATAAAAACAAACTTCATTCACTTATTGAACAATCACTATATTATTATCACACAACCAAAAACATAAATTCACTAATCCAATATCACAAACACTAAGCCCAGCAATATTTGTACATATACTACTGTGTACAGTAATGTACATACGTGAATCACTTTCGATGTCAACCTCCGCACTAGCAGTTATTAGGAAACGATAATCACGCGTTGAAAGTTAGGCATGTCATGTGTTATCGATAAAATTTAATTATCGATAAACTATTAATAAATAATTAATGACTGATTAAATAAACCAAAGCTAACTTCTCCCTGTCACATTAATTAAGTTTATCCAGGTAGATAACTGTAATTAATAGTGTAAAGAATGTCGGTCCCGGTTTCACTATACCGACTTGTGAAACTGTTTATAGATATAGGATAGACTCAACAACCCATCTATAAACAGTTTCACAAATTGGTATAGTGAAACCGGGACCGACAGCTTAACGTGCTCTCCGAGGCACTATAGTGGTGTTGTCAAACAAATGTACATACATTTTAAAAACTCATTGGTACACACCGGGATTCGTACCAGGAACACAAGTCCAAGGTCTAACCAACTCGGCCACCACGTATATTATTTAAAAATAACTGAAAAAATATAAAACAACAAAAAATGGGTTAGTTCCTGATTTTCACACTAGGTTTTCCTATCACGTGAGAGCCAGTTTTAATCACTGAAGGAATATAAACCAGAATATAAAAAAATATATATAAAAATGCAGATTTATACCTAAGTCTTACAAACTATCTTATTTGTGTTTTTTATACCAAAGTTACATCAACTAAAACAGTAGTTCTCAGTAGAATAGAGGCTACAATCGGTTATATAATACTATAAGTACCTATAACTCGTTTGGTCTCAGTCGACTTGATCAGTAAAGCCTCATATTAGCCCAAAGTGCAGCCTTTCAAAGTCACCATGTGTTTTTATAAGGTGTTGATAGATCCATACTGATAAAGTTTTAATAAATAATAATATAATATAATATAATATGTTGGACAATTTACACATATTGTTTTGGTCATAAACTAAGCTCTAGGCTTGTACTATGTGTACCAGCAAAAACGATATAATACATATTATATTTTTATAAACACCCAGACCATGACAAACTGTACAAAGAAAAACGTACCAATTAATATTTTTTTTGCCCAAAGAAAAACGTACCAATTAATATTTTTTTTGCCATGGGTGGGAATCGAACCCACGACCTCCGGATACAACGGCGCAATCACTAGTCTACGGAGGCTGTCAGTTTTAATGCAAATATACCTGGTTTATTAGATATTCATGTCATAACAACACGCGTAGTAATGTGAGCAGTTAGATATATTTGCTTCACCTGAGACTGAGTCCAAACGAGTTATAGGTACTTATAGTATTATATAGACGATATTTGAAACCTCTATTCTACAGAGAACTACTGTTTTAGTTGATGTAGCAACTTTGGTATAAAATAATAATAACATGTTAGACAAACCTACCTATACAGGGTGAATTTGAATGGGTGTATTTTGGGCTAATATGATGTTCTACTGATCAATACGAACAACTTTTCCCATGGAACCATGTGTCGCAAATGAAAAAAAAATATGGCTTCCCCATACAAATTGGTAATTTAAATTTTACTAGTTTGTATGGAGAAGGCAATTTTTTTTTTCATTTGCGACACATGTTTCCATGGGAAAAGATTGATCAGTGGAACATCATATTAGCCCAAAGTACACCCATTCAAATTCACCGTGTATATATGTATGTATATACATATAAAGATTGTAGTTTGGCAATATGTACCATCGTACTTTGACATCCACCCATTGTTATAATGGCGTGTGAAATAATACACTGAGAAGAGTGTCTACAATGTACACTTACGAATAGATACCGCATTAAACTGAAATACCAATCTGATATTTAAAACAAAAAAATAAAGTATATAAATTGAAACAATAGAAAAAGTTATAATACTGAGACCTATCTATACCGAAAAAAGCAATATTAAAATAATGAAATTTTAACAATATTATTTACTTTATAAATTACTGTTTTCTATATTCTTAAATTAAAACCAATCTAATACATATAATTTCTGTAATAATTATGATTTCTATTAGTTAGTGAACGCTTTAAAAAATCACCCAGTAATTAATGCATGTTGTATTTAATTTATTGAAAAATTAATTAATTTTCATTTTAATTGTGCTCACAATTCTATAAACTTCAATTTATCTTACTACACTGGATTTTGTTAAGTTTAATTTCTTCTCAATATTTTATGGCAGTTCTGAAATCTGGCGAAACGCTATTTGCATCTAGATTGTAATAGGCGTTTTCTAGAGTCTGATTCACTTTAACCATTCACGCAGCGTACGCTCTTAAAACAAATATTTTCCTTCGTTTTTTGAAACATTTTTCATTCTCATACCGCTCCTATTGGTCGTGGCGTGATGTTATATAGCTTACGCTCAGCCTTCCTCGATAAATGTGCTATCCAACACTAATATTTTTTTTTTAAATTCGAACCAGTAGATCCGCGTTCAACCAAACTCTTCAGCTCTATTATAAAGCTTATAGAGTATTTGGTTGAGTAGAGAGGGTAGTGAACACTCAGTGCAGGTGAGAATTCAAAAGGACTTTAACCCTACTTCGCGGTCTCAAGTCCGGGAACGCTGCAGTTCATTCCCCTGCCTTCCAACCACGCGATGGGCCCGGCACCCGCACGGTGAAACCATGGATAGCTAAGAACATTGTCTCTCAGTATAGATATCTTAGTATTGCCTTTTGAATATTGATAAAATCTATCATTCGTTAACATCCTTAGTGTTAATTTTAGGGCTTTCTACAATTTTATAAGGTATGACTCAGACTCCCAGCAAATGTCTCGCCGTGGTGTATCTTTGACACCAGAGTGTTGATAGCGATTGTTATTTCGCTTCATAGAGTTTCTGTATTAATATTATTGATAGGTATAATATACGCTAATAGTAACTAGTGTACTAATAGTAGTAATTTTATATGTACCATTTAGACGACCTCAGGTACCTATAAGAGGGGTTTTACCGAGTCTACACCGAATAAGTGGCTAGTTTGACGCGAATGGTTGGATATACTCAATAACACATCTATGAACAGTTTCACATGTTGGTATAGTGAAACTGGGACCGACAGCTTCCAAAAGAACATTTCTTTGGCAGACCTCGATATATAGTGAGTTTCCCCAACCAACCTGTGAAATTGTTTATATATGGGTTATTAAGTCTATTCAAAAACCGCGACGAGCTGGCCACTTATTGGGTAGAGACTCAACATAACATCAGCTACGATGAGATAGAAATAAAACCCTATCCATAGGTACCCAAAGCCGTCTAGGCGGTCAAGAGGCAAAAAAACAGCTCGTTTTTGTTTATATATGGGTTATTGAGTCTATTCAAGAACCGCGACGAGCTGGCCACTTATTGGGTACAGACTCAACATAACATCAGCAACGATGAGATTGAAATCAAACCCTATCCCTGGGTACCCAAAGCCGTCTAGGCGGTCACGAGGCACCTGTGATAGTAGGACCTACCAACTAAGACCATAAAACATTAGTTCAATAACCTACACCTGAACCAATTTTTTTTAAGTTACGCACGACCGAAAGAAACCGTAAAAATGTAACATACTTAAATTTATGTCACAAACATCAATGCCATATAGAGATTAATATTAGTCTATGTTATATGTGAAATGACGCATAATGATAAAGTCCTATTGAGTCATAAAATATAGCATAAAAAAGGGCATGAATATGACAATAAAGATGTCGACGCACATGTGTCTAGCAAACGAAGATATAACTTATATAGTAATAGATAGACACCGCAATCAAATCTAATATTCACGTACCATCACAGATGCCTTACGGTGTCCGAAACCGCCTAGACGGCCACAGGGTACCCAGCGGAGGGGTTTTAATCCCACCTCGTCGTAGCCGATGGTATGAGTCTACACCGAACAAGTGGCTAGCTCGTCGCGATGTTTTGAATAGACTCAATAACCCATCTATAAACAGTTTCACAAGTTGGTATTGTGAATCCGAGACCGACAGCTTAACGTGCTCTCCGAGGCACTATAGTGGTGTTGTCATACAAATGTACATATTTTTTTTAATTAAAAACTCATTGGTACACACCGGGATTCGAACCAGGGACCTTAGAAGATATAACATCTATAGTAATAGATAGACACCGCAATCAAATCTAATGTTCACATACCATCACAGGTTCCTTACGGTGTCCGAGGCCATATCATTAGACCATATCATGTGATTTTGTAGGTCTACTTATCATCAGGTAGATATAAAGTCCATGAATGTGGTCGATCAAATTATTGATCGACCACATTCATGGACATTGGATTATTGTCAAACCTAATGGATCGCTCCCACTAGAGCATTTTTAAGAAATTACTCAGTTCTCATTATTACAATTCAGGTTAAGTTTAATCATATATTTATATATTTATTTTATTATATTATTTATGTATTTTATGTAGTTGTATAGTATGTACTTATATCTTTTATTTGTATGTGGTTGAGTATTTTGCTTTCTTTTTACTCTGTGTACCCTATATTACAATTTTCGCTCTCCTAAAGATTAGCTAGAAAATGCCTAAAGTATTAAGCTCGACTTTGTACAAATATTTTAGTGCAATAAAGAATTTTAAATAAATATGCCGGCTAAATGATGGGTTACGAAATGAGCGGCGACAAAAACGAATTTGCAATACGAGTAATGCATATCCTTGTTGCTTCGTCAGTTCAACTACTCGTCTCGTAACCGGCATCAGCGTGCCCAGCGAATTCCCACTGCGTTATAATTATAACCAATGCAATTTAAAGTCTACATCGAACAAGTAACGAGCTCGTCGCAGTCGTGTTGATACAAGCCCACGGCAAAATACAGTTCATAGAAACTGTAATTTGCTGTGTTTTTATTAAACACAGCAAATTACAGTTAATCAACTAAATAAAATAAATTTGTATAGTTATATACCAAGGTAGGGATTAAGCTATCGTATACTATACCTTTTAAGTAGAGACGGGACAGATATCCGGTTACTATTCAGCCAGTATTTTACTATTCGGTATCCGGCGGGATAGTATTCAGCCACCGCCGCATAGTTAATGGAAAGGGTTTTAATCAAGCCCTTATGGCATTTTTAATAAGATAGTATATTGAGTGTTATATAACCTAATGCATGTCATCAAACGATGAAAACCTCATTTATATTTATACTTTAAAATAAACATTGTAAAAAAAAAAAATATTATAATAAAAATGAAAAAATCTTTAATAATGTAAGAAAGAAAATTCAACTAAATCCTACTAATCACCTTTTTTTTAATTATAAGGAATACCAAACATTTTATTTAATAAATTCCTAACTTCGCACTAACGGAAGTGAATTTTCAAAAATAAAAATTACGTTTACTACCTAATAATTTATCTATATACCTTGTATTTTATATTATATATTGCTTTAAATAGCACTCTGCCTGTTTTTTTTTGGTCAATCTCCCTAAGGTTAGCTGGTAGATAATGTCTAAGGCATTAAGCTCGCCTATGTACAATAGTGTTAAGCTTTTGTGCAATAAAGAATTTTACAATTTTTTTTACGTTTAATTTTTTTTTTTTTTGAATGCGGCTTCTATGCCGTAGTTTTTTGTATGCCAATGAAGATAAACTAATGTACTGGATACATAATTCAAAAACAGTGGGTGTATCCACACTATGACCTAGATTGCTAATGTGAATAATAAGTACTTATTGTATTTATAAAATAATGTGTTTAATATATGTGTGTAGTATGTATACAGGGTGATTTTTTCAAGTATACCTTTAAGGCTAAATCCTAAACTTCAAGGAATAGCGAAAAATGCTCAAAGGAATCTCGGGGCCGATTTTAATAAAAACGAAAACTGCATCATTTATGCGTGTTTTAACTAAATATGAAATTCTTTCTAATTTTATAAAATCGGTAAAATTCTTTCACCCATAATACATACATACATACCATCACGCCTGTATCCCAGTTATGAGGTAAGCAGAGAGCGATGTAAATAAATTGTATTATTTTAAAATAGTAAATTTGTAATTCATATTCAATAATTCTTCACAGATTTTTATAGTTATATTCATTCAACAGTTGTTCAAGTCTTAAGGGCCGTTTAGAGGTGAACTCAGTATTTAATGCCCGATTTCACCAACTCTAAGTTAAGTGACAATTAATGACAGTTGTTTCATAGCAAATATTTCAAAATTCTTATTTAGGGGCTTCTTTAGAATTATGGATCGTTGGTGAAATCGGGCATAAGTCTCTTATTTGCAAAAGCTAACCACCTAGTCTTAAACTGGTTGGTTATGTAGCGTGTACGGTTAGGTTGTTTTTTTTTCTGCCGCAAGGACAATAGTCTAATTTATATTATTTTTGACTTTGGTCTTTTAAAAGGAATAAATTCTAAATAAAGAAGCCACTCCCTTTCACAATTCGTCATTTATTCACGTAGCGCCTTAAGTATAATATTTTCATAATAAATGATTATGCGATTAGTGCAGTAATCAATGCACGTGCAAAAAAGTAGTTGCACGTGTTATCGATAACGTAAAGTAATACTGATAAAAGTAATATAAACTCCTTAGCTAAATAAGTATGGATTTACTAGGGCTGGGTCGGTTTCTCGAAGTTTTTTTATCGATAAAATTTATTTTTTTGTTTGTTTTTTTAAAGACGATTTTTGCAACTTTACAACCGGTCGATCGGCCAAGTTACATGAGTTCGATGTAAACTCAGAATACCATTGGTTATGACGAGGTGGAATTAAAACCTTTCTCTGGGTACCTCACAAGACCATTAAGACTCCGTAGAGACCTTTCTTTATATCAAATATAATATTATATATTATTGTTTCTGGTACACATAGTACAAGCCTAGAGCCTAGTTTGTGACCAGATTAAAAAAAATATCCTACATATTATTATTACAGGGTAACCGTTTATTTCGGATACGAATTTCCCTGACTTTTCCAGATTTTCCAGTCATTTTTTTAAAGATTTTCCCTGACCTTAATGAGCTTCATAAAGAAAAGAAAACATCCTAAAAATATATTATTTGGTTTTTAAATTTAGTTAATAAAAAAAAATGCATAATTTGAACTTAGATGGAATTGCCCTGCTTTTGTTGCCAGTCGTTTACAGTAGCAAGTTGTGTACTTTAAATATTTTCCCTGACTTTTCCCGGTTTTCTATTATTTCCAGAAAATGGACACCCTGTTATTATTATTTAGGCACCCGTGATGATACATATACGAGTACTATACATACTGGTACATATAAATACGAGTATGTATAGAATAGTAGGTATACAATACAATACAAGTGGATTATCGGTGTCTCTTGGGAGGTGATTTAAGTACTAGGTACTTAGATCTAAGTACGTACTAGGTATTTGGAGACGAAACAATGGTTATAATTAATTCACTCATTAGAGTATTAAACTAGATAGTTTTGACTAGTTGCTAGTAGATTATAGTATAGTATAGATAGGTATATAAACCGCCTCCGTAGACTAGTGGTTGCGCATATGGCGTTGTATCCGGAGGTCGTGGGTTTCCCACTCACAGTTTGTCTGTCTGGTCTGGGTGTTTATAAAATATAATATGTATTATATCATTATTTCTGGTACACATAGTATAAGCCTGGAGCTTAGTTTGTGACCAGAGCAGTATGTGTAAATTTTTCTACATATTATTATATAATTAACAGGCTCTGTGGTCTTGTAATCTGTGGTCATGGGTTTGATTTCTTTTCTGGGCAAAACAATTAAATAATATGTTGGTCTTGCCCTGGGCTCTAACTTTATAAATTCTGTACCAGGACAAATGTAATGGAGCATGACGAGTGACCTTACTTCCAGCTTACAATAGTATAGGCAATGCAACGTTCAAACAAGCAAGGCACATACATCAAAACCGTCAAGTGATCTTCGGTTTGAGTCTGTGGGTTCACCGGTTTGCGGAGACTAAAGCATCGATTTCTTGTTGAGGGGGTAGCCTTCTTTCATGGTACGGTTACGAAACGGGCGATTGATTTAACGATAAAGCAGCGAAGGTATAAAAATAGACACCTAAATCAAATACGTCCATATCGCCGCCTATTTCGTAACCGCATCATTTAGTGGATCAATATTTGGTAAACAACAATGTACTGATCGACCCCATTCATAGACTATATAGGTCTGCTTAACATCAGGTAGATATAAATACATATGCCGTGCCCCATTAAATTTTTATTTATTTTTTCGTAAAAAAAAAAGTCTGGTACACCTTAGGTTGTGGCCAGGGTAGGTAATTATTATTATAAGTAAAGTATTATTCATTACTGAAGAAGTTTATTTATTATATAACTTTGACAATAAAATAAAACATTAAATCTACATCACTGCGGAGCAGGGAAACGTCCCCATAAGGCTGGTAGCATTCCCTAAATTCTCTGCGCAAGGAATGCACCAGCCCTCGGATCTCGGGTAACTTCAAGGAACCTTTTAGACAGCTCCTTGAATATACCATGAGCACCCGGTCCCCACGGTCCGAGTGTCTCTACCCCAAACGGCTCAAATATGCAATCTGTACCTAGATTTAAATATTTGAGCCGTTTGAGGTTTTCTGCCTTATTATATACCTTTATTTGCTACAAAACTATCAACACAAATAATAATTTATGATCATTGCCCCCTTCCAATAAACACAATTGAATAAACATTTAAACACCAACGACCTTAAACATTTAATTTCATTGACAAATCAATAACTATGTACAGATAAATTACGAGGTGAATGACCTCATAAAACGTATGATTGCTTAGAGCTTGTTAAAAATAATATTATGTCGGAGGTCTATAATCCGTAATATAGTGTCAAGAGAGATAACCTTTAGGCAATGTCTAAATATATCGATACCTAATTTGATGTAGTTACGGTAGGCTTACATGACACGTTCATTGCTTTTTTTACAATATTTAAATAGGTACATATATTTTAAAAAATAATTAGATACCTAATTGTTTTTGAAGTAATCCGATTTTTTTTTATGCTTTATCAAAATATTTTTATGACGTTCGAAAATACATCTATACTAATAATATATTACAAAGCTAAAGAGTTCGTTTGTTTGGTTAAACGCGCTAATCTCAGGAACTACTGGTTCAATTGGAAAAATTATTTTAGTGTTGGATAGCCCATTTATCGAGGAAGGCTATAGGGTACATAACATCACGCTACGACTATTAGGAGTGGAGTAAGAAAAATTATGCAAAAACAGAGAAAAATAATTCTTTTGAGAGCATACGCTGCGTAAACGGTTGAAGTTACGCAGACGAAGTTGCGCGGATCAGCTAGTAGTAAGATAATTTCATTTTAATATTACTATATAGTTTGTATGGAGAAGTCTATTTTTTTTTATTTGCGACACATGGTTCCATGGGAAAAGTTTCAAAGTCACCATGTATATTTTTTTATTTATTTATTTAAAAACTTTATTGCACAAAGTACAAAGGCAAGCTTAATGCCCATTCTCTACCAGTCAAACCTTTGGGACAATTTAATAGCTAAGTAAGGTAGATGTGCAATTACAGTAAATATAATAAAATAAAATAAATAATAATTCTCTCTTGACTCTTGCGACGTTCGACAATATCGATACTTTGATCAATATTTCACCGAAGCACAACACTAAAGAATAATGTTCAATACGTAATTAAATAATACGTAACGCTTAATAAGAAATATTATTCATAATATTATGTTGTACAATTTTCTACTCCATTACATTTCCAACATATACGATTAATTTTCTAATTACACCCAAGTGTAAACAATAACCAATTGTAAATGTAAATTATAATCGCACTTGTATTTAAAATCACATTTATAATAGTAGGTTTTACAACAAGTTCACAAAACGAACCATTTTTATCCGAGACTTTTAGCAGCCCGAGCCGAAGTCGAAGGCTGATAGTAATGTCGAGGATAAAATGGTTTTGTGGACGAGTTATAAACTCTGCTTTTCACTTCGATTGCGAGGAAATAAAACAGTAGTATAACAACATTTCTTTAATTAAAATTCAAAGTAAAATTAGTACAGTTTTGAATATTGAAAATTGTTTTTATGTCTTAAAAAACACATAAGGCAAATAAATTTAAGTAAATATTATAAAATAACAAATTCTATCTATGAAGATCTTATTGTGTTTGGCAGTATGGCTCATTTTCTTTGCCTTAATATAGATACATTTATGACTAGATACGTTAATGCACTTGTATAGGCTGCACAAAATTAAATTTTGTGCAGCCTATATCCTGCACAAATAAGCACTTTCAGAGCATGAGAAGTGAAAAATAAATTGTAATGTATGCATTAAGCCGAGTATTATTAATATTTAAATAATAAATTTATTATTCTAGAGTACATTTTATTACTTGTACCTATATGTTAATAGATACATAAAATAAGTCATACAGACTGATATCAATATTATGTTTGTACTATCTAAACAATATAAAATAAATAATATAATAATAGTACCCAAATTGTTGAGAACCTCTGATTTTTTATTTCCGATTCTTACGAAATAAAACGCAGACGCATTTTTTTTCTCAACTTTAAACATTTTAATCACTTATTATCCCATTTTCTGATGGTGTTATAAATGTCACTAAATTAATTCTGGCAACCTCCGTGGACAAGTGGCATGTTTTTAAAATATAATATGTTGGTTTATTTGTTTTTGGTACAGATAGTACAAGCTTTTAGCTTAGGTTGCGACTAAGGTAATATTGTGTGTAATGTTCTTCATATTACAACAAAAAAAAATATGTGAGGGCATATTTAATTACGCATATACCCCAATTGGGGTAAAATAATACGTCGACGTCGTTTAAGTCGTCGTTTAACTAGCGGAAGAATTTGCAATAAAGCAAATATTACATCAACATTATTATATAAAATAATGGAATTCCGCAAAATAACGCCTGATTCAAATAATTATGTAAATAATAATTAAATGCGTCTAAAATTCCCCTTAAAAAAACTATTGCTATTATTTAACGGCAAAGAATTGAAGTATCAAGTCTAACACATTTTTTTATTTACAAGCTGACTCGCGCAACTTCGTCTGCGTAACTTTAACCGTTTACGCAGCGCACGCTCTCAGAAGGAATATTTTTTTCGTAACACTTTTCATTGTTACTCCGCTCCTATTGGTCGTGGCGTGATGTTATATAGCCTATAGCCTTCCTCGATAAATGGGCTATCCAACACTAAAATATTTTTTCAATTGGAACCAGTAGTTCCTGAGATAAGCGCGTTCAACCAAACAAACACACCCTTCAGTTTTATAATATTAGTATATAGGTAGATACACATATCATCACGGGTGCCATACGGCGCCCGAGGCCGCCTAGACGGCCCCAGGGTACCCAGCGGAGGGGTTTTAATCCCACCTCGTCGTAGCCGATGGTATGAGTCTACACCAAACAAGTGGCTAGCTCGTCGCGATGTTTTGAATAGTCTCAATAACCCATCTATAAACAGTTTCACAAGTTGGCATAGTGAAACCGGGACCGACAGCTTAACGTGCTCTCCGAGGCACTATAGTGGTGTTGTCAAACAAATGTACATATTTTTTTTAATTAAAAACTCATTGGTACACACCGGGATTCGAACCAGGGACCTAAGCGTTTTTAAGTCCAAGGTCTAACCAACTCGGCCACCACGTATAATATATAGGTAGATATGTATTATAAATTTATTACACAAAGAAAGTCTAATTATGTTAATTTAACTAACTTAAAATCCAATTAGCGTCACTGTTTATTTTTGCTTAAACTATAACGCAATTATACCTCGGTTGACCTATTTAGATTATTAAAATCACTTACAAAAGTCAGCATAGATACACGCTTTATTTGGAAACCAACGTACCTGAAAAAAAAAAATTACTTATAAAATAAAAATAAATACCATCACGGGTGCCAATTTGGCTCCCGAGAACCGTTTAAACGGCCTCAGGGTCCCAGCGGAGGGATTAACCCATCCTCATTTTGCCTATGGTATTCGGAGGCAACACCTAACAAGTGGCGAGCTTGTTGCGGTGTTTATGATGAAATAGCCTCGTTGTATAAAGCGGTCACCCATCCCAGGCCGGTCTTGTTGTCATCTGCTTAACCTTGTTATCAGTTGCGCAGTGACTTAACCACTAGGCTGGGGCCGCTTTTTTTTGTAAATTTAATTATCTATATAAAAGAAACAATAAAATTAAAACCTTATATACGTGGTGGCCGAGTTGGCTAGACCTCGGACTTAAAAACACTTACCCAATGAGATTTTAATCAAAAAGAATATGTACATTTGTTTAACAACACCACTATAGTGCCGCGGAGAGCAGGTTAAGCTATCGGTCCCAGTTTCACTATACCAACTTGTGAAACTTTTTATACAGTCTAATTATTGAGTCTATCCAAACATCGCGAGAGCTAGTCACTTGTTCGGTGTAGACTCATACCATCGGCTACGACGAGGTGGGATTAAAAACTCATCCGCTAGGTACCCTAAGGAATATGAAAAATTTTGAAATAAATAAATAAAAATTTAAAACTTTATATATTCTAAATTACTATTCGTGGTTAAAAATATTTAAATTAAAAAACTTTTAAACTATCCTGTAACAAAACTAACACGCCAGAGTTTCCCAAATAGTTATAAAAATCTCGTTAAAAAACCATTTTACGCGAACTGAATTTGAGTAATGTACAGTCTATGGTTATACAAACCTAGGTTACCTAAACGGTAATGTTGAGGCGATTTTGGCTACGTTTTTGGCATAAAACACCTTGTCTAAGCTTCGAAGACAGGTGTGAAATTTTTTACTTGATATATGTGGTTTTCAAACTTCTCAGTAGATAGTTTATTATGGGATTGAAACAGTGTTTTTGGCATATAAACTATGTAGGTTTGAAAGTCGAGCCAATTTTATTTTAAAGAGTGCCTTTTCTGCATTACCTACTTTTAACTGAAGTAATAACTGTATATTTATTTATTATATATCCTTACTGGTACCTTAAGGCGTCTAAGGCCTAAGGGTACTTAGCGGAGAGGCTTTGTTGTCGCTGAAGGTATTCTGAATCTACTCCAAACAAGTGGCGAGCTCGTCAAGGCGTTTATAGTAAAATAAAATAATTATAGTAAAACATAAAATTATAACAAAATCTGTATAAATTTTAGTTTTGTTTATTCTGTAGTTAAAAAAAAAACTTTAGACTGGCAACAATTTATTCTCGAGTTTTTTTTTATTAGTAATTTTTTTTTGCAATATCTAGTGTATTTGTATATTAAATTATTTTATTTACTCTACCTTATTTACTGTTTTATATCTCATGCAAGACAGGTACCAAAACAATAAAAAAAACAGAATTTTCTAATAAAATTAATAGACACGCAATTCAAATTGAGTTTTTTTCCTTCATATAAACC
The DNA here is from genome assembly GCA_947458855.1 of Monopis laevigella. Classification (NCBI taxonomy): domain Eukaryota; kingdom Metazoa; phylum Arthropoda; class Insecta; order Lepidoptera; family Tineidae; genus Monopis; species Monopis laevigella. The sequence continues at coordinate 4,722,533 of OX381594.1, read as the reverse complement.
CCTAAAAGACTTTAAACGAAGTAGTCTCGGTCTCAAGTCCGGGAACGCTGCAGTTCATTTCCCTGCCTTCCAACCACGCGATGGATCCGGCACCCGCACGGTGAATCCATGGATAGCGAATTGATCACTAGTATTTCTTTAAATACTAGGTAAGACAATTACCAACCGTTACCCAACATAGTATAGTGACAGAACCTTCCTTATGTAATATAATGCATTGGTTTGACTACAACTTCGACAAGAAATCGATGCAATAGTCTGGGGAACCCATCGACTAAACCCAAAACATGACTAGGTCACTTGACTGTTTTTGCTTTTGTATGAAGTATAGAGACTTTCCTTTTTTTATTGAAGCACGACATGTGACTTTGTATCTACCTGGTGAGCAGTCCTACAAAGTCCATGAATGGGGTCAATAAATAATTGTTTTAAACAATATTGATCGCTATTGGGGCGAATTGCATTACCAGTATATTTTAATATACTCGTTGCCTTATCGTCAATTCAACTACCCATTTCGTAACCACACCCTGAAAGGAGCCTACCACCTCGACAAGAAATCGTTGCAGTAGTCTCGCGAGAACCGGTAAACCCACCGACTAAAATCGAAACATGACTAGGTGACTTGACGGTTTTTGCGTCGGTAACGAGACCGGTCGGTCGGCGTAACCAAGTTATACCTCCCACCAAAGCAGAGGCTCTACCACGGGTTTGCGCATTGTAGCAACGCATCTCACCCATGGTAGAGCCGCAGTAAATGCTTACGTAAGTGCGTCGCATTATTTATATAACAAAGTCATATAACACCAGGTTCACACGCCACTACGTAATCGGTACTAGATAACTAGATTATAGATACTATTGTATTAATAAAAAAAGCAATGTATGTCGTTTTATTGGTATATACGTGGTGGCCGAGTTGGTTAGATCTTAGACTTAAAAACACTAAGGTCCAACCAATGAGTTTTTAATCTAAAAAAAAAATGTACATTTGTTTAACAACACTATAGTGCTTCGGAGAGCACGTTAAGCTGTCGGTCCTACTTTCACTATACCAACTTGTAAAACTGTTTATAGATGAGATATTAAGTCTATCGAAACATCGCGACGAGCTAATCACTTATTCGGTGTTAATTCATACCATCGGCTACGGGGTGGGATAAAAACCCCTCCGCTGGGTGCCTCCTTAAGACTGTCTAGGCGGCTTCGGGCGTCCGCCGTAAGGCACCCGTGATGATATTTATTAGTTTTAATTATCTACTAGCTGACCCGCGCAACTTCTTCTACGTAACTTTAACCGTTTACAGCGCACGCAACGGAAGCTCTCAAAAGGAATAAATTTTCCGTTTTTGCAACATTTTTCATTGATGCTCAGCTCTTATTGGTCGCAGTGTGTGTTATAGCCTTCCTCGATAAATGGGCTATCCAACACTAAAATAATTTTTCAATTAAAACCAGTAGTTCCTGAAATAAGCGCGTTCAACCAAACAAACAAACGCACACACTCTTCAGCTTTATTATATAAGTATAGATGTACCATTACGGGTGTCTTACAATCCCAGGGTATCCAGTGGTAGGGTTTTATTCCCACCTTGTCGTATCCGATGATATTTTGATTTTATACCGAACAAGTTGTCAACTTGTCGCGGTGGAGATTTTTATTTTTTTATCGAGTTTAATTTATATATATTGTTTTACTTGAATACAAATAATTCAGTCAAATTAAAAATCATCCTTATCAATTCGACCACCTCCCTAGTCTATTAGTTATATTGTATATGGCTAATTAGCAAAAAAAAATAATTTTAGAAAATAAAAACATTTTCAGTAGATAAAAATAAGAAAGAAAATATATTTCAAATTAGGATTCCAGACCTCGTTTCTTTAATATTATGTTAATTTCGCCGAGGAGAAAAATATAAATATTTTAGCGACACCCCTAGGTGTGGCGGCACGTACTGATCGCATCGATCATTCCCGATCCGCACTAATAACTGCGATGTCACCACTAAATTGATAGATAGTGACTCAATTAACTTAGGGTTGTCACAATTTTTATTTTATTTATTTTTATTATACTGTAGAGATTCATTGGAAAGATTTTAACATTAAAGCCGAGTTTTTGAAAGGGTGATAACGATTTAAACGCTCGGCCGTTTGCTGTCGAAATTGACAAGCGGTTAAACGATTTTTCACGAATTATCGAAGTATTAAATTTAATTTATCATAAAATGATCAAAAATAAAAGTCGGTAAAAATCGAATTTAAATTCATTATGACCTATCGTTCCTCTTAAAAGCCCGAGTTGCTGAGACTGTGGTAGCGGTAGCGGTTCAATCGCTCGTCAAAGTCAATATTAACGAAGTTTGGTGAAAACCATCCTTTAGTCAACTGTCTTACACACGTCACACGTTTCACAAGTTGGTATAGTGAAACTGAAATCAACAGCTTAACGTGTTAGCGTAAACAAATGATTAAAAACTCACTAGTACATATCGGGATTTGTGAAGGGATTTAAAAACTTTAGTGTATTTATGTCTGAGTTCAACCAACTCGGTCACCACGTATATATATTTATTTAAATCTTTATTGCATAAAATACTCATGGACTTAATGCCGCATGGCATTCTCTACCAGTCAAACTTTCTGAACAATCAAAGCAGTTAATAAGTATAATATTAATATACGGTCAAATAAAAAGCGGCCCCAGCCTAGTGGTTAAGTCACTGCGCAACTGATAACAATGTAAGGCAGATGACAACAAGTCCGGGTCTGGGATGGGTGACCGCTTTATACAACTAGGCTATACCATCATAAACACCGCAACACGCTCGCCACTTGTTAGGTGTTGCTTCCGAATACCATCGGCGATATGAGGACGGGTTAATCCCTCCGTTGCTTGGTGCCCTAGTCATTTAAACGATTCTCGGGAGCCAAAAAAGACACCCGTGATAGTATTAAAAATAACATCATAAACACCGCAACACGCTCGCCACTTGTTAGGTGTTGCTTCCGAATACCATCGGCGATATGAGGACGGGTTAATCCCTCCGCTGGTTGCCCTGAAGCCATTTAAACGGTTCTCGGGAGCCAAAAAAGGCACCAGTGATAATATTAAAAATATATATACGAGTATATATATCTATATATCCGTCAGCACTAACTGGCACCATAATAGTGATAAACGGGCAAAGCTTTTTAGTGACTGGGAGTAATACAATGTTGCAGTGGAAGCTATCCATTACTTATGCAGTGGCAGCACGAAAAATATTCTGATGGATTTTTGTAATATTTCACCATTTAATTGACACTTTTATATTTGCATGGACTAGAAAGTCGCACGGAAGCAACATTTCGTAAGTCACTAAACATACATATTAATTTAAGAAAAACTACACAAAAATTGGTTTAATTTATCATTTTAATATACACTTTTATAAATAAAAAAATTATGGTAAACATTTATGGTAATGTCAGCTAGTAGAGTTTTTAACTATTTTCACGATTTATTTCTATCGAACAAACTATTTTATTTTTTATATTTGATTATGAAAATATTTTTTCAATTTGTCTAAAAACAGTTACTTTCTTGAAAAATTCAGAACTATCGATGCAATTTCTAAACTTACCTCGCCTTATAAAGACTTGGCCGATTTCAATATTTATGGTTTTCTTTTGTTTGCATACAGGGGTAGTTTAAAAAGAAAAATAATTGAAAAAAAACTAAAAGGAATATAAAGTATATTTGTGTGTAAAATGACGGTACACTTCGCGATTGTTTATTTTGATCTGCTATTTGTCACTATTCTTCCACCAGTGTAACAGGCCCATAATTTTAGTAACTGTTATATGTGTCACTGTATCTTCGAAAAGCCATCATCTTAGAAGGTTATACGAAGTTCACCGGATCAGCTAGTCTATACTAATATTTTAATTTTGGATAGCCAATTTATCAAAGAAGACTATGACAGCGGAGCATCAATGAAACATGTTGGGAAAACAGGGAAAAATAGTTCCATGTGAAAACTTCAGGTTAGCTAGTATGAAATATAAAAGATCACTGCCCATACAGATGCAAAACCAGGTTGAACTTGACCTAGCTTGGTTTTTGTCTGTGGGTTCACTGGTATTCCGGAGACTTCGGCATCGATTTCTTGTCGAGGTGGTAGTCTCCTTTCATGGTGCGGTTACGAGACGTAGGATTGATTTGACATTAAAGCAGCAATACTCGTAATATAAATACGTGTTTGTCGAGTACTATTACTAGAATTTTGTACTTGAAAACTCAAACTTCGCGATTGCGGATGCAGTGTCCTTAAATTAATGAAACGTAAACACACAACAAGTGTTAAAGATAAAAAACCACCCTTCTAAACAAGCACATAAAGTGCATATCAAGATGAAGATTAACTATCGAATATATCCTTTCTCAGGTGAAAGGGTTTAGGGTTATCGACTATTAGGATATTTCTGCACCATTTGATAGAGTTTGCCCAATGCACTAAAAACAAATAGAGGCCGCAACAAGCAATACATTATACTCTTAAAAAATATCACTAATAATAATGTAGGACACGCGTTTATTGTTTTAGAAGGTCGTGGGTTCGGTTTTCACTCATGCTAAACATATTAGTACGTTTTTCTGTACAATTTGCTTTGGTTCTTTATAAAGTACGAGTATTATAGTAATCGCATAGTGGCCGTTTAATCTAAGACTGTGCGCCTATCCACAAAAGAAAAATTACACGGAAAAACATAAAATCACATTTTTTTAATTTAAAGTTGACATTTTATGTAATGTTTTTTGCAAATGCAGTTAAAAGTAGGGTAGTACTTACTAAAACTCAAATATTTACGTATAAATTATGTATCAAATTATTTAGTATTTTAATTAGGTTAATTATTTAGTATTTAATTTTTTTGTAGAAACATTTATTTTCAAGAAAAAAAAATTACAAAATCCATTATCTAATAACCTATATAAAAAAAATATCTATATATAATACCTACAAATTAATAATAAAAAATTTGAATGTTAGAGGATGGGCGCAGTCAAGGACACTAGCTGCATTACCACGCTGGATCGCAATGCTGATCCTCTGAACAAGGTACTCCTTGCTCAGAGGATCTCCAGTAGCATTTTTTTTTTCCTAAATCGTGGATAAATTCACTATGTATTAAATTAATTATGGAGTGCAGGTAACTTTATTTATGGCAGTGATATGTTAGGCATATACATGTTTATTTTACATTAGTATTAAGCTAATAGGTTTTGTTTTAAAATAACACGCACTCAGAGATGCGGTTGCAGCAACACTTGTTTTAAAATAATTCTTTGTGTTCTTATAATAATAAAACTTAGGTGATTTTGCGAGGTATATAATACTTTTATATAATGTCATAATACAATTTATCATTATTAAAAACTTAATTATAAAATCAGTGCGGTCTCTATAAGGCTAAGCCCTTTGGTTCGGCCTATCTAATCATTTGTGATACTCTAAGGAACTCATCACTTCCGGTTCATATATTTTATATGGATGTTTCTTTCAGGCATTTAACTATCATTACTGTGTTAGCATTTTTTTTTATTATAGTAGGTTAATAACCCTTTTAAGGGTTTTTTTTTATTGGAGAACTGTGACTTTGTATCAACGTTATTGTAAATCCATGAATGGAGTCAATCATCATTTAACGAACATTAATCGCTCTCACTGTGCCGGCTAAATAAAGAGGTGAGAAAGACGAATTTTGCATTACTTTCGATATCTTCGCTGCTTTATTGTCAATAAATCAAAGGTCTATTTGTAATAGAGACTACTATAGGTAGGTAGGAAAATCCACCAAACGGTGAACCCACAGACTTAACCCGGAACATGACTAGGTCACTTGCGGTTTTTTAGCTGTATTATGGGTAGTAACAAAACCATTCTCGATTGAATCAACTAATGTGGTGAACCCCTCTGGCAGAAATTTCCCGATCGATTGATTTTATTTATTATTCAGATGTCTATATAGGATATTATGTGTAGTAACACTTTGAGCAATTCTACGAAATGGTATTAGTGTAATCAATGCCGAATGGCTTAATGTACTTCAAGGCAAAATAAAAATGTACAAAAATTTCACATCGGGTTTCGAACCTGTGAACTTCAGATTTGTAGTTTACTGCCTTACCAATAAGGCTTCTACTACCACGTTAGTATTACAAAATCCATGAATGTGTACGACCAATACAGTATTATAAAAGGTAAAGGAAATTCACTACTAAATCGGATGTCTGGACTAGGCATGCTAGCTGCATTATGTATGGAGCCAAAATATTAAAGCGCACGAAGTAACACGTAATGGAGAAGCCTCAGTAAAAAAAAATTGCATATTGTTAATAATATTTGTGTAGACTCTAGCGTCAACTTATGTTTCTGGATCAAATAATTTTTCATTTGTGCCATTAATAATGTAAAAATTCAATATTTCATATTATAATAATATATGTGTACACTTTAGCGTCAACTTATGTTTCTGGATCTAATACCTAAAGTGGCTGAATGTGCTTCATAGGCTTATGCTGTCAAAAAATACGAAAATATAGCCAAATGTCAAATAATTTTTCGTTTATGCCATTAGTAGTGAATAAAATAAATATTGCATATTGTTAATATATGTGTAGACTCCAGCGTCAACTTATGTTTCTGGATCTTGTACCTAAAGTGGCTGAATTTGCTTCATTGGCTTATGCTATCAAAAAATAAGAAAATATAGCCAAATGTCAAATAATTTTTCATTTGCGCTATTAATAGTGTAAAAATTCAATATTTCATATTATAATAATATATGTGTAGACTTTCTAGCGTCAGCTTAGGTTTCTGGATGAAGTAATGTAGCTGGCTTTCCTTCATGGACTTATGCTGTCAAAAAAATACGAAAATATAGCCAATTGTCAAATAATTTTTCGTTTGTACCATTAGTAGTGAATACAATAAATATTGCATATTGTTAATAATATATGTGTAGACTCCAGCGTCAACTTATGTTTCTGGATCAAGTAAAGTGGCTGGATTTGCTTCATAGACTTATGCTGTCAACAAAATACGAAAATATAGCCAAATGTCAAATAATTTTTCGTGTGTGCCATTAGTCGTTGAGACCATGGGCCACCAAAACATCAAAATTTTCAATTGGAAAAATCTTAAAGAGGTGAAGTAAAACGTTGTTTTAACAGAAAATATCTATAGAGATTCAGCATGTAACATAGCTAATGTTAAGGGTACCTTCCATATACTTCATTTTAACATTACCAGTGTGTATGGGGAAGGCAATTTTTTTTTTCATTTGCGACACATGGTTCCATGGGAACAGTTATTCAATTTGATCAGTAGAACCTCATGTTAGCCCAAAGTACAACATCTCAAAGTTACCATGTAGATCTTTGAACAACAGAGGTATTAGAAACTTAAAAAAATATATGTGATATATTACACACACACATATCAACACGGGTGCCTTACGGCGCCCGAGGCCGCCTAGAAGACAGCCCCAGGGTACCCAGCGGAGGGGTTTTAATCCCACCTCGTCGCAGCCGATGGTATGAGTCTACACCGAACAAGTGGCTAGCTCGTCGCGACACTTCTTATAAAACTAAGAAAACGAGTTTTAAATAAATATCTAACAAAAAAGCCTAAAGCTGTGAAATGTTCCTTACTAAAAAAATAAATAAATATCTGCACTATTTTTGGGTGTCACTCATTGGCTTCCAACTATTGTATTCTATTGAATTTTGGGTGTTGTCTGGATCAGATGTCGACAAAGAGTTGGTACATAGTTGTGGCCAGAATAACAAAATAGCTCATCCCTGTTACACATGTTATTTTAGCCTTTACTTATTTGTGTTAATAAAAAAATATCAAATAAAAAAAAAAAGTAGGGACTTTTTTACACATATTGTCACAAACTAAGCAAAGGTTGTACTAAGTGTACCAAAAATAACGATATTAATACATTCTCGTATTATATTTTATAAACACCCAAACCAAAAACTAAACAAAAGTGCGTAAGTTCGTAATTTTTTTTTTTAATAACCTATATACATTTTATTTACAAAATTACCTATAACTACAATCATTTTTTTTTTGTTTTTATGTTTTGAATAGACTCAATAACCCATCTATAAACAGTTTCACAAGTTGGTATAGTGAAACCGGGACCGATAGCTTAACGTGCTCTCCGAGGCGCTATAGTGGTGTTGTCAAACAAATGTACATATTTTTTTTAAATTAAAAACTCATAGGTACACCGGCTTTCGAACCAGGGACCCAAGCGTTTTTAAGTCCAAGGTCTAACCAACTCGGCCACCACGTATTTTTATATAATAAATTATGGTAGGCAATAACGTATTTGCCAGTAATTACAAGTAGATTACGAAAGAATGTCTATGGATTTAAAATAACAAAACAGCAAGTATATAAAATATTATAACTTATATATAAGATAGGTTTTCTAACTTATATTTTAAGCTCTAAGCTCTTAACACAATAATGAACAGAAGTTCATAATGAGATTTTAAATGCAATTGTTAGCAACACAGTGCTTAAAGCGCTCTCCGTTTATACATACAGCGGTTTAGCTTCGAATTACAAAGAGGAGGAAGCGACATACCTACTGTATTATACTTTAAAACACACAATATTTAATACAGTTAAAATTTAACAAAAATAACAATTTAAATTATTGTTTTATTTATTTTATTTTAAGCTTGGTAGTTATAATAGTTAAAGTGTAGTATTATAGTTTCATGCAAGAAATGCTTAGTGGATAAGCGAAACGTGTAGACTGTACAAGTCACATACGAGTATGTTAATGTATATGTAGGGCTCTGCATTTTTTTCATGAAACTATAATACACTTAACAAATCTAGCGGAAGATAAAACAAAAATATTTCAACTATAATTTAAAATAAACTTCCGAAAAATAACGCCTGATTCATTTAATACCAATTGTTTTTTTTTTCCTATGAGTATGGTATAGCTCTTTGAAATATTCGAATTAAACTGACAGAAATCTGTCAGTTTAATTTGAATATAATAAAGCGCGAGAATTGTCCCCCATGCCCAAAATACTAGTTTAGTATTAGTTTTACCATCGGTCTAAATCTGAAAGTAGGAATTAATAGGGAAGTGACCTTAGGCCTAAAATCGCCTTTCGAGCGAAATTTCTGACATGTTCGTCGCCGCCATATTCTCTTCTCAATTCCTTAGCAATAATAATAATAATAATTGTAGGACAATTTACACATATTGCTCTGGTCACAAACTAAGCTCTATGCTTATACTATGGGTACCAGAAACAATGATATAATACATTTTTTTTTTTTTATTTTTTTTTTGTTATAAGCTTTATTTAATTTAAAATATGAACAAAATATTTAACTATTTAATAATATTTTAATACATATTATATTTATAAACACCCAGACCATGACAAATTGTACAGAAAATTATTGATTAATTGGTTACAATAATTTATTTTATTTTGGTTTGTATAGCGAGCGGCCATTTTCTGTTCTCATGATTAAAAAGGCGATTTGATAGATTACTATAGAGCACCTCCCATATACCAGTGGCGTGCAGTCCATATAGGCACAAAGGCACTGCCTACCCCAGAAATTTGGTAATAAAATCATATTAAAAACCTATTATATTTTGCTTTTGTCAATGATATATATATTTTTTATTTTATTTATTTGGAAAAATATACGGTCATTAGCAAACATTACATTAGAAGACATTTTGTATTTCAAATAGCGCCATCTATCGCTATTTTTTTGTACTATTCACTCCGTATTATTTTTGGTTGCCTAAGTTTTCCTTCCAATTTTTCAATTATTATTATTATTGGATTATGCTAAATGTATGTACAGAGTTAGGCACTGCCTTTGTACCTCAAACAATCAAATATTTGTGATAAACTCAAATCTAATAGGACTAGGAGCGCATAAACTGTAGGTAGCAAATCGATTGGCACACAGAACCAATGAAAGAACGAGAACTTCTCTGTACAAAATTGTTGAGAAGTACCGGAGCGCAGGAGTCCTTAGCGGTACAAATATGATATTATACATGTGTCCTGCTCACATGACGCGTGCAGAGCGAGATGGCATGCATATGGGTGGAGCTTGAAGTCGGGAGTTTTTAATATTATCCTACTAATTTGCAATGTTACGTAATTCTAATAAAATTTACCCAAAGTTTAGATATTTTTCTTATGTCATTTATTAATTTTAAAGAAATTGTTTTTTTGTCACTTTCGCATTCTTAGTCGCGTTAAAAATCTTGTACTATATTTATTGTATATTTCTTTTGTGGTCGCGTGCTAGACGTTTATGGTGATAATTTTAATTTGATTGTGTAGTGCAAAACCTTTTAATAATAATAAGTACCTAATGGCTTTTTATTGCTGTTTCAACATTCCGCAAATTTGCTATCTCGCGAAATATATAAATTTCATTGTAGACTAGGTACGTATTTTTTAGACATTTAAAATTGCTAATTTCAAAAATTTTAATCAAAGAAAACTCATTTCTTTGGTATGTTACTATAAATTCTGCCTACCTTATACTAAAACCCTGTGCACGCCACTGCCATATACCTTCAAGGTCTGAACAGCAAGAGATAGGACTTTGTCCCCTTAAAAAAAAAGGGTCAATTTACTATCTTTTTTCACATAATAAAAAAGGTGTCGCATAATTTTTTATTATAATTATCTATAGTATCGGACGGTGGACCTTATTAAGCAGCAAGTCTTATTCGCAGGAACACGCTGGATGCAAGCCACTTCCAACCAGTCCTTTTGGAAATCTATATGAGTATGTACTATCCAATAGTGGACGTCCTACGGCTGATTATGATGATGATAATGATTTAAATCAGTTTTAAATATATTTAAATGTTAAACCACTTTCCCTCTTTTCATTATTAAAAAGATATTAGGTGTGTTAATGCTTTAACAATAATTAATATGCAGATAAGCTCCTTTAGTAAATATTCTGGTTGAGAATAACTGGGATACTAGCATTGTCTTCTCTTATTATAACTGAACTGTTTATACTGGGTATTTTTTTATCACAGTGAATAAAAAATATGATGAAAATAATGGAACACATTAATTAATTTTAAAGTCGCCCATACAAAAATATTCAGATAAAAATATGATTTAAAGTACAAAAAAATACATACATACATATCATCATGCGTGCCTTACGGCGCCGGAGACCATCAAATCAGCCTCAGGGTACCCAGCGGAGGGCTTTTTAATCCCACCTCGTCGTAGCCGATGTTATGAGTCTACACCGAACAAATGACTAGTTGCCGCGATGTTTGGATATACTTAATAAACAGTTTCACAAGTTGGTATAGTGAAACTGGGACCGACAGCTTAACGTGCTATCCGAGGCACTATAGTGGTGTTGTTAAACAAATGTACATAAATTATTAGATTAAAATCTCATTGGTATCTACACACCGGGGATTGAATCAGGGGACTAAGTGTTTTTAAGTCTAAGGTCTAACCAACTCGGCCACCATGTTATCACTTTAACTTTTATACTAAACTCACGATTGGGACGCCGCCTCTTGTCTAAAGGTATTTTATTTGCTTGATACGAAGAAAATATGTATTTTTTGGAGTAATTTTAATCATAACCGCTTATACATGGTGACTTTGAAAGGATGTACTTTGGGCTAATATGAGGTTCTACTGATCAATGCGAACAACTTTTTCTATGGAACCATGTGCCGCAAATGAAAAAAAAAATTGGTTTCGATGTTGGGGAAGCCAAATTTTTTTTTCATTTGCGGCACATGGTTCCATGAGAAAAGTTGTTCGATCTGATCAGCAGAACCTCATATTAGCCCAAAGTACATCCTTTCAAATTCACCCTGTATAATACTTTATTTATCCGGAACTTTTTTTAAAGAATAAAATTGTTTGTTATATTATGTTAAAAGACTATACGAGACTGGCATGATCACTAAGCGACCAAAGGTAATAAATAAATTTAGAAAAAAGAAAAATAATGTTCTACTAGGTATCGCCCAATTAATAATATTCGTGTTTATCGCCGCCTGCTTTGTATCCGCATCATTTCGCCGGCCTAGTAGTGCGGTGATCAATACTGTTCAACAACAATGTATTAATCGTTCCCTGAATTTGGACTTTGTAAGTCCGCTTTTTGTCAGATAGACACAAAGACACATGCCGTGCCTATACTTCAATAAACAATTAAGCATCATAGACGGTGCAGATACATATACTATTTTATATTAAAATATAGTAAAAGAAAATGTTATATTATTGGAAAAATAAAAATTCAAAAAAATTTTTTTTTAAAGAACCAATAAAATACTAAAAAATAAACAAACCTCTGAAAGTCGACTCGAGGATATTCATCACTTGTTGCAAGGGTCTGGTGTTAAACTGGTAGCTACGTACACCAGTCACATCACTCTATCACAGAAATGTTACGAAATCTACCCTAAAGCGATTCCGGTATACATATATCCTGAGAGAAATAGCATTAGTGTTGTGCCGAGTTGGAGTTATCGATAATAAATACAAAATTCTAAAATACAAATTATATGATCAAAATATTTCCGGCATTTTTAATTGACGCAGAGAGCAAATGTACGCCACTTCGCACGTCTTCTACATATTTCCCTATTTTTTTTTTCAGACTTCGTAATTTTTCCTTTTTTAGGGTTTATCTCGAACTTGATCTCGACCTATACTCACTTCCCTAGTTTCCTTCACATCCATGTATCGATTCACACAGCTTATTTTTCAGACTTCATAATTTGTCCTTTTTTAGGGTCATCTCGAATTTTTTGATTTGTAAAGACGTGCTTTGGTCGGCCACGTAATCCACTAACACTAGGTACTTTTACTACATAATAATAGTAATAATATTATTATAAATGACATTAACTACATATTGCCCTGCACTACAACGTCGAAGGTTTAACTAGTCTATGGGGGCGGTCGATATATATTTTATTCGTCATCCAAAGTGGCTGGACCAACTTAACACAACTCTTTCAATATTCGATACAACACCATAGTGGCATAGTCTGTTTTTCACTCTTTTTCTCATCACCTATTTCTAATTCGGTCTCTGAGGGTTACACCACACATTTTTCTCTTTGATCTTTTTCTTTTCTATTTCAACCGCATTAATGTTACTTGCATGCTTCTTCTGCCATTCCCAAATATAAATTTATAAGTTCAAAAACTATATCGATATAAACTTTATACCCCCTCTCTAATCCAAAGACTACGCTTCATCTTCAACAAAATCTCTTGTATTTCCTGAGGGCGTCTATCTATATATTCATACATATACTATATATAACTTCATCCACATATCAAGCTAGAGAGAGAGTTTCTACAGAACTCTCGTATATGTATGACCACGTATTATGTATATCTATCATTATGACATTCCCTCAAGACTTAAGATACGTATGTTTGTTTATTTACTTACTATATGCTGTAGATTTGTAGATATGCGGTTAAGGTCGTCAGAACGCTAGGTATATAAGATGGTTCGTTAGTCAAGAAATATTATAGTATATAAAATATAGTATAAGAATATATTATGTAGAATTTCGAAGTAATAAACTACCTTTTATATATTGGAGCACGACATGTGACTTTGTAGCAACCTGGTGGTAAGCAGACCTACAAAGTAGATTGATACAGATTAATATAGCACTCACTATGCCGGCTAAATGATACGTTGACGAAATGGGCGGCGACAAAGACGAATTTGCATTACGATTGTACATTAAGGACACTGTATTCGTAATTGCGAAGTCAGCGTTCTCCATATAAAATGAGCTTTCGCACTTCTAGTGTTACTCGACAATGGTTTGTCGCAGAATTAAAATAATATTTTGTCGGTCATTGTAAATATTAATTTATTTATTTGTTAAGGGTATTTTTATAAATCAGAAATAAATCTTTTTTATATTATAATACAAAAACCAACATAAAAATAATAATTGAACTTCGACTATGGGGCTTAGCATAACCACATCGATACAGTTTGACAGTCGATATATATACATATATATATATCTTCACGGGCGCCTTACTGCGCCCGTGACCGCCTAGACGGCCCCAGGGTACCCAGCGGAGGGGTTTTTAATCCCACCTCGTCGTAGCCGATGGTATGAGTCTACACCGAACAAGTGGCTAGCTCGTCGCGATGTTTTGAATAGACTCAATAACCCATCTATAAACAGTTTCACAAGTTGGTATAGTGAAACCGGGACCGACAGCTTAACGTGCTCTCCGAGGCACTATAGTGGTGTTGTCAAACAAATGTACATAATTTTTTTAATTAAAAACTCATTGGTACACACCGGGATTCGAACCAGGGACCTAAGTGTTTTAAAGTCCAAGGTCTAACCAACTCGGCCACCACGTATATAAGTATACGTATACAGTCGATAAAATTAAGTTTATCAATGAACATTCATTCATAATCGATATGTATCGATTTTGTCGATTTATCGAGCCTATCAGCCCTAACAGCCAAGTTGTAATATTGGAAGTACGTTTGTATGGGCGTCAAGTCGACTGCAGGCAAAGCTATTCGCTGCTTTCTCTACAAATTTACTGCCCGTTTCGTAACTGCTCTCAGAAAGGAGACTATCTCCTTGGCAAAAAATCGATATAATAACCTCCTGATAACCGGTAAACATCGAGACTAAATGTGATAGATATAATAGTCATTAAAATTATGGCTGTATGGTTAAAAGATGTATGCCTTGTCACACTGGCGGATAGAAAAAACTAAAATAGTGATAGATGGCAGATCAAAATAAACGATCGCGAAGTATTTTACATACAATTTTTCTTTATATATTTTTTTTATTTTTCCTTGGGGTTTTCAATCATTTTTCTTTTTAAATCACACCTGTGTTGCAGCGAATAAAAAAAAATCAATAGATATTCGAATCGGTAAAGCCGTTTTTAAGTTTTAGCGACACTAACGAACGGCGATTTATTTTTATATATACAGATAACGTTCTACAATTTTGTATAAATGCAATCAGAATTCAAAGCAAATTACAAACAAAGACTAAATTGAACGCAAACCTACCATTGATTACAAAACTTTTGCGTATAGAACAATTATGAAACTAACAACAAATTTAAAATAAAAAAAAGAGGAAGCAACACTATTAAAATAAAGGGGAATACTATATTATTTTGTTACTACATACATACATATATATCATACCGCCTGGACGGCCTCAGGGTAACCAGCGGAGGGGTTTTTTAATCCCACCTCGTCGCAGCCGATGGTGTGAATATACAACGAACAAGTGGCTAGCTCGTCGCGATGTTTGGATATACTCAATAAGCCATCTATGTACAGTTTCACAAGGTGGTATGAAACTGGGACCGACAGCATAACGTGCTCTCCGAGGCACTATAGTGGTGTTGTTAAACAAATATACTAATTGGTACACACCGGGGTTTGAACTAGGGACCTAAGTGTTTTTAAGTCTAAGGTCTAACCAACTAGGCCACCACGTATATATTTTGTTACTAATCTAGTAAAATTAAAATATTATTTATAAAAAGGTTGTAATTTGGGCTCATATGAGGCTTGCTGAATAAATCAAAGCACTTTTCTCATTGAACCATGCATATGTTTTTTTCTCATTTAGGACACTTGGCTCCATGGGAAAAATATTTTGAAATGTTTTTGTAAGCACCTCTATAAATTAAAATATTTCTAGAGATCATGTCGTTTGCTGATTCAGGATTTGTTTGACTGTCTTGGCCTATAGATTTCTGATTGCGTGCCTTCACACAAAATTTGGACAGTGATTATTTGGCTCTCTGTACATATGTATATATAATATGCTGTTAAATAAATGAACAAATATTTTTTTATTATACTTTACACTCATCTTTAATTTAGTTAAAAATACAGTTAAGTAGCCAAAAACCCATTTAATGCACTTCCTCCATTTTGATTTTCAATTCAATGAAAACTACCTACATAATGACTTTCTCTGCTGGAATTGTTGTGAAATGGTGAAAATATTTGTGAAATATCGACAGATGTGGCGAAAAGTTTCGATAACGTCGAGGGAACTCACCCAACTGTATTTTGAAGTAAAACTCTTGTAATCAAAATATTATCATTTTGGCTACAATTTCATTGTTGCAATAAATGTTATTTTTATATTTTTTGTTTCAATATATAAAAAAATCTACTCTTTAAATTTTTATTTCTATAATCATATTTGCAATTACTAAACTTTTTTGTAAAGTAGCAGAAATAAAAAAAATACCTGCGTGTTTTAGTCTGTGGGTTTACCAGTTTTTAGGAGACTATTACGTCAATTCCTTATCAAGGTGGTAGTCTCCTCAGAGTGGGGTTTGAAAACGAGCAGTTGATTTGACATTTGACTTTGACGTCTCCTATGACATAACCGCATCCTTTAGCCGGCACAATGGAGCGATATTTATTGATCGACCCTATTCATGGAATTTGTAAGTAGTAGTGTATTTGTAAGTAGGTAGAGATACCAGTTCATATGCTGTGCTCCAATAAATAAAAAAACTTGATAAAATGCTCACTAAAGAGGAATTAATAACTTAATAAGGAATTATATCAAAAACTTTTATTCTATTCGAAGCCCCGAACACTGTATCTCTGTACAAGGTGGGGTAGAAATAATGTCATACTGTGTCTTTTACAGTTATTTACATAGTAAGTTACCTTGTTTCTACCTGATAAGCGTACCTACAAAGTCCAAAATGGCAAATTTGCATTACGAGTCTATTTTATGATTCATCGCTGCTTTATCGCCAAATCAACCGCCCGTTTTATAACCGCACCCAAAAATGTGACTAACACAAGAAAACGAGTAGTCTACTGACAACAGGTAAACCCAAAGACTAAACCCGAAAAATGACACTTGCCGGTTTTTACATTTATATGGGCCCTTTCATGGCCACGTGGAAATGATGGTCATTCTGAAAGGATGCGACCAACCGCTTAGCCATAGGCAGCACAGTCGAGTTTAGAAGTATGAGGATGCTGGTATGTCAAACTTATGGTATTTATTTTATTTATTTAATTTAAATCTTTATTGCATACAAAATACAAAGGCGGACTTAATGCCGCTAGGCAATCTCTACCAGTCAAAACTTCGAGACAATAAAAGCAGTTAATAAGTGAGGTAGGTGCAATATAGTAACTGAGTATATAAACCAGTGAATATTATATAAAATACTTACAATCTATTATACACTACTTAAATATATCTTATATATATACATACATAAACTACATATACACAATACTACCAACTACAAAATGAGAAAGGATAAGTAACAAAGTGGAAAGGAATAGAATAATGAAAGATAAATAAAAACTACCTATGAATTTAAATAGTAATCATATACTCTTTTTTTAAATATGACTCTATTTGGTGATTGTCTTATTGGTATTATATTAGTATTATTGATTGGTATTAGTTCTCGATCAAAATCAAAAATCTCGATCAAAATCAAAAAATATTTATTTCATGTAACTTTACAGATATTTATGAATAGTCAAAAACACACCCTATATATATCACGGGTGCCTTACGGCGCCCGAGACCGACTAGACGACCCTAGGGTACCCAGCGGAGGGGTTTTAATCCCACCTCGTCATAGCCAATGGTATAAGTCTTCACCGAATAAGTGGCTAGCTCGCCGCGATGTTTTAAATAGACTCAATAACCCATCTATAAACAATTTTACAAGTTGGTTTAGTATAGTGAAACCGGGACCGACAGCTTAACGTGCTCTCCGAGGCACTATAGTGGTGTTGTCAAACAAATGTACATATTTTTTTTAATTAAAAACTCATTGGTACACACCGGGATTCGAACCAGGGACCTAAGTGTTTTTAAGTCCAAGGTCTAACCAACTAGGCCACCACGTACTCGTACATGCTGAGCTCCTATAAAAAAGGTAAAATAAAATCTATATTTCATTAATTAATAAAAACAGTTACAAAAATAAACCCAAATATCAACACAGCCTTGATGTCCGAAGAAAATTGTAATTTCGATACACCGTCAAAAAGAAGATTAACAAAGTTTAATGAAAACATTCAGAGGGTTAGCATCAACTTTCAACCCCTAATAAAAGGCAAAAGTAAACAGGTGCTGGATAAATAGATGAATATAATGAAAATAATAATGTTGGAGAAAGGAGTCGTTATAGATAGGGATGTGTAGGTTAATATATCGATGAACGCTAAATTAACCAATTTTATGCATAAAAATATCTTCACTGGTGCCTTACGGCGCCCGAGACCGCCTAGGCCTCGTCGTAGCCACTATAGTGCCTCGAAGAGCACGTTAAGCTGTCGGTCCCGGTTTCACTATACCAACTTGTGAAACTGTTTACAGATAGGTTATTGAGTCTATTCAAAACATCGCGACGAGTTAGCCACTTGTTCGGTGTAGACTCATACATTTATTAATATTTTTTTTATAATTAAAGGGGGTCAATGTATATGTTTAAATATAATAATGTATAGGATATTTTACATATATTTCCACAATCTTCAGGTTTTTGCTATGTGTATCAGAATTACTGTACTATACATATTAATGTTATTAAAAAAAACAGATAAACAGATTCCTGCTTCGTTGTAGCCGATGACTTAATAGCCTGTCCAAAATAGTAAAATTTTGGTTTGTCAAACTAATGTACATTAAAAAAAAAACTCATTGGTATTCACCGAGTTTACACCCGTGACATAAAAACTGTAGTGTTTTGATAATAATAATAATAAATAGTTGCATAAATATGTACAATTTTGTGTTATATAGCTTATCCAACTAAGTTGTGGTGCAAATTAATATATAATTTTAATTTACAGGCATAACCAACTCGGCGCACACCGCGTATATAGAAAGTTAAAGTAAATATAAAAAAATATATAGATAAGCAATGTCCCAACACTACTAAACCTCTAACAATAATCGCCGACAATTCTTTGCACACAATAAGCAACAAAGAAATCCAGGCAACCCTAATTTCGGTACCAAAAAATAGGCACAATATCAGAGCCTAAATTAAACCGTTTATGTACCATAAATAAATGTAATTTTCTGACAGAATAATTGTTATTTTTTTACAAAAGTTTTTTAATAATAAATGTAATATAAATAAAAGAGGATCTTGAATTACTTCAAGATCTTCTGCAGCTTTGCTTGCCCAAAATAAAAAATGATAAATACAAGAAACATAGCTCTTCTTACGAATTTCTAGCGTTTTCGGTGGAAATCTTGGGACCATGGTCACCAGATGCAATAAAATTTGGTAGTAATCTTGGAAAACTTCTAATTGATGCATCTGGGGACCATCGAGCAAGATCCTATTTTTTCCAACGAATATCGCTGGAAATTCAGAGAGGCAATGTTCAATGTATTTTGGGCACATGCGCAACTTCGCAGGATCTACAAGAATTTTTTAATTTATAATTTTTAACATTGTTAATATCAAATTTTACTCATAGCCAATAAATTTAAATTGATTATTCCTCATAAAATATTCAATAATTAATTATATAAATAAAGATTTATTCCTAAAAGAAACTTTTTTACAAGAATGTACTTAATAGAAGTCTGAATTTGACGTTATTTAAATATTTTCAACAAATACGTTCATTCATTAAGAAATTCCTAGAAAATTATGACAAATGAAAATGTATTATTACACTCAAGAAGTTGGAAATTGACAACCAATTAATATAGAAATATGACGTAATAATACTAAATTAATATGACAGAAATATACGTAAAGCTACAATATTAAAATATGACAATTCCGTTGAATTTGGGATTCAAATATTGTCCCTTGAGAGGATTTTTTCAAGCGGCAACATTACGACAGATACTGAAATCCATTATCCGTCAGAGCCTATTTTGGAACATAATTTGGATTTTAAATTAGGAACACCTGTTGGATTGTTCGATAAATTTTTGGGAAGTACGTTAATGTGTTTACGTTACGAAAATTACGTTCCCGTTTACATTGCTTTTGTTTCTAAACTGGGAATTAATTTGTTCGACATTCGCTACACCTGCTCTGTTAATGGGGCGTTAGCTATCACAAATTTGCGATCGTTAAGTCGGAATTGTATTCGAACTGTTAAATTGTATTACTTGTATAATTTACATTTGGTTAAGTTACGTATTTTAACGGATGCTTTGCGCTCTTTTTATTTTTTATTGGAGCACGGCATATGACTTTGTTACCTGATGGTAAGCAGCAGTAGCGTGCGTTCCATATAAGCCAAAAAGTCATGAAACTCTAAAATCTAGGGTATAAATAATATACAGCCTTATTATTATTTATATATATGTTATTTATATACATGGTGGTTGGTTAGACCTTGGACTTAAAAACACTGGTTCGAATCCCGGTGTGTACCAATGAGTTTTTAATTTGGAAATTTATGTACATTTGTTTGACAACACCACTATAGTGCCTCGGAGAACACGTTAAGCTGTCGGTCCCGGTTTCACTATACTAACTTGTGAAGCTGTTTATAGATGGGTTATTGAGTCTATTCAAAACATCGCAACGAGCTAGCCACTTGTTCGGTGTAGACTCATACCATCGGCTACGACGAGGTGGGATTCAAACCCCTCCGCTGGGTACCCTGGGGCGGTCTAGGCGGTCTCGGGCGCCGTAAGGCACCCGTGATGATACATATACATATATATATGTAAAAACATATTTTTATTAATGATTAAAAATAATATATAGCCACTAGATTATTTATACTCTTTATTCTGGGGTATTTTGTTGCTTTTTGACTTATATGAACCGCATGCCATTGGTAAGCAGCCTTACAAAGTCCATGAATGGGGTCAATCGATAAGTTGTTATTTAACAATATTGATCGCTCCCACTATGCTTTATTGTCATCAATGAAGATATATTTGCGTAGCGAGTCTATTTTAATTTCCTCGCTGTTTTATAGTTCAATCAATATTTCGTAACTGCACCCTAAATGAGTCTCCATTTAGGGTGCCACCACAAGGCAAGAGTTCGATGCAGTAGCCTAAAACCGAAACATAACTAGGTCACTTGACAGTTTTTGCATCTTTATGGGTGGTGATAACGAGACCGGTACTAAACCATGTACGTACGTTTTTCTGTACAGTTGGTCTTGATCTGGCTGTTTATTAAATTAAATATAATATATACTCGTACCAGTATAATTGTTTCTCGTACACACAGTACAAACCTAGAACTTAATTTTTGACCAGGGCAATATGTAAAACCAAAGAAAGACCTAATGTATCCGCACGGCACCAAAACAGCAGGGTGGCCACTTTTTTGTCGAATACGAATTTCCAGAATACGACTCTTTCAGATTTTCCAGTCACTTTTATTAAATTGTCCCTACCTTAATGAGCTTCAAAAAGAAAAGAAATAAATCCCAAAAATATATTATTTGTTTTCTAAAATTGTTTTTTGAGAAAAAAAATAGTATTTGAGATAAAAATTATTAGAAAAGAGAAACTTTCGAAAGCTTTATTTTTAGCAATATTTTCGAAAAATATTGAGCAACAAAATATATTTCACATTCTTAAAAAAAATAGGATTTTTGAACTTAGATGGTATCGCCCCACTTAGGTTGCCAGTCGTTTACAGTAGCAAGTAGTGTGTGTACTTTAAATATTTTCCCTGACCTTCTAGTGTTTTCCTTGACATTTCCATGACTTTTCCAGTCTCCAAAAAATGTCTGACTTTTCCCGGTTTTCCATGTTTCCCAGAAAGTGGCCACCCTGAAAACACTTTTAAACACCACCTTTTTAAAACCCATCTTAACAAATGATGCATCAAACAAAGTGTATACAGTTTATTTTGTACTTTACCACAAAGTTCGTGAAAGAGGTCGCATTAGCCAGCGTCGTTTATCACCATGACAGATTCTTCCACCGCGCCCTCTAGCGGCGCAATGACAAATGTTGTGGTCAGGTAAAAAGGCGAAATGTTTCTAAATTTCACTTAACTGCTTCTTGATGGTTTTATAAACTAGGTCTTGATGGATATAAATCATTTTGCTGAAGAATTCAACAATTTAAAATGGTGCCTTGTTGATTTTTAAAGGTTGTACTTTGTACTTCAGGCTCTACTGGTTAAAAACAAAAAAAAACCTATGGACCATGTGTCGCTAATTAATATTTTCTCTTCTCTGTACAAATTGGTTATTATAAATAATAAGAAATACTATTACGGGTGCCTGTTTTAGCTCCCGAGAACCGTTTAAACGGCCTCAGGGTACCCAGCGGAAGGGCTTTTAAACACACCTCGTCGTAGCCGATGGTATGAGTCTACACCGAACAAGTGGCTAGCTCGTCGCGGATGTTTAGACTCAATAACCCATCTATAAACAGTTTCACAAATTGTTATAGTAAAACGATATATATAGGGATGCAATAATCTTCTGAAAAAAAAAAAAAAAAAATCGAAACATTATTAGGTTAGTTGGTCTAGTAAAGTTATATACAGGGTGTTTGGAAGGGAGCTGTACATACGCCTAGGGTAGAAACTAGGGATAGTCTGCTACCTACCCCCGCCCAATATATTGACCATGGACTGAGGATGTTTAAAAAAAATCAAAAGAACTCCAACCCTGTTAGTTTTTTTTTAAACCCCATAGAAAGTTGCCCTTAAAATTATTTCTTTACCTTACTACGGTACTTCAGGCCCCATAACTTTTCTTTTCCACAATTTTCTGGTGTAAAATATTTTTTTGCAGGACCCTAAGATTCTAACGATTAAAACAAGACCATTAGCAGACCGGTCCCATGGATAGATTTTGAGCTACAGGTAGTTTTAGTAAAAAATTCACAAAAAAGTCAAATATAAAATAAAAATAAACCTTGAGGCCAAGGTCAATTGGGCGGGGGTAGGTAGCAGACTATCCCTAGTTTCTACCCTAGGCGTATGTACAGCTCCCTTCCAAACACCCTGTATAATAGACTTCTAAAAAAAATGCTTATTTCTATGTAAATCATAATACGACAAAAGTATATTTCATACTAACAATGTTTTCGTTAAAAAGTATAAGAACGTTAGGTATAAGAAAGTATAAGAACATAAGGTATAAGAAAGTATAAGAAAAGAAGCTTACAGAATTTTATTTAACTTTTATACAAAAAAACATAAAAATACGAACTCATTCAAACTTTGGTGATGCTAATTTCAATACGTATTACTTTCTGCATTATCTTGAAGGCTTTTCTTAGTTAAATCTGAGCCTTAATTCTTTGGGATAAAGCTCAAAATTTGTTTAGAATTGGAACCCTGTTATTACACAATTTTAAAGTCTATTATTTTTTTTATTCTTTAGATGCTTAATAAAGTTGAAGTAAATAAAATACAAATATCATCACGGGTGCCTTAAGGCGCCCGAGACCGCCTAGACGGCAGTAATCGAACCAAGCCCACAGACCCGCAGGCCAAAACCGAAACATGACTAGGTCATTTGGCGGTTTTTGCTTGGCATCTGGATAACGAGTCGGTTAGACATTTTTAGATGCAAAAAATAGGCTCAGGTGTTGATTTAGCCCGCTTTTGTTTGAACTGCGGGCTATTTTGTACCCCGCAAACATTCTACTTAATAACAACTTCGTTAGGCCGACCGACCTAACGAACCGGTCTCGTTATCACCGCCCATACAGATGCAAAAACCGTCAAGTGACCTAGTCATGTTACGGTTTTAATCTGTGGGTTCATCGGTTTTCAGGAGACTACTACATCGATTTCTTGACGCTAAGGCAGCGAGTATATTAAAATATACTTGTACAATTCGTCATTTTCGCCCTCCATTTCGTAATCACATAATTTAGCCGGCATAGTGGGAGCGATCAATATTGTTTAAGAACTAATATTGATTGACCCCATTCATGGACTTTGTAGGTCTACTCACCACCAGGTAGATACAAAGTCACATTTCGTGCTCCAATAAATAAATAAAATAAAAAAATAACACTTCAACTTTATATATTATATACGTGGTGGCCGAACACCACTATAGTGCCTCGGAGATGACGTTAAGTTGTCGTCGGTCCCAGTTTCACTATAACAATTTGTGAAACTGGGACCTCAAAAGACCACGGAATCAAACAATAACATATAATCACGCCGCGCCGTGATTCAATAAATAAGGCCTTTTAGGTAGCAATATGGATTTTTATTTATGGATATTATTAAGTTTTCCTCATATTACATTACAACATCATCTAAACCCTGGGGAAATAATGACGCGTATAATTTTATTTTAACGGTCCCAAGTAACGCAACTTGATGTATCGAGTTCAGAACGATGTTAAGAAATATACTATGTTGCCAACATTTTGTGAAAAAATGTAAACACAGTTTCTGAAAAAAAAGTGACAGCTGATTTTTTTTTTTTTTGAATATTTCTCTTGGCGAGTATTTATAAATAAGTAACTTTTTCTTGTACACAAACTAAGCTCTAGAACTACGCATACCTACCAAAAACAACGATATTAAAACATAATTATGTATTTATAAATACCCAGACCACGATAAACTGTAAAGAAAACGTACATTTTTTTTACCATGGGTACGGATTGAATATACGTGGTGGCCGAGTTGGTTAGACCTTGGACTTAAAAACACTTAAGTCCCTGGTTCGAATCCCGGTGTGTACCAATGAGTTTTTAATTAAAAACATTATGTACATTTGTTTGACAACACCACTATAGTGCCTCGGAGAGCACGTTAAGCTGTCGGTCCCGGTTTCACTATACCAACTTGTGAAACTGTTTATAGATGGGTCATTGAGTCTATTCAAAACATCGCGACGAGCTAGCCACTTGTTCGGTGTAGACTCATACCATCGGTTACGACAAGGTGGGATTAAATCCCCTCCATTGGGTACCCTGGGGCCGTCTAGGCGGTGTCGGGCGCTGTAAGGCACCCGTGAAGATATGTATGTATGTGTACGGATTGAACCCACGACCTCCGGATACAACATCAAAGGCGCTACTACTAGTCTACGGAGGCTGCGAGAATAAATCCCTATTTGTCCATATTATTATTTGAATAAATATAGTACTTTATACTATATTATTATTTATTTATTAGAATATTTTAGAAAATCTAACATTTTATTAAATGTTTAGATGTCAGAAAAAATAAAATTAATAATATATGAGGCTAAGTATGATTTTAAACAGATACCAATATAATCAATAAAACTGTGTTCCTTTGTACAATTTGCGGAATGTATTGTGACTAAAAAATGCTAATACAAAACACGATTTAAAAAAAAAACAATAGTGCAACTAACTGTAGTTTATTTAAAAATAATCATAATTCAGACGATATACAAAGCGCTGATTACTGTTTAAATATGCATGAATAAACAAAAGTATTTTTTTTATTGTTGACATTTATGATAAGACATATTGAAATAAAGTATACCTACTGGCCTTCTTGCAGAGATTTATAAATTGCTATCATCACTTCTTGTTTATGACATTATTATATTAATATATTATGTTCATGAACTGGGCCTTATTTGGCCCATGTCGGGAAAGTGGACAATGATGGGTCGCCATATTTTTGTGACAGGTTCTTTATATAATAACATTATGTAGGAAAATTTGCGCATATTGCTCTGTAGCCCAAGTGTGAGTTTTTTTAACATTTACTTTCGCGTTAACTATACTACTGCGTTAACATTTTGACCAATCACACGCTCGCATTTTTAGTTCTCGAGATGGGTCATTGAGTCTATTCAAAACATCGCGACGAGCTAGCCACTTGTTCGGTGTAGACTCATACCATCGGCTACGACAAGGTGGGATTAAATCCCCTCCACTGGGTACCCTGGGGCCGTCTAGGCGGTGTCGGGCGCTGTAAGGCACCCGTGAAGATATGTATGTATGTGTACGGATTGAACCCACGACCTCCGGATACAACATCAAAGGCGCTACTACTAGTCTACGGAGGCTGCGAGAATAAATCCCTATTTGTCCATATTATTATTTGAATAAATATAGTACTTTATACTATATTATTATTTATTTATTAGAATATTTTAGAAAATCTAACATTTTATTAAATGTTTAGATGTCAGAAAAAATAAAATTAATAATATATGAGGCAAAGTATGATTTTAAACAGATACCAATATAATCAATAAAACTGTGTTCCTTTGTACAATTTGCGGAATGTATTGTGACTAAAAAATGCTAATACAAAACACGATTTAAAAAAAAAAACAATAGTGCAACTAACTGTAGTTTATTTAAAAATAATCATAATTCAGACGATATACAAAGCGCTGATTACTGTTTAAATATGCATGAATAAACAAAAGTATTTTTTTTATTGTTGACATTTATGATAAGACATATTGAAATAAAGTATACCTACTGGCCTTCTTGCAGAGATTTATAAATTGCTATCATCACTTCTTGTTTATGACATTATTATATTAATATATTATGTTCATGAACTGGGCCTTATTTGGCCCATGTCGGGAAAGTGGACAATGATGGGTCGCCATATTCTTGTGACAGGTTCTTTATATAATAACATTATGTAGGAAAATTTGCACATATTGCTCTGTAGCCCAAGTGTGAGTTTTTTTAACATTTACTTTCGCGTTAACTATACTACTGCGTTAACATTTTGACCAATCACACGCTCGCATTTTTAGTTCTCAAAAATTCCGCTTGGAGCGCTGAACTATTTCCCATACAAATTTTAGTTAACTCAAACGCAAAGTAATAGTTAGAAAACTCACACTAGGGGTACTGGTCACACACCAAGCTCGTACTGTAAACTTGTACTATGTGTACCAGAAACAACGATTAATACATATTATATTTTATAAACACCCAGACAATAAAAACTATATCTACAGAAAAACGTTACATTTTTTTGTATGGGATCGCACCTAGGACCTCCGGATGCAACGCCAAAGATGCAACGACTAGTCTACGGAGATGATTTGTACCTATTATACGAGTATACAGGGTGAATTTTTCAAGTGTGCCTTCAAGGCCAAATCCTAAACTACAAGGAATAGCGAAAAATGCTTAAAAGAGTCTCGGGGCCCATTTTGATAAAAACTAAAACAGGTTGATTTTAAATAAAAATATCGATTCCAGGTTCGATTTCCGGCTAAGAGAAAACAGTTTTCAAAAATCTAATGATGCAGATTTAGTTTTTATTAAAATCTGCCTGTTTCTTAAGAACAACCTGAAAGAAAACTACTACCTTGCGACGCAGTAGTCTCCCGTAAGCCAATTATTAACCCACAGACTAAAATCGAAACATGACTAGGTCAATTGACGGTTTTTGCATCTGTACAGATGGTGGTAACAAAACCGATCGGTTGGCCTAGCGAAGTTATGAAAAGACCATTGTGAATAGGTAATTATTTTTTGAGGTCACTTTGGAAAATATGTCGCAATTTATTAATCTCGAAAGTGAACAAAAGATATAGAGTAATTTGCAAAATGCATTCATTATTGCGAAATAAAATGCAAGATAATTTGCCTTTTGCTTGAAGGCTCATTTAGACTGCGTAGCTTTATTTATTTATAATGTACTTTATTTAGATAAACAAATTAATCATAAACCAAAAATGTCATATAATCATTAATGCTCACTGATTTATAATAATAACAATTATTTATTACTCGTACTGTTTTTTTTTTAATTACTTTATTATTACCTACTAATATTATTATTCATTTATATTACAATATCAAAATAATAATGGTATTTTATTTTGTCTTTCCCAAAAAATTGCTGAGATAATGCCTAAGGCATTATGCTTGCCTATATTTATATAGTTTTATGTGCAATAAAAAAATATTTAATAAGGCCGCTTGTATCTTTAAAATGCATTTATTATAATTTTCTCCATACAAACAAATCTAGTTACAGCTAAAAATGGCACTAAATTCATTTAGGGTATTTAATTTTATTGTGCAGGTCACTCAATTTTCTCTTAGTTTATTAATGCATGACATTTTAATGACAAATTCCGCGAAAATGATACATGTATTACGACGTAGCATCGCCAAAATATCTGGGCTTGCATGCATAACGGCGATAATTTGCAAAACCTTGAGAATTGCGCATTCCTGCGATGTTATATCTATATACAATGAGGCGTAACCCCATCGATATAATTTGACAGTCAATAAAATGAAGATTATGAATGAACATTTAGTCATAAACTCAATATGTATTGATTTTGTGGAATCATCGAGTTGCCCCATGGCAGAACAAGATGCCTAGCGGCACAAATAGTAATTTCATTTTTTTTCATTGCGATACATCTGATTAAAGTCTATAATATCGCTACTTTATTATTGATCTAATAAAGTAGCGATAATATAAGTATTTAGCAAATAAAATATAGTTGCGTTCGGTATAAATGCGCTTTTCCGTTCACTTATTGAATAGGGTTGCCCACGCTTGGGGTTTCGACATAGTGACTTACAACTGGGCCAAGAACGTCCTTTCAATCTTTGTTGATTAGTGCATTCGGATTGACGGCTAGATTTGCAATGCTTAAATTGTTGTTATTTTTTGCGATTAAAATCTAAAAAAATGCTTTTTTTATATAATGGAGCGCGGTATTAGACTATTGGCCTCATTTATAAATACTTATTGAGTCCTTAAAGAACACTTTAGTGAAAATGTGTTTAGTCTCTTTTTTAGCAGCAAAAATAAAATAAATAGCAGCAAAGTAAACGAGACAAATACATTTTAAGGGCTTTGTAGTCGACTTGACGCTCATATAAACGTACTTCCAATATTATAACTTGACTGTTAGTCGAAGTTCAATTATTATTTTTATGTTCATAATTGTACGCAATAATAGAGCACGGAATCGCCGCTCGCTGCCCCGCGCGTGGATTCCGTGCTCTGTGGGTTTATGTCTAAATGATCATAGAAAAATAATAAATACAATGAACGACAAAAATATTATTTTAATGCTACAAACAGTAATCGAGTATTACTGGAAGTGCGAAAGTTAATTTCGTATGGAAATACAAGATTTCGCGATTTAGAATGCAGTGTCTTTAACTAGTGTTCTTTAAAGACTCAATAAGTATTTATGATAAAGCTATTTGACTTACCTGATGGTAATCAAACTTACGAAACCCATGAATTCGATTAATCAATACATTGTTGTTTAACATTCAACGTTCGCTCTTACTATTCTAGCTTAATGATGCGGTTCAGAAAAGAACGACGATAAAGTACTTACACGAGTGTACTTTAAAACCCTCACGGTTTTACCGTCAAATTAACTTCTGTTTCGTAACAGAACCTCAACAGAAATGAATGCTGCAGCCTCTTGAAAAGCGTGTTCACAGACTAAAATCCAAAGTGATTTCCGTCTACATCGGCGATGGTAATTGCAACTAGCGAAATTATATCTAGAGGCCCTAAAAAATGAAACAACTGTCCCTTTTCTTGATGATAAAATTGCATCCCAGTCAAAATCCAGTTTTGAAACATTTAAGGAATGTTGCAATACCGGATTGGTTACTTGGATGAGATAAAAATAAGTACCAGAATGTACTCGTTTTTGCAATATACTGGGGTACGTGGTAGTCAAGTAGTAAATTGGTTAGGTTTATTCTTCTAATATTATACTACCGATTTGGGGTGGTACCCGAAGTAATAAAAATACCTAACTTACTGAAATCATTTTTTTTTTTAATTATATTTATTGCCAGTACCCAGCGGAGATTTGAATCCCACCTCGTCTTAGCCGATGGTATGAATCTACACCGAACAAGTGGCTAGCTCGTCACGATGTTTTGAATAGACTCAATAAGCCATCTATAAACAGTTTCACAAGTTAGTATAGTGAAACCGGGACGGACAGCTTAACGTGCTCTCCGAAGCACTTAGTGGTGTTGTCAAGCAAATGTACATTTTTGAATTAAAACTCATTCATACACATCGGGATTCGAACCAGGGACCTAAGTTATGTTATATTTAATAAACGATTATTATTAATGTATCTATAATAGAAGAGAATAGAGTGCATGACTTTTTAGTGTTTATTATTACTGATTGTTTAATGTCATATTTATAGGATTTCGTTATAAGACACATATCTATACTAATATTATAAAGCTGAAGTATTTGTTTGTTTGTTTGTTTGTTTGAACGCGCTAATCTCAGGAACTACTGGTTCGAATTGAAAAAATATTTTCGTGTTGGATAATCCATTTATCGAGGAAGGCTATAGGCTATATAACATCACGCTACGACTAATAGGAGCGGAGTAACAAAGAAAAATGTTGCAAAAACGGGGAAAAATTATTCCTTTTGAGAGCGTACGCTGCGTAAACGGTTAACGTTGCGCGGGTCAGCTAGTATAGTATATGGCAGCAGGGCGGGTCGCATTTGTTTTTTATAAAATGGAAAACGCAACAATTACATATTGAAGTCTCTGAACGGACTGGTTTCCGAAGAAAGGGAAAGGGCATTTATCCATGTGAATGAAGAAAAAGGACAACCGGTACGTCATCTGCAGCAGTCGACTAACTTGTTGGATATTTATAGAAATCGACAAGTTTGGTATTAATAAGTGTAACTGATGGGTTCTGTTACTAAAAAAATATATATAAAAGTTTTTTTACTTGTGGACGATAAGATATCGAAATTTTGGCAGGAGCTATACCGCCTCCGTAGACTAGTGGGTGCACCTTTGGCGCTTTATCCGAATGTCGTGTGTTCGATTCCCACCCATAGCATGAAATATTCGTACGTTTTTCGGTACAGTTTGTTTGTTGTTTCTGTTACACGTAGTTCAAGTCTAGAGCTTAGTTTGTGCCCAGGGTAATATGTGTGTAATATCGTTCATATTATAATTAATATTATTACTTAGATTTTCTTGTAGTTGTAACCTCTATGGCTATTATTATATTTATGGTGCTAAACGTATTGTGATAAGTAAACTCTATGGCTATTATTATATTTATGGTGCTAAACGTATTGTGATAAGTAGAGGGTGATTACGCACACAACGCTAAGCTAAACTTTAATTGATATTATAAAATTCTGACGACATTACAGAGACATTAAAACTTGATAGATAACTACGTAATTTTGGTTAAAGTTTAGCTTAACGTTGTACGGCATAATAACAGGAGGATTACATTGTGGATTGTAGAGAGGGTAGTGAACACAGTGCAGGTCTGGTTCAAAAGGCCTTTAAACCTACTTCGCGGTCTCAAGTCCGGGAACGCTGTAGTTCATTCCCCTGCCTTCTAACCACTCGATGAACCTGGCACCCGCTCGGTGAAACCATGGATAGCTAAGAACATTGTCTCTCAGGGATTTATTAATTTAAATTTATCATTACGAATAAAATAAATCACTTGTATTTGTTTTCCCAACCTAACTATTGTAAAGTGTCAATACATTTTATCATGGGAAGCAGCGCCGCATTTAGGGTCTTTGGGGCGCTAAGCTAACTCTGAGTTCGGAGCCAAATTTTACATATAAAATAGATTTTTAAACCTACTTCGCGGTCTCAAGTCCGGGAACGCTGCAGTTCATTTGCTTTCAACCACGCGATGGACCCGGCACCCGCACGGTGAAGCCATGGATTGCTAAGAACATTGTCTCTCTCTAAAATTTAACCTTAGAATTACAAATATATTTTCTATTATTAAATTTTTAATCATTTCAGCACACATTAATTTCGCACTGTTCCATTTACCTAACTTTCTAACCAACTTGCACATTTGTTGCTATTGTGGTGAAGGCCCTTGGGCCTATGCATCCAATGCTTACGGCCACTGCAAATGCTTAAATGCGGCGCTGAACGGAAGATTCCATGACGGAGCGGGGTCAAAATACATAATTTAGAGACAAATAAAAGTTAATTTTTCGGATATTACAATATAAGTTGTAATTTATTACACCCCTACAAAAAAATCTTTATTTAGAACATTCAGTCATAATTTATACAGTTATTTTTT
This sequence comes from Monopis laevigella, assembly GCA_947458855.1. Classification (NCBI taxonomy): domain Eukaryota; kingdom Metazoa; phylum Arthropoda; class Insecta; order Lepidoptera; family Tineidae; genus Monopis; species Monopis laevigella. Next base: position 4,690,421 of record OX381594.1, on the reverse strand, counting down.
CCCAATGTGTATATGTACCAGGGTTACCAGACCGTACTAAATAGTACGGTTTTCCGTACTATATGTCACTCGTCCGTACTTTAGTCGTACCTCAGTTCCGACCGTACCTACCTTTACGTACTATTTACAATATACAGTATTACATTATATTTTTTTGTAAGAAAGTAATACTTAAACTTAAAATGAAGATAAATCTGTATATTGTTTAATTCGTTGTTTTCGTTCTTTTGATGATTTAGAAATTTAAGAACACAGGCAAAAAATTAATGACAGGTAGATGCTAGTATGTGATAATTTTGGTTATTTTTTAAATATCGTCACTTTCTCTTCGTTTTGCTTACAAAGGGTATCAAAAATTACAACCACATTGTAGCCACTTAGATTAGGTTTCGCGCACCCACTAGGTGAACCGTACTTTTAAAAAATCCTACCGTAACTTTTTGTAAAACCATACTGGCAACACTGATATGTACGTACAGTAGCCCCTAGTGTGAGTTTTTTTAACATTTACTTTCGCGTTAACTGTACTACTGCGTTAACATTTTAACCAATCACACGCTCTCATTTTTAGTTTTCAAACTTTCCGCTTGGAGCGCTGAACTATTCCCCATACAAATTTTAGTTAACTCAAAAGCAGAGTAATAGTTAGAAAACTCACACTAGGGGTACTGTGCTATTTAACAACATTTTAATGGCTAACAATCTAGATGACAAAGTAATTCTATATAAGGGTTCCGTATGTATTTCAGTAGGGAACCCTAAAAGCGAACGTTAAGCTTTAATACAATTGACTTGGAAGTGTCGTTTTATATGGAACCTCATTTCGTTTAATGCCATAGCCTTTTATTTTCCCGCCGAAATGAAGATAGTTCAAAAGATAAATTGTTTAACTTCACGCCTTTGTTACTCTAATACATACATATCATCACGGCGCCCGAAACCGCCTAGATGGCCCCAGGGTACCCAGCGAAGCGGTTTTAATCCCACCTCGTCGTAGCCGATGGTATGAGTCACACCGAACAAGTGGCTAGCTCGTTTGCGATGTTTTGAATAGACTCAATAACCCATCTATAAACAGTTTCACAAGTTGGTATAGTGAAACCGGGACCGAAAGCGTAACGTGCTCTCCGAGGCACTATAGTGTTGTTTCTAATATATAACTAAAATAATTCTATTATTTTTTTTGCTAGTTTTACAATTATTATCAAGGTTTACAGGTTTCTGAAATTCTATTATATAGTAAGTATTCTATCTTAAACTATAGACTCGTACGTAATACAAATTTCCCTTTGTATAAAGAGCAATATAAAGAGAAATATAAATTTGCATACAACACGCGTTTTGTCACCCTAGACCTACAGCTCAGTTGGCATGTATAAGAGTGGAATAAAATCTCATCGGCGAAATGAGGACGGGTTAATCCCTCCGCTGGGTACCCTGAGGCCGTTTAAACGGTTCTCGGGAGCCAAATAGGCACCCGTGATGGTAATTATTATTTATTTATTAAAATCTCATCGGCGAAATGAGGAAAGGTTAATACCTCCGCTGGGTACCCTGAGGCCGTTTAAACGGTTCTCGGGAGCCAAATAGGCACCCGTGGTGGTAATTATTATTTATTAAAATCTCATCGGCGAAATGAGGAAAGGTTAATCCCTCCGCTGGGTACCCTGAGGCCGTTTAAACGGCTCTCGGGAGCCAAATAGGCACCCGTGATGGTATTTATTATTTATTTATTAAAATCTCTTCTAAATCCTCCAATTTAATTATTGTTGATATATTATTACTTATCTGTATTTACTTGTATGTATATAAAGCAATTATTACTATGTATTATTTTTACCTACTTATCTAAGTAGTTATCTTAAGTTCTAAATCTGATAATCTGATATCGAGGTATAATAAATATTTGTCGTTTTTTTAATAATGAATAGCTGCCTAACCAAACGCACTCATTGTTAAACATTTTTTATTTTGACTATTCATAAATATCTGTAAAGATTTACATTAAATAAATGATTTGATTTGATTTGAGTTATTTATATTGTAAGAATAATATTAGTCCTGTCACACTTCTCTTTAACTATACTAATACTAACCTATAGTAATATAATATAGAGGTAAAGTTTGTGAGGTGGTAGGGGGTAATCTCTGGATCTACTGAACCGATTTTGAAAATTCTTTCAGTGTTAGATAGCCAATTTATTTAGGAAGGTTTCATAACTTAACAACTTCACGCTACGACCAATAGGAGCGGAGCATTAATGTAAAATTTTGGGAAAACGGGGAAACTTTGTTTCTTTTGAGAGCTTCCGTTGTGAGCGCTGCTAAGCGGTTAAAGTTACGCAGGCGAAGTTGCGAAGTCAGCTAGTTTTGTATAACTTTCTGTGAATTCGCTGTTGTCACATATGTATTATCTGTTAGTATCTGTATGTGTCGTTTGTATTCAATAAACCTTTAAAATAAAATAAATAAAGATTACTGCTACACCCGAATATCTTAAAAACAGATTCACTTATCTTGGCTCGCATCACGACAAAACCCTTCGATCTACTTTTAATACAACCCTTGCCTTCCCCTCCCATCATACCACTTTTGTTTCTAAATCGTTTGCAGTGGTCGCTGCAAGACTTTGGAATAATTTACCAGTCAAAATAAGACAATCACCAAATAGAGTCATATTTAAAAAAAGAGTATATGATTACTATTTAAATTCATAGGTAGTTTTTATTTATCTTTCATTATTCTATTCCTTTCCACTTTGTTACTTCTCCTTTCTCATTTTGTAGTTGGTAGTATTGTGTATATGTAGTTTATGTATGTATATATATAAGATATATTTAAGTAGTGTATAATAGATTGTAAGTATTTTATATAATATTCACTGGTTTATATACTCAGTTACTATATTGCACCTACCTCACTTATTAACTGCTTTTATTGTCCCGAAGGTTTGACTGGTAGAGATTGCCTAGCGGCATTAAGTCCGCCTTTGTATTTTGTATGCAATAAAGATTTAAATAAATAAATTATACATAACCGCCTAGACGGCCCCAGGGTACCCAGCGGAGGGGTTTTTAATCCCACCTCGTAGCCGATAGTATGAGTCTACACCGAACAAGTGGCTAGCACGTCGCGATGTTTTGAATAGACTCAATAACCCATCTATAAACAGTTTCACAAGTTGGTATAGTGAAACCGGGACTAACAGCTTAACGTGCTCTCCGAGGCACTAAAATTATGTTAAAAAAAACACTTACTACCAATTGTCTAAATTAATACCTACTATAGTCCAGTTCTTAATACATATTTTATTAGCAAGTTCATTGACATGTCACGTAGTATATCATTATTAATGCCATTATTAGCCGCTAGGGAGCTCAGTCTGAACAATACATTTTTCTAATGACAAAGTCAATGAACCAATGAACAAAGCGCAAACACGCTAGCGTTTTTTTTATTACATTATACAAGGCAACTTTGTGATTTGCTAATATATGAGGCTCTAGCGATCAAATCGAATAACTTTTTTCACATTGCGACACATGATTTCGCAAATGAAAATATAAATTCTAGGCTTCCCGATACAAATTGGTTATTTTAAAAAATTAGTGATGAATGAATGACGAACCAGATATATAAAAATAAGGTGAAGGGCAAACGTGGCCGTGGGAGACCAAGACACGCTTACCATAAATTTTAAATTGGGTAAATTCTACTTGGACAATTTACACATATTGCTCTGGTCACAAACTAAGCTCTAGGCTTGTACTATGTCTACCAGAAGCAACGATATAATACATATTATATTTTATAAACACCCAGACCATGACAAACTGTACAGAAAAAATCGTACTAATATTTTTTGCCATGGGTGGGAATTGAACCCACGACCTCCGGATACAACGCCAAAGGCGCAACCACTAGTCTACGGAGGCTGTCTGATGAGACCATGATCAGATTGAAAAGATTTTAAAATACGGTGCAATTAAAGGTCTCCGAAATCGGCGTGCATGTATGCGAAGAGTTATGACTGTGGACGAGGCAAAAGAAGAAAGTAGAGATAGTGACAAGTGGCGCTCTGTTGTCTCTGCCTACCCCGTAGGGACCTGGCGTGAAGATAAATAAATAGTTTGTATGGAAAAGCATTTTCTTTTCATTTGCGACACAGTTCCATGGGAAAGATTGCTCGATTTGATCAGCAGAGCCTCAAAGTACAATCTTCTTAAGTCACCATAAATGAAAATAAAGGACTAGCTTTTGTATACCCGGCTTCGCCTGTCATAAAAGACTTACTGTTGAGACATATTTACATTTGGCTCTGAGCTTTTGCATCAAACTTATGTGCTTCTTGCTCGGAGCCTATACCCTAACACTTATAGAAATATAAATATTTTATCCATATTTTTTTAAAAAGCTTACTATTTTGAGGGCAAACGAATACCTATTCAGGGCAAACAGGAGAATAATATTTAGGGCAAACTTTTGAGGGCTAAACGGAACAAGCCAAAAATCATGAAGAAATCACTAAATCTCAGCAAAAGATCAGAAATCTATTAATTTGATACCTAAAAAGTGAAAATTATTACATCTTTTTTTTGTCTTTGATATTCTATATTTTGATTATGGCACTTATATACCTATACTATTATTTCGGTAGATACAGATAGACCATTGTGGTAGCTGAATACTTACAAGCAAAAACATGCAAATGACTTAAATAAAAAATAAGTACTAAAATACAAAAAAAGCCTACTGACTACTGCATCTATTTCTTATCAAAGACTTCTATCATGGTGCGGTTACGAAACGGCCGATGGATTTGACGATAAAGCTGCGAGGATATTAAAATAGACTCGTAATGCAAATTCGTCTTTGTTGCCGCCCATTTCGTACCCGCATCATTTAGTCACCCAGTGGGAGCGATCAATATTGGTAAACAACAATGTATTGATCGACCCCATTCATGGACTTTGTAGGCAGATACAAAGATATATGCTGTGCTCTGATAAAAAAAAGATAGTGTCGTTTATTTTAAAATAAAGTCTATACTCTATTTTGGATAAAAAATATTAGTTTATTGAGTATTAAAAAAAAATATTTTCAATCTCTACTGACATTATAACATAGCGTATTATTTCTAAAATCCTTAGTCCTTTACTTTCTCCTTACGGCGCCCGAGACCGCCTTGACGGGCCCAGGGTACCCAGCGGAGGGGTTTTTAATCCCACCTCGTCGTAGCCGATGGTATAAGTCTACACCGAACAAATGGCTAGCTCGTCGCGATGTTTTGAATAGACTCAATAACCCATCTATAAACAGTTTCACAAGTTGGTATAGTGAAACCGGATAATGCTTAACGTGCTCTCCGAGGCGCTATAGTGGTGTTGTCAAACAAATATAAATTCTTTATTGCACTAAAATATACTTTATTGTACAAAGGCGAGCTGAATAACTTAGGCATTATCTACTAGCTAACCTTTAGGAGAGTGAAAATTGTAACTGTTTACAGTACAAATTGTAATTGTTTACAGTACTCTGTGCACCCTATAGGGTGCACAGAGTAGAAAGTAAAATATATAAACTACATACAGACATAAGATAAATACATACATACGCAAATATACAACTACATAAATAATATAGTAAAATAGGTACATGTATATGTGTAAACCTAACCTGAATTGTGATCATGACAAATAAGTAATTTCTTAAAAATGACGAGAGACGGGTTCAGAGGGAGCAAGTTCCACTGGCGAGCAGCTGACAAATGAATCGGAGTATTTGGTAGAGGCATGTGATGGAATCTTTAATAGGTTATTATTTATACCTTCTCATCATTCCACTTTTGTCCCAAAATCTTTTTCAGTTGCTGCTGCAAGACTCTGGAATGATCTACCGGTGGACATTAGACAAGCTCCTAACAGGAGTATCTTTAAGAGACTAGTGTATAAACACTTTCTGAATGTGTGAATGTGTCTTCTCCTTTTTATTATTTGTTTGGGCTCACTCTCTCTCTCTCTCTCTCTCGAATCTCATCCTGTGTTTCTGCTTTAAATAATTATTGTGCTGTGGATAGTGCTATATTGTGCTGTTGCTGTAATATTTGCTATTTCATTATTATGTACCTATGTATATTATTATATATACATATCATAAATTATGTTAATACGTAATATAATTTATGATATGTATGTATATTTAGTGAGTATTAGTGTGTATGTATAATATTTGTATACTCTATTTAATGTATTAAATGTAGTTTATTGCACCTATTTTACCTACTTACTGCTTAATTTGTCCTAAAGGCTTGACTGGTAGAGAATGCCTAGCGGCATTAAGTCCGCCTTTGTACTAAATTTGTGCAATAAAGTTTTTAAATAAAAATAAATAAATAAATTATCAGTAGAACGAAGTAGTAAGTTCGTTTTAATTTGAAAACCTTTTCTTTATTAAGCCTGTTAATAAAATAATTACAAGACTTGAATAGGAAAACTAAGCTCTGAAAAACATCACTTCTTTGCGTTCATTATAACGAAAAAGCTCCCAAAGCTGCGTTCCAGAGATACCGCCGGGTTTTATTTATTCCGCTATCTTGAAAGGACGTATCCTTAACTAAATGGGCTTCTAAATTTAGTTAAATAGAACGCGCATAAATTTAACTCGGTACTGTTTTTTTTTTAATGATTTATTACTATTATTAACTAAAAACAACGTGATAAAAGTATATTATTAAAAATATTGATATAATCAGTCGGATATAATTTTATGGAATATGGCTGCGGGACCCAAAAATATAAAACGTAAAACACGGTCAAATAAGTGTTATGACAAGGAAAAAAGACAAGTGACAATATCCGCATAAACTGTTTTTTTTAAAGGTTTTTGATTATAACTTATAAAACAAACTATATAAAAAATATATATGTAATAGTTTTAAGCGACCTATTCGTCGTAACGTTTTATATTTAATTAGACTTAGACCCATTTTCATCTAGTCTAAACAAAATATTTTTTCTTTTCATTTAGAATTTATATCAGTAGTTTTCTAGATATTTGTTACGAACATGCAGGCAGGAGTTCCTTAGTTGATTTTTTTGCAACACTTAAAGTTTACTTGTAATTGATTTATAGCTAAAACCTGTATAATAAAATTTATCATACATTATTTTCAGCTTAAAACCAATGCACATTCTAATAAGTTTTTTAACCCTACCTTGTTGAACACTAAAAATGTTCAATAGAGGTTTTCTCAATAGGTTTGAAGTATTCAATGGGGACCTTTGGTTGGAGGTCGGGTGGCTTTTGTCATATACGAGGAGTGTTATGACTTTATTTACGTTAAGCTTTAAATCTGACGCAAATGCAGATTAGTGAATATTTTAGAGGCAAGTAGGTTTTTTTTTACTTAATGATATCCTTGGGAATAAATCAAAAACATAAATAGGTACATATTATACATTACACTGCATTCGTAATCGCGTTCTCCATACAAAATGAGCTTTCGCACTTCCAGTAATACTCAATTAGTGTTTGTCGCACAAATACAATAAACTTTTTTTCGATCATTGTAATTTTTTTTTTCCAAATGAAATAAAAACTTATTTATTATAATATTACATACAAAAATGTGTATTACCCATAACAGAAGGTTTTTACGTATAATTAATAATAATATAATAATATGTAGGACAAATTACACATATTGCTCTGGTCATAAACTAAGCTCTAGGCGTGTACTATGTGTACCAGAAGCAACGATATAATATATATATATATATATATATATAATATTTTATAAACACCCAGACCATGACAAATTATACAGAAAAAAACGTACTAATATTTTTTTGCCATGGGTGGGAATCGAACCCACGACCTCCGGATACAACGCCAAAGACGCAACCACTAGTCTACGGAGGCTGTCAAGTCAATTAGCAACATAAAATATATAATAACGTTTGAGTTAACAAAAATTTGTATACAAAATATTACAGCGCCCCAAGCGGAAATTTTGAGAAATAATAATGCGAGCTTGTGATTGGTGGAAATGTTAACAAGTTTTTGTTTCGAGTTAACTATTGTAGTTAACTCGAAAGTTAACGTTAATTGTATACTCGTAATGCAAATTCGTCATTGTTGCCATTTTGTACCCGCATCATCTGGTCGACATAGTGAAGTGACAAATGCAGTTAAACAATAACGTATTGATCGACCCCATTCATGGACTTTGTAGATCTGCTTAACATATGCCTTACTCCAACAACATTTGTTTTTTTTAGATCCAAAAACCTACATATAATTTAATATATTTTTCGTGGGATATTTTAGTATACATATCTTCACGGGTGCCTTACGGCGCCCGAGACCGCCTTGGCGGCCCCAGGGTACCCAGCGGAGGGGTTTTAATCCCACCTCGTCGTAGCCGATGGTATGAGTCTACACCGAACAAGTGGCTAGCTCGTCGCGATGTTTTGAATAGACTCAATAACCCATCTATAAACAGTTTCACAAGTTGGTATAGTGAAACCGGGACCGACAGCTTAACGTGCTCTCCGAGGCACTATAGTGGTGTTGTCAAACAAATGTACATAATTTTTTCTCTTAACTCATTGGTACACACCGGGATTCGAACCAGGGACCTAAGTGTTTTTAAGTCCAAGGTCTAACCAACTCGGCCACCACGTAAATATTTTAGTATAAAAATAAAACTCAGGTCTAAATAGGCTTGTTTATGTATCCAACTAAACAAACGTTAGATGAATAGATTAGATGGATTGTAAGTAATAATGACCACGTTTCTAACAACTATGCTTTAGTTAGATATATCACAATAAGTTCATTGACCTTGGACATGACCCCCAGTGAGGTCATCTAAGCCTACATAAATGTCACGACTAATGTACCCAAGGACATTGACCTTTCGAAGGCCTATGTTAGTAAAAACCTACAGATATAAATATATAAATAGGTACATCCTATGTTTTCTTCTTCAGTTATATACTTTATATATTCCTATGTTAAAAAAAAAATAGCTGGCCGAAATTTATAGTAGTACCAAGCCGAAATTTATAGTAGTACCTAAGCGGGTTTTTTACGGGATTTAATACCGTCTATAGACGATCTCAGGTTACCCAGCGGAGGGGTTCATTTCCACCTCCGATAGCGGATAATATTCTAAACCTAAAGCAGCCATATGGTAACCATGAAAGTCTCCTTTCAGGGTGCGGTTACGAAACGGGTAGTTGAATTGACGATATAATACGTCATTGTCACCCCCCCATTTTGTAATCACATAATTTAGCCGGCATAGTGGGAGCGATCAATATTATTTAAAAACAATTATTGATTGATCCCATTCATGGACTTTGTAGGTCTGCTCACCAGGCTGTCCTTTGTATCTGACCCGGTAGTAACATAGTCACATGCTCCAATAAAAAAAAACATAATAGAAAATCTAAATTGATCTCTATTTTTTTCGAATACGACGTTCTTCTTCACACCAACGCTAGCACAGATGGCATGCATGCAATAGAACAGAGGCTCCACCACGGGTTTGCGCATTGTAGAAACGTAACGTATTCATTTACGCATACGTGAGCAACAACAAATAGGATCGCCTTATTCAATCATGTTACCAAAAATAAAGCGATCTTGGTTGTTGCTCACGTATACGTAAATGAATACGATACGTTTCTACTATGCGCAAACCCATGGTAGAGCTTCAGGTACGGTACGCACGGTGCGTTTTTGGTTCGATTGCTACCGCAAATTTTGATCACAAACCCGTGGGCGACTGGAGAAAGTCGATAACGATGAATTGGAAGCAATTTCATCTTAAACCACGTCGGAAATAGCCGCAGCTCTTAAGAGGAGTATCTGAAGAGGCTGTTCAATGCTCATGCTGATTCAATTGCAAAGTATGACCTCTCCCCGCGCTTGACGGTTAGTCAGTAACGCTACCATATATTTATGTAAACATTCCCCCCGACCCTTAATAAGAGAAAGAGCACATATGAGGTTATACCTACAATTTAGGCAGTAAAGCGACTTTCTGGCCTAAACTATTTTCTACCCCTTAACTTTAATGGATTTAAAAAAAATGGTCACATTTTATTAAAGGAAAAATAAACGATGACTGTACGTTTTCCTTTTTTTAATTTTCTGCCTTGATATTTTATAGGAATTATTTTAATGTGAGGAATTTTTTGCGATTTTTATCGAATTTCAGGGGTTGATATTGTTTTTCCTATACCAAACTTAAAAAAAATGAAAATACACGAGCCTAGATATAGATCGTATTTATAATGCATAGAAAACTCATAAAAATCATGTTTAGTGGGGGGTAACAGTTAGGACCAAAAGGTCGTGAATGTATGGGAAATGTTTGATCAGACTCTGCTCTTATCATTTACGAGTGTAAATGATAAAATAATACTGTACCCCTAGTGTGAATTTTCTAAGCATGAGAGTTTTCTGAGAACTAGAAATGCGGTCGTGTGATTGGTAAAAAAGTTAACGCGGTAATATAGTTAACGCGAAAGTTAACGTTAAAAAAACTCACACTAGGGTTACTGGTTCGTTTTCGTTAAATTGGAATGATAACGAAGCTTGGAAAGTGACCAACGAATCGCTTCAAAGCATAAATGAGAAAATTCATAGTTTTAAGTACATCATTTCAAATTCACCCTGTATTATGGGTTTGGGCTGATTTTACATTAGGGCCAAACCATAATACAGGGTGACTTTGAAAATATGTACTTTGGGCTAATTTTATTTATTAATTTAGGCCTTCTCTTTACAAATTAGTAATATTAAAATGACCAATTTGTATGGGGACCCAATTTTTTTTTCATTTGCGACACATAGTTCCATGGGAAAAGTTGTTTGATTTGATCAGCAGAACCTCATATTAGCCCAAAGTACATCCTTTCAAATTCACCCTGTTTAGGTATACAGGGTGAATTTGAAAGGATGTACTTTGTGAATTTATATAAGATGGTATTTTATCTTATACGTAGGTACGTATAACATAAAATACCATCTTATATAAATTCACAAACCGTGCTCTAATAAAAAAAAAAGATTTAAAAAACAATGAATATCTAAACGAGCTAGTGTAAACCTTTTATTTAAATAGCGTTTAAATATTTATCTAGCTCGAATGCCATTTCAAATAGAAATGCCATACAGTTTTATGGCAAAAGCTTTGCTTTATCAGAAAGTACAACCATTTGCTATCTATACCCACACGCGATAACTGACTATCCATCCGGTAGTCGGATGGCAAAATGATCTTACCATTAATTTACAAAATAATAAATAAACAATATAAACACATTAAATTTATTAAATTAGTAATGAGTATATTTTTTTTACTATGACACAGCAGGACGAGTTCGACCCCGAGTCGAGCCACTTGTTCGGTGAAGGCTCATACCATCGTTTACAACGAGGTGGGACTATAAAATAAACCCTTCCGCTGGGTACCCTGAGGTACCCAGCGGAAGCTGCCTAGGCGGTCTCGAGCGGTATAAGGCACCCGTGAATAATATGTATGTAATGTATGTAATTTTTTTTTGTCCAAACTGGAATGAAATGCTTTAACAGAAGTAAACGCTTATTTTAAAATAAAACTTTTTGTTTTGTCGAATTAGCCCTTAATATTATACAAAGACCGAATCTATATTTAAAAAACTATGATCTTTAAAACCTACCCACAAATATCAATAAAATTATACGTTAAGTACGTACTCGAGAACAATATAAAAAAAACAATTTAGATACACCCACTAAAGCACATATAAATAGTACTAGACCTACTTTCGGACTGTAATTTCACGATATATTACGTGTTCGGTCCTCATCCTCATTGTTCCCTTTTAGTAACGTTTTAAATTATATTAAATATTATATTATATTTATACTTACTATAATACATACATTATAATACATACATTATAATACATATATTATATATACGTGGTGGCCGAGTTGGTTAGACCTTGGACTTAAAAACACTTAGGTCCCTGGTTCGAATCCTGGTGTGTACCAATGAGTTTTTAATTAAAAAAATTATGTACATTTGTTTGACAACACCACTATAGTGCCTCGGAGAGCACGTTAAGCTGTCGGTCCCGGTTTCACTATACCAACTTGTGAAACTGTTTATAGATGGGTTATTGAGTCTATTCAAAACATCGCGACAAGCTAGCCACTTGTTCGGTGTAGACTCATACCATCGGCACGACGAGGTGGGATTAAAAACCCCTCCGCTGGTTACCCTGGGGCCGTCTAGGCGGTCTCGGGCGCCGTAAGGCACCCGTGATGATACCTACTTACTATAATATAATAAAAAATCTACATACAGCCATATACATATAATATTGTTAAAATACTTTGTAACTAAATACAGTGAATATTTCGATGCTTAAACAAATTAATATTTTTTAATATAATAAAATGACTAGTAAGTTTTGCCATCTAACGTCATGGTTCATATCATTGTCACGACGGCAAAGTATTGATTTTTCATTTACCCTATATCGAGGTAATAAGCTGAGAGATACTATAATCTAGATAATTTCGTCCACTAATATCCAGTTAGCAAAGTATCTAGGTATGTTAATTAAAAATAAAAAATAAATTAGCCTCCATAGACTAGTGGTTGCGCCTTTGGCGTTGTATCCTGAGGTCGTGGGTTCGATTCCCACCCATGGCAAAAAAATATTAGTACTTTTTTTTTTTTTTTCAGTTTGTTATGGTCTGGGTGTTTATAAAATATAATATGTATTATATCGTTGCTTCTGGTACACATAGTACAAGCCTAGAGCTTAGTTTGTGACCAGAGCAATATGTGTAATTTGTCCTACATATTATTATTATTATTATAATTAAATATCATCACGAGTGCCTTACAGCGCCCGAGACCACCTACACCGCTTCAGGGTACCCAGCGGAGGGGTTTTTAATCCCACCTCGTCGTAGCCGATGGTATGAGTCTACACCGAACAAGTGGCTAGCTTGTCGCGATGTTTGGATAGACTCAATAACCCATCTAAAAACAGTTTCACAAGTTGCTATAGTGAAACTGGGGCCGACAGCTTAACGTGCTTTCTGAGGCAATATAGTGGTGTTGTTTAACAAATGTAGATACATTTTTAGATTAAAAACTCATTGGTACACACCGGGGTTCAAACCAGACCTAAGTGTTTTAAGTCTAAGGTCTAACTAACTCGGCCACCACGTATAATATATATTAATTACTATACTATATAAACCTGCAGATTTTTGTTTTGGAGCATGTCACTTTGTATCTACCTAATGATAAGCAGACCTACGAAGTCCATGAATGAACGACAACTAAGTGAAATGCCTTGCATGCGTGCGTTTTCCCTTCTTCCTTTAATCTTGATTCCTTGAAGCGAGGCGAGAACAAGTTCCTTAAGCAGGCATAGTGGACTCAACCAATTGTAGCAAATTTGCAATTCTTAGTTGAGAACATTCTTGGACTTTACATTGCCACTTACCATCAGGTGGATGTAGGTCCACATATCGTGCAGAAATATTGTTGGGTAACAAAATAATTCGCTAGGTCGCTCACGCTTTGCTACCTAAATGATGCAGTTATTAAATGTTCGGCGATAGAGACATATTTCCATTTTTTTTGTTATAAGAGCTGAACATGTTAACTTGCATCCACCTGATGTTAAGCATTATGCAATATCCAGGAATGATAGCAACAAGCGAATGCATACCGCGCTGGTTGCCATCATTATACCGGCTTAAGATGCCTATTTATGCTTCGTTGTTACAAGTGAAACAACGATATAAGACATATTATATTTTATAAACACCCAGACCATGACAAATTGTACAGAAAAAAAACGTACTAACATTTTTTTCCATGGGAGGAAACGAACCCACGACCTCCGGATACAACGCAACCACTAGTCTACGGAGGCGGTCAAACCATAATTGGTCATAGCGTGTTGTATGACATACAATGATTTGCTAATATCCGCATTGTGTGACGTACTTGAGTATTTACAAGTATTTCAGAGATTTACTGCAATCTAGTGTTTAAAATTCTACCCGCTTGGACTAGAAAAGTCATTAAATTCTATTTTGGTATACAAAAACAGATTTCAATTATAATTCATATTGTTATTTACTCGAAACTCAATTATTTTACTATATTTATGTAGTTGTCAATTTTAGTATGTACTATAACTGTATGTACTTTATGTACATAGGTTTTTTGCTTTCTTTTTACAGTAGCACTCTGTGCACCATATATTAATATATAGTCACGTTTTAGTTTTAATCAGTCTGTGGGTTCACCGGTTTTCAGAAGACTAATGCATCGACGGTTGATTTGACGATAAAGTAGCAATGCTAGCTGGTAGAATTAAACTGGCCTATGTTCAATTTAGTGATTTTTTTTACGCCCATTTCGTAACCGCATCAATTAACCCGCAAAGTGGAAGCGATCAATGCTGTTAAACATCCGGTAGATACAAAGTCATCAACCATCGACCATCTCTTAAATCCATCCAAAAATTCTTAAATAATATATTTTGAATAAAACTTACAAATTAATTAATACTTATTCATACTTAAATAATCTGCTAGTGACACTGTAGCGCCAATCGTGCTAAGGAGCGTTAGCAAATAAACTACAATCCCAGGCCATGACGTCTATAAGTACAGTTTACGCAATAAAGCGGGTGCACAATGAACTTTGGTAGGGTATGCAAAATACGAGAAAATAATTAATAAAATTATTTCGTAACCGCATCTTTTAGCCGGAACACTGGGAGAAATCAATGCTATTAAACAACAACACATTCATGGATTTTTTAGGTCTGTTTACTACCAGATAGATAAAAGGCAAATGCCGTGCATTATAAAAAAAAAATTGATGACGTTGGTGCAGAACAAAGCGGTCACGTGCGAATACTGTTCGCGCACTTAGAGTTCCGTAACAACCGAAGAAAAAGGGGAAAAGAGGAGGGGAAAGCTTGATTTTATAAATTATATATATTTTATGATGTAGTTCGAAAATTAGTGGGAACTGATATGAAGTATAGGCATAAACATAAGGAAGTACCTACATGTTCCGCTGGTTTCAGCAAAATCAAGTCACACGTTCCATGTTTAAATTGGTAAGGTTTTGAAAGACAATCAAAATACACCGAAATCGGCGTATGACGAGTATGAGCACAGTTATGACTGTATGAGTAAATAGTATGTAAAGACAAGTGACGCTTAGATAGTCGCTGCCTACCCTGTAAGAGATTATGCGTAAAGATATATAAATTTACAAATATTTAGCATCTCTTTCCACAACTTTTCCCTTCACCCACAAATGTTTACCTGTTTTTCTTTTTATAATAAAATTATAATATTAATTAAAAGTAAATTAATAAAATAATTTTAACAAATTATTTGTTAACGGTACATCCTCTTGAATGATTAATTAAATTGAGATCGAACACGAAGTTTAGCTTTCTACATTCGGTAATGTCAAATTGAACTGTCATGATATCGCGAAAGCCCCTTGTTGACTGTACTTAACTACAGAGCGTAAACCTGACTGTAGGATATACATTTCTATTTGGTCCGTTAGTAAGTGCGATGTTATATTAATTTGATGTTTCAATTAAAACGATGAAGTTTTGTCATCATAACATCATTTTATATGGTGTAAGCAAAACAAGAAAACAACGTCTTTTCTCTATTGGGCCATAACGTATCTAGCTAAGACGACGTCTTACTCTATATAAACAACATATCTCTCCAATATTCATTGGCTACATATAGCCAAAGCGTGCCTAACTACGGCGACAACTTTCTCTACGAAGACAACGTCTATCTCTGTTTAGCCATAACGTATCTAGCTACGACGACGTCTTACTCTATAAAGAAAACGTCTCTCTCTCTCCAAGTAGCCAAAACGTGCCTAGCTACGACGACAACTTTCTCTGCGAAGACAACGTCTTTCTCTGTGGGGTCATAACGTCTCTAGCTACGACAACGTCTCTCTCTATGTAGCCAAAACGTATCTAGCTACGACGACGATGTCTTACTCTACAAATTCAACGTCCTTGTCTATGTAGCCATAAAGTTTCTAGCTACGACGGCTTCTTTCTCTCTCGTACTTACTATCTACAAAAATATATCATCAATGCTGCTAGGATATTGTATAGTTTACCTGAAACAAAATAAAAATATATTGTTATTTTAAAATTGTATTTAGTCAAAGCGATAAAATTAATTGTTGAATGACAATTTTTTTTTCCAAGTATTATTATAAATGGGAGGCCACTTTTTTTAAGATGTATGGTATTTCAGGGGACACCTACATCGATGTCTTGTCGAGGCGGTAGTCTCCTTTTCCCGAATAAGCGTGCTATCTCTTCCATGTCATGATTAATTTCCATCAAGCATTGAGGTCAAATGCATGACTCCATTTATAAATAAAAAAAGGTATACATATATAATTTCATATTTTAAACTCTATTTAAGCTACTATTAAAAATTTAAAAAAAACTTTTGTTGTATAATGATTTTTTTTCTTGGTATGCTAAGGTATGACGTGTGTTATCTACACACACTATAATTTCTTGGCACACGATTTCATCTCTAAAATTGGCTTCATGCATTTCGTGATTTACCATAAAAGTGTTGTGATGCAATCTTAGATATTTTATGTTGGCAACACTTCAAGTGAATATCGTTACCGGTTACTTTCCTGTTAGAATAATACTGTGTTGCTAACAGTAAAAAAACCTTATTAAAACGTAGTTCTTTATTTGGGTAACTCACTACAAACAAACCCTGTATTAAAAAAAATGGTCTGCAATCTGCAATCATCATCATCATGATGCCAGCCTTTCGCGCGTCCACTGCTGGACATAGGCCTCCCCCAAGGATCGCCACAACGACCAGTTCTGCGCTGCCTGTATCCATCGGCTTCCCGCGACCTTTTTCAGGTCGTCGGTCCATCTTGTGGGGGGCCTCCCTCTGCTGCGCGAAAATATCCAAATCGATACAATTACGTTATTAAGTTCGATTTGTTCAGTAGAGCCTTATATTAGCCTAAATTACAACTTTTCAATGTGACCATGTACATATAGTAAAAGCAAGTACGGCATAGGCCTGGAATTAGACTTAAAAAGATCATAATAGTTTTTAAAAGGAGAAGCAGGAGGGCTTCTATTTTTCAAAACAGTTATGATCCGAGTCTTTTTAACTCTAGAGTAAAAAGACACAGTGTAAGCATGCTTAAACTCGACATCATCGTTGCTTTCCATCCTTCCGCCAGTTGATAAATCCAAAACTTCAAACAAACTTCAAACCACTACACAAATAAAACCCTCACAAATTCAAATTTAAAAATTCAAGCCTGAAATAAATAATAAATAAATAAATACCATCACGGGTGCCAATTTGGCTCCCGAGAACCGTTTAAACGGCCTCAGGGTCCCAGCGGAGGGATTAACCCATCCTCATTTCGCCGATGGTATTCGGAGGCAACACCTAACAAGTGGCGAGCTTGTTGCGGTGTTTATGATGAAATAGCCTCGTTGTATAAAGCGGTCACCCATCCCAGGCCGGTCTTGTTGTCATCTGCTTAACCTTGCTATCAGTTGCCTGAAATAAACGTTTTTTTTTACAATATTTTTGCTTTGTGTTTTAAAATAGTGGGTTCCTCTAAATTGGCGTATCGCTCAGCCATGCGCCGCTCATTACGGCCAAGTTCCTGGAGAGCACTACAGTCTAGCTTGTACCATAGACTTATATCACTAGAAGACAGGGAGCAATCGCCATCAATAGAAGATATCATGTTTTGGTATCTTTTTATATTAAATGATAAAATAACAGCAAGAGCTTAGAGCCTTACCAAATAGCCAATCGATAATCGAATCGAAATACCCATCGAAAGCCAAATGTATGGGATTTGATTTTCTCGTCGATCAGGCTCTACCCATAGTGTAAAATTCCTATACATTTTACCGCTCGATGTGGCGATTCGATTGGCGATCGTGTTCTTTGGTCAGGCTCCAGATAAATTTTGATCGCGTTTAGGAAAACCAAGTTTATAGACATAAACGATGTGTTTAGTATTTTCAACAGATAAAAGCGACCTACTGCTGTTTTATAGCTAAATATTTTATTGTTTGAAATCGAAAGAAACAAAATGCATTCCTTTTTGTTAAAAAAAACATTTTCTCTTGTAGTATTGTTTGACCTTAACAGTAACAGCTCCTGAACGAGATTAAATAAGCTAAACGACGAAAATCGTGCGTTCGGAAAGTAAACAGTCTACTTGAGAGAGAGACAATGTTCTTAGCAAACCATGGATTCACCGTGCGGGTGCCGGGTCCATCGCGTGGTTGAAAGGCAGGGGAATGAACTTCAGCGTTCCCGGACTTGAGACCGCGAAGTAGGTTTAAAGGCCTTTTGAACTCTCACCTGCACTGTGTTCACTACCCTCTCTACTCAACCAAATATTATAATTATGATCCTGTTAGCGCCATCCTGGAAACACGCTCCATAAAAGTTCCGACGGCTGTTCTCGGAAGGCCAAGATCCTTCAAAAGACGGTGCAAAGACTTTGCTGGAATTCCTCTTGCACCAACTTCCACTGCATAAAGTTGAGTTTTAAATCCGTTTCTAGTAATTTCGTTTGTGAGATCAAAATATTTGTTCGACTTGATGTTGTGGTCCTTAGGTATGTTTGTTTCCCACGGAACGGTGAGTTCTATAAGTATTACTTTCTTCAAGCACCGAGAGTACACCAATATGTCTGGTCTATAGGCTGAAACTGCTAGTTCGTCTGGAATCTTGTAATGTATTTTAAATAACTTAACTTAGTTAATTTTATATTACGTAAAAAGAGCTCTATACTTGGTTGGACTCATGAACTCGGTTTAGCTTAAACTGATCGCGTTTAGTGTGAATGGTGAAATTGAAAATTATACTCGTATATCATAGTACATGTGGCCTTATGTTGTGATAGCAAGAACCCTTCTGTCCGGATCATCTCTCTGGTAGATACTCCGGACTCCAGGTCTAATAAGAAAGCTTGCTCTTGTCTTCTGAAGTCCCCTACTATTGTTTGCATATCATTACACTGGGTTAACAAAGCTAAGGGATGCTTTAATTTTTTTTTGTTTTTATAGGATTTATCGAATTTTATTGCTTAATTTTACCAAGTGCTTTATTGGCGTAGTTTTTTTATTGGAGCACGGCATGTGACCTTGTCCATGAATGTGGTTGTTTAATACATGGCTGTTTAAAAATATTCGCTCCAACTATGCCGGCTAATGATGCGGTAACGCGGCGACAAAGGCGAATTTGCATTACGAGTCAATTTTAATATCCTCAATCCTGCTTTATCATCAAATCTGAATCATCAGCCTGAAAGGGGACTATCATCTCGTTAATAAATCGATGCTGTAGTCGCCTAAAAACCGGTGAACTCACAGACTAAAACGAAAACATGACTAGGGTGTAGGGTAACCAAAGACTACGAACAAAATAATCACAAAAGGCAAACTAAGTACAGTTTCTACGCTTACAGAGCACACAATGCAAATTTGTCTTTGTCGTCGCCCTTTTGGTAACTACGCCATTTAGCCGGTAGAGTGAGGGCGATTAATACTGTTAAACATCAATGTATTGATTAATTCCATTCATAGATTTTTTTAGGTCCGCTTACCAGCAGGTAGATAAAAGAGCTCCATTAAAAAAAAAACACATACTTTGCAGTGGAGGGCTTGCAGTTTTAAACCAGAATGTCTCTAGTAGGGGAATATTAGTTCCAGCTATAGGATATAGCAGCTAATTTTGTGCATAAACTTAGGATCATAAAAAGTAGATCCTTAAAACCCCTGACCTAGGGTGTCCGCAATTTCCTCCTCCCTCCAAAATGTTCCGTTTGCAGTATTTTTATTTTACTCAAAAACGGTAAGAGTTGGATGAAAACTGTCAAGTAAGAAAATAATCTTTATTAAATTACCTACCAAACAGTACTAAGTTCATAGGTACTAATTGAAAGTTTAGTTTTTGATATATGGTTGTGAATATAATAGAAAAAAATAATCAAATTCCTACAAATCAATTATTTTTCTAAAAAAAAACATAGAAGTCATGTTTATGGATTTTGGGATTTTATAGGTCTACTTACCATCAGGTAGGTACAAAGCCACATACCGTGCTCCAGTAAAAATGTTAACAGTAGCCCTAGTGTTAGTTTTTTTAACGTTTACTTTTGCGTTAACTATACTACCGCGTTAACATTTTGACCAATCACACGACCGCATTTCTAGTTCTCAAAATTTCCGCTTGGGGCGCTGAACTATTTCCCATACAAATTTTAGTTAACTCAAACGCAAAGTAATAGTTAGAAAACTCACCACTAGAGGTACAGATTTATATTTATATAGATATAAACTTATAATACTTAAAACACTAGAGGTTAGAGAAGCTTTAAAAACAAAATGTCACTAAACCTGGCACTACATAACACAGATTATGTGATAAAGCCAGAAGTGACGTCGTGACTAGCTGACCCCAGTCACCTTCCGCGTTGGTTCGTGATGCCCTTAAGGCCTGGCCACATGAGGACCAGCTGGCTAATGTAACCAGTTTCTTTTACCCTCGCAGACTTAGATCAGAGTTGTATCAATATTAATATTTTACGCTCATTCCCAGTAGTTCAACTATTGAACCACTTTTTCCCATTAGTTCAATATAATGGCGATTAAAATATTTGAGTATCGCCATTCCTCTATTTAACTTGTGCTCTCCTGATACATTAGTAAAATGACCGTACAAGGCCACTGTAATTGATTGTCGTGGGTTCGATTCCCACATATGGCAAAAAAGTATTAGTAAGTTTTTCTGTACAGTTCGTCATGGTCTGGGTGTTTATAAAATATAATATGTAATATATCGTTGTTTCTGGTACAAATAGTACAAGCCTAGAGCTTAGTTTGTGACCAGAGCAATATGTTTAGAATGTTCCTACATATTATATATTATTATATTTATTTCTTCTTGTTACTTTTACTATTATTTTTTCTGGGACCTTGTTCGAAGGCGAGGGATGCGTCAGGGCCTACAAAGTCCATGAATATGAATGGGATAGACCAATACAAAATATTATTTAACATATCGCTCATTGGATTGCACAATAGCTGATATTGCTTTCCAAACCATTGCTAATTCTCTGTAACTGCTACTCTCCTGGTACATTCGTGAAATATACAATCAATAGCAGTTTTAATTTGGCTAATCTACCGCACCTGCTTGTAAGAAGGCGTAATATGTGATTGCTGAATAATTTTAAATGCTTCACAGACCATTGCTATTCCGCTCTAACGCTGCTCTCCTGGTACATTAATGGGACAGTCTGCTGCACTTTAATTTGTTTTGGCATTCCAATGCGCATTCTTATAAGAACACAAGAATTCGTCATTTCTCAATAAAATTTATGATAAAGCTCGTCGCCATCCCTCTCTATGTGCTTCTCTCCTGGTATTCGTGATGCCAGCGAAGAAGAAATGAGGACGTGTTATTCTAGAATTTATGTTTAGAAATAGATTAAAAAAACACATAATTAAAAAAATCTAGTGTAAATAAACTTTCCAATATGTACGGCTTCTTAAAATACGCCACTTTCCTTACTTTCTAATAATAATTTTAAAACAGGAAGAAAATATTATTGGATGCTGTATATTGTTTGAAAATTAGAAATAGCACTTATAAAATTCAATATAATTTTGAACTTTAAGTCAAAAAGGATAAGATTTCATTTTCAAAACGTGGTATGTAGTTAAACTTATTTATATACAGAACGTGATCCATTAGGATTTAGAAAAAATGTAGATAGAGACCGCTAAAATTCTGTTATGACTAGTGTTCGGAAATTCGTGTGAAATTTAAATTATACTTCTTTCCGAAAAATGAATGCCTTTCTGAATATTTTAGTTTAAAAATTCCCGGGATTCTTTATATGATAATATAAAAAAGTATGCGCCCAAATTTCCGATCACTAGTTATGACATATTACTAAATGTATTTCGAAGTCTAGTAGAAAATGATTGGCAAAATTAAATACGTTTTTGACTTAGTAAAAAATGAAGATAGCATCTAAATTTCAAAGTTTAGATTAAATTTGGTATCAAAAATGTAAACGGAAAATTTGCAGTATCTAGTAGGTAATTTTGTTTTATTAACATACATACATACATACATATCATCACCATATGCCTTACGGCGCCCGAGACCGCTTAGACGGCCCCAGGGTACCCAGCGGAGGGGTTTTAATCCCACCTCGTCGTAGCCGATGGTATGAGTCTACACCGAACAAGTGGCTAGCTCGTCGCGATGTTTTGAATAGACTCAATAACCCATCTATAAACAGTTTCACAAGTTGGTATAGTGAAACCGGGACCGACAGCTTAACGTGCTCTCCGAGGCACTATAGTGGTGTTGTCAAACAAATGTACATCTTTTTTTTAATTAAAAACTCATTGGTACACCGGGATTCGAACAGGGACCTAAGTGTTTTTAAGTCCAAGGTCTAACCAACTCGGCCACCACGTATACTAATGCAATAATGTGTTTTATTAACATTTGGATTTTCTTTGATTTAAAGTTGAAAATGTGTGAACATCTTTGTTTTACGTGCCTAATACTATTAATGTGTATAAAACTTAAAACAATATTTCAGTAAATTACTTTCTTGTTGGTAAAGAATTTGGGAGACAAACATTCATTTATTCAGCAAGGATACAAGACAGTTGGATGATCAGATTGGTCGACTGCTGATCCAAACATCTGGGGATGCTCTTTCCCGATCATTTTTCTCCCAAAATATCAGTCTGGTGATTCAGAGGGGCAATGCCGCACCAGTTCTTGGCACGGTAGGTGTAATGTCGGGGATTGAGGATCTATTTTATCTTTTTTAGATTTTTATTTTATTATTTATTATGGTTATTTTTAGTTATAATTTTTATTAAGTACCTTATAAATTAAATATATAAATCTATATTTCATTTAATAAACTGTACAAGACTTAAACTAATCGACTGCCGCTTCCCAAATAAGTAATGATATTTTATATCATTCGCCATACTAATAAATTCGTCTCGCGTACTAATCAAAGCGCTTACTAAAATACTTTTTTAGCCCATGACGTGATCGGTATACACCGTCCTGCCCTAACATTAACTTTGCTAGATAGGACAAGGGCAAGAGGGGATAGGAGAGAACAACCGCGCCATAGATTATTCTATCTTATGCTAATTTATACAGAACCGACTAGAATATTCTAGAAGAAATTGCTTATAAATTGCATTCTGATGTGTTGGAAGCTTTTAAGCTTGAAACGGTGCAATTATTAGGTGAAAATTGTGCTTTAGTTTTGTAATTTTAAATTCTTAAACTTTTAGGTTCTTTTCTTTCTTTACTACTGGAGCTGCTTCTAAAATAAAAGCAATATTTTTGATTTATGAAAATATACGCACCAAAAAAAAGACATAAGCCAAAAATATTTATTCCATGTAAGTATTTATAAAGAGTCAAAAAAATATTTTTGTATAAGGTTAAAGTGCCGCCATTCCTTCCACCAACAAATGATATACATCTCTTGTTTTTCATTTGCTTGAAATATGATATCTAAATTAAATACGCATTGAAACGGGAACTCATGTCTTATAAGAAAAACAACAACTAAATCGATCACATACCACATAACCAACTGATGTAAGATTAGGTGGTTAGCAAGTAACATGTTAGAATAGATTAAAAGTTGTATCGTCAGGTAAAATTCGTTTCTTCCAAAGTATTCTCAATAAAACTGCCATTCTGTCAACTATAGTAGAGGTGACAGAATGGCACGGAACATTGTGTGCCATTTTGAAATACCTGCGGAAAATAACGTTACATTTATGTCAAATAGATTCCGTATTTTTATATTCTTATAAACTCAATATATGTTTTGTGTATCATACTGTTTATTGGTGAATAAAGTTTACAACTAAATAAAAGCGAACTTATTGGGGGTAAGTTAAAAACTGACGCGGTAATTTAACTAAACGTTAAAAAAACAGCTTCGTTTGTTACGCATACTCAGTAGATTTTTAGTAATATTTAACGTTTTCGTACGTGTACGTTTCGTAAGCGTTAAATAAATCACCAGTAAAGAGTATTATACGAAAAAAATATAGCAGATTTATAAGAATAGAAAAATAAAACAATTAATATAGTAGTAAACGTTAAAAAGACCTTTGTAATAATGTAAACAAAACAACATTGAAGCGCCTAAAGTTCAGAAAATGGAGTAAATAAACGTCACATCTACATAATCGTATACACTAATCTATGGTAAAGTCATGACCTCGGAGCATGACCACTGGCCCGTTCGTTGCCACTGAGCTCATTGCAACGAACAACCGAGATGTATTGGATGCACTTCCGCAACTGCGCGTTCGTGCAGAGACCTATATAGGATATGTTTATGCTGTGACGCTTGCTAATTTATGTGCGCCTGGTACTTAAGAAGTTTATTGGGTGATGTCATTCATCCTATTAACATTATAAACGCGAAATTTTGTGAGGATGTATGAATGGATGGATGTTTGTTATGTAATCATGTCACTTTAAAATTATAAACCACGCTAGTTTGCATGCCTGATGGCATAAATCTGTAGACGCATTTGATATTCTCGGAATACTTTTTTACTCAAAATTACTGAAAGCATTTTTATGAAACTTTACAGTAATATGTATAGGTGCAGAATAATATTTTTTTTCGTAAATTTAAAACGAAAGTTAGTATAGGGTGTTTATGCTGTGATGTGACGCTTGCTAATTTATGTGCGCCTGGTACCTAAGAAGCTTATTGGGTGATGTCATTGATCCTACTTCTATTATAAACGCGAAATTTTGTTGTTAATTTTTAACGCAAAAACTACTGAACGCATTTTTATTAAATTTTACAGTAATATATCAGAATAATACATAGGTTAATTTTTCGAAATTCAGAACGATTGTATGGGTGTTTACACTGTGCTGTGATGCTTGCTAATTTATGTGCGCCTGGTACCTAAGACGTTTATTGGGTGATGTCATTGATCCTATTAATATATACGCGAAATTTAAAGTGGATGTACGTATGGATATCTGTTACTTTTGCACGCAATAATTACTGAACAAATTGTTATGAAACTTTTATACAACTCTATAACTTCGTAGGCCGACCGACCGCTTTCGTTACCACCGCCCAAACAGATGCAAAAACGGTCAAGTGACCTAGTCTTGTTTCGGTTTTAGACTGTGGGTTCACTGGTTTTCAGGAGATTAATGCATCGATTACTTGTCAATGTGGTAGTCTCCTTTCAGAGTGCGGTTACGAAATGGGTGGTTGAATTGACGATCTATTAAAATACTCGTAGGGCCTTAGCACAACTACTTGTACTATTATTTTTTCTGTGGCAACAGCATCGATATGCTCGATAAATCGACAAATTCAATACATATCGATTTTATGAAATATTCATTTTTAAACTTCATTTTATCGACTGTCGATATATATCGATGTGGTTGTGCCACTTGTGCCCATTTCGTAATCGTACCATTTAGCCGGCATAGTGGAAGCAATCAATGTTGTTTAAGAACAATATTTGATTGCCTCCATTCATGGACTTCGTAGCTCTGCTCACCACCAGGTAGATACAAAGTTACAAGCTTTGCTCTAATAATAAAAAAATCATCAGAATAATACAACTTGGTGGTATAATTTTTCGAAATTCCCACGAGAACGAAAGTAGGATGTTTATGCTGTGTCGCTTGCTAATTTATGAGCGCCTGGTACCTAAGAAATTTATTGGGTGAAGTCATTGATATACTTACATACAAATACACATAAGGATATAATGTTATATAGGTACTATAACATGTCCCTGGTTCGAATCCCGGTGTGTACCAATGAGTTTTTAATTAAAAAATGTATGTACATTTGTTTGACAACACCACTACAGTGCCTCGGAGAGCACGTTAAGCTGTCGGTTCCGGTTTCACTATACCAACTTGTGAAACTGTTTATAGATGGGTTATTGAGTCTATTCAAAACATCGCGACGAGCTAGCCACTTATTCGGTGTAGACTTATACCATCGGCTACGACGAGGTTGGATTAAAAACCCTCCGCTGGGTACCCTGGGGCCGTCTAGGCGGTCTCAGGCGCCGTAAGGCACCCGTGATGATATGTATGTATAACATACCCACAACCTTCTGACGGCGACTTCGCACGCCGTAATTTAGAGATTTTCAAACCACCCCAATCTGTGTATACTACAGCTCAGTGGCAATGAATTGGAAACACTTCTGCGTGAAGGATAATCAAATTCTATCCAATCTAAACAAGGTGCAGTCTGAACCTGGCAATAAAGTTGATTTGTCACTTTTATTTTATTAATTTGATTATTAAACTTCGTAAAACCGAGGTTTTTAGCTAGCCTTGGGTTATCAAAACGTTTCTAATTATATTTGTAGGTAGTTTATGCTATATTACTTTAATGTATCCTTATATGTACATAAATAAATTACATATACATAATACTTCAAACTTTACAATGATCTAGAAAATTAAAATAATTACCTATGTAAAAAGTCGAAAGAAATAAAATAATGAAATAGAATAAAACCGACCGGTCTCGTTACCATACCGCGCATACGATGCAAAAACCGTCAAGTGACCTAGTTATGTTTCGGTTTTAGTGTGTAGGTTCACAGGTTTTCAGGAGACTACTGCGTCGATTTCTTGACGAGGTGATAGTCTTCTTTCAGGGTGTGGTTACGAAATGGGTAGAATGAGTAGGTATACTAAAATATACTTGTACTGCAATCGTCATTGTCACCCACCTCATTTCGTAATAGCATCATTTAGCTGGCATAGTAGGGGTGATCAATATTGTTTAACAACAATTATTGATTGACCCCATTCATGGACTTTGTAGGACTGCTCACCACCAGATATAAAGTCACATGTCGTGCTCCAATAAAAAAAAAATTAAAAAAAAATTATGTATATCAGGTAATATATAATAAAGGTCAATAAGTACCGTGATTCAATTAATTAAAACAATACAAGTATCTTACAAGTACATTTACTTCTCTATCTTATAAATATGTTTGAATGTGTCTTGGAATCAAATTTATACTTGGATTATATTATGTATGTATATATTGTATATAGACGTGTGTAGTGTATATATATGTATGTAATATAAAAATAATTCCCATAATAGTTGGATGCACAGGAATAATATCAAAGACATTGCAACCACTTTGCGATATACTATCCCCGGATATAAAAATAGACATTATGCAAAAACAAGCTACAATAAATTTACTTTAAATATTGTCTGAAGTCTAACTGAAAATAGAAACAATGAAGAATAGAGTGAGGAGAAGCCCCAAATAACAATGGCCTCTTCGCATTATGCGAAATTTTGCCAATGTCTATTGGGTAGTTAAATTGTTAGTAGTAAATATACGTATTATTAGCGAAATAGGGATAATAGGATGGAAAGGAATTAGGAAAGAACTAGGGTAGAGAAAGGAATGGCGACCTGACCGTGTGCAAACATACGGTATAGTCCTGCCAATGTCAAGTGAAGAGGAAGAAACCCCAATAATAAAATGGGTACCGCCATTTTATCAAAGGTTAAGGGATTCATTGAGATAACATAAACACTGAGAGCATTTACGCAGTGCGTAAATGCTACACTTCTCACACAAGATCACAACGTAATGCTTATTCTACAAAATTGGTACTTTTTGCACAATAATATCCTATAAACTTAACTATGAAAAATATAATTAAAACACACGTCTACGGTCTTCAGGCTACCCTTAAAGAATCCATTTTTTTTTTTAATAATATAATTTAAAAAAATATTATTGTGGCTTTCCATCAGGTGGGTGGCAATAATGATTAAATCCAGCAATGGAACTGAGAGGGGTTTATGTTCTCCAAATATATATATATATACATATATATATACATATATATACATATATATATATATATATATATATATATATATATATATATATATATATATATATATATATATATATATATATATATATATATATATATATATGTATATAATTTTCCTTGAAAAGTTATTTCTTTCTTAGCTTGTTAGCTGGTATTTATTCAACATTCGTCCATCAGCTCGACGGAAAAAATGTTGAAATTTATTAAATAAATGAATTGTCACTTATAGATCATATTAGTGGTTAATTTCGATCTTCATTCAGTTCTTGTGTATTTATATTAATGGTGTTAGATAAAAATCGTGTATATATATGTGTGTGTGTGTGAAGTAATATTTAACATAATATATAGAGGTATGTATGTATATGTATAGGCGAGCAGGACGTTCCGTAATAGACTATTATCTTTGAGACGAGAAAGATATAATTAGTATGTAATTTTCAAAGGTAACTGAAGGGAAATTATATTTCGTAGAATATTATTATATATTGTCGGGTGTAGACGCTTCTGCTTACAGCCGAGAGCTGGAATTTCACTTAAATTTAGCTTTGGCATTGTGATTCCACAAAAAAAAAACTATTAAATCTGCGTATAAACGTATACAGATGAAAAAGTCATCAAGTCACCAGTCAAATTTCGAGTTTAGTCTGTAGGCTGGTTCACCTGTTTTCAGGAGACTGCTGCGATTTCTTCTAAAGGTAATAGTCTCCTTTCAGGGTGCGGGATCGAAACGGGCGGTTGATTTCATGATACGAAGCGAGGATATTAAAGTAGACTAGTAACCTTATTATTTAGCCGGTATAGTGGAAGCGATTATTGCCATTGTTTCAACCCCATAGACACCATCAGATAGATACAAATCATATGCCGTGATCCAATAAAAACTTATTATTACACGTACTATTAATATTTGCCATGAGTGGGAATCGAACCCACGACATATGGATATAGGTAACGCAAACGTTGCTAACACTAGACGGTTGTGAATAATAATTTATCATTAACAATTTGTACTGCTCTATGCAACGAGCCTAGGTTGACACAGTCGCCCTTCCAACCTCCAAAAACTTCCAACGTCCTTCTTCTATCACCCGGTCTCTTGCATATGTTGCGTTAAGTAAAAGGAGTGAGATGACAATACTTATAAGTGTTTGATCAATTATTATCTGTATGTATTTGGTGTACCTTTTCTTATTCTCTCATATTTATTTTGATTGTTTCGGTACCTACCTACTGTATCTAAAAGCCGCACGTCCTCTTCAGGGCATCAGCTGAAAGCCAGCGTTACAGCAATCTATTGCTGTAGCATGTGCTGAGCTGATTTCCTGTTTGTGGCCGCGCAACAAACCTCTATCTTATTTTCTATTTTGTTAATTAATTATATATTATGTAATAATGTGATTTTATTTGTGTGTATTCTGTGCGTGGTGTTCAAATAAAGTTTTTCTTTCTTTCTTTCTGAACACACAGGTCACTTGATGGTTTTTACAACTGTAAACGGTAGCATATGGTTACATATTATAAATATTTAAACAACTGTTTAGAAACATTTTAAAACAGTCATTTTAAACCTAGTTTAAGCGAAGTCGTTTAAAAAGTTTAATCTTTAAACCGCTAAAAAGTTTCATCAAATCTATGGATTGTAAAATAGGATTTGACGAAACGACTGAAGTCTAGATTCAGCTTCCGCTTTCTGTCATAAAATTTAAGACCTAACTTCTACTCCATTTTGCAACAATGTATAAGAATTTTCAGAATAATATAAAAATATAGGTATCTATCAAGTTTATAGAGAAATGAAATACATACATACATACATATCATCACGGGTGCCTTACGGCGCCCGAGACCGACTAGACGGCCACAGGGTACCCAGCGGAGGGGTTTTTAATCCCACCTCGTCGTAGCCAATGGTCTACACCGATTAAGTGGCTAGCTCGTCGCGATGTTTTGAATAGACTCAATAACCCATTTATTAACAGAATCACAAGTTGGTATAGTGAAACCGGGACCGAAAGCTTAACGTGCTCTCCGAGGCACTATAGTGGTGTTGTCAAATAAATGTACATATTTTTTTTTTAATTAAAAACTCATTCATACACACCGGGATTCGAACCAGGGACCTAAGTGTAATTTAAGTGAAATAAAATTATATGTAATAATAATATGTTGGACACTCTATACATAATAATATTGTCCTGATCACAAACTAAGCTCTAGGCTTGTACTATGTGTACCAGAAACAACGATACAAATACGTATTATATTTTAAAAACATCCAAACCATGACTAACTGTACAGAAAAAAACGTACTAATATTTTTTTGCCATCGACGGGAATCGAATACAAAGCCAACGCGGATACAAAGCCAAAGTCGCAACCACTAGTCTACGGAGGTGGTCTGGTATTGATTTATGATATTGCGGAACCCGAAATACTATACAATAAGATTTATTCATGTTTTTTTGCTAAGTGGGTGAGAGAGACTGTAGAGACACAATATCCGCTTTTAAAGTGCTCTCAAATCAAATCAAAGACACCCACTCACATTCTCTTGAACCAATCTCCTACATATTGACTGCCTCCGTAGACTAGTGGCTGCGCCTTTGGCGTTGTATCCGGAGGTCGTCGGTTCGATTCCCACCCATGGTAAAAAAAAATAGTACGTTTTTTCTGTACAGTTTGTCATTGTCTGGGCGTTTATAAAATAAAATATGTATTATATCGTTGCTTCTGGTAAACATAGTACAAGCCTAGAGCTTACTTTGTGATTAGAGCAATATGTGTAATTTATCCTACATATTATTATTATATACTGGTGACTTTGAAAGGTTGAACTTTAGGCTAATATGAGGTTCTACTGATCAAATCAAACAACTTTTCCAATGGAACCATGTGACGCAAATGAGAAAAAGAATGCCTTTTCCATACAAACTAATGTTAAAATGTTTTTTTTTTATGGGGAAGCCAAATTTTTTTTTCATGCTGAAAAATCACCAATAAAGCTGTACAGCCAGCAACTTTAAAGTCCTAACGTATGAGAAATATGAAATAATGAATTGGCGGAAAGAGTTGTTTCTAGGTAACAGTATTTTTTTTTTAAATATTGGCATGTGAATTCTGCTTGATGCAACCGAACAACAAGGAGACAACAATCTTGACATGATATCGATGCAATAGTCTCTTGAAAACCTGTGAACCCACAGACTAAAACTGAAACTTACTAGGTCACTAATGATATAACCTATATTATATCATTTGTATGGGCTGTGTAACATCCTAGCTAATTTATCGTCAATTCAATCGCCCGTTTCGTATCGCACCCTAAAAAGACGCTAGCAACTTGATACGAAATCTATGCAATAGTCTATTAAAAACCTGTAAACCCAGAGACTAAAACCGAAACATGACTAGGTCACTTGAAAGTTTTTGTATCTCTATGAGCGGTGGTAACAAAACGGTCGGTCGGCCTAGCGAAGTTATAGAGACCTTTCTCGTTACAAATTTTGATAGTGAAACAGATGTACAAATCGCTAAAACTATTTTATAATCTGTGGTATAAGTCTATGTTCTAAACCTATATTTGAACATCGTTAGATCGGTTTCGAAATCTAATATCACTTGGGTAGATATAAAACGTCTTTACGACATATTTTATGTGATGAAACCATGGCGAGCTGCACTCGTAAACAAATAACGAGAAAATTGGCATTATTCCGATTATGCCGTTCTGTTCTACACACTGCTTTATATTCACTCTAAATTAAAGAAAAAAAATCTGTTGTTTGCCGTTTGCCTATAGAAAATATCACTTCTTATAATTAAGCAGACAAGAACTTATAATTTTTAAACAAAGTTTAAATTTTGAAAAAGAAACCAAAAGCAAGAGGGTGCATAAAGAAAATCAGAAATCTAGATCTCCGATTATGACAATACCTCAAACCCAACAAATATATTAAAAAACAGAATTTTTTTCCAAGAATTCCGCGCGAAATTATAGAACTAATAATAGGCACAAATTTGTTTATATAATAATAGTAAAACATTTACTACATATTGCCCTGCTGGGTAATACGAGCACAACGCTAAGCAAAACTTTAATCGATATGATGCAATTTTGACGTAATACAAACCTGGTGGCAGAAAAAGAAAAATTTACAACTACGACAATTTGGTTAAAGTTTAGCTTAAAGTTGTACGGCATAATACACACACTGGTCACAAACTAAGCTTTATAATTTAGGCTTATAATATATGTACCATACATATTATTATTGATGAACATGAACGTAATATAATCTTATGATTCCATTTCAGCCACTATTTTTCTCATAAACTGACTTTTTATCTACCTGATAGTAAGCAGTTAATTTGTTAATACGTTGTTGCGTAACATCATTAATCGTTTCCGCTATGTCAGCTAAATGATGCGGTTACCAAATGCGTGGTAGATAATCAGTCTATTTTAGCCAGTCGATTTTTTTTTTCATACACATCGCTCATTTTCAGTTTGAATGTTTCTACGATTTCAGCGACTTAGTCTAAGCGTCAAGAGCTATAGTTACCTAATAATCTAAATACCTAATCAGCAGGGTCCAACCAGCAGTCCGTAGTAGGGATGTGACAATGCTTTGACTCCGAAAGGTCGGAACTTCGGAATCGGATTCGAAGCCGACTTCTAACTTCCGATTGATTTTTAACCTCTGACTTCGGTTCCAATATGTTTAAATCGAAGGTTTTAATCGGAGATCGAAGCATGCTAAATAAATAAAAATAGACAGATTGATTTCCAAAGCGATTGATTTGCAATCTTCATTTCAATTTCGTCGAAGGTGTTTGATTTCGACAACTTTGCACCCAATTATTAATTAAGGGGAAGGCAGTTTTTTACTGACTATATTTGTAGTGAGTTATATTCAAAATTCGCAAAAAAACTAATATTTTCAATTTGAGAACATATCATTAAAACAGATTCAGACTCTTTCTTCTTGGGTCGCTTTTTTTAAATATTCTATTATTATTTTTAGACTCCGACAAACCAAATTTAAGAACTCCGACTCCGACTTTGGTTCCGATAAAACCACCTCCGTAACATCCCTAGTCCGTAAAATAGAAAGGTTTTAACTAGCAGGATATTGTAATCGGACCGCCTCAACTGTTTGCGCCCACGAATAACTTTGTGCACATAAATCAAGACTTACGCAATACACCAGCTGGTACCAGACTTGGTAAGTTCCTTACTCACACCTTGCTGGCCTATTATCATTATTATTAATACTATTTACTTACTTACGGTAAGTATAAGTTTAAGATGACTGGTTTTTGCCTGTAATTTGGACAGGCGTTGAATCCGGAGGTCCTGGGTTAGATTCCCACCCATGGCAAATAAATATTAGTACGTTTTTCTGTACAGTTTGTCATGTTCTGGGTGTTTATAAAATATAATATGTAATATATCATTGTTTCTGGTACACATAGTACAAGCCTAGAGCTTAGTTTGTGAACATAGCAATTTGTGTAAATTGTCCTACATATAAAAAAAAAACTATATTTTTTACTTTTTAAAAGCACGCCATTTGACTTTGTAGGTACCATGAAAATAATAATAAAATATGGAAACGCCATGAGCCTAAAATGGCCTATAAAACGAAATATCAAACGAGTTGTTGCCGCCATATTCTGTTCTCACTTCAACCAATCAACGCTCACGGATTGCGGTTCTCAATTATTTTTTAAATTTGTATGGCGGCGGCCATCTTCTGTTCTCTAAACTGGAAAGGCGATTTAAGGACCATGGGCATCTTCTTATTATATCTCCATGGTGGTGTATCCTATCTTTGGAGGTATATAATAAGGAAGTGCCCTAAGGCCTAAAACACATGTGAAGTGTTTTTAAGTCTAAGGTCTAACCAACTCGGTCACCACGTAGGTATATATAAAAAATAATAGTTTTTAAATAAACCTGTAACTAAACAAAAAAAAAATGGTCCAGTTAGACCACTTACACCTCAACAAAATCTGGAATACCTTAACAAAAAACACACAAAAAGAACAAATTTACATAGTAATAAGAATTACAGCGGTCGTTGACTTTATGTTACATAAGAAGCTATTCATAGAAATCGTCTGAATGTACAATTTATTAATATGTCACTAAAGCCCTCGACTTTGCAAATAAATTTACTGTACATCAACGGTTTTACACTACGAGGCAAAACGTTATGTTGGTCCAAAGAGAGATGTATAAACATTGCAATCTTGGATAAATAATTTTAGTTTAGGTGATATTGGTATAAAAAATTATAGACAGTCTTAAGGAGTTAAAAATTAAAAGTAGTGAATTTTTTTTTTTTTTTAACACCATACATTATTCCGAAAAGTTAGTTATATACCTAGTTCCTTCATGGGAGCATATTTTTTTAAGTTCGAGAGCCAAGAAATTAAAATATACCTACTCTGTTATCATCTCACTACGTAGACAAGCACATCTTAATTTAAAATTTATTACAGTAAACATACATATCATCACGGGTGCCTCACAGCGCCTGCTACCGCCTAGGCCCCAGGCTACCTAGCGGGGGGTTTTTAATTCCACGTCATCGTAGCCGATGATATGAGTCTACACCGAACAAGTGGCTAGTTTGTATCGATGTTTTAAATAGACTCAATAACCCATCTATAAATAGTTTCACAAGTTGGTATAGTGAAACCGGGACCGACAGCTTAACGTGCTCTCCGAGGCACTATAGTGGTGTTGTCAAACAAATGTACATATTTTTTTTAATTAAAAACTCATTGGTGTTTTTAAGTCCAAGATCTAACCAACTCGGCCACCGCGTATATAAAATATTACAGTAAAAGCTTTAATTAATAGTTAGTAATAATTAATAATTACGAAGTTTTGACTGCTTAAACAAACTTACTATTTAATAAGTGTATAAAAACACAGTTCCTAATAAAAAAACGACGTTAACATCAGTTGCATAAAACAAAGAAAATTCTTTAAAAGTCTAGAATCTCTGCATAGTCATAAAACCCAAAATCGCATACCACGTAGCAAAATTGCATGCCACGTAACAAACACTATCACCTGCAATAAAAATCCCATTCAAACCCTAACACCCATACTACCAACACTCCAATTGCAATTCGGAATGTGAGTCTAACATTACCACAGAGAGTATAAAATTACAGATACCCCAAAAAAAACATTTAGTTTTATTTAAAAGCTGATTTAAATTTATACTAATATTATAAAGCTGAAGAGTTTGTTTGTTTCGTTGAACGTGCTAATCTCAGGAACTACGGGTTCGAATTGAAAAGTTATTTAATGTTGACAGCCCATTTATCGAGTAAGGCTTTAGGCTATATAATATAACGACCAATAGAAGCGGAGCATCAATGCTTTAGAGAGCTTCCGTTACATGTGCTGTGTAAACGGTTAAAGTTACGCAGACGCAGTTTCACTGGTCAACTAGTGTGTTATAATATTAAGAACATTACACATATTGCCCTAGTCACCAACTAAGCTCTAGGCTTGTACTATGTGTAGCGGAAAAACGACATTAATACATATATTTTATAAACACCCAGACTATGATAAACTGTACAGAAAAACGTACTAATATATTTTTGCCATGTGTGGGAATTGAACTCAGGGCCCAATAAAGCCCTACAGAAAATGATATACCTAATATAAGTACAAATTGATAGGTACAAATTAACATTTAAATAAATTATTTAAATCGTTTCGTGGTTTTTCAAAAAGATTAAAAAAAGCTTGGGCCTTAACAAACAACCTGGGCTTTAATAGACTACCTAGTACTACTATTTTATTTATATTAATAACAGCGCATGAAAGTTTTTTTTTAAATGTATATTTAAAGTCACAAGGAGCAATACTTGCCGGCATTGTGAGATAATTATTTTAAAGAAAGAAAAAAATAAAGATATTTAAAATAAGGTGGCCTTTATTCCCTTCTGGCACCTTATATATTATAAAGCGGGCAGAGATATGGACTGAAAACTAACCCTTGGTGTGAACCATATCATACATTTTCTCAAAAGATCATTAGTTAGATTAGCTTAGTGTAAAACGTAATAATTAAATAAATAAGGATTTATCAAGAACCAAAATTTAAAAAAAAACATAATAAAAAGTTTATTTAGAATAATAATATGATAATAACTATCATATTATTCCGAAACTAACTTATAAAACTTGCGCTATCTAATCATTTGGAGCTCGTGGCATATATAGGATTTGCTCATATACCCTACTATTATGGCACGTAGTACGTATATGTAGTCTATTGAGGAAGAATCGGATGCAATCCCCAAGGACATACAGTAGTGGATTAAACCAGGTATGTATGGGATTTTGTCCTACGAAAAAAAAAGTTTTTTGATAAATAAAATGTTTTAGAAATAAAGTTTGTTTAGATCGGATATAGTAAAAAAGAAAAGACGATTTGTGAATTTATTTGTTTAATTTAATGTTGCGTTTTTGGGTCCGGAAATAAAAAAAAATCTAAAGAATTATGATAGATAATAATTTACAGACAGATTAACGAAATCAGCTAACCACCTACCTAGACTACACTAATTGGTTATGTAGCTTCCGTTCGGTTGGGTATATCTATACTAATATTATAAAGAGGAAAAGTTTGTGATTTTGTGAGGTTGTAGGGGGTAATCCCTGAATCTACTGAACCGATTTTTAAAATTCTTTTAGTGTTTGATAACCCATTTATCGAAGAAGGTTATATAACATCACACTACGACCAATAGGAGCGGAGCATCAATGAAAAATGTTGGGAAAATAGGGATTTTTTTTCCTTTTCATGTCAGCTAGTTTTTTATAATGAATGACACAAATTGGCATTGCACAAATTGGCTACGGGTTTAATTTCTATATTAAATATTAAAGTTATATATAAATATATATATGTATTACTATGTCCTAATTTATGTAAGTTTATTAAAATTTTAATTAAGCACCCGACTTCGAACACAATCTTAACTATTAGGTTAGCTGGTAGATAATGCCTAAGGCATTAAGTTAGCCTTTGTACATAACTTTTGTTTACTGTGCAATAAAGTGTTAAAATAAATAAATAAAAATAATGTAAATTTTCTTTTAGAGATGAATAGTAGCCAAACCAACTCGCTCTTAGACCTCAAATATTTCTTTTGACTTTTCATAAATATTTTCATAAAATAATTTCAATTTTAATTATCTGTCCGGTACCAGGTAAACAAACATTTTAAAAAAAATGCCGTCAATATACTGCATGTTTTTTGTCACAATGGCAAAATTTTGATGTTTGAGACTCCGCCAATTGTCTAAAGGTAATTTTATTACCTTGATACGACAGTAATATGTATTTACTAGCTGTGCTCGCGACTTCGTCCGCGTGGAATAGTTATTTTTTTTATCGTATAAACTTTCATCCCCTATTTTATCCCCTTGGGGGTAGAATTTATCAAAATCCTTTCTTAGCGGATGCCTACGTCATAACATCTACCTGCATGCCAAATTTCAGCCCGATCCGTCTAGTGGTTTGGGCTGTGCGTTGATAGATCACTATGTCAGTCAGTCACCTTTGAGTTATATATATTTAGATTATTCTTTAATACATATTTTTTGTGTATCTTGAACCGTTTTCACGGCGCACGCTACGGAAGGCTTCAAAGATGAAATAATTTCTCCCGTTTTTTACACATTTACCACTATATCTTTACTCCTATTGGTCGTAGCGTGATGTTATATAGCCTATAGCCTTCCTCGATAACTGGACTATCCAACACAAAAAGAATTATTCAATTCGAACCAGTAGTTTCGGAGATTAGCGCGTTCAAACAAACAAACAAACAAACAAACTCTTAGAGTAAATTACACATAGTAATGTACGCATAGTACAAACCTAGAGCTTAGCTTGTGGCCAGAGCAATATGTGTGAATCTGTTTATAGATGGGTTATTGAGTCTATCCAAACATCGCGACGAGCTAGCCACTTTTTCGGTGTAGACTCATACCATCGGCTACGACGAGGTGGGATTAAAAACCCTTCGCTGGGTACCCTGGGGCCGTCTAGGCAGTCACGGGCGCCGTAAGGAACCCGTGATTATATACATATATATATTTGATCGTACACCAGAGGCTCTACCATGGGTTTGCACATTGTAGTAACGTAACGTATTCATTTACGTATACGTGAGCAACAACCAATAGGATCGCATTTTTGGTAACAGGATTGAATAAAGCGGCGGATATTGGTTGTTGTTTACGTATACGTAAATGATGTTGCTACAATGCGCAAACCCATGGTAGAGCCTCAGGACTCATCTTGACTACGTGTTGTATGATAATTGATCATTATCTAGTATTCAGGTATCAGGTAACAATCAGATGTTCCTCCAGAGACGTTCTCGTCTTCGCTTCTATTGAAATACCGACGCAGCTTCTAAGTTTGAGACTACTGGGGTTAAAGACGCCACACATACTTACTACCAACATATTTTATTAAATATTTAAAAAAATATTTCTTCTGTACAAAATAATAAAATTTTTAGGTAGTAAAAAAAATCATCACGGAAGCCTTTTCGGTTCACGAGAACCGTTTAAACGGCCTCAGGGCACCCAGCGAAGGCATTAACCCTCATTTCTCCGATGGTTTTCGAGGAACACCTAACACGTAGCGGGCTTGTTCCGGTGTTTATGATGGTATAGCCTTATTGTATAAAGCGGTCACCCATCCCAGTTTATGCAATATTTTATACGAATCGTTTTTATTCAAAGTCAAAGTTAAAATCATTTATTTCATGTAAATCTTTACAGATATTTATGAATAGTCAAAAAAAAAAAAGTTTAACATTGAGGTCTTAGAGTGCGTTTGGTTAGGCAGCTATTCATTAACAAAAGAATGACAAATATATATATATATATATATATATATTTTATAACCAACTAGTGTAAGACTAGGTGGTTAGCTGATTCCATTGACCTGTCAATCATTATCTGCCATACAAGAGAGCCACCAAGGCGACCAACTTCACCGATCATATCCATGCCTTAATTGAGTAGGTAACAAATGTCTTAACTTTAACAATATTATAATATTAGTATGGGAAGTCGGTGCCAGGGAATTGCAACTTAGTCTTTGCACCGTCTATTGAAGGATCTTGGCCTTCCAAGATCAGCTGTCAGAACATTATGGAACGTATTTCCATGATAGTACTGACAGGAACACATAGTATTTGGTTGGGTACAGAAGGTAGTGATCACAATGAAGGGAGAGTTGAATTTCGAAAGGCCTTTAACTTTTGTTTTTTCACGAATATATATTTTTGCAATTTTCATTCTCATAAAGGTTAGATGGTAGATAACGCCTAAGGCATTAAGCACGCCTTTGTACAAACCTTTTATTTTTATTTATTTTATTATAATCAACAGCATCCCACAGCGGAAAAACTGTAAGCCATGGCGAGATTGAATTCTTGGTTATACATATCACTAACAGTTTCCCCAACGTGTGAGATTACAGCATGAACAATTGGGTCTATGCAAAATTAAAGCTTTCCTACATTTTAGCTTTCCATATAATAATAATAATATGTAGGACAAATTACACATATTGCTCTGGTCACAAACTAAGCTCTAGGCTTGTACTATGTGTACCAGAAGCAACGATATAATACATATTATATTTTATAAACACCCAGACCATG
This sequence comes from Monopis laevigella, assembly GCA_947458855.1. NCBI lineage: Eukaryota > Metazoa > Arthropoda > Insecta > Lepidoptera > Tineidae > Monopis > Monopis laevigella. The sequence continues at coordinate 4,650,611 of OX381594.1, read as the reverse complement.
AATAACTGTACAGAAAAAACGTACTAATATTTTTTGCCATAGGTGGGAATCGAACCCACGACCTCCGGATGCAACACCAAAGACGCAACCACTAGTCTACTGAGGCTGTCAAAAAATATAAGTTTATATTAAGTAAATGAGTAATTTAGTCCAAGAAAGTTTAAATTTAGTTAAATAAATAAAATAAATATCTTCATTTCATATTTTGTCCTTAAAGAATATGCATTACTTGTACTATTATTTCTTCTGTGGTATTACTTAAATGTTAAATGTTACTTAAATGGTTTAAATCAGATGCAGTGTATGGCAGCCCTAAGCGTACTTACAACATACATGTGCTGGTTTTCTACAATTGGATTCCGACTCAATATGGTATTGTTGTTGAAATACGATCTCAAATTCAATTCCTACTTGAGTGAGAGCTGGAAATATTCTCGGCTGAGATCTAAAATGTATTTCCTATTTAATACTGAAGCACTTCTCTAGTGTATACTTACTCATATAAAAATGTATTTTTAATCTAGACTGAATCCATTTTATGCAATGTGCAAAGTCCATGAATGTGAACGTTGGTTCATATAGAAAAATAAGTCTTACTCGTTTTAGACAGACAGATTTTTTTTTAAAACCCATTCAATGGGTTTTTTATTCTAAAACTTATTGCCTTTATATATATATTTATTGTCTTGTATACTTCCGTTAAGTATTTTGCTAACAACTTTTTTTTTCCTTTTAAAAATGTAATAAAACTAAAAACGAAAACTATGATACGTAGGTATCAATCTATAAGGTATTTTTCAAAATTTAAAACCTAACCTAACTCTAAGTTTTTAAACTATTTTATTGTTAAACTGTTAATAATAAAATCTTAAAGATATAGAGTTATCCATATGAAATAACATGTCATGGCGTCATTATTTAAACTGCGAACAAGAAAAGTGACATTTCACTCTCATAATCGCAAATCGGCACACGCTCCAGATACGCAGTACGTTCATTAGGGTTGACAATTTTATTGATATAGTTGCAAAATAATTAATTAATTTCTTGTTTTAGGTTATTAATTAAAGTTTATTATTTGATTTTAAGACATTTTGTAACAAATTATTGTAAATTTTATTTTTACTAGTATTTTTATTAATATAGTAAGTACCTATAACTAATGCCAAGGGAGTAAATTTCAGAGCCTAGAAGGCCTCAGGGTTTCCAGCGCAGCGGTGGGATTTTATTCCCATATACATTTTTAATTAAAAACACATTAGTATACACCGGGGTTTGAAACGGGGAGCTAAAACTGTAGTTTTTAAATCTAAGGTCTAACCAACTCTGCTACCACGTATATATAATAGGCGGAGGACTGTCTAATATGTTATTATTTTTGTTTTTAAATATTAAATCACGGGAAATTAATAGGCAAGTGTTTACAATTTCAAAGTGAGATATGTTTTTTATAAAATAAATTGTAAGACAAGCAAATCTGGGTTAACAAAGATACTTATATATACAGAGTCCCTGCTATACATATAGAATTGAGATAATGCAAAATAAATAAATACCTACTAATTAAAATAAAATTACCAACCCTACAGTAGTTCTTTATCGGCAACCGGTTGTATTCGATCGCGTAACTTCTAGGGGTACTTTATAAATTCACTTTCGAATCGAGTCATTACGTTGTCGCTATACATTGCTTCTTGTACATAAACTTGTTTAATGAGTAATGTTGTTAGAACTGTATTGTATGTTGTATTTAATTTGTTATGGTATAGTTTATAATGGTATAGAGTTGAGTTGTGTAACCGAGTCTTGGTAAACGACATGTAATGTTGAATTGTCGTGTAATTACAGTTGTACCTCGGTAGGTACGAGTATGTACCCGTATGCGATTTTACGATATAATCGATTGTTGGGTTATACTCGATTATAGTTTATTGCTTGATTTTTTTTAATAGATTTATATTTATTGGAGAACGGCAGTTATTAAAAGTATTAGTACCGCCAGCTAAATAAAGATATGGTTACGAAATGGGCGATGAAAAAGACGAATTTACATTAGGACTCTACTGCTGCTTTAATGTACTATCCGTTTCGTAACCGCTCTGAGAAAAGAGACTTCTATCACCACAAGAAATCAATACAGTTAGTGTCCTAAAAACCGTTGAACCGTCTAACTAACATCACGTAAACTATTTCAATAAATTTGATTTCTTTCATTGTATCTTCCATTCATGATAACAAAAATACCTGGAAAGTTTCACAGTCGAATACTGGAGTGTCTAATCGACCTTTACTACACATTTCAGCGACATTATTTACTATATGTCAAAAATACTAGATCGTTTATTCAAATTTGCTATAAATACTATGAATCCAACAGTCTCGCCCAATTCACGTTTCGAATTCAAATTAGAATCGTTACTTAGGAAGTTTTTTACTATTCGAGTAACGTATTGGAGAATTAATTAGGAGGTTACTGGACCACGATCGGTTGCGTAATCGCCATCAAGGTCGTGAATTCTTGATCGTTGCGATTTCGATTCGATGGACTATTTTTTTAGGTGGGAGGAAGGTTTCTATAACTTCGTTAGGCCGACCGACCGGTCTCGTTACCACCGCCCATACAGATGCAAAAACCGTCAAGTGATGTGGGTTCACCGGTTATCGATTTCTTGTAAGGTGGTAGTCTCCTTTCAGGATGCTGTTACGAAATGGAGGAACCTACTAAAATCTAATTGTGTGCCCTGTGGCATGGTTCCCAAAACACTGGCTGCATTTCCTCGCTGTATCGTAAGCGATATTCTTTGTGCAAGGAAAGTGCCAGCATTACGGTCACCAGTGACTTCAAATAATTTGGGTGCAATTTAATTAAAAAACTCTTTTGAACTGGGACCCCACGGGCCGAATTAAAATTAAAATGTACCCTAAGGCCATCTAGATGGTAAATAAATATTTATTCAGGTCCTTAAGTTACAAAAAAAAACATCCATGGATTTATTATTGGCAGTATTATTTATTTATTCACTAATTTAAGGCGAATAAACTGGTGCAAAAAGCTACGTAGTAGGTAAATACTTAAGTTATAGTGACATAAAATCCGACAATGGACATTAAAAATAAATATAACTAAAATTTAAACTCTTTTCTATAAAATAACTAAACATAGTTCGAACTTATATACATAGTCTGGCCATAAATACTGCTACAATTAAAAATAAAATAAATATTACATTTAAATTTGGAATCTGTAATTTTTATACGGTTGTTCATTGTGTTTTCTTATTTTGGCGCCAAAACCTTGTAAATATTTTGCGATATTAAAATGGAGGGTGATAAAGAGAACCGAATCGCTGTGATTGCATTACACAAAGTAGGTATGGAGCCAAATGCAATTTATAAAACTCTCCATACACTTGGTATTAGTCAAATGTTTGTGTACCGGGCTATTAATAGGTAACAATGGGACCCTATTCTTTTTTAAATTATCAGTTAAAGAAATGACCAGTTAGTTTTTAATGAAATGTCTTCATATCATAGGTATGCCAAAAATTACTTATTTCCATGAGGAAGGCTGTTTTCTTATCTCATTTCATATTCTAAACTTAACACAGCGAGAGTAATATATCTAAGGGATAGGTTTAGGCGTCTGACATTCCTTTTCCTTTCTTGGGACGTGCTTAGAATGGTCCTAGGTAACCTGACATTTAAACATGATTTGTTATTGGTCACAAGTTATATTACCAATTTAAAAGGGTATTTATATTTAGAGACATAAAAAAACTAATATTAACCATCTATGTATGCCCTAAGTTTATTTCACTCTCTCAAAGGTTAGCTGGTACACTGAGAAAAATGGATATTTGATGTAATTGAAAATCGTCGGTTAATCGATAAATTTTAAGTTTTACGCCGATAAGATCAGTCTTTACGAATGCAATGTCGTTAAACTAACTAATGCCTTTTCTATCACGATACTACGAGGCGCTTGTAGTGGGAAAATATCACAACTCTTCATGTTAAATGTTGCAACGATAAGTTATCATGATGTCTTACATGCAAATCATTTCATGCCGGTCAACTTTTACCGAAACTTTCCTTCTAACGTGTGACTCCGACAATTTTCTGTAATTTCATTTCGATTTTAACAGGATGAGTAATGATATATTAGAATGCTTATGCAAGAAAGGAATACGGATAAATTATTGGTTCGGACGCCTAGTCGTTTTTTATGAGGTTTACGCGTAGCGGGCGCTGATTTCATATTAAAAACTTGGGTATATTTTTCTCAGTGTAGAAAATGTCTAAGGCATTAAGCTCGCATATGTACAATTTGTGCAATAAAGTATTTTAAATAAATTAATATGAATACAAAATGGTTAAGCTAATAAACGTTTAAAAGATAAGACAGTAATTATATTAAGAGGAGCGTCTGTTACAGATATGGCCGATATCTAGACTAGTACGTTTTCTTTTAGTTTGGTATAGGAAGGAAAATATAAATTCCTGAAATCCAAAAACAATCGCTACAAAATCCCTCGTTTTAGAATAATTTCCATAAAATATCAAGATAGAAAATTTTAAAAAGGAAAACGTACAGTAATGATTTATTTTCTCCTAAATCAAATGAGACCATTAATTTTAAAATCCATTAAAATTTAGGTGTTAAAAACAGTTATGGTTGAAAGTCGTTTTGCTGCCTAAATTGTAGGTATAATCTCATACGTGCTCTTTCTCTTATTGAGGGGGAATACATACATATGCAGTGTGTTCGTTTACTACTGTTTTTCGCTTAAAGCGCTTAGGCTTTAAGCCAATCTAATCAGCCGTCAAAGTACACAAAGCGAAGCAAAGTAATCGCAGCATTTGCAGGAGTACTCGAACAGTTTTATGTTCATAAATAAAAATCATAAAAAATTCATAAGAGAATACAAAATAGAGTATAAAAACTGTTAAATGAAAGGGAAAATCAATAAAAATAATCAAAAAAGAGTATTTGATACACAATTGTGACCACAGACAATTTACTTTGATTGTACTACTCGTATTTTCAAAGCGTTCGCAGCGAATTCGATGACGTAATTTGCTATTTTTCTGTGACGTCGTCAAAAATCCAAAGCAAAGCGAAGTACTAAAAAAACACCTGTCAAGTAAATTAAGCTAGCTTTGTAAGCCTTTTAAGCAGTACTCAAACGTACCAATGGTGGCGTTACCGACTCACCATTATGGGCGGGGAGATATAATAAAATAATTTTGAAGGTGAATCACTATGAACATCGAGGTGCCTCTTAACTTTTTTTTTCTAAACGACACGGAGAGTTTCATACAAATGCCAGTGACCATTCGGGCGACCTTTAACTTAATAATAATAATATGTACGACAAATTACACATATTGCTCTGGTCACAAACTAAGCTATAGGCTTGTATTATGTGTACCAGAAGCAACGATATAATACATATTATACTTTAAAAACACCCAGACCATGACAAATAGTACAGAAAAAACGTACTAATATTTTTTTTGCCATGGGCGGGAATCGAACCCACGACCTCCGGATACAACGCCAAAGGCGCAACAACTAGTCTACGGAGGCGGTCAACTTATGTGTCCAATGTCTGAAAAAAAAAACAGCTGCCTATAAGGTTTTTATTTTTCTATACCAAATTTTAATGACATCATTTTATAAATAATATAATATGGGGTTTTCATGTCACACGGCAATAATAAGTGGGTACGGACTTGTTAGTACTAGTCACGAAATAGTATAACCTATTTTTTTTATAATTATGTATTTAAATTTTAACATCGCAATAATAATATTATTATGACAATTAAAAAAGTCGTTAGTAACAGTTGTTTATTCATTAAAATATATAATATGGGTGTATATATTATTTAAGTAGGTTTTACGTTCGCTAATTTAATTTTTATTTTTTTATTATTTATTATGGTTTAGGTTATTTTTAGTTATTAGTTTTATTTTTATTAAGTACCTTGTAAATATGTTTTTTAATGTTTTCAATAAACTTACTGTTATTAAAATTCAGGTTGAATCTAGATTACATATAAACAATTTGTGAGTTTTGTATGGTAAATAAAATGCAATACTCAATTAGAATTTTACGCTTACCATAATACTCGTATATACTTACTCGTAGGTATTTTTACTTTAAAAATTGTTTTTACCTGAAACAAAATAAGATTTATTTTTGTTATTTTTTATTTTATTATATTTTAGTACAGTCAGTTACCAATATAAAAACAGAAAGACTTATGTAAACTATACAAATTACATCAAAACAATAGACATTTTATAAAACTTTACCCTGTATATGTTATACAGGGTGAATTTGAATGGATGTACTTTGGGCTAATATGATGTTCTACTGATCAAATCGAAAAACTTTTTCAATGGAACCATGTGTCGCAAATGAAAAAAAAATTTGGCTTCCCCATACAAAGTCATTTTAATATTACTAGTTTGTAATTTTTTTTTTCATTTGCGACACATGGTTCCATGGGAAAAGTTGTTTGATTTGAACAGTAGAACCTCATATTAGCCCAAAGAACATCCTTTCAAAGTCACCATGTATATAAAGCATACAATAAAGCTTAGTGGTATAGGATAATAATTCAAAAAGTATATATACATATACAAAAAAAAAGAGTAAATTTTAAACTAAAGGAAAATTTAATAAATTTAAATAATAAACAAAAAAAAACCTGATAAATAAAGTTATTTAAACGAAAAGTTTAATTTGATTGTGTATCTAGGTAATGTATTCTCGTGTCAATCTGCCTAAGGGCCTTAGACAAACACCATCGATAAGCTCGATAAATCGACAAAATCGATACATATCGATTTTATGAATATTCATTCACAAACTTCATTTTATCGACTGTCAAACTATATCGATATGGTTATGCTAAGCCCATGTCGAGTTGTCGAAAAGTCATCACTATTATCTAAGTCTGAACCACCACGCCAGCGCCATGGCGCTTTTGTAGCACACCCCTATCAAACTACATGACACATTTTTAGTTCCAGTTTTAGCCGCAGGACTTAAGTGGGTCCTGACTCTAGTCCTTTGATTGTTAAATTCACATCACCCAAGATGCCTAACATGACAGATACATAAATTTTATTAAAAATCACCGCTAATTAGAATCACAATTTATCAAAAGTCCTATTTTTGAAAATCATATGCGCGGTACCAACTTACGCACGCATTATTTGTCATAGAACACAGCTACTTGCGTTTCGTTAAACGAAGAAAATATTGCTTATCGTTCTTGTTTCACATAATAAATACATTTCTTAACAAACAGCTGTCACCGGTGACTTTATTTACGATTGGTAGGGGGCACTCGTATTGATATCATAGGTATGATATTTTAGTCATTCGATGAGATTCTAAACTACGAACTTTGGAAATCGATGACAATTTTGACATTTCAGTGATATTTAGTCATCTGCTGATATTCAAAAATCGCTCCCCTAAAGTGAGAAAAGAATATAAGTAACAGAAAAGCATGTCTGACAAATTAAAAGAACATAAAATTGTTATTTATCTCTTTCTAACATGTATATTTGAAATTAAAATTTTGGATGAGTGAACAAGACAAATGGAACGGGTTATGTAGATCGTAAGTGTTGGTTCATTTGTTCTTGGACCTTCATACTGCTTTCCATCAGGCGGATGTGAGGTCACATGCCGAGCTCTTGCAAAAAAAAAAGAAACACGAACATTTGTGATTTCTACTTTACATTTACAAGGTGTGTTACAGACAGCACTTCCTATAAAAGAGTGTTTGTTATTTTGTAGTATATAAATATTTTGTAAGTCTTATACTTTGTGAAACCTAGATGGATTATTGAGTCTATCCAAACATCGCGACGACTTGTTCGCTGTAGACTCATACCAACGGCTACAATGAGGTGGGATTAAAAACCCCTCCGCTGGGTACCCTAAGGCCGTTTAGGCGGCCTCGGGCGCCGTAAGGCACCCCTTATGATATTTATTTATTTATATTTAGTCGTGTTTATATGATAAAATATTACAAGAATATGCACTGACACAATGTTTGTGTGTGCAAGATGTCTTTCTGTGTCTAGGAGTATTTAGAACCAACTGTGACGAATAGTACAAAACTCCAGATGACTTCCTGTTTGTCATATCGAGTTATATTAATATATTTCGGAAGTGTAAATCTGCTGGTTGAAATAAAAAAATAGCTTTCAAAACACAATATTTATTAAATTTTGCCTAAGATTCCATATTTTTATTTTATTTCGGCTAACCGTGCGTTAACAGCCTATTGTTTAATCGCACCCTGGAAGAAGAAACATAATTTGAGATGAAATCGATATATTAGTCTCCTTAAAAGCGGTAAACCCAAAGACTAAAACCGATATCAGTATGATTTTAGTACATCGATATATAAACATTGTATATTATACAGGGTGAATTTGAAAGGTTGTAGGCTCTACTGATCATATCCAAGAACTTTTTCTATGGAACCATGCGTAGCAAATAAAACAAAAATGTCATTTTAACATTATTATATTACGAGTATTATCATTTTTTATTTTTTATTTGTTTTTTGTAATTTTTGTAATAAGGATAAACTACTTGTGAAAACTATTTGTGATAACTTATTGATGGTTTTTAGTTGTTAATTTTTTTATAAATAATTGTTATAATTGTTAGCCGTAAGTTGTCTCAACACTATAAAATAAAATAAAAATAAATAAAATTACTAGTTTGTATGGAGAACATGGTTCTTTGGGAAAAGTTTTTCGATTTCATCAGTAGAACCTCATATTAGACCAAAGTACAACGTTTCAAAGTTACCATGTATAAGAATAATCCCGCTAGTACATCTTTACATGCTATACATTGACATTGTGGATGATCTTCAAAGCCCAGCTTCTCCGTAAAAGCTAAATATCCTTCCGAGAAGTATTAAGAACGTCCTCTGTTGCTACCTACGTTTAGTGCTTTTAGGGTACTATACAATACATAGGAGGTGCGTTTTATGTAGCGTTTTTAGAGAAGAGTTTTAAAAACGAACCCTAGGCTTCTCTCAAAAGTTAGCTGGTAGGAAAATGCCTCAGGTATTAATTTCGCCTATGCCTAATTTAGCTAACATTTTTTTATGATTTTGTGTAATAAAATGTTTATATTCGCTTTTACTGTCATTCTCTGGCTCCGAAAATACTGTAATCGATTTCTTATAGGTATAACATTTTAAGAGCGGAGTCTGATCAAACATTTCCCATACATTAACGACCTTTTGGTCCTAACACACTAAACATTTTTATGAGTTTTGGAGGCGTTATAAATAAGACCTATATCTAGGCTCGTACGTTTTCCTTTTTTTTTAAGTTTGGTATAGAAAAAATAATATTAACCCCTAAAGTTCGAAGAAAATCGCAAAAAAAATGCCTCACATTAAAATAATTCCTATAAAATATCAAGGCAGAAAATAAAAAAAAGGAAAACGTACAGTCATCGTTTATTTTCTCTCTAATAAAATGAGACCATTTTTTTCAAATCCATTAAAGTTTAGGGGTAGAAAACAGTTATGGCCCGAAAGTCGTTTTGCTGCCTAAATTGTAGGTATAATCTCATACTAGAAAGAGCACTTCTCTTATTGAGGGTCGGAGGGAAGGTTTACATAAATGTATGGAAGGGTTACCGACCCACCGTCATGCGCGAGGAGAGGTAATACTTTGCAGTTGAATCAACATGAGCATCGAAGAGCCTCATCAGACACTCCTCTTAAGGGGAGCGCCTAGTGATAGAATAGGTACACCCATTAAAATTTTTACTTATATTTATAAGCTGAAGAGTTTTATTTGTTTTATTGAACGCTAATCTCAGGAACGTTCGTCTTGAAAAAATATTTTATTGTTGGATAGCCCATTTATCGAGGCTAGGCTACATAACATCACGATACGATCAATAGGAGCTGAGTAACAATAATAAATGTTGCAGAAACGGGGAAAGATTATCCATTTTGAGAGCGTACGGTGCGTAAAAGGCTAAAGTTACGCAGACGAAGTTGCGCGGATCAGCTAGTAAATAAAACATTTAATTCAGTTAATATTTGATAGAGTTATGACCATAATCAATAACGCGTGCTTCTTCTTGATAAAGAGTTTCTTTGCTATAGCTTCCAATTTCATCTTCATTAGGGTTATAGTTAATCGGTTAATAATTGACCATTGGGTAATGGATGATCATCATACACAAAAAATTAAAAACAAATACCTATACGGGTCGATTTGTGTACCTCGTCATTTTTAAGTCGCTAACAAAACAATCATAAAATTAATCGCTAATCTTGTGATACATCCCTCTACCTTATCAAGACAAAAATAGAATTTAATCAATAAAATTTAAAGTATTAAATAATTAATTAGTTATATTAATAAAATAACAATTAAAAATAAATCAACAAGTAGGATATATATTTGATCAATTATGGTTCTGTAGACTTTGGAACCAATTATGGTTCTGTAGTTTTGTTAAGGCAGTACTTTGTTATGACAGTACACTGTTAAGACAGTACTCTGTTCAACCAGTACTTTGTTAAGACAGTACTGTGTTAAGACAGTTCTCTGTTTAGACAGTACTTTGTTAAAACTGTACTTTGTTATAATAGTACTTTGTTAAGACAGTATTCTGTTAAGACAGTACTCTGTTTAGATAGTACTTTGTTAAGACAGTACTTCGTTAATAGAGTTATCTGTTTAGACAGTACTTTGTTAAAACTGTACTTTGTTATGACAGTACATTGTTAAGACAGTTTTCTGTGCAGATAGTACTTTGCTAAACCAGTACTTTGTGGAAACACTAGTCCCAGTGTAGACCGGGCTTTAATCTGGACAGATATTTTTTAAATTTAAGGTTACGTACGTAACCCTAAAAATAATTTGACGAGACAGCTAATGAAATTCGGAGGCGAAATTTAAAATGTAAAATGCGTTTTTATTTTAGGACCAAATGGGGAGAGGCTTAGTGGCCCCACTGTTGATATCGTAAAAACCGTTACTTGTCGAAACAGAGGTCTAAAAGGACGTAAGAAGGACGAAAAGGTGACCTTATAGGGCAAAAAACCTTTGGTGATGAATAACTAAAAAAGATAATAATATGTAGGACAATTTACACGTATTACTCTAGTCACAAACTAAGATCTAAGCTTATACTATGTGTACCAGAAACAACGATATTATACATATTAATTTTTTAAACACCCAGTATTTTATATTTAATTACTATACAGGTATTTTACTAGTCCAATTAATTGATATATTCAATATCAAAATTGAATATATCAATTATTAATATTTGTTTTTATTTAGTTTTTTTTTGTTATTTTAGGTTTATATTTATTTAATTGTATTTACATATTGAAATGTTACATAATTAAATATCTGAATAATAAATAAAAAGAAACCTATATCAAAATTGATTTAATTTTTACGACTTTTAAATGGTAAGCGTTACAACTTTGTAAAATATATTTTAGTGCAGTAAAGAATATAAATAAATAAATAAAAGGCTTTATATATTTTTTTATTTAATAAAGATTATAAGAAAACATTTGAATTTTGAAAAATAAGTCTTGTTTTTGGTTTATTAAATGAAGGTACAACAAATAAGTGAAATTTCTTGCACAGTAGGCAGTACTTATCCCAAATAAGGAAACAAGGCAAAATAATAAATAGCCAAGGATTTGTGCCCGGGCTAAGTGCCCAACTGCCCACTGTGCAACGAAGGTCGACATGGGATTGATAATTTATTGTTATATCTATTATTAGGTAGGATTTCTTATATATTTTGTTTTATATATCGGCCTAATTTTATTGTACCTACGTGACAAAAAAAAATGGATGGTAGTATTAATAGGTATGTAGTCGACTTGACGCCCATACAAACGTACTTCCAATATTACAACTTAATAAGCCCCAAATATACAGGGTGAATTTAAAAGGATGTACTTTGGGCTAATATGAGGTTCTACTGATCAAATCGAACAACTTTTCCCATGGAACCATGTGTCGCAATTTTTTTTCATTTGCGCCACATAGTTTCACGGGAAAAGTTGTTCGTATTGATCAGCAGAACCTCATATTAGCCCAAAGTATATCCTTTCTAAGTCACCATGTATATTATAATAAATAATCAAAATATAGTTGCATACAAGTAGATAGCATAAAGTATAAAAAGCGGCCCCAGCCTAGTAGTTAAGTCACTGCGCAACTGATAACAAGGTTAAGCAGATGACAACAAGGCCGGCCTGGGATAGGTGACCGCTTTATACAACGAGGCTATTTCAACATAAATACCCCAACAAGCTCGCCACTTGTTAGGTGTTGCCTCCGAATACCATCGTCGAAATGAGGACGGGTAAGTAGATAGATGAAAAGTATATTTTAGCGCGCAAACATTGATCGCAAGTCGATCGCCTTGGAGACACCCTGGAGAAAAAGGTACCAGCAAGTAAAATATATATATATAGTTTTGACAAAACCACAATAGTGCCTCGGAGAGCACGTTAAGCTATCGTTCCTCGGCGGGTGCCTTTTTGGCTCCCGAGAACCGTTTAAACGGCCTCAGGGTACCCAGCGGAGGGATTAACCCGTCCTAATTACGCCGATGGTATTTGGAGGCAACACCTAACAAGTGGCGAGGTTCTTTATGATGGTATCATAAATAACGAAACAAGCCCGTTCTTGTCACCGCCCATTTCGTAATCGCATCATTTAGCCGATCAATGTTGTTTAAGAACAATAAAAAAATCCTGACGGGTGGGAATCGAACCCATGATCCTTGCTTGCGGGAACGCGCTCAACCATTGAGCTAACCAGGTACAAGTCACTTCTCACAAAATTTCTTTATTATTATGTATTTTTTTTTGTTGAATCAATCTTACTTTTCGCGACTAATTCACGAGCGAAGGTTTTTTTTTAGAAAAAAAGATATTTTAGAAAAAAAAAACCTTTTTAGTTTTATCATCATACCGAATTTATACCTAACGACTCACTCAAAGGTCCTTAAAGGTATGAAGCCTTAAGGTTCAACAAATCCGATCGCATTTGTTGCCGCTGCCTATTGCCGCTTTTGCCACACAAAAGGCATTACGGACCTCTTCGCTAAGTGGTCTGCCTCATTTATTGCCAATAAAACGGCACAACATATCGAACGGTTTTTGTTGCGTAACTTTTGCCGTTTTTTTTGTTAATAATTTCATAATAAAAGGCCTTACCTAAGTAATATAAAAATATGTTTAATTATTATGTATTATTATAAACCCTGAAATGGTAATTTAATGGAAAAGTATATATAGTATTATTCATTTTAAGGTTGCAGTAGTTAATAAACCCATATTTGTCGCATAATTTTATATTATAACCACTAAGTCGTACTTATTTTATAATTACATACTCAATTATAGATAAAAAATATATATAATCTATGTGTGACTAGCCGCACTTCATCTGCAACTTTAACCGTTTACGCAGCATACGCTCTCAAAAGGCAAATAATATTGCAACATTTTTCATTGTTATCCTATAGCCTTCCTCGATAAATGGGCTATCCAACACTAAAATATTTTTTCAATTTGGACCAGTAGTTCCTGAGATTAGCGATCTTCACCTTAATAATATTAGTAGGTATAGATAAAAGTCTCTTAAAAATATAAACGCATATCTATACTAATATTATAATGCTAAGTAAGTTGAGTTTGTTTGGTTGAACGCGTTAATCTCAGGAACTACTGGGGCCTTATTCCGAGTTTGCAACCGCTAATCACGACAAGAAGTTGCTCAAACTATAAATATTGAAAAATAAGTTCTATTCCAATGGTTATATAGAATGTATTAGGTTGGCTATAATAATGCCGCCATCTTGAAATACACGAATTCTTCGCAAGTTTGAACATCTTTTGAGCATTGGAATTTCAACTTTATAATTAACGGGATATAACTTATATTTCAATACCCGTAGTTTACGCAAAATGCGCGACGGTGAACGTGTCAAAACTCGGAACAAAGCCCCTGGTGTGAAATGAGAAATTCGCTATGACCATTAGAAGCGGGGCATCAATGATTTTTTTTTGAGAAACGGGGAAAATTTATTCCTTTCGAAAACATCCGAGAAAAATTATTCCTTTTGCGGTGCTGCTAAACGATTAAAGTTACGCAGACGAAGTTGCGTCGGCGCCGGTCAACTAGATAAAAATTAAGCATAATGTTCTCACCTTGACACTAGGTATGAACTTAAAATTTCATCCATAATAGTAATAATTATTATACTATACAATAAAATGATAATAAAATTAAATGATTAAACAATAAACCAAACGGACATGACCAAAAGTCGTGAGGTTAAAGATCGCGAAACAAACAACTTACAAAATGGTATAGCTAAAAAAAAATGTAACGCATATTAAAAGTGGCCTTTAAAGGTATATTGACATTAAAGCTATATTAAAAAGATTTATTATATTCGTCATCGCCAAAAATAAAATATAAAATGACATAAGACATGTTTTTTCTCGGTAACAGAGACGGTTTTTTTATTAATTTTACAATTTAGATATAACTAGATTTTGCACGTGGATTTGCACGCATTAATAAGTTTGAAAAAAAAAGTGTTGCTTTCCAAATTTCTATCTTTTTTTTTCTTGCAGTAGGACATGTGACTTTGTATTTACCTGGTGGTAAGCAGACCTACAAAGTCCAAGAATGGGGTCAATCAATAATTGTTCTTAAACAATATTGATCGCTCGTACTATGCCGGCTAAATAATGCGATTACGAAATGAGGGGCGACAATGATGAATTGCATTACGAGTATATTTTAATATCGTTGCCTTATCGTCAATTTTATTACCCATTTCGTAACCGCACCCTGAAAGGAGACTACCACCTCGACAAGAAATTGATGCAGTAATCTCCTGAAAACCGGTGAACACACAGACTCCGAAACATGACTAGGTCACTTGATGGTTTTTGCATCTCTATAAGCGGTGATAATGAGACCGGTCGGCCTAACGAAGATATAGGGACCCCACCTAATAACAAATAACCTTACAAAATTATTTCTGTAATAAGACTTTCCTATATAACCCCCAATTCTCCCATTTTGTTATGTATACAGTACCCTAAGTGCGCAAACAGAATTTGGGGTGCAATTTTTGAATATCAGCTAAATAGTAGTATAGACTAAATATCAAGGATGTCATTGATTTCCAAAGTCCGTAATTTTGAATCTCATTGGGTGACCAAAATATCATACCTATGATATTAATACGAATGCCCCATGAAGTTAAAAAAACGCGCCGCGCGCAGACTGGCACGGTTTTTACCTTCATGGAATGCCCCTACCAATCGTAAAATAAGTCACCGATGACAGCTGTTTGTTTAGGTCACTTACTTAGGTCGATGGTTCGAATCCCGGCGAAAAAAAATGTGTATATTTGTTTGACAACACCACTATAGTGCCTCGGAGAGCACGTTAAGCTGTCGATCCCAGTTTCACTATACCAATTTGTGAAACTGTTTATAGATGGGTTATTGAGTCTATTCAAAACATCGCGTCGAGCTAGCCACTTGTACGCTGTAGACTCATACCATCGGCTACGACGAGGTGGGATTAAAATCCCTCCGCTGGGTACCCTGGGCCGTCTAGGCGGTCTCGGGCGACGTAAGGCACCCGTGATGATATGTATGTATGCATGTAAAAACGGCAATTAATACTTCCTTCGTTTAACGAAACGTAAGTAGCTCTTTTCTATGATTAATAATACATTAGTTGGTACTGCGCATATGAATAAAAATATGTATCTTTGATAGATCGTGATATCCTATAGTCATCGGTGATATATTCTCACTTATGATATCAAAGTCATCGGTGAGATTCAGGAATCGCTATTTTTAGGAAAATAAGTAATTTTATTTTTTTATTAGTATCTTATCTATTAAGTTATTTATGTAGTCAAAAATTAAAGTTGACAATAAGTGTCAACTTTAAAAATAAAACTTATATGGAACGTGTTTCCAAGATGGCGCTAACAGGATTATATCAACAGCCCGTTTCGGGCCTGAAAGGAAACTAATAAGAAAAATAATAATCGATGCAGTATAGTCACTACACCGACCAACTACTCATAAACCCACAGACTAAAACCGAATCATGATTTACAGTATATATTTATAGTACAAAGACACTTGTCAAATTTTGTTTCTATATGATTTTTGCGGATACGTATTTAAAAAATCGATCAGAAAATTTATTTAATTTTTAAAAAAACTTAAAATTTCTAAGTCATTATTTATAAAAATACATATCTTTTTAATTATATTGAAAAATAAAAATGAAATA
Organism: Monopis laevigella; assembly: GCA_947458855.1. Classification (NCBI taxonomy): domain Eukaryota; kingdom Metazoa; phylum Arthropoda; class Insecta; order Lepidoptera; family Tineidae; genus Monopis; species Monopis laevigella. Next base: position 4,634,215 of record OX381594.1, on the reverse strand, counting down.
AAATTATTTTTGAAGGTTGAAAACATTTGCTTAGTTTTATGTTGTAATTTTATTTATATATTTGTAGAAAAATAAGCGGATAGAACCATAGTAAGAGAAACAAATAAAATATATTAAGAGGCACTAAATAGGTACTAAATTACGAGGCAATATAATGAAAGAAAAATAAATTGGATAAGCTTGTACGTTATTCCAGCCGATTAGAGATTTCGGACCGTATGAAAGAGGCTTTCATTTGACGCCTTTATGGCGAGAACAAATTGTCGGGAAATACAGCTATCAAAATATACATTTAGCTACCCCATTACGGGTATTTCTTTACAACCTAATTTCTGATATTATTAAAACATAAAAGCTAGGACGTTTAGTAGGTTTTAAGGTTTAACCAAAAATAATAAAAAAGCTGACAAGTGCGGATGCTGTTAGCGTAGTTTGGGTTCCTTAAAACGGAAAAAAATATCAGGAAAAAAACATGTTGTTTATTATTTAGATTTATATTATAGTTGTATCCTGAGATCGTTGGTTCGATTTCCATCCCACCCATGGCAATAGCAATATTAGTACGTTTTTCTGTACACCGAACAAGTGGTCAGCAGGTTGCGGTGTTTGAATAGACTCAATAACCCATCTATAAACAGTATCACAAGTTTCTATAGTGAAACTGGGACCGACAGCTTTTAACGTGCTCTCCAGGGCACTATAGTATAAAAAACACATTGGTACATACCGGGGTTTGAACCAGGGCCCTAAGTGTTTTAAGTCTATCAAACTCGGTCACGACGTATATAACACGTATATACACCACGTACAAGAGTATATTTTATTTATTTATTTTAAATTCTTTATTGCACAAAATTGTACATAGGCGAGCTTAAAGCCTTAGGCATTTTCTACCAGCTAACCTTTGGGAGAGTAAAACATGCTTAGGGTGCAGAACTTTTCAAAAAAAAAGAAATATATATTTAAATTATTAGCTGCTGTATAGAGGCATTGTCTTAAACGTATTCTAGATATAACTAGAAATAAGAAATATTTATAGCATTCAACGGAAATCAATTTAAAAAAAAATAAGTGGGAGGAAGGTCTCTAATAACGTTAGGCCGACCGACCGGTCTCGTTGCCAGTTTTAAGAAGACTACTGCATCGATTTATTTTCGAGTTGGTAGTCTCCTTTCAGCATGCGGTTACGAAATGGGTAGTTGAACTATTTATTTATTTAAAATTCTTTATTGCACAAAATTGTACATAAGCGAGCTTAATGCCTTAGGCATTTTCTACCAGCTAACCTTAGACGATAAGGCATCGAGTATATTAAAATATACTCGTAATGCAATTTGTCATTGTCGCCCCCCATTTCGTAATCGCATCATTTAGCCGGCATAGCGAGAGCAATCAATATTGTTTAAGAACAATTATTGGTTGACCCCATTCATGGTCTTTGTAGGTCTGCTCACCACCAGGTAGATACAAAGTCGCATGTCGTGCTCCAATAAAAAAATATAACAATAATTTACCTTGGCAACGAATAGAAATGTTTTTTTTGGATTAATAAACAATTTATTTATTATTTATTTATTTGTTACTCCTAGTAGGTACAATAACCACTTAAATGATAAAGCCCTTGATTTGAGTTTCCGTTTCGAGTTCATTAAACTTTACTATCAACAAACATGACCTCAATACATACTATTTACTGTTCAATTATTTTATTATGCAAAACAATATATTTTCTGCAACACTGTCTTGACGCACTAATTATTTAGATACGAGTATATACGTACCTGATCATTATATATTTAATTTACCAAAACATTATCAATTAAAATGTTTATATTTTATGACCTGATGGTGAGCAGACCTACAAAGTCCGTAAATAGGGTTAATCAATAATTGTTCTTAAACAATATTGATAGCTCTCACTATGCCGGCTAAATGATGCGATTACGAAATGGGGGGCGACAATGACGAATTGCATTACGTGTATATTTTAATATACTCGCTGTCTTATCGTCAAAGGTTAGCTGGTAGAAAATGCCTTCCACTATGCCGGCTAAATGATGCGATTACGAAATGGGGGGCGACAAAGATGAATTGCGTTACGAGTATATTTTAATATACTCGCTGTCTTATCGTCAAAGGTTAGCTGGTAGAAAATGCCTTCCACTATGCCTGCTAAATGATGCGATTACGAAATAGGGGGCGACAAAGATGAATTGCGTTACGAGTATATTTTAATATACTCGCTGTCTTATCGTCAAAGGTTAGCTGGTAGAAAATGCCTTCCACTATGCCGGCTAAATGATGCGATTACGAAATGGGGGGCGACAAAGATGAATTGCGTTACGAATATCTTTTAATATAGGTACCTACTCTACTATCAATTCAACTATCCATTACAGGTAGGTATATATATAAGTATTTATTTATAAATCAATACAACTAAATCTAAATTAGCGTAAAAAAAATCAATGCAACTGTTACGCTACTTGGTAGAATGGGTAACTAATACGCTAGCAGCATTGCCTCTTTGTATGGCAATGCTGATTTTATGTTTTAAATAGGCGTAGCATTTGGGATAACATTCCAAGACCACTCGTTTTCAGATCCGAGGTCTCGGATAAATCCGCGAGACTCGGTTCCCGAAGTTAAAAGTTTTATTTTTATTTTTATGAGAGCTCAACATATGACCTTGCATCCACCTGATGTTAAGCAGTATGCAATATCCATGAATGATAGCAACAAGCGGATGCATACAGGTGCACCGCTGGTTGCCATCATTATGCCGGTTTAAGATGCCTATTCACGCTTCGTTTAAAGGACTCTAGGTTATAAGAGGAAGGAAACACGCAAGCTGGTAGAGCATTCCACATTTTAATAGTACGACAGATGTATGAATCGCCAAAACGTTTAGTACGAGTTAGTACATCCGCCACGGTATACCCCAAATGCGTCTAAATGATAATTTGGTATTAATATATAATTAAATTATAAATTAAAAATAATAAATTAAAAATTTATATTTAAAACAATCTTATAAAATATTAATTCAAAGAGGAAATGCTGCCAGCGTATTGGGTACCATGCCACTAACAGACAGTGGAAGACAATTTTAATTTATAGGCAAGTATATTTTTTTTATATTTTTGTTTTTAATTATTTTACAGGTATTATTTATAATTAGTTTTTAAATATAATTGTTATCTTTTATTGTATATTTTTATTAATTAAATCTTATAATGAATATACATTCACGATATAAAATTAAATTATAAATTGAAATTAAAAATATATACCTAAACATTAAAAAATATGGGTACCTATATCAAAATTATAATAGAATAATAACTAATATATATAATACTTAATAATAGGTAGTTAATTTTATTAACTTAATATACTTGTTTATATATAATAGTTTTTTTTTTAATAAAACCTATAATAAGTACCCAAAATAAATAACCTTGGTTTAATTCCTCGTATACCTACATAGTCTCAGTATTAGATTTTTTCAAAATAGTTCTTTAACCTAACAATATGTCACTCTTCAAAGGTCACTGGTAGAAAATGCACAAGTAATACTTTGCTTTGTCTTTAACAGTTTTGTGCAATAAAGAATTTTAATGTGTCGCAAATGAAAAAAAAAATTGACTTCTCTATACTATTTTTTTTTTATTATTATTTCAAATCCATGTAACTTAGTACCATAAAGTACCATAACCTACTCGTAAAGTTTAAAACTTTCCCAAGCAGGGGCGCCGGCTATTAGAAAACCTCATGCATGAGCACCCATGCTCATTTGATGACTCGAAAAAGGTTTGAGGAAGGAAGAAGTGTTTTGAGGTTTCGTTTTGCTCGCATCGGCATCGCGCATCGAATAATGAACATTTTGATAACGGATACCGCATCGTTAATAAACAATAAATTGAGACAATATCACATACATTGTCTGGTCCCAAACTAAGGTTTTGCCTTGTACTATGGAAACCGGTTTAAACCACTGCGCTAAACGGGACATCGGGTAATGAAAAAACCCAATCCCTAAACGGCGATTACTGATCTGTTTCTTGAGTCTATTGTCAGGGGTACTCGGCACCCACTGTTTATTTCTCATGGGTGCTAGAGCCCCCGAGCACCCATAGAGTCGGAGCCCCTGTTCCCAAGTCATCATGTATAAAAAAATATATCTCTATACTTAATTATAATTGGTTATTTTAATCACTACTAGTTTGTATGGAGAAGCCTTTTTTATATTTGAGACAAGGTTCTAAGGAAAAGTTATTTTGAAATTTCATTAGTAGAGCATCATACTAGCCCAAAGTAGAACCTTCCAAAGTCATTTTCAATTATTTATTTTTTTCATAATAAATAATAAACTGCCATCTTCTCGAGATCTGTCTGTCCACATTTGATGTGGTATGGTATGCTTATGGAATCACTCAGACAGACAGTCTGAGTGATTCCATAAGCATACCATCCTTCTTCGTATGGAACCTTAAAACCAGAGGTTCTAAGTAAACCTAAACATTATACACACGGTTATACAGCCTCCTAGGGCAATGAAAGAGACAATTGCTGGCAGGAAATGAGCGAAGCTTGAAAGAAAAATAAAAAAAAACAGAGGCGGTGAAAATTTCTTCATCATATTGCGAAGTTAGGGATAAAAATAGACGAGACATATTGAGTTCTTTCGATTACTCGCACTAACGACAAATTGTAAGTTTTTTATCCCGCCTATTTTGTAACTGCATCATTTTGTGGAAGCGACCAACTTCTATACTAATATTTTAAGCTGAAGAGTTTCTTTGTTTGGTTGAACGCACTAATCTCAGGAACTACTGGTTCGAATTGAAAAAATATTTTAGTGTTGGATAGCTCATTTATCGAGGACGGCTATAGGCTAAATAACATCACGCTACGACCAATAGGAGCGGAGTAACAACGAAAAATGTTGCAAAAACGGGAAAAAAATATTCCTTTTGAGAATGTACGCTGCATAACGGTTAAACTTACGCAGACGAAGTTGCGCGGATCAGCTTAACTGATAAACATGCACTAGTATTACTCGTCGTCATACATCGACTTGCCTCGAAGAGCACGTTAAGCTACCGGTGACAGTTTCACTACACCAACTTTTGAAACTGTTTATAGGTATTTGAGTATATTTAAAAGCCGCGACGAGCTGTCCACTTGTTCGGTGTAGATTGAGTATACCATCGTATACGATGTGGTGGGAATACACTAAGGCGGTCCTGGGCGCCGTAAGGCTTCCGTAGTAGATACATGATCACCAGATACAAATGCACATGCCGTGCTCAAATAAAATTTAAAAAAATACAAATTTCAAAAATAGTAATTCTATTTTTAAAAATAAAAGTACTCACGTTCCTTGAATACAACTTCCGTATGTTACATTCAGTCCACGTGCAATTTAAAAAATGCGTTCGATTTTCAAGTACAAATGCTGAAAACGGAGAAGGTTTGGTCGATTGCATCCCGACAGAATTGTATCGCAAGTATCGGAGACTTGTATCGAAGCCACTGAGAAATAAAAATAAATAGATATACACTGCAGACCGTAAAATAAATCTAATTAATGATAAAAAATATCATAATCTCCTTTCTGATGTTGAATAGTTTGAGATTTTGAATATCAAACACAATAAAATAAAACACATATGCAGCCGTTCTAAAGTAAACTGCAGCAGCCTGTTAATTTTATCCATCTATAAGTGAATAAAATTAAGTTATAGAATTATGACCGCCTCTGTAAACTACTTTGGCGTGGTACCCGAAGGTCGTGGGTTCGATCCCCACCCATGGCAAAAATTAGTACGTTTTTCTGTACAGTTTGTCATGGTCTAAGTGTTTATAAAATATAATATGTATTATATCGTTGTTTCTGATACACATAGTACAAGCCTAGAGCTTAGTTTGTGACGAAAGCAAAGCAGTTGTTTTCTCCCGCAATGACAATAGTTTAATAGTTCACTACCCGTTATTTTTTTATTATATTTTAAACATTTGTCTATGTCTGTGTGGGAAAAATGGCTACCTAGCCAAGGCACACTTGGACCTTATATTTATATATTTTTATGACTTTTCATAAATACCTTTAAAGGTTTACAAGAAATAAATAGTTTTGACTCTTTGATCTCACGCGTTCTCTATTTGGAAAATGTTGTTTGTCAAATGCATGGAAACACTTTGCGGATGGATGGAAAAGAGAATCTTGCACCAAGCGACGTGATCTGAATTCAAAAATGAGCTACAAAATAGATGTTTCTTTGAAATTTTTTGAAAAATTTACTGTCATTTTCAGTGTAACAAGTGTATACATTCTTTTGATGTCATTTTTATAATAGAACGAATATATTTAGTGTGTGGTTTTACCGGTTTTTCAGGAGATTATTGTAAAGATTTCTTGTTGAGTGGTCTCCTTTCAAGGTGCGGTTACGAAACGGGCAGTTAATTCGACGATAAGGCAGCGCGAGTCTATTGAAGAAGTGTCGTAATGCAAATTCGCATTTGTCGCCGTCCATTTCGTAACCGCAACATTTAGCCGGCATAGTGAAAGCGATCAATGTTGTTTAAGAACAATTATTAATTGACCACATTCATGGGCTTTGTAGGCCATCTCACCACCAGGTGGATAAAAAGTCACATGCTGTGCTCCAATAAAAAAAACTAATGAACCAATTTTATCCGAAGTAAAATCTATAAAGACGATAAATAAAAATCCTTGCTTTTGTTTTTCCAAAATAATTTAATATCACCTTTTATCTTATTTTCTCTTGTAAGCCAAAATGTAAGTAGAAATAAAAACAATTGCCTCAGTAAAAGAAGAAAGGAAAATATTTTGGTAAAAACGAAAGGATAAAATGGGATAAGTTAGGATAATTTAATAATTTATCTATAATACCTAAGTACTAAATTCATTTAGAACAATAAGATAATTGATTCTAAGTATAAGAACTTAGGGAAAATGGTTTTAGATAGTTTTTTTATATAAGAAAAAACAATATCTTAAAGGTTAGCTGGTAGATAATGCCTAAGGCATTAAGTTCGCCTTTGTACATAACTTTTGTTTACTGTGCAATAAAGTGTTTAAATAAATAAATAAAACTGTCTCTATAAAATTATAAATAAATGCTTCTAGTTCGATTTTTAATTCGATGCCACATTCGCAGATTTTTATGCCAAATAAAATTTTAATATCTAATGTATATACTAATTAATTTAACGTACTTTAAATATACAAAAAAATATATATAAATATCATCACGGGTGCCTAACTGCGCCAAGACCGGCTGGACGGCCTCAGGGTACCCAGCGGAGGGGTTTTTAATCCCACCTACCTCGTCGTAGCCGATGGTATGAGTCCACACCAATCAAGTGGATAGTTCGTGTTTGAATACTCAATAATCCATCTATAAACAGTTTCACAAGTTGGTAGGTATAGTGAAACTGGGACCGTGCTCTCCGCGTCACTATAGTGATGTTGTTAAACAAATGTATATTTTTTTAGATTAAAAACTCATTGGTACACACCGGGGTTTAAACCAGGGACCTAAGTATTTTTAAGTTAAAGGTCTAACCAACTCGGCCACCACGTATATATATTGTTTAAATATACACACCGGCAAAATTAGCGGAAACGAAAAAAAAAGTTAAACTATGACATAATAACATAGTAGGTATGTATATATTTTATAAAAACGTTATTAGATACAAAGTAACAAATTGATCTAACTTCTTTGACAACGACTTCGCTAGCCCTAACGACGGTTCTCATTACCCATACAGATACAAAAACCGTCAAGTGACCTAGTAATTTTTCGGTTTTAATCTGTGGGTTCACGGGGTTTCAGGAGACAAGTGCAGCGGTTCTTGTCGAGGTGGTAATTTTGTAATCGCAGCATTTAGCCGGCATAGTGGCAGCGATCAATCAAACAACAATGTTTTGATGGGCCACATTCATTAACTTTGTAGGTCTGTTTACTACAGATAGATTAAGTCTTCGTTTATTTCTAATATAATAAGAAAAAATATCTTACTTTAGTAGCTATATATGTCTACCTACTTTGTAATCTAAGTCGCCTCGTTCGTATACATACCTACATACATTACATAATAATATATTATATAACACACTACACAAGCTCCATAATTAAATTAATTACACAAAGTTTCTTAAGACAAAGTTCAAAGACGAAATAATTAGCAAAGAGAAATTCTTTTTCTAAAGAATTTCGTTGAAGTAGTATATTTTCGTAAAATAATTATTAATTAATTTTATTTACTATATGGTGTTTTTATCTTTAATCAAGAAAAGTTCCTTTCTAACTATTAAATTAAAATATGGTCCATGAATGAGGATAGCCACTAGTCGATAAACTAAAAATAACATCCAACTAACACGACATTAAGATGCTAATAGATGTTTACGCCCTTGAATACAAATTAGAGGAGCCGAAGTCTTAAGTCCAAGGTCTAACCAACTCGGCCACCACGTATATATATGGTATGATTATATTTTGTAAATAGAAGTTTAAAAACTAATTAACCTGGTATCGTATAATGATAAATTAAATAATGCATTTTTACAAATTCCTTATTAGGATAATCTTTTTTTTTTTTTTTTAAAGATAAAAATGCGATGAAAAAATTCCTGGTGGGTGGGAAAAAATAAATTAAATTAAATAATATAATTTATCATTAATATGTATAATGTCATAAGTATCGTATAATGATAAATTAAATAATATAATTTATCATTATACGATACCAGGCAAATAGTACAATAAAACATGCCGCCGACGCATCGATCGTTTACATCCTTGAAATAGTAATATAAGGATGTACATAATCGTCGTGTCGTCGGCATGTTTTATTATATAAAATAAGTTAGTACAAGTAAATAGATACCTACTTATATATTAAATTTAAATTAGAGAGAAAAAGTCTGAGGAGGGGCACCACTTGGTAGAGTACCTACGCTGGCATTGCCTCGTTGTATGGCAATGCTAATTTTTTGTTTTAGATATTCATAAAATTAGGGTCTTCACTTTCTAGAAATACTCGTTTTCCAGGGTCCCGAAAAATCCGCGGGCCTTAAATCCCAAGCATCCAGATGTTGCGACTCCAAATGCTACGAAGTAGTAATTTGTAGTAAATCTCAGTACTTCAGCCGCCTCGTAAGAGAAGATGTATGAATGTTGAGAAAGCTAGTGAAGTATTGTACGAAGTGGCGTACTCTGCCTTCCCCATAACTGGGATACAGGCGTGATGGTATGTATGTATTTATGAGTTACATAACCTAGCTCCCTCCAAGAAGTCGGACTAACTCAAGGAACGCAAGAGTTCGGTACTTAACCCTGTTAAAAGTTGCTCATAGCCTAATTGTGATATAACTTCAGTGAAAATATCTCTTCACATTCTCGTCCCAGACATATTTCCAAGTCCGCATAAGTTTCCTACTTTTTAAGCTTATTATGCATCCGTTTCCAGCGCTTTCTACGCTTTTAAGTCGAAACACTTAGTTTGACAGTCGTAAGGAAGGAGTGAGTTGTTGAAAGTTTTTTTTTTCATAATTTTTATGAAGTGCAAGAAAATATCTCTGTAGGTACTTGGTTTAGTTGCCAAAATTATGTGTTGTATTTTTGTTGTTCATTTATGGATTTTAGACACATCTTATCTTATCTTATTGGTTTTGGGGTTGACATCAGTCAAAAACACTTCGACCCTTAGGGATCTTTTGTGTGTTCCCCATTCCTATTATCCACACACCTCAGTATCGTCCCCAAATATGTTGTTGACATATTTAAGGACATCACCAAGGTCGATTAGCCTGTAGCTATCTGGATCCGGATAAGCCTGTCCTAGGTATTTTATTCTTTGGATGGCCCTAGCGTCACAGTCACACAGTAGGTGCCGCATGTATTCGGGCTCCTTACCACAGAATCTGCATGTGGGATCATCTCTTACTCCTATAGTATAGAGGTGTATTATATTTTATATATTTTAGACACATACTTATACAGTGAATAATATACGTTATAAAATACGTGGTGGCCGAGTTGGTTAGACCTTGGATTTAAAAACACTTAGGTCCCTGGTTCGAAACCCGGTGTGTACCAATGAGTTTTTAATTTTAAAAAAATATGTACATTTGTATGACAACACCACTATAGTGCCTCGGAGACATTACACACATTAAGCTATCGGTCCCGGTTTCACTATACCAACTTGTGAAACTATTTATAGATGGGTTATTGAGTCTATTCAAAACATCGCGACGAGCTAGCCACTTGTTTGGTAAGTATAGACTCATACCATCAGCTACGACGAGGTGGGATTAAAACCCCCTCCGCTGGGTACCCTGGGGCCGTCTAGGCGGTCTCGGGCGCCGTAAGGCACCCGTGAAGATACATATATATTATTTAATTTCATATTAATTTTTTTCCCACCCACCAGGAATATTTTCATTGCATTTTTATCTTTTAAAAAAAATAAAAAATGATTATCCTAATAAGGAATATGTAAAAATGCATTATTTAATTTATCATTATACGATACTAGGTTAATTAGTTTTTAAACTTCTATTTACAAAATATATTCTAACAAAATATAATCATACCATATATAGCTCATCTTTTATTAAAAAAATAATTCGTCTCCGTAATATATGTATGTACTTATACAGTGTATGGTAAGAAACAGGCTGTGTTAAATATCATAGAAATCTGCAACCTAGTTCACCGATTATGTAAACAAATCAAACCTAAAAATTATATGAATAAAAATAATAATATGTTGCCATTCCGGGTGATTACGCGCACAACGCTAAGCTAAACTTTAATTGATATGATGCAGTGATGACGTAATGCACAGACAATTACGTCATTTTGGTTAACGTTTAGCTTAACGTTGTGGACGTAATAGGCCTACTGGTCACAACTAAGCTCTAGGCTTGTACTATGTGTACCAAAAACAACGGTATTAATACATATAATATTTCAGAAACACCAAGAAAATGACAAACTGCACAGAAAAACATACTATTATTTTATTGCCATTAGGTGGGAATCGAACTTATGATCCAACGCCAAAGATGCAACCACTAGCCACTGCGGAGGCGTTTGTATCTAGCTAATGATAATCAGAATTTAAAAGTCCATGAATGTATTCGATCAATACACTGTATCTGTTTTTAAGATCATTAGTCGCTTCTAATATGCTGACTAAATGACGCGATTACGAAATGGCGACAACAATGGATGACTGAAACGACTTTTCGTAAAAATCGGTGATATATTTACTTGAACTGGTTTTTTTAAAAGTAATATTTTCTTTCTATTTCTCCCCGCTAGTCTATACTATCTACACATACATACATACATATCATCACGGGTGCCTTGCGGCGCCCGAGACCGCCTAGACGGCCCCAGGGTACCCAGCGGAGGGGTTTTAATCCCACCTCGTCGTAGCCGAGGTATGAGTCTACACCGAACAAGTTGCTAGCTCATCGCGATATTTTGAATAGACTCAATAACCCATCTATAAACAGTTTCACAAGTTGGTATAGTGAAACCGGGACCGACATCTTAACGTGCATTCCGAGGCACTATAGTGATGTTGTCAAACAAATGTACATATTTTTTTTAATTAAAAATGTCTGTCTATACTATCTATACTATATTATTATTATAAATCTATTAGTAATCTCTGGATCTACTGAACTGACTTTTTTAATTATATAGTGTTAGATAGACCATATATCGAGGATGGCTATAGGCCATATAACATCACGCTATGACCAATAGGAGCGGATAATTCATGAAAAATGTTGGGAAAGCGTGCGCCACGCAGACATAGTTGCGCGGGACAGCTAGTTAATACGTTCAAACGTCTTCTTAACTTTGTAATCGCTTCTAAATGTGAAACGTAGATGTTTCTAGCTAACTCTGCAATATTCACGGGTATTTACAAAAGGGGAGTAAAACGCACCCTAATGTTGGGAAGTTGGAAGACGAATACCCACTCATCTATCAAGGAAGCCACGTCAATTTGTTTGGGAGAAGTCGGGTAAATTAAGTCGCTTTACAACGCAAAGCGTAGATTTGAAGATGCCACGCCGCCGCCGTAGGGTAACATTAAGGGAAACATCTTACGTTTTATTTAGTAAAGCACGGCATGTCACATTTTTTTCCATTTTTATATATAGCAATATGTGTACATATTGCTTTGGTACAAACTAAGCTCTAGGCTTGTACTATGTGTACCAGAAACAACGATATAATACATATTATAATATAAATTATAATATAAATAATAATAATAAATACCATCACGGGTGCCTTTTTTGGTTCCCGAGAACCGTTTAAACGGCCTCGGGGTACCTAGCGGAGGGATTAACCCGTCTTCATTTCGCCGATGGTATTTGGAGGCAACACCTAATAAGTGGCGAGCTAGTTGCAGTGTTTATGATGAAATAGCCTCGTTACATAAAGCGGTCATCCATCCCAGGTCCGGCCTTATAGTCATCTGCTTAACCGATAACAAGGTAGCTGCGCAGTAACTTAACCACTAGGCTGTTAAATATAAAAACACCCAGACCAAGACAGACTGTACAGAAAAACGTACTAATATTTTTTTGGTATGAGTGGAAATCGAACCTGCCACCTCCGGATACGCCGCAACCAGTCGCAGTCTACGGAGGCGATTGTATCTAGCTAATGTTAAGCAGAGTTAACAAGTCCATGAATGTAGTCGATCAATAAACTGTATCTGTTTTTTAAGAGCATCAGTCGCTTTTAATATGCTGACTAAATGAAATGGCGACTTACTGTAATGAATCTTTATGAAATCGTGGATCTATTTGTTTATTTTTAATATTATTTTTGTGAGCTTCTCCTATTTTATTTTGTGGTCAAAGGTATTGTATTTGTAATGATGTTTTTATTTATTTGTATATACTGACCATAACGTTTTATATATTATATACTAGCTGACCCGCGCAACTTTGTCTGCGCGTTTAAATTTAACCGTTTACGCAGCGTACGCTCTTAAAAGGAATAATTTTTCCCCGTTTTTGCAACATTTTTCTTTGTTACTCCGCTCCTATTAGCCGTAGCGTGATGTTATATAGCCTATAGCCTTTCTCGATAAATGGATTATCCAACACATATTTTTTCAATTCGAATCAGTAGTTCCTGAGATTAGCGCGTTCAAACAAACAAACAAACAAACAAACTCTTCAGCTTTATAATATTAGTATAGACTAAATTATTAATAATAAAATTATGCTTATTTCATGAATTGCAATAATTCATAGTTTTTTTTTTCAAAAATTATTTAATCAAAATCAAAAATTATGACGCTTTTAACAAAGAACAATGTGAAGAGGAAATATATTGGTTAACTATCTAAATATTTCTAATCAGTTTAACATTTTTTTGTAATAACGTAGGTATGTTTAAGTGGTGTGTGTTCCTTAAGTCGTTTTACAAACCGTAGATTTGAAGATGTCAGAGCGTAAGGTGTCATTAACGGTGACGCTATGCGATTTAAATTAGATGGATTGGCACTTAGTTCGTTTGATTTAAAATGAGGTAGAGAAAAGCGCTGAATTTAGCGGATTTTCGCTTACAATTTGATTCATGATCGCTGTTTTTTTAACTACAGGTAAAGTTTATTTAACAGATAACTTGATGGAGAATTAATGAATTTGACAGTTTTTCGTAGTGAGTTAACTACAACAACATACAACATATGATCACGGCGCCCGAGACTGCCAAGACGGCCCCAGGGTACCCAGCGGAGGGGGTTTTAATCCCACTTCGTCGAAGTCTATTCCGAACAAGTGATGATAACCCTTCTAGAAACAGTTTTACAAGTTGGAATAGTGAAACTGGGACCGACAGCATAACGTGCTCTCCTAGGCACTTTAGTGGTGCTGTTAAACAAATGTACATATACCTACTGCTTTACCTATGCGTTTAAAAATGATTTACGTTTTTGTCTTTAAATATGTTAAATAATATCTTTAAAAAAAAAAAATGAAATATCAAACATATAACAAACAGTTCTAGTTATCAAGATATTATGTTAAATTATATTTCGCCATGTTTTCGGTTTTTATTTAAGGCACACTTATGTACTGATGACCTTTGGAAACCAGCCAAATACTTGAGGTACCTGATGAGAACAAATACTCCCCATTGTATGTTAATTGTGTATTGTTTGTAAACGTATTGGATGGATGGATTCAATTTATAATTTGAATGATATTTTGGAATAGAAAATTGGTTTTCAATCGCCAGGCTGACAGATTGACATGTTGGTTTTGATTTAGGTATTAAATTTACTAGACGGATTTTACCTCTGTCTATCAGTCTATAATACTAATAAATATACGGTATTTAATACCGACCTCGTAAACTAGAAGCCTTTGTCGTTGTATCCGGAGGTTGTTAGTCAGATTCCCACCCATAGCAAAAAAAATATTAGAACGGTTTCTGTATAGTTTGTCATAGTTTATAAAAATATAATATCTATTATATGGTTATTTCTGGTGAACATAGTACAAGCCAGAGCTTAGTTTGAGACCAGAGCAGTATGTGTAAATTGTCCTACATATTAATACTGTTATTAAGAATTTAATCACTTCGAATTCGCACTATTAACAGTACCTCCGGTTCCTTGTATTTTTTTTAATCACTTAACACCGACACTTGCTACTTAGGAAAGTCATAATTTGTTATGACTAATTTACGGCCCCACCTTAGCGGTTAAGTTACTGCGCAACTGATAGCAAGGTTAAGCAGATGACTACAAGACCGGGCTGGGATGGGTGACCGCTTTATACAACGAGGCTATTTCATCATAAACACCGCAACAAGCTCGCCACTTGTTAGGTGTTGCCTCCGAATACCATCGGCGAAATGAGGATGGGTTAATCCCTCCGCTGGGACCCTGAGGCCGTTTAAACGGTTCTGGGGAGCCAAATTGGCACCCGTGATGGTATTTATTTATTTTTTCACATTTTTTGACTAAATTATTTAAAATCTCACCAAACTTATAGAAGATGACTATTATTGGAAGAAAATTATTTAAAAGCTCACAGCCAGGAGGTTCCAGGAGGAAGGTCTCTATCACTTCGCTAGACCGACCGGAAGAGTTTGTTACCACTGCCAATACAAATGCAAAACCCGTCGAGTTATCCAGCATTTTACGGTTTTAGTCTGTGTGCTCACCGGTCTTCAAAAGGGCCACTGCCTTGATAAATAAATATCATCATATCATCACGGGTGCCTTACGGCGTGGTTTGTGGAGGAGTTTTTAATCCCACCTCGTCGTAGCCGAGGGTATGAGTCTACGCCGAACAAGTGGCTAGCTCGTCGCGATGTTTGGATAGACTCAATAACCCATCTATAAACAGATTCACAAGATGGTTTATTGAAACTGGGACCGACAGCTTAAAGTGCTCTGCGAGGCACTATAGTGGTGTTATCAAACGGTACACACCGAGGTTTGAACCAGGGACCTAAGTGTTTTTAAGTCTAAGGTCTAACCAACTCGGCCACCACGCAGGTATATTATTTCAAACCATATCTAGGATATGAAGTAGCATTGCGAGTAGACTCGCAATAATAATTGATTTTTCACGCCGTCCATTTCGCGTAACCATTTCGCCGACATAACAATGCTATTAATCGACTCTATTCATATACTTTGTTAATCTGTTTGCGATCCGGTAGATACAAAGTCACATACACACTTACACACACTTTTTGGTTAAACATTTTTTTTATCAGTAAAACCGTGGTAGGTTTCAATATTTATATATTCAGAAGATTTACAGTAAACTTGACTTAAGTAAATTTCACAAAATATAACAGCTATGAACTATTAATATATCTTCACAGAATAATTTCAGAATAAAATATATAAAAAAAAAAGTTATTAATGCAAAAGTAACTTAAACAATTAATATTATATAATAACAGTTACAGAACTATACAGAATAGACTTAAACAATTCATATTATATAATAACAATTACAGAACTATACAGAATAGACTTAAACAATTAATAATAATAACAATTACAGAACTATACAGAATAGACTTAAACAATTAATATTATATAATAACAATTACAGAACTATACAGAATAGACTTAAACAATTAATAATAATAACAATTACAGAACTATACAGAATAGACTTAAACAATTAATATTATATAATAACAATTACAGAACTATACAGAATATATATATTCTGTGCCTCTGCCACCGCCATACGTTAAATAACTAAGGAAATTTTTCACGATTTACCTTATCAGTTTTAGCATTATTTTTCACGTATCATTTCACAATAAAATTCGCTGTATTTGACCTACCTTTATTTGTAACCTATGCGTAAGGTAAGCTGTACAAACAGGTGTAAAAACCAGTATTTACATAAGATTTATTTTTATATCTTATATAAGGAAAATATATCTACTAACACCGATATGACACCTATAACATTTCGGGCCCCTAGATTAGATATAAAATTTTTAATGTGTTACAAAAAAACCTGCTTATTCGCAGAGCAATTCTTGCGTATTCGACATGTATGTCTTGCTCTATATATTATCGAATGAAACTGGACAGTTTTCTATGGAGATCTGTAATTTATCACTTTAATACATCGACCCATGGGTTCACCGGTTTTCGGGAGACTACTGCATCGATTTCTTGTGGTAGGAGGTGGTAGTCTCCATTCAGGGTGCGGTTACAAAATGGGTAGTTGCATTACGAGTATATTAAAATATACTCGTAATGCAATTCGTCATTGTCGCCGCTCATTTCGTAATCGCATCATTTAGCCGGCATAGTGGGAGTCAATCATTAATTGTTCTTAATGTTATTTAAAAACAATTAATGATTGACCCCATGCATGGACTTTGTAGGTCTGCTCACCACCAGATAGATACAAAGTTACATGTCGTGCTCCAATAAAAAAATTAAAAAACTTAAGTGGAAGGCGTGAAACCAGAACAAAAATAGCGTGAATTATTTCACTTTTTTTGTTCTGGTTAATTTTTTTTAATTAAAAACTCATTGGTACACACCGGGATTAGTGTTTTTAAGTCCAAGGTCTAACCAACTCGGCCACCACGCAATGTCGTATATTTTCAAGAAATCCTTGATTATTTTTGGTCACTCCTTTTTTTGCCACTATTTTGTATTATTAACTATTATTTTATTAATACGAGTATATACGTGGTGGCCGAGTTGGTTAGACCTTGGAGTTAAAAACACTTAAGTCCCTGGTTCGAATCCCGGTGTGAACCAATGAGTTTTTAATTTTAAAAAAATATGTACATTTGTTTGACAACACCACTATAGTGCCTCGGAGAGCACGTTAAGCTGTCGGTCCCGGTTTCACTATGCCAACTTGTGAAACTGTTTATAGATGGGTTATTGAGTATATTCAAAACATCGCGACGAGCTAGCCACTTGTTCGGTGTAAACTCATACCATCGGCTACGACGAGGTGGGATTAAACCCCTCCGCTGGGTACCCTGGGGCCGTCTAGGTGGTCTCGGGCGCCGTAAGGCACCCGTGATGATATGTATGTATGTATTTTATTATTAAAAATATAGTATATGTATTATAACTGTTACCAATACCACGACACTACACTACAATAGTAAACAATTTGTATCGGTAATTTATATATTTTCATATTCAAATACAAATCATAGTCAAATTGTAACATATTCAATAATAATAATAATAACGTAAACTTCACTATTTACTTCAAAATTTGACGGCCAAGCGCTTAGTTTTTTCAGCCTATATCTATTCGTAACAATAACCGAAATGTAAAATTCTTACCAAAAATAAAATCCAATCAACTTTTAAGCAATTTCTTCGAAATCCTGTTACACAAAAGTGTACAATCGCATGATACAACTCAATCAATAGAAAACAAGTTAAATTAAAGTTCAGTTCACCCCCAACTAGTTATTGTAAATTACAAACTTACAACATAACTTCGCTGAATCTAGCAGCTAGACTTTCCAGAGCTTTTTAACTGGGACTTATCACGCTACGCTGAATTCAGCAAATTTTGTTTTAATTTCCCTTCACAAAGGGTGACGTCACAGTTATTTCGTTTCCGACATAATTAAGTTGGCTGCCGTGACGAACTTGGTTAAGTACTACCCACTGCTTTGATAACATAGCTCCCTGGTACTTAAAATTTTAATTTTATATCATTAATAAATAATACAGGGAAAATAAATAAACTTTTAACAATTTTATACTGTATGTGAATTTATTTATTTATGTATGTATTTATATATATCTATTTATTTGTGTCTATTAAATATAATATATTGTTTATTTACCAAAATATTACATTGTTTGGATGTTGGGATCCCTGTGCTAAGTCAATTATTATTATTATATATTATACGTTTGCATTAGCACTCTGTCTGTTATTGGTCAACCTCCCAAAGGTTAGCTGGTAGATAATGCCTAAGGCATTAAGCTCGCCTATGTACAATATAATTAGGCTTTTGTGAAATAAATAATTTTATATTCATTCATTTAAAAATAAATACACACATTGAAAAATAATCTTATGGTTTTATATTCTTAAATAAGAGCAAGCAAAATACTAGTAACCAAAAGGTCGAACCTACAGTAACCTACTAGTAAAAGATTAAAATCCGCGTAGTCCTAAACTTTTTCCTGCAAGGAATCAAACTGAAAGATAAAGCCCAAAACAATATTCTTCTAGTCAAAAAACTAGAAGCCAAGCCGTACAAAACATACTCCTGCAAGAAATAACACTAAAAGCCAGGCAAACCAAAGCAATATCCTTCTAGAAAAAACTATAAGCCAAGCAGTACAAAATATTATCCTGCATGCAAAAAACTAGAAGCCAAGCAATACAAAACATTATCCTGCAAGTAAAATACTAGAAGCCAGGCCATCCTGTTACTAAAAGATTATTATAAGTCAAGCAGTCTAAAACAATAATCTACCTATATAAATCTAGTTAATGCCTATTTTATTTCGCATGCGTGTTATTTATTATGCATGTTTAGGAGATAAAAAGTAGTCTATATAATTTTGTATAAAACTACCACTATGCAAAAAATCATGACACGAATCATGTATTATATAGTTGCTTCTGGTACACATAGAACAAGCCTAGAGCTTATTTGTGACCAATATGTGAGCAATATGTGTACCTAATTAGTCCTACATATTATTATTATGTCTCTGTGAAAAACAAAAAAAAACAAATGTGCTATTCCAGACTATAAGCTATTTATTTACCAAATTTTAACAAAATCAGTTCAGCAGTTCTGGCATGATTGAGTAACAAACATCCGTACAAACTTTTGCATTTATAATAGTATTTTTATATGACTGTTTTATAGTATTTAACGAGACTGGTCGGTCGGCCTAACGAAGTTAAAGAGACCTTCCTCCCACCTAGAGATTTTATTATTCTATAAAAAAAATATTTTGAAACGCACCCACAATAAACTAAACGAATAAACACAGACCCTAATTTAGGACTTCATACCAACTATCCAGTGTCCCAAAATTGCCCAGATGTGTGTATAAAATTCCTCGACCTGCAAAAATATTCAGGCAGTTTTCCACTGGCCGTATTTCGTCCCATCTAGTGCGTGAGGCGAATGGATATAACTTTATTATTGTCCAACCAAATGTATTTTGTCGATATACCTACTGTAAGTTATAAGAATTTGAATATCCCTCTTGTTTATCATATACCCGAGCTTAAATTTTAGGCGAATTTAGGTCTCAGCACACATCCATATTATTCATTCATACTGATTTTCACTTTTATTCTGTGACAGTTTTTTTTTATCCGACAAAAATATTTATGAGAAGACATATATTTACATAGCCCTTCTGGTGGGCAATTCTCGCGCTATCTCGATTCGAGATTTTTAAACGAAAAATGACTAAATATGTAATTTTTCGTTCAATATTTGTATATTTATTATTTATTAATTAATATTTATTATTTATTTCGTTTAATGTTCGATATTTTTGAACGAAAAATGGCATATTTAGTCACTTTTCGTTTAAAAATCTCGAATCGAGATGAATGTCGAAAGCGCGAGAATTGCCCACCTGCCTCGAAATCTAAAAATGTCATTTTTTTCAGTATTTTTCAAATATTTCTAAAAAAATCTGAAAAGAATATATAGTACCTAATAAGAGGACAATAATAGAGAAACGGTTTTGTTATTTCGGCATAATCTAAAATTTTAAATATTGGGTATTTATTGTAAACTTAGTAACTACTGCAATTTATACTGAAGTAGTAAAATATAGAACCATTATTGAAAAGCGGCCGTTAGTTTGTATAGCGACTTTTACACAAAGTAACATACATATACATATCATCACGGGTGCCTTACGGCGCCCAAAACCCCCGAGACCGCCTAGACGTCCCCAGAGTACCCAGCAGAGGGGTTTTAATCCCACCTCGTCGTAGCCGATGGTATGAGTCTACACCGAACAAGTGGCTAGCGATGTTTTAAATAGACTCAATAACCCATCTATAAACATTATTACAAGTTGGTATAGTGAAACCGGGACCGACAGCTTAATGTGCTCTCCGAGGCACTATAGTAGTGTTGTCAAACAAATGTACATATTTTTTTAATTAAAATCTCATTGGTACACACCGGGATTCTAACCAGGGACCTAAGTGTTTTTAAGTCCAAGGTCTAACCACGTACAAAATAAAAGTCAGTAAACCTCCGGCTAAAAAGAACTGGAAGTACAATACGTCACATTCGCGAAGAAAAAAAATCAGTCCCTTTTTTCTATTTGTGATTCATATTCAGTTGTCTTGCTCCTACGTTTGAGAATATTGTTTGAGAGGATTCGCCGATATTTCAACAGTTTTTTTGATGTGGAAAAATACACTTTCTCATTTACTTCGACAAGGACACGTTTGGCCTTTCTCCTTTAGTTATTGTAATACCTGTCGATTTTTTTTGGGCCAAATACTATGCAGCCTTATCTGGTATTTTGGTCGTCCATTTTTCGATTTTGAATTACCTGAAAACAGAAAAAATCTAGATTAAAATCGTATATATAAATTAATTCAATATATTTTTTTTTAAACCGTAATAAGTGGTGGACATTCGTAATTATAATAAATCTTTATTAAATTAAAAAACCAAATACAAAATGATTTGCACCCTGACTCCCGTACTAGCCTCGGTTATACAGAAAGCAGTCTCTTCCCAGATCTTATATAAGTACATATGGTTAAATGGGATTTTTTTAAATATATGTAATTAAGTATATAATAAAAAATATTTAAAAAATCTTAAAAACAAAAAAATAATAAAGCAAAACATGTTAATTGCACCACGAATGTGGTGCATTAACAGGTACAAAAATATTTTCATATAAAAATCCCAGGGTATATTGCACCCAAAATTTCAATTACCTTACATAACATTTATTTTGATTTTGTGAGAAATATCTGTTTTTGGACCAAATGCTTTTGTCATGATTGAAGACGCCATGTAAAGTCTAATATAATATTAAAATATAACTTATTTAAATAAAAATATTTTTTATATATTAATATTTAGTTTGCCGCTTCCAATTACTTACCAGAATTTGATCATTATAAGCGACACTATCAGTTAGTGAAATAAAAAAGGTAAGTTTTTTTTTCGAAATCAACCAGATCAATTCCCGGCTAGGAGAATATATTTTTTTTTCAAAAATCTAATGAATTAGTTTTAGTTTCTATTAAAATCTTTTGGGCATTTTTCGCTATTCCTTGTAGTTTAAAATTTGGCCATGAAAGCCCACTTAAAAATTCACCCTGTATAGATAACTATTATACCTATTATTAATCAGTAGGATTAGCTCTTGTTCTGCCTTTAATTAATTAATTAAACAAAATTAATTGCCTAAATAGCAATCACTTAACAAATAACAAACATCAAAATACTTTTACATCAAAGGGGCTTCTTCACAAACCACCAGACTCTTGATAACATTTCCAAGAAAACAATAACGGTGAAAATTTTCTTAATTTTCCCAAAATATATCAATTAAATAACGATTTTAAACGCAAGTGAGGCGCCTTTATTACAGAGAATTTGGTTGATGCTTTAGGGTTGCCAACTTTTCTTCAGGCATTTTTTTTTTACGGCACGGCATGTGACTTTGTATCTACCTGGGTGCTTATCACCAGGGACCTTACCAAAGAGCCAATCGAATCGAAATACCCATCAAAAGCCAAATGTATGGGATTCTCGTCGATCAGGCTCTACCCATAGAGTAAAATTCCTATACATTTGTATAGATCGATGCGGCGATTCGATTGGCGATCGTGTTCTTTGGTCAGGCCCCAGGTAGATCTAAAAAGTCGATGAATGGGGTCAATCATTAATTGTTTTTAAGCAACATTGATCGCTCCCATTATGCCGGCTAAATGATGCGATTACGAAATGGACGACAACAAGAATGGGCTGTTTATGATTGTTGTTTGTTAATGATACCATCATAAACACCGCCACTTACTTGTTAGGTGTTGCCTCCGAATACCATCGAGGAAATTAGGACGGGTTAATCCTTCCGCTCGGTACCCTGAGGCCGTATAAACGGTTCCCGAGAGCCATAAAGGCACCCGTGATAGTGCGTAAGTATATTAAAGCGGAGAACGATAGCTTAACGTGCTCTCTGAGGCACTATTGTGGTGTTGTCAAAACATTTTTTTTTACTTGCTGGTACCTTTTTCTTAAGGGTGACTCCGAGGCGATCGATTTGCGACCAGTGTTTGTGTCCTAAACTATACTTTCCATCTATCTACTTGTACCTATATTTTGACTACTTATAATATATATTTAGGTCGAATTATAGATATGCTCTGTTGGGTTGGTCACCTTGGTGGCACTTTTGCAGGGCAGTCAACGATTGACAGGTCAATGGAACCAGCTAACCACCCAGTTTTAAACTGGTTGGTTATGTAGCGTGTGTTCGGTTTGGCCGTTTTTTTTCTCCCGCAAGGACAATAGTTTAATAGTTCACTATCTGTTTATTTTTTATTATATTTTTTAACATTTGTCTGTGAAAGGAATGGCGACCTAGCTAAGTGCACTTTTGGACCTTATATATACATTTTGTTTTTACTTTTCATAAAGGTTTACATGAAATAAATATTTATGACTTTTTTTCGAAAAGTTTGGGGCCTCTTTTAATATTTTGTTGCTCTGTGACTGGGACTATGTCGTATATTGTTTTGAATAATTAAATTTCACTCCCTTTTGATCCTTTCGCCTTGTGATCAATTCTGAAAGGGCATTGAGATTAATATGAAGTTCTACATTGTAATTTGATTCTTGTATTTCGCAAATAATTGTTGTTAACTTTGCTATTTATTTATTATTATAAATTGAAGTTAAAGTTAACTTCGATTAGTAATTTTTGATTAACAGTGTGCATAATGCAAATATGCGATTATGAGAATACCTCAAACCCAACAAATATATAAAAAACACAGTAATAATACAAGATATTTAGAAGTAACTGGTTTTTGAAAAACGTAATAGCATATAGTTGCCTCGATAGAAAAAAAACGCAAAGTTACCTCTATTTTTTATCGATATTTCCTATTACTTCAATATAGAGTAGATTATAAAGCCTTGTTTTTTATAATTTATTGTATATGTATAACATATAGTGTATGTCCTAGTGTTTTTGTAAAATTCAAAATATTATGAAAGTTACAGCGAGATTTTTTTTGTTTCTCACTCGCTTTGTAAGGGGTAAATTTTATTATTTCACTTGTTTTATTTGCCTTTAAACGCCCTTTTAAGTATTGTTACTGTTAATTCTAGTGTGGTGACTTAATATAAACCAGTACCTACTATATATCTCAGCCAGGCTTTGATATCGGGGGGGGGGGTTTGATGTCACGATTATATATGTAATCGTGACATATAACCTAATATATGTCACGATTTTTGGTGAGCAATAATAAAAAAAAACAATCGTCACCTGTTCGAGGGGGGTTTCAACCTACAAACACTCAACATACGCCGCCCCATGTCTACTACCCCATCGGGGAGGTTTGAACCCCCAAACCCCCCCCCTGGCTTCGTCCATGATATATCTATTTCGACACAATATTGTTTTTATGTTTTATTGAAACTTTGAAAAGCGTGAAACCCTGGGGCACATCTAGTGTTTTATAAATAGACCGTGGAAAATTGTACGCATCAAATATCTTTATCAAACAATTATATAACGAACAGAAGTAATTTTTTTTTTTTCTCTTAATAACCAAAAAAACAAGAAATAAACTAAAAATAGAAATCGATTTGGTAAACTCAACAATTCTTTGAAAGGAAGGGATGGCGAAAAACAATGGTTGCCTCAATATAAATCACCCTGTACACAATAAGGTAACCTTCAGGAGTGGTTTTCTGAAAAATGATACGCCACAACAAAACCCGGCCATTTGTAGTCAACTTACCTCTTTCTCAGTAGAAACAGGACGGTCACCTTTTTTGGGGAATACTATTCGAAAATGCTATCTTGTTTCTATTACAACTAGCTGACCCGCGCAGCTTTGTTTAACCGTTTACGCAGAGCACGCGACGGAAGCTTTCAAAAGAAATTATTTTTTCCCATTTTTGGCATTACTTTTTATTTACTCCGCTTCTATTGGCCATACGTAGCGTGATGTTATATAATACGAATAATCTTTATTTTTCTTCACAAAGAACTTAAAATTATAAGTACAATGTTATAATTATAAGTACAATGTTGTTTAGGTACTATTTACAATATGTAGTCCTTGTGAGAGACTGGAGTCTTCTATTGGCCGTACGTAGCGTGATGTTATATAATACGAATAATCTTTATTTTTCTTCACAAAGAACTTAAAATTATAAGTACAATGTTATAATTATAAGTACAATGTTGTTTAGGTACTATTTACAATATGTAGTCCTTGTGAGAGACTGAAGTCTGAACTAAGCAAGACGCCTGCACTACAGATCTTCAGGCCCCCACTTTAGGTTGACTATCGTTCAAAAGGTGCAAGAGTTTTATAATAAAGTAGGTAACTATATTATACTTATAACTATATAGATAATATTATTTTGGTTAGATGTGTCGTAGGTATGTATTTAATTTTTATTTGTTTGTAGTACTTAAGTGCATTTATGCCTGTGTGTATGTGCTAAATTTATTTTTTATTTGTTTGTCGTGTGTTATGAGCCCCTCTATAATACCTTTTTTTTTAAATTGGAACCAGTAGTTCAACAAACAAACAGACAAACTCTTCAGCTTTATAATATTAGTATAGATATCAATCAAGCTAAAAATATTTTATGTGGGAGGAAGGTCTCTATAATAACCGCTAGGCTGACTGACCGGTCTCGTTACCACCGCCCATACTGGATACAAAGACAGTATAGTGACCTAGTTATGTTTCAGTCTGTGGGTTTACCGGTTTTTAGGAGCCTACTGCATTGATTACTTGTCGAGGTTATAGCCTTCTTTAAGAGTGCGATTGATGAGGAAACGAGAGCTGAAGGATATTAAAGTATACATAGGTACTTTAGTGCAAATTTGTCTCTGACGTTACCCGTTTCGTAATCGCATTATTTAGCCGGCATAGTAGGAGTTATCAATTTTGTTAAACAACAATGTATTGATCGACCTCCTCATGGACTTTGTAGGGTTGCTTATCACCAGGTAGATACAAAGTTACATGCCGGGTTACAATAAAAAAATGAGAAAAAAACATTACAGAAAAGAATTAGCTTTTTGTTTTCATAATAAGAACCTTAGTCGGTTAAATAATAAATGTGAAACGCAATGTTTCGTCCCATTTTGTTTTGTTAAATCATCCCCTAACAACTGTAGCTGGAAGGGCAAAGAGCTTTTTGGTGAATAAAAAAACTGAACAAATGATGACATTTCATGTTTTTTTTTAAATTTTATTTTATTAGAACACGGAATGTAAGTTTGTATCCACCTGATGGTAAGCAAGCAGTCCTACAAAATCCATGAATGGAGCCGACCAATACATTGTTTAATAGGATTGGTCGCTTCCATTATGCCGACAATTTTTTATTATTATTTTTATAGGAGCACGACATGTGCCTTTGTATCGACCTGATAATAAGCAGACCTACTAAGTCCATAAATAGGGTCGGTCAATACACACAAATACTTGAAAATGATGCGGTAAAGGTGACTATTACCTCAACAATAAACCGGTGCAGTAGTATCCTGAAAACCGGTGCTTTCCCTTATAAAACTTAAAGTTTTACGAATTGGTATAGTGAGACTGGGGCCGATAGCGTAACGTACTCTGCCAGGCCCTATAGTGGTATCCTATGAAGTTGGTATATTTTGATTTTATCACACAAAGATCTATAGGTATAGATATAAAAAAGAAATTCAATGAACCATATTTGGCCCAAAAATCATGAACCTTTTCCCACGAACTTGCATAACTAACTCCGTCCCTTGCACGAAACCGCAAGAAATATCTTACTAATCTATAAAGAAATAGAGATAATTTTTTTTTTTAAATATATTTTTTACGCATGTGTATTATTAGTTTTATACAGTCCTACGTGATGAGGTCTTCAAATGATCTCAGAATTAATAATAATAATATATGGGTGATTCCATAAAATTCGGGTAACACTATGTACGCAACACTTTTTACTTGATAAAATTGAAATGATTCTAATATTAAGATGCTAGGTAAATAGATCAAAACTTTTTTATTATGCTCACTTCGTTTGCAGTGAAAATCCTTCCTAATTACCCCAAATGTCAGTCCCTAGCCGTGTCTGCCCACCGAAATTTTATATGTATGTATGTAATACATACATATCATCACGGGTGTCTTACGCCGCCCGAGACCGCCTAGACAGCCCCAGGGTACCCAGCGGAGGGGTTTTAATCCCACCTCGTCGTAGCCGATGGTATGAGTCTACACCGAACAAGTGGCTAGCTCGTCGCGATGTTTTGAATAGACTCAATAACCCATCTATAAACAGTTTCACAAGTTGGTATAGTGAAACCGGGACCGACAGCTTAACGTGCTCTCCGAGGCACTATAGTGGTGTTGTCAAACAAATGTACTTAATTTTTTTAATTAAAAACTCATTAGTACACACCGGGATTCGAACCAGGGACCTAAGTGATTTTAAGTCCAAGGTCTAACCAACTCGGCCACCACGTATATACTAAGTATAGAGAAACACCCAGATCATGACAAACTCTACACAAAAACCCTGAGCAAACTGAGGCGCCACATTTTGATAATACGAATTTGCTAATAATTATTATGCCAGAAGTTAGTAAAAATGCAGTTTAAGTTTATAAAAGAAAACTCAAGTTTGTAAAAGGTTTTTTTTTAATATTACAAGGGATTTTTCTTAATTTACTAAACGGATTGAAGTGAGGTTTGTTTCGAAAGTGTATTTTTTTACAAACTAAACCTATTATGTAAGTTTGTAACTAGTGTAGATTTAAAGATATTAAAGTGCTTTAATGAAATCGTCAGCACGGAGGGGCCACCTATAATCCCATGTATTTTTTTTTATTTTAAGTTTTACAAACTTTGGAATTTTCTTACAAAGTTAAACTTGATTTTTTCTAAGAATTGTTAGCACATTCTTATTTAAAAAAATGTGGCCCCTCTATCCTGATGACTTCCGAAAACAACGCCAAAAGCTCAACTACTAGTCTTTAATATTATCCGGTCTCGTTACCACCAGATGCAAATGCAGAAACCGTCAAGTGACCTAGTATTATTTCAGTTTTAGTCTGTAGGTTTACCGGTTTTCAGGAGATTTCTTGTCGAGGTGGTAGTCTCCTTACAGGGTGCGGTTACGAAATTGTTGGTTAAATTGACGATAAGGAAGCAGATAATAACTCTTAATGCCATTCGTCTTTGTCGCCGCCCATTTCGTTATTACATTATTTAGACGTCATAATGGGAGCGACCAATGTTGTTTAAGAACAATTATTGATCGACCCAATTCATGGACTTTGTAGGTCTGCTAACCACCAGGTAGTCACATGCCTAGCTCCATAAAAAAAAAAAAAAAACCCTATAAAATCAGCCATGAAATTTTCTTCTTACCTTCGCGGTCATCCCAGTGATTCATAACAACTCCTAGATCGTTAAACCTCGGCAATATAACAAGAATTAATTAAGATTGTAACTAAAATTAAAACTTGAAAGGGATCCCTTAACCCTTACCAAACAAAGCCATTCATCCCTTAATAGCCTTACGACAACAAACAAAATTGAATTCAAATTTATTATAAATAAGGTTGAAATTGAATTTAATTGGTATATGAATAAAATGTGTGAGGTAGTGATGCCGAAGTAAGTGAACTGAAAGATAAGAAAGTGTTACAAAATGAAAGCCTACTCTGTATTGTAAGTCTGCTCGAGAACAAACGATCTACGTGTAGTGGTGTGTGAGACAGTTAAATATCGATATCGATAAATATATGTACATTGTTTTTGAGTAAAAAGTAGCTAATAATGTCTCTGCAGTCGTCTTGACAACTTTACAAATGTACTTCCAATATTACATCATACAATATTAGTCGAAGTTCAATTATTCTTTTTATTTTGGTAAGCATACGTAAAAATCTTTCAGTGGGTAATAAATATTTTTGTATGATTATAATAAATAGTTTTTTTTTAGATTCCACCCGGTAAGATTAATTAATGCAATGACTGACAAAAAAAAATGTTGCGACAGTAGTCGAATAATACTGGATGTGCAAAAGTTCGCAATTGCGAATGCAGTGTAAGCGCACTTTATGACAGAGATTATGTGATAGTTATTTTTGGTCGTTTGAATGATGGTTCTTTACGTCCTAAATATTATCATCCCAAACTAGTTATAAGCTATATTTCAGGTGTCAATGCCTACCACATTTGGAACGGTTTTAATATTACGTAACAAGTTATTTTATAAATTTATGTACTAAATGATCTAGCTAGACAAAATACTCTAAATAGGTACTGAACATTTAACTACAATTCGTATTTTTTTTTATTGAAGTACGGTATGTAACTTATGTAATGGCCATATTCATAAAAACGGCTTTATCTCTTATACGCATATTACTTTTTGTTGCTGAAAAAAGACACAAAACCTGTTATAACTATAGTGTTCTTCGAGGACTCAATAAGTTTTTATGAATAGCGGTGTTAATTTACACTGAACAAGTAGCTAACTCATCACGGTATTTGGCCACGTCATGGGACTCTGAAACTACCTATTAGTAAGTAGACATACCGAAATCAGTGAAATGTATACACTATGGAAGGTCACTAATGTAATTATTTGAGTACCTACAGAAAAAATGATAAATATTTTCGCCAAAATAACATCATCGAGGTATCGATAAGTAACAACAAATCCCATCACTATCTTTATTATGTGTTATTCAACAAAAAAAAAATACTCCAAAATAACATCGAGGTGTATCGATAAGAAACAAATAAAGCACAGCACTAGCTTTATTAGAGTGAGCCGAGAACTGTTATGTAACCACCCGAATGGGCTGCCACAACTCGAAACGAGAGTATCATACCATATATAATTACATACCATATATATAACATACCTATACGACCACCTAAGTCACATCTGGTACTAAATTTAGCCTCAGGGAAGGCAGGTTTTGCATGAATCATTTTTATTATCGCTTGTTAGTTGCTTTGAAAATTACAATTAAATTTGGATATTTCACCGATTTGGGGAGATAGATATATATAATAATAAAAATCTTTTGTTTTCTCTTCACAAGTAATATCATTAGTTATAAAATATATGTATTTACAATAGACATATATAGTAAGTCCGTTGTTACATTGAATATTTTATTATTCTTTTATTTAGGTGGGAGGAAGGTCTCTATAACTTCGTTAGGCCGACCGACCGGTCTCGTTACCACCACCCATACAGATGCAAAAACCGCCAAGTGACCTAGTCATGTTTCGGTTTTAGTCTGTGGGTTCACCGGTTTTCTGGAGACTATTGCATCGATTTCTTGTCGAGGTGGTAGTCTCCTTTCAGGGTGCGGTTACGAAATGGGTGGTTGAATTGACGATAAGGCAGCGAGTATATACTCAAAATCCAATTCGTCATTGTCGCCCCCCATTTCGTAATCGCATCATTTAGCCGGCATAGTGGGAGCGATCAATATTGTTTAAGAACAATTATTGATTGACCCCATTCATGGACTTTGTAGGTCTGCTCACCACCAGGTAGATACAAAGTCACATGTCGTGCTCCAATAAAAAAATTAAAAAAAAATATATTTTTCTCCTACCTTTTCTTTTTTTTATATTTATTAACTTCTATTAATTCTTGTGGCGCCTACTGAGCCAGTAGTTTTTAATTTATATTGTATATTAAATTGATTGTGTGCCTGATATACAGGGTGAATTTGAAAGGATGTACTTTAGGCTAATATGTGGTTCTGCTGCTCAAATCAATAATTTGTATGGGAAAGCCAAATTTTTTTTATTTGCGACACATGGTTCCATGGGAGAAGTTGTTCGTATTGATCAGCAGAACCTCATATTAGGCCAAAGTACATCCTTTCAAAGTTACCATGTATATATATATATATATATATATATATATATATATATGTGTGTATATTTAAGTAAGTAACTACAAGGAAGAGACTAATCACCACGACACAGGGAATCCTAGTGTTATGAATAGTGAAATATATACCTTTGTAAATCTTAATATTTATATAACTAGCAAGCAATATTTTTTTGTTACTTTGTTATTTTTGTGGCTTAGAATAAATACTTTCAATACTTTTCTTTATAATAACAATGGTTCCTTGTGAAAGACTGAAGTCTGAACTAGGCTAATGCCTGTCCTACAGATCCCCAGGCCCCCCCTCCAGTATTATAAGTTCAATTGTTATTACACACATTAATATATACATTTTAATTTCAAATTAAGTTGACAAAACATAAAGATTTAGTTGGAATAAAAATAAAAACAATAAAATAATAGTAGTGTAAGTGTGTATGGGTGTGTAATTGTTTGAGTATGTATCAATGAGTGTTTGTTTATGTAGTGTGTATAGTGATGAAAAGTCGAAGAGTATTTTTATTTATTTTTGTACATGTGGTTTTACATCCACTTGATTCTAAGTAAGTGGTTTAGTGTGAACTCAGACCACCAGAACCAAATGACATAATATAATGTTACTTAATAAAAAAGTGGACACACTCTCAAAAGTGGACTCAAAATTAAAGGATTTTTGATGACTTTGTATCTACTTGATGATAAATAGACCTATGTATAATCCATGAATGGGGTCGATCAATACATTTGTTTAATAGCTCGATCGCTTCCATCCATCGGGGAGTTTAAACGCTTGCTCACTGCTCATTATCTGAACTCTTAAACCAGATCCTCGTGACAATTTTTGTTTGGTGTGGTATGTATGTTTATGTATTACATTTATTATATTATATACAGTATTTAAGTAGTTTAAGTATTGTTATGCATCTAATGCATCATTGTTAAAATTATATGTATAAACTTCTATCGAAAGTTCCGCACCCTAAGCATATTTCACTCTCTTAAAGGTTAGCTGGTATAAAATGCCTAAGGCATTAAGCTCACCTATGTACAATTTTGTGCAATAAAGAATTTAAAATAAATAAATAAATAAATTGCTCCAACTATACCAGCTAAATAATGCGGCGGCATGAATTTGCATTTTAAGTTATTGCTTTATCGTCAATTCAATTGCCCGTTTTGTAATCGCACTCTGAAAGAAGACTACCACCTCGACAATAAATTAATGCGATAGTCTCCTGAAAATCGGTGAACCCATAGGCTAAACCCAAAACATGACTAAAATCACTTGACAGTTTTCGGTCGGCATAGAGAAGTTATAGAAACCCACATTTTATTAAATAAAAGTAAGAAAAAAGGAATTCAGCTATATGTTGAAAACAATGACTATCATTTCTAACAATTTAATACTTAAGCTGCAAAACATTAAACTTATTTTCTTAAAAATTAGCGTTTCCTTTAATTTGCCATTTACATCTACCTGACGGAAAGCAGTATGATCTTCGTAACCGTTGATTGCACCTTCTATGCCGGCTTCTATGCCTTTACACGCTTCGTTTAAAGGACTCGAGATTATAAGAAGAAGGAAACACGCAAGCAGGTAGAGCATTCCACATTTGCAATTTAGGGGATAGCACAGATCCTTGGGGTACGCCTACGTTAATGGTTTCGCGACCCGAGGTCATACCATCAACGAGGACTCGTATAGCCCGGTCTGATAAAAAACTTGAGATCCAGCCACAAAGTCGCGCCGAAAATCCATATGCTGGCAGCTTAGAGAGTAAAGCTTTGTGCCATACCCGGTCAAAGGCCTTAGAGATATCGAGGCCGACTGCCAAGGCCTCTCCATGCCTATCCATTGCCTCACCCCAGATATACGTAATATATGCTAGAAGATCACCCGTTGACCTTTTTCTACGAAATCCGTATTGACGGTCATTGATAATGGAGTAACCTTCCAGGTATCGCATAATCTATGCATTAATAATTGTTTCTAGAACTAAACAGGCGAGCTCTTCCAATGCGAGATTTGGTCGTCGTTTGTCCTACTAGGTCCGAAAGGTAGACCGACACAAAAGCGACACCGCTAGGAGGTACGACGATCAGTTTGAAGTTATATTGTACAATTTGATCCTTATAAACATACTATCGGCTAAGAGGAGATGGGATTAAAAACCCTGGGTACCCTGGGGCCGTCTAGGCGGTCTCGGGCGCCGTAAAGCACCCGTGATGATATGTATGTATGTGTTTCCTTATAAACAACACTATCAGCTGGTAATAATACAGATTGAGTTTTTTTTTCTAAATCAACAGGTCCGATTGCCAGCTAGGAGGATATTTTATTCAAAAATCTGATGACGCAGTATTCCTTGTAGTAAGGAATTGGGCTTGAAGGCACACTTGAAAAATTCGCCCTGAACCTATACAGGGTGAATTTGAAAGGATATACTTTGGGCTAATATGAGGTTCTGCTGATCAAATCGAACAACTTTTCCCATGGAACCATGTGTCGCAAATGAAAAAATTTTTTGGCTTCCCCATACAATTTGGTCATTTTAACATTACTAGTTTGTATGGAAAAGGCATTTTTTTTTTATATGCGGTACATGGTTCCATGGAAAAAGTTGTTCGTATTGATCAGTAGAACCTCGTATTAGCCCAAATTACATCCTTTCAAAGTGATCATGTATATTTAGAAATATTCTGCGGCAAATAAATCGATTTTACTTACCGCACAGTTAAAATCAAATTTACCGCATGTAAGGTAATTTATAGTGCCGGTAAAACTGGCAGATATATAGGTAAGGTACTAAAATTGACATTAATTCGATTTTTCTGTCGCTTTCCAGTGGCGCTTTAATAAAGTTTCGTCGCTTCGTTATTCGTTTGCGGGAATTGATTGCGGATTTTTTTCCAGTGTTAGGTTATGTCTCAATCTATCTAAGTTATATACGTGGTCGCCGAGTTGGTTAGACCTTGGACTTAAAAACACTTAAGGTCCCTGGTTTAAACCCCGGTGTGTACTAATGAGTTTTTAATCTAAAAAAAATGTGTATATTTGTTTAACAACACTATAGTGCCTCGGAGAGCACGTTAAGCTGTCGGTCCCAATTTCACTATACCAACTTGTGAAACTGTTTATAGACGAGTTATTGAGTCTATCCAAACATCGCGGACGAGCTAGCCACTGGTTAGGTGTATACTTACACCATCGACTAGAGGCCGTCTAGGCGGTCTCGGGCGCCGTAAGGCAAAACCAACTTGTGAAACTGTTAATAGATGAGTTATTTAGTATATCCAAACATCGCGGACGAACTAGTCACTTGTTAAGTGTAGACTTATACCATCAACTACGACGAGGTGGGATTAAAAGCCCCTTGGCTGGGTACCCTGAGGCCGTCTAGGCGGTCTCGGGCGCCGTAAGGCATCCGTGATAATATTTATTTTTATTTATTTATAATAAATAATAATATATAAGGTAGCTAAATTTAGTTAACAAAGTGTAACTAAGCCATAAGGGCCTATGGGACTAAGTTATTTTATCTTTAAACAAGACCCTAAAAGTTTATGTAAGATATAGGTTTCCAAGTTATGTACTATGAACCGCAAGTCTCAGGGTACTTTATGTAACATATATTGCTTACATAGTTATAGGTATGTATTCGATATATGCAAGTAGTAGTAGGTACTTACGGACTCTGCATTCGTAATCGCGAAGTCTGCGTTCTCCATACGAAATGAGTTTTAGCACTTTTAGTAATTCTCGATTACTGTTTGTCGCAGAATTATGCGTTTTTTGTTTAGGTTTTTTTTCCGATTTTTTATTTTATTGGAGCACGGTATGTATCTACCTGGTGGTAAGCAGACCTACAAAGTCCATGAATGGGGTCAATCAAGAATTGTTCTTAAACAACATTGATTGCTCCGACTATGCCGGCTAAATAATGCGATTACGAAATGAGTGGCGACAAAGAGGAATTGCATTACGAGTAGGTATATTTTAATATACTCGCCGCCTTATCGTCAATTAAACTATCCATTTCGTAGCCGCACCATGAAACGAGACTACCACCTCGACAAGAAATCGATGCAGTAATCTCCTGAAAACCATATTTTATTCATATTTTTTTCTTGGGCGTCAAGTCGATTACAGCAGACCCTGAATAAGTTTATATTTTTAGGAGGAGGTCCAGGAGAGCTAAAGACAGGAAGAGATGGAAGAAGCGAGGAGAGACCTTTGCCCAGCAGTGGGTCACAACAGGTTAAAAAAAAACTACGATTTTTTATTAATTTATTGTTTTTGATTGAAGAACAGTAAGTTCTAGAATGAGGTGGATCAATACATTGCTGATT
The DNA here is from genome assembly GCA_947458855.1 of Monopis laevigella. Classification (NCBI taxonomy): domain Eukaryota; kingdom Metazoa; phylum Arthropoda; class Insecta; order Lepidoptera; family Tineidae; genus Monopis; species Monopis laevigella. Next base: position 4,599,167 of record OX381594.1, on the reverse strand, counting down.
AACATAATTGGTAGCTCCCACTATGTCGGCTAAATAATACAGCTACAAAATAAGTGGCAGTAAGTTTTAATGAAATAAATCTATGTACATATTATAATACTAGCTGACCCTTGACTTGTGAGTTTGTCTACTGAACCGATTTTGAAAATTCTTTAGTGTTGGATAGCCCATTTATCAAGGAAGGTTATAGGCTATATAACATCACGCTACGACCAATAAGAGCGGAACACCAATGAAAAATGTTGCGAAAACGGAGATTTGTTCCTTTTGAAAGCTTTCATTGCGTGCGCTGCGTAAACGGTTAAAGTTATGCAGACGAAGTTGGGCTAGTAAAATATAAAATAAAATTTTGGACTAAAAATGTTTTATTACAGTTATACCAGCATCGGTTTCAGACAAAACGGGGAGAAAATCCGGTTAAAATCGTTTCAGTGAATTTTAACAATGGTGAGGGTTTGGTCAGGGATGATAGGACAGCTGAAAATTAACACAATTCAATTTGAGAAATTTAATTGTGTTAATTTTCAGCAGTATTTTACTTATGAGCTCATGCGTTTAGTTATTGCATTAGAAATCGATATATATTAACCTTATTCAGGGTGGCCATTTTTTTTCAGATACGAATTTCTATGACTTTACCAGATTTTCCAGTCACTTTCTTTTAGATTTTCCCTGACCTTAATGAGCTTCAAAAAGAAAAGAATAAATCCCAAAAATATATTATTTGTTTTTTTTAATTGGTTTTTGAAAAAAAAAAGTATTTCAGATAAAAATTATTAGAAAATAGAAACAATTATTTTTAGCAGTATTTTCGGAAAATATAGAGCAACAAAATATATTTTACATTCTTAAAAAAATGCAACTTAGATGGAATTGCCCCGCTTAGGTTGCCAGTCGTTTATAGTAGCAAATTGTGTGTGTACTTTAAACATTTTCCCAGACCTTCTAGCGTTTTCCTTGACTTTTCCCGGTTTTCCATTATTATTATTATTGTAAGGGAAGGGAACGTGACTTTGTATCCAATTTAACTTTTCAGGGTGCGATTACGAAACGAGCGGTTGATTAGAGAACACAGCAAGGATATTAAAGTAGCACGTAATACAGACTCGTCTTTGACGCCGCCCGTTTCGTAACCGGATTATTTTGCCGGCATAGCGGAGAGACCAATGTTTTTAAGCAACAATGTGTTAATCGACTCTATTCATGGACTTTGTAGGTCTGCTTACCATCATATAGGATACAAAGCAATGCCTTTATCTAAACACTTATAGACCGATTGAATCTATTAAGTATTTATGTAGGTATTAAAAAATATGGATTCAAAATTACTAAATTGCTAACCTTCTCTTGATATGAAAAAAATAAAATGTTTGTTTTATTTTTATTTAGCTACAAACCACAATGAAAATTAAGCAAAAATGGCAACCCATAATTTAGCTACGAGGTCAAACAAAGTGCATATTTAGCACCGGAACCATTCACTAGACAAACCTTTGTCTCTAATAATGAGGTCGTATAATGTCTAGAGGCGCAGTTTTTTTTTTTTTTTCTAATCAATAAATACTTTTGCAGTTTCGTCTTGTTTTTTCGTTAGTACTAAATATTTGTAAGATTTTACAAACAGATTACCATAAATTTTAGTCCTCCAACCCATAATTTATACAATACTAGCATAAATCTGTTCGGAGGCCTCGGTAAAGATAAAATTAATAATATGTAGGATAAATTACAAGTTCTAAGCTTGTACATATGTACCAGAAATAACGATATAATTAATATTACATTTTATGACCCAGACCATGAAAACCGTACAGAAAAACGTACTAATACTTTTTTGCCATGGGTGGGAATCGAATCCACGACTTCCGGATACAACGCCAAAGGCTACACTAGTCTACGGAGGCGGTTGATACTACTCTCAAGATGTTGAGAATAGGTACAGATCCCTGTCCTAAAATACCGATTCGAACGGCTCTCACGTATAAATGGCCAGAGAACATGAAAAAAACAATTACAAAATCTAATAAGTAGTTTACGAGTTATAAGCAAACAGACTGACAGACTGAAGACCTTACATTTTATACGTATTAGAAATATATCAATTTATATTTTAAAAACTGTTTTTTTTAATTCAAAGCTAAAATTATACAACATTTTACAGTTTCTTTACTTTTATTTAAAGCATGTTTTTTCTAAACATCTAATTAAAAAAGATATTATGTAATTAGTTATTTTTAGTAAACTATGAGTAAAGTTAATAAGCATTAACTTTATGAGTAAAATATATTAGGCATAAAAACTTTATTGCTTCTCTATATTAATTTTACCTCAATGGCATCTAGGCAAAGCAATTGTCTTAAGGTAGATTCTGTACCTAGATTGGGCAGGAAATTTAAGTTGCCTAATAACACCTTGGTACGAATTATTGGTACGCTTAGTTAGATATTCAACTATTTATGTCATTTTATAGAAAGGACTGAATAGTTTTGGTTTGAGTCATTTGTATATCTTAATCTAAGTCTTGTAATAAATAATAATAATATGTAGGACAATTTACACATATTGTTCTGGTCATAAACTAAGCTCTAGGCTTGTACTATGTGTACCAGAAACAATGATATAATACATATTAAATTTTATAAACACCCAGACAATGACAAACTATACCGAAATTGTACTAGAAAATATTTTTTCGAACCAACGACCTCCGGATACAACGCCCAAGGCGCAACTACTGGTCTACGGAGGTGGTTTAATCTAATTACGTAATGTATCAAATACCGAAGAAAAACCAAAAAAAAAAACTTTTTACTTCATTTTGTAGTTTTTTTTTTTCGATTGTTTAATTCATTTAAAGAATAAGATTTATTATATCTTTAAAAATAGGTTGTAACTTGTAGTTATTAAAGTTTAACGGAATATCTGTGTCACATAAATAATTATAAAAAAAATCTGAATATATGTGATACAGATATTCCATATTCGAGAGAATTTTATATTTAGGTTTTAATAAAAAAAATATATAGAAAAAAAAGAAGAATCGGATACTTATAATTTATTAGGGCAGGTCAAGATGTTAATTATAAAATATTTTTTGATGGAAAAACTATTTTTTTATTAACTAGGTACTTGTCGCAATTAAAGAATAAGTAGGTATAAATAATAATAATAATTTCGTTATTTAAAACCGTTTCTGTAAAAAAAAACTCTCGAATATAGAATATCTGTGTTTAATAATTCTTTTATTTCACACAAACGTGTAATAGGAAATTACTAGACTAGTATTTTGTTTAAAAGTGTTATTTTTCTACCGTTTTTCCAGCTACTTTTTTTATAGTAAAACCCATTGGCAGCTATTTAGAACACCAAAAATTTTATAATCTGCAATCGCCTTAAGTGTTAAGGCACATTATAGCGTCAGGTCAAGGTTATTATTTAAGTACCTACGTTCCTAGCCATGTGTTAATGGCCTGAATTGATGGAAATGTAAGTAGATTTATAACATTAACCAACTAAATAGGTATATAAACTTAGCGTACCTAATAGGTTTATAATGATTATGAAACATAGGTAATCAGTAGATTTCTAGATTTTTTTTTTTTTTGAAGAACCCTACCTGTGGTGAAACTTAGGTGTCTGTCTTTTCATATGAACCACTGGTGCGATTTAACTGAAATTTGAAATGGTTATAGATCATGTTAAGCTAAATATGCGTATAGCAACTTCCTAATGGGTCTTAGTTTTTTTTATTGATAGAATTTAGCGAAATAAACTTTGTTTTAAAACTATTTCTATTTTTTTTGTTAAGTAATAGTAATTATTATTTGTGTTTTTATTTTTTATATTTTGCCTTCTATATTATTAGGTATTATTATACCATTTCTAATTTATTTTTGGTTGTAACTTGTAGTTATTAAAGTTTAACGGAATATCTGTGTCACATAAATAATTATAAAAAAAATCTGAATATATGTGATACAGATATTCCATATTCGAGAGAATTTTATATTTAGGTTTTAATAAAAAAAATATATAGAAAAAAAAGAAGAATCGGATACTTATAATTTATTAGGGCAGGTCAAGATGTTAATTATAAAATATTTTTTGATGGAAAAACTATTTTTTTATTAACTAGGTACTTGTCGCAATTAAAGAATAAGTAGGTATAAATAATAATAATAATTTCGTTATTTAAAACCGTTTCTGTAAAAAAAAACTCTCGAATATAGAATATCTGTGTTTAATAATTCTTTTATTTCACACAAACGTGTAATAGGAAATTACTAGACTAGTATTTTGTTTAAAAGTGTTATTTTTCTACCGTTTTTCCAGCTACTTTTTTTATAGTAAAACCCATTGGCAGCTATTTAGAACACCAAAAATTTTATAATCTGCAATCGCCTTAAGTGTTAAGGCACATTATAGCGTCAGGTCAAGGTTATTATTTAAGTACCTACGTTCCTAGCCATGTGTTAATGGCCTGAATTGATGGAAATGTAAGTAGATTTATAACATTAACCAACTAAATAGGTATATAAACTTAGCGTACCTAATAGGTTTATAATGATTATGAAACATAGGTAATCAGTAGATTTCTAGATTTTTTTTTTTTTTGAAGAACCCTACCTGTGGTGAAACTTAGGTGTCTGTCTTTTCATATGAACCACTGGTGCGATTTAACTGAAATTTGAAATGGTTATAGATCATGTTAAGCTAAATATGCGTATAGCAACTTCCTAATGGGTCTTAGTTTTTTTTATTGATAGAATTTAGCGAAATAAACTTTGTTTTAAAACTATTTCTATTTTTTTTGTTAAGTAATAGTAATTATTATTTGTGTTTTTATTTTTTATATTTTGCCTTCTATATTATTAGGTATTATTATACCATTTCTAATTTATTTTTGGTTTACTTTTTTGTCACAGTTTCGTCCAAAGAAGTTAGACACCTCTGATCTTTTAAAGCAAGGTCGTTGACGACTATCAGTGCCTTAAATATTTTAACTTGATATAACTACATAATCTAGTAATGTGAAAACGACTTATAGACATTTACCTATTAGAAATCTATCGACAAAAGACAAGATCTTTGTTTAGATGAATAAGAATGAATATCGAAACATTATATTAATATATACCTTTAAAAACATACTATGTATAATAATAATATAATTAACAAAAGCGTTATATAATAATATTTAATTTTGACAGACAATGGACAGTTGAACTTATGATAATATAAAACATAAAGATATATTAAACCATTGTATACGTGGTGGCCGAGTTGGTTAGACCTTGGACTTAAAAACACTTAGGTCCCTGGTTCAATCCCGATGTGTACAAATGAGTTTTTAAATAAAAAAAATATGTACATTTGTTAGACAACATCACTATAGTGCCTCGGAGAGCACGTTAAGCTGTCGGTCCCGGTTTCACTATACCAACTTGTGAAACTGTTTATAGATGGGTTATTGAGTCTATTCAAAACATCGCGAGGAGCTAGTCAGTGTAGACTCATACCATCGGCTACGACGAGGTGGGATTAAAACCCCTCCGCTTGGTTCCCTGGGGCCGTCTAGGCGGTCTCGGACGCCCGTAAGTAAAAGTAAGTAAGTGGTAAGGCACCCGTGATATGTGTAAGAAATGTAGGTACATCTATTAATTTCAATAGTACTGACAGTTTGTCAATACCTATAGGTACAGCGGGCTAAATATGTAGTCTACAACTCTGTGGTTATGGTTCATATATGCACGTCATAAAACAATAAGGTAGTAATTTTTCTACAGTAATATTCTGACATTTAATGCTATCTTCATATTAATTTATATTGTAGACGTACACGCTACTTAAAATCTTATACTCTCGTTAATTCGAAACTCGAGGGACTCTTCAAACTATTACGAATTACTGAGTGTTCGAAGTATCGAATAGGTACTTAGTTTGAATTTTTCTAAAAAAAATATTTTTTTTCGTGCGGAATTATGTGTTATTATTAATCATTACAAAAACAAAAGCTCGTGTAAGAGTATACAAGTTTGAAATTGTCTCAAAATGTACTTACAATCTTTTGGAACTGTGTGTCAAACTTTCTGTCTGATACTTTCAATTGTCGAGTGTTTACGCCGATGAGTTTAAATTAACGCGTCGTTTTGTTAGGTAGCAATGATTTTTTCCTTCGAATTACCAAGTGCATAAAAATGTTTTTTAGTTCGAAATATAAAGAATGAGATTTTGTAGTGAACTAGTGATAACTTTGAATTATAGAGAGGTTCGAATTATCGCAGGTTTGAATTAACGAGAGTCGAATATATTATTTCTCAGTTTTAATTTAGTAAAACATGTCTTTTATAATAATTAGGTTTAGACCAAACTTAATATGACATCAGAAAAGGTAAGCTATTTATAAAACACTATAAAGAAAGTATATGTCAACATAAAAAATCGGACCAGTAGCCCTTAAGATATATGATGTAGACATACAGATAGCCTTGTCTAGTCTCAACGTAAGAGTTCCCTTTAATTAAAAAAAGCACTAGGTATTTATCGATACTTTTTACTGCTATAAAGTGTTCATTTCATATCGATAAATTAAACAGCTTTGATGTTATCGATAATCGCATTACGACATGCCGTTCATCGGCATCGACATACAGTTTAATGTCGATATGAATTCAATTATTCAATAATTGAATTTGGCGTACGACGGCGGCGCTAAAGTGCTGTTTGATTCGATAAAGTGTGGCGTCATTTATATATGAGGCCGTTTATAATTTCTGAGCTATTATATAACCTTTTCATTATAATTACTTTCTTGCGCTCAATTATTCAATAAAATATCAAATCTATACTAATATTATAAAGCTGAAGAGTTTGTTTGTTTGTTTGGTTCATTTAGGCGGCATAGTGGGAGCGATTAATGTTGCTTAAGAACAATTAATTGATTGACCCCGTTCATGGACTTTGTAGGACTGCTCATCACAAGGTAGACAACATGTCGTGCTCCAATAAAATAAAAAAAACATCACGCTATGACCAATAGGAGCGGAGTAAGAATGATAAATGTTGGTACTAACAGTACAAGCCTAAAACTAACTTAGTTTGTGACCAGGTGGGCAATTCTCGCGCTTTCGACATTCATCTCGATTCGAGATTCTTAAACGAAAAATGACTAAATATGCCATTTTTCGTTCAAAAATACCGAACAATAAACGAAATAAATAATACATATTAATTAATAATAATAATAATAATATGTAGGACAATTTACACATATTGTTCTGGTCACAAACTAAGCTCTAAGCTTGTACTATGTGTACCAGAAGCAACGATATAATACATATTATATTTTATAAACACCCAGGCCATGACAAACTGTACAGAAAAAACGTACTAATATTTTGTTGCCATGGGTGGGAATCGAACCCACGACCTCCGGATACAACGCCAAAGACGCAACCACTAGTCTACGGAGGCTGTCTAATAAATAAAAAATATATAAATATTAAACGAAAAATTACATATTTAGTCATTTTTCGTTTAAAAATTTCGAATCGAGATGAATGTCTAAGCGCAAGAATTGCCCACCAGAGCAATATATGTAAATTGTCCTACAATTTGTTATTATTAGGTATTATATTATATGTTTCCTACTTCTACGTATATTTTCGTTTTATGATTGCATAAAATAAATATTAATATATTATTATTGTTCAGTTTTCCTGTAAGTTCCACATTGTCAACGCCCGGTATTTATTCTGGCTATCGGCTGTTAGATAACGCGGCGCAGTCCGCTTGGTTGTGGTGACCACACGTTGTGGAGTAGGACAGGATTTGTTTAGGACAATAATTTACTGAGCGACCACTTAACGACTGTTTACATTAAAAAAAAATCCTTATCCATGTATTATTAAATGTTTTTTTGCGACTTTTATTTGTATCTCGAGAACATAACATATGCGTATTATTTTATCGTACGCCATTTTAATACAAATCAAATGAATAACGAGGACTAGAGCGCATGGTCCTTAGTGCTTTATTAAAAAAATATTATATGGTTGTGCGAGAACTATCGCACAACTTTAAGACCTGGTGGACGATTCTCGCGCTTTCGAGATTCATCTCGATTCGAAATTTTTAAACGAAAAATGACTAAATATGCCATTTTTCGTTCAAAAATATCGAACATCAAACGAAATAAATAATAAATATTAATTAATAAATAATAAATATATAAATATTGAACAAAAAATGACATATTTAGTAATTTTTTGTTTAAAAATCTCGAATCGAGATGATGAGAATCTCGAAAGAGCGAGAATCGCCCACCTGGTGGGCGATTCTCGCGCTTTCGACATTCATCTTGATTCGAGATTTTTAAACGAAAAATTACTAAATACGTGATTTTTCGTTCAATATTTATATATTTTTTATTTATTAATTAATATTTATTATTTATTTCGTTTGATGTTCGATATTTTTGAACTAAAAATGGCATATTTAGTCATTTTTCGTTTAATAATCAATGAATGTCGAAAGCGCGAGAATCGCCCACCATGTTTGACAAATAAAATGCAAAGAAATGTAATGAAATAGTCATTAATGGCATTTGCTATACCCCGTAGGAAATATATATTTCAAACATTGACTACGTCCAACGGATTAATAATAGTTGTAAGTTCTATTTCCACTCGTTGCAAAACAATATTAGTACGTTTATCTATACACTTCGGTAAGGTATGGGTGTAAAACTATATATTTAGTACATTTCTAGTACACATAAGAACTAGTTCAAACATAAAGCCTAGTAGTAGTGAAATATATTATGTTACTACTATTATATTTTTATTATTTCTTATATTAGAATATATACCATAACTTTGAGATGGTAGTAACGTTTTTTATTTTTTTATGTTACTATATAATAATAATGATAATAAAACGGCCGCGATATGAATGAACGTTTATTCATATCCCAGTCGTCTGTTATACAGACTTTTTATTATAATAAGGACCCTATTCATGACATTTTGATAATCAAATTTCTTTATTTTAGTAGGATATTAACACACAATTAATTTAGCAACTTTATCGTAGGCGCCTAATTATAATAAACATTTTTTTAAATTTAAGGTCATTTATTAATTTAGTGTTCTCAGTAGTGTTAAATTATTAGTTCAGCCAGCAGTTTATCGATTGTTATTCGAATAATCGTGGAAAGTAACTACTAAATCGACAATAGAATAAGCAAAATCACAATTTTCGATTTAGTCGATTGTTTTTTTTTGCAATGTCATAAAAATCCAAAATAATGGCTACCCTACTTATCGTATATCGCACATAAAGCGAACTCTTTGTTCTCTGGTTACGCCACTCGGACATCGCCGTGAATGTGGGTTGGCAAATCCGCTGTTTTGTTTTATGATTTACGCAGTTAATACCTACGTCCCATTACTTAAGTCGTTGGCCTTCTGATTGGTGGATAATTCATTAAACTATTTGTCATTACGGGTGCCTTACTGCGCGGGCGCCGAGACCGCCTAGACGGCCTCAGGGTACCCAGCGAAGGGGTGTTTAATGCCACCTCGTCGTAGCCAATGGTATGAGTCTACACCGAACAAGTGGCTAGCTCGTCGCGATGTTTTGAATAGACTCAATAACCCATCTATAAACAGTTTCACAAGTTGGTGTAGTGAAACCGGGACCGACAGCTTAATAACGTGCTCTCCGAGACACTATAGTGGTGTTGTCAAACAAATGTACATATTTTTTTAATTAAACTACATCATCACAATTAAAAGGTAACAGCTGAGCGAATAAATTTCTGACGCAACCTCTTAATGCTACTGTTTTTTTTTATTGGAGATTGTAGTATTTTCATTTAATAATAATAATAATATGTCACACAAACTAAGCCCTAGGATTGTAATATGTGTACCAGAAACAACGATAATATAATATATTATATTTTATAAATACCCAGACCGTGACAAAATGTAATAGTACAAAAAAAAACGTAGTTAGTAATATTATTTTGCCATGGTATATAATAACTCTGTGCTATCGGTATTTTTTTTTTCTTTTTGATATATCCTTAGAACAAAAAAAAAAAAAAAAAACATTTTTTTTTTGCTGAAGCACGGCACGTGATTTGAGTGCACCTGCTGGTAAGCAGACCTACAGGTGTTTAACAGCATTGATCGCTCCCACTATGCCGGCTAAATGATGCGGTTACAAATTGGGCGGCGACAAAGACGAATTTGCATTATGAATCTACTTTAACATCTACTGCGTTAGTATCAATTTCAATTCAAAGGAGACTACCACCTCGACAAGACATCCATGCAGTAGTCTCCTGACAATCGGTTAACCTAAGACTAAAACTAAAGCCAGACTTGGCAATGGTCACTAGACGGATTTTGCATCTATATTGGTCCTATGCATGTTTACTTTTCAGTTTTCAGGTGCTTACTGCATCGATTTGTTTCGAAGTGAAAGTCCTTTTTAGGGTGCGATTACAAAACGGACAGTTAAAAGTAATTAAAATTCGTCTTTGTCGTCGCCCATTTTGTAACCTCATCATTAAGGCTCTGCAGTGGTCTTGACGCCCATATTTTATTTTATATTTATTTATTCGAGGAAAACTTAAAATAGCCAACATTTTCCTACTGATAGGCATAACAAAAAAACAGATGGCATAGGTATAAACGTACTTCCAATATTACAACTTGGCTGTTAGCCGAAGTTCAATTATTATTTTTTGGTGGTAATTGTACGCAAAAATCTGTAATAAAAATTTGTTCGTATTGAGACTGAGTACGTATTGAGAGACTACCACATTGACAAGAAATCGATGCAATAGTCTCCTGAAAACCTTGCCGCAAAGTCTTCTATCACCGGTGTCTCTTGCATATGTTGCGTTAAGTAAAAGGAGTGAGATGACAATACATAAAAGTGTTTGAGTAATTATTATCTATATATAATTGGTGTCTTTTTTCTTATTCTCTCATATTTATTTTGATTGTTTCGGTACCTACCTACTGTATCTAAAAGCCGCACGTCCTCTTCAAGGTATCAGCTGAAAGCCAGCGTTACAGCAATCTATAGCTGTAGCATGTGCTAAGCTGATTTCCTGTTTGTGGCCGCGCAACAAACCTCTATCTTATTTTGTATTTTGTTAATTATTTATATATTATGTAATAATGTAATTTTATTTGTGTGTTTTCTGTGCGTGGAGTTCAAATAAAGTTTTTCTTTCTTTAAAAGGTGTTACTATAATTATTATTAGTGAAGCTATAAGTTTTACCGGTTATGGAATCGTACAGGGTAATTATAACCATTTTGGAACGCACCCGTATTTAGTTCCTTTTTTCGCCACTTCACAGACACTTGGTGGGTAAAAGCGTGTGACCCGAGAAAGAAATGCCGGTCAAAAGTCATTATGTATTTGCTAAAACTTCGGCCTTTCGCTTTCTAATGCGAAATCTTGAATGAAACACTCACCTAACTTTTACACTCTAATCTTTTATCCATGACTTGCCTTTACATAATTAACGACCGCCTCCGTAGACTAGTGGTTGCGCCTTTAGCGTTGTATCCGGAGGTCGTGGGTTCAATTTCCACCCATGGCAAAAAAAAAATAGTACGTTTTTCTATACAGTTTGTCATGGTCTGGGTGTTTATAAAATATAATATATCGTTGTGTTATATCGTTGTCTCCGGTACACATAGTACAAGCCTAGAGCTTAGTTTGTGACCAGAGCAATGTGTGTAAATTGTCAAACAATATATATATATATATATATATATATATATATATATATATATATATATAGAACCGTCATAGTGTCTTAAATGGCCTATAAAACGAAATTTCAATCAAGTTCGTTGCCGCTAAATTTTGTTCTCACTTCAACGAATCAACGCTCAGGGATTGCTTTTATTATCCCTTTTTATTTATTTGTATGGCGGCGGCCATCTTCTGTTCCCAAAACTGGAAAGGCAATTTAAGGCCCATGAGCACATCCCTATTTTATCTACATGGTGGTAACGAACCCGGTCAAATTATAGATCTCCCTACCAGCTATAAAATACCTTTATACCTACCTGCTCTGGTCAGGATCGAAATCGGTCCAGTAGTTTTTTTGTTGAATAGCTATTGGCTCTGGGGGTAAAATACGGTATATAAACAAATATGAAGACAGACACGAATTCTAAAAATGGTAAATCAGTGTGAGTTTTCTAACTATTACTTTGCGTTTGAGTTAACTAAAACCCATCCAAAGATGGGAAGTAGTTCAGCGCTCCATGCGGAAATTATAAGAACTAAAAATGCAGCGTGTGATTGGACAAAATGTTAACGCAGTAGGAAAGTTAACGCAAAAATAAATGTTAAAAAACTCACACTAGGGCTACAGATCAATGTACAGATCTTTTCCATTTACAATTTTATTATGTATATAGATTATAAAGTACACAGAAATGTCAATAGAGGGAGTATTTTTTATTTGTATTAAAAAGCATCATACATATCATATTTCTTTTTATGATGAATAATAATAGTTCCAAAACCAATGAAGCTTAAGAAATCTACAAGTTATATACTACTACCTACTACTACCTACCTATATTGTTCCCAATATAGGTAGGTACCTAGGTAGTGTAATGGCTTTGTACTGCTAGGTTACCTATAGGCTAGGTGTACCTTTGTACATACCTAATAATCTACACACGTAAGTGGGTGTACCTACCTATAGGTGCAATACGTAACGTAAAACCGCAATACCATATCATATCGCAACAACTGAATCATCTAGGTAGGTATTATAGCTGGGTAGACATACCTATTATTACACATGCAAAAAAAGGGAATCTTAGAAAATTTTACTAGGTGTATATGGATCGAAAAATAAAATTAGGTATTAACGAGAATTAAAAAAAAAAAAAATTGGAGCACGGCATGTGACTTTGTATCTACCTGGTGATGAGCAGACCTACAAAGTCCATGATTGGGGTAAATTAATAATTATTCTTAAACAACATTGATTGCTCCCACTATGCCGGCTAAATTATGCGATTACGAAATGGGCGGCGACAAAGACGACAAATTGCATTATGAGTAAATTTTTATATAGGTACTCGCAGTTATATCGTCAATTCAACCACCCATTTCGTAACCGCATTCTGAAAGGAGACTACCACCTCGACAATAAATCGATGCAGTAATCTCCTGAAAACCGGTGAACCCAAAGATTAAACCCAAAACATGACTAGGTCACTTGACAGTTTTTGCATCTGTATGTGCGGTGGTCGAGACCGGTCGGTCGGCCTAACAAAGTTATAGAGATCTTCCTCTCACCTAAACTAAATCTAAACAGATCGGAAGTCAAGAAGGCCACGAGTGAATTTTTTAGTGTTCTTACTTTTTCAACAGCTAATATTAAACTTTTATTTAGCTAATATTAAAAAATACACCATTATTTATAAAAGTAAGAAATAATTATAAATTAGTTTCATAAGAAGAGCCTACAAACTTTCAAATTTAGCACCCGTCCATACTAGTCCATGCAACAGTAAGGAAAACCTATCCGAAATAGCTATAGGTATTAATACCCCTCCCTCACCCTGCTGCTCCTTTCAAAATATGTTGAAAGAAGAGTAAGCGAACCAAATTTCAAGTCTGTACCTTCCGTTACCGATATAGTAACATAACTATCCTGAAAATGTATATAGGTACATCCCCATTTTTACCCATTAAAACATTTGTATAGATAAAATTAGCACCTAATAAAATGTTTACCTAAAAATTACTAATCTCTTACGAAACACCAAAACTAGGTGTTATAACTAAATATCCATATAAAGACATTAATCCTAACCTAGCTATCAAGCTAAGTCCTAAGGCACCTATATTATGAAGCAACAGTCTTACGTCAGTTCCAACTATTCCACTCAAATCTACATTAAGAGGAGTGTCTGATAAGGCTCTTCGATGCTTATGCTGATTCAACTGCAAAGTATTACCTCTCCCCGCGCATGACGGTGAGTCAGTAACGCTACCAAACATTTGTAAAACTTCCCCCCGACCCTTAATAAGAGAAAGAGCACGTATGAAATTACCTACAATTCAGGCAGCAAAACGACTTTCGGGCCAAAACTGTTTTCTACCCCTAAACTTTAAAGAATTAAAAAAAAAATGATCTCATTTAATTTATAAGAAAATAAACGATGACTTGAAGTTTTCCTTTTTTTAATTTTCTGCCTTGATATTTTATAGGAATTATTTTTATGTGAGGGTTTTTTTTTTGAATTTCAGGGGTTGATATTATTTTCCCTACAGCAAACATTAAAAGAAGGAAAACGTACGAGCCTAGATATAGATCTTATTTATAACGCCTCCAAAACTAATAAAAATCTATGAATTTTTAGTGGGAGGTTACAGTTAGAACCCAAAAGGTCGTAAATGTATGGGAAATGTTTAATCAGACTCCGCTCTTAACTGGTCATGTTGTACAGCACAGCTGTTTATCGGACTGCCAGGAAATGAACCGCCTTTTATCTCTTATTTTCCTGTACGTACTTTGACCGACTGACAAACTTTATGCTGTTAATATTAAATAAGTATATATGTACATTATTAACTTCAGTTCAAATACATACATACATACACATCATCACGGGTGCCTTACGACGCCCGAGACCGCCTAGACGTTTTAATCCCACCACGTCGTAGACGTATGAGTCTACACCGAACAAGTGACTAGCTCGTTGTGATGTTTTGAATAGACTCAATAACCCATCTATAAACAGTTACACAAGTTGGTATAGTGAGACCGGGGACCGACAGATTAAGTTGCTCTCCGAGGCACTATAGTGGTGTTGTCAAACATATGTACATTTTTTTTTAAATTAAAAACTCATTGGTACACACCGGGATTTGAACCAGGGACTAGTGTTTTTAAGTCCAAGGTCTAAGTTCAATCAAAATCATAAACTTACCTTTGTTTAGCCGGCGATCGCTGTCCACGTGCGTTTGAATGTCACCACTCGAACAAGCAATAAACAACACTAATAAAACTTATAAAAACAGATAAAAACAACAGTTTTAGTTCAACAAAAAACAATAAAATCGCACCAAAAAGTCAGTGCGTCACAAGTTTTCTTTCAACCGGCGTTTTTCCGGCGAAAAACAAATGTAAATAAACAAAAAATAACAACGTAAAACTATAACAGAGTGTTTAACAACTATACTATAATAATTAGGTTTATATTAGTAACAAATAACACTTAAATAATAGTTATTTATTTTTAAGAATATAACGTATTTCGGTATTTGAACTGATAACGAACAATTCCAACAAGATACCAACACATTGGCCGCGCAACATACACTGACAAAAAAAAACAACCGGCCGGCTTGGAACGGAACGGTTGTACAGAAATTGCGAGTGATATGAAATTCGTACGTCTTGCGAAACCTACATCTATCTCTTTTGTTTAAGTACAATTTGCGTATACCTCGCTTTGTCTAACCAAAGCGTCGGCGCGCTGCGGAATTTTCAAACCACCATTCAAGCATTTAGCAATGACGACAGATTAAGAATTGGTATACCTTACTGAATTTCATGATATATTTTTCTAACTGGAATCTTATATGCTTGAATTAAAAATAAATTTATACCTATACGAGTGGCCGAGTTGGTTAGACCTAGGACATAAAAACACTATGGTCCCTGGTTCAAACCCCGGTGTGTACAAATGAGTTTTTAATCTAAAAAAAATATGTACATTTGTTTAACAACAACACTATAGTGCCTCGGGAGCACTTTAAGCTGTCGGTCCCGGTTTCACTATACCAACTTCTGAAACTGTTTATAGATGGGCTATTAAGTCTATCCAAACATCGCGACGAGCTAGCCACTTGTTCGGTGTAGACTCAAACCATCACGTCCATGTCGTCGCCCATTTCGTAACCGCATCATTTATTCATTCTGGCATAGTGGGAGCGATCCATATTGTTAATGATGATGATGATGAATAAAAAAATAAAAAATATTTTTTTTTTCTTCCTCATATATTGTAAGGCTGTTTCTGTGGAACCTTAATAAATGATTTATTATTAATATAAGTATATTATAAACACCCAGATCATAGAAAATTTTACCGAAAAACATGCTAATTTCGTATTATCAAGAGTTGGAATCAAACCGACGATCTCCGGATTTAATGCTAATATCGCAACCACAATAGCGGTCAAAGATAATGTGAATATGTCCTCCAAGTAAAAAAAAAAATCAAGAAAGAAGGCTTTCATTAGATAAGAACTGGTAAGCCCAGGAGCACGACATGTGACCTTGTATCGACCTGGTGGTAAGCAGACCTACAAAGTTCATGAATGGGGTCAATCAATAATTGTTCTTAAACACTATTGATCGCTCCCACTATACCGGCTAAATGATACGATTAGGAAATGGGGGCGACAATACTAATTGCATTACGAGTATATTTTAATATACTCGCTGCCCTATCGTCAATTCAACTACCCATTTCGTAACCGCAGACAAAAACTATGCAGTAGTCTTCTGAAACCGATGATTCCACAGACTAAAACCTAAACATGACTAGGTCACTTGACGGTTTTTGCATCTGTATGGGCGGTGGTGACGTTACCGGTCGGTCATTTACTTCGGGTGGGTTATTAGGTACCTAATAAAAACTTTAATGAGAATTAATTTTTTAGTGTCACTTCTCCTCACACAAACGGCTCCTTTTTACATTTTATAGTTTCTTTGCATTCTTATACAAAAGAGTAAGGAGTAAGGAGGTTAGGTATAGGGTTTCTGCAAACCGTTACCTCCTTACTCCAAACAGGACCAATGTAATTATGTATATAAAAAAAAGTACATTGATTTAATCGTACATATGTATCTACATCTGAACAAATTATTATTATTATACAGCCTCTGTAGACTAGTGGTTGTGCCTTTGGCGTTGTATCCGAAGGTCGTGGGTTCGATTCCCACCCATGGCAAAAAATATTAGTACGTTTTTTTCTGTACAGTTTGTCATGGTCTGGGTGTTTATAAAATATAATATGTATTATATCGTTGCTTCTGGTACACATAGTACAAGCCTAGAGCTTAGTTTGTGACCAGAGCAATATGTGTAATTTGTCCTACATATTATTATTATTATTTGTACAAAGGCGAGCTTAATGCTTAGGCATTATCTATCAGCTAACCGTTAATAGAGTGAAAATTTAAGAAGAATAATTGAAAAGATAAGAGAAAAATGTAAAAAAAGCTTATTTGAAGTATGTAAAAAAAAACTTACTTTTACTTTATTCCTATCTGAAATAGGTTTATAAGGTTTTTGTTATTTTCTCACTAACCTGAGTAGGTATGTAGGTATGTCGGTTTTATCTAGATAGTTTTGTTCTAAGATTAAATATTATTGAAGTCGGTAATGAGTTTGTGCCAATTATTTCAAAATAAGCCTTGACCAGCTTACCTCTGTCTATAAGATACGTTCACCAGTATAATATTTCTTAAAATTTTACTAAAGCCGCATTATTAAAACTATTATACAGTTAAGTAGTTCATTTCAAATTCGAAAAAGCGAACGCTACCATATAAAAATACCATCACGGGTGCCTATTCGGCTCCCGAGAACCGTTTAAACGGTCTCAGGGTACCCAGCGGAAGGATAACCCAATACCATCGGCGAAATGAGGTATTCGGAGGCAACACCTAACAAGTGGCGAGCTTGTTGCAGTGTTTATGATGAGATAGCCTCGTTGTATAAAGCGGTCACCCATCCCAATCCGGCCTTGTTGTCATCTGCTTAACCTTGTTATCAGTTGCGCAGTGACTTAACCACTAGGCTGGGGTCGCTTTTACTTATTTATTTAGCATGTACTTTTTGAAAAAAAGACTAAATATTAATATACCACTAGTCTAGTAACACATACTGCGTACGCAACGGAAGCTCTCTAAACGGGGAAAGGAACAAATTTTCCCCGTTTTCCCAAAATTTTTTTTTTTTTTTCTTTATTTTTATTTATTTTTTTGTTGGTTAACCAACAAAAAAATACAGAATTGTACAAGTATTTCTCTGCCAAACTATATAAATAGTTTGTCGGCAGATTGCTCTTGTTACATGTTTTCATTGATGCTCCGCTTCTATTGGTCATAGCGTGATGTTATAAGCCTTCCAAGATAAATGGGCTATCCAACACTAAAATAATTTTCAAAATCGGTTCAGTAGAAACAGGGATTACCCCCTACAACCTCCCATTATATATTAGTATAGATCATATTGCATTTTATATTTATTTCACTGAATCTATATACCCAAACACCGCGACGGGCTCGCTACTGTAGAATTCCATCGGAAAGGACGAAATAGAAAATAAATCCGCAAGGTACCTACCTTAAGGCGTCTGGGCACCCGTGCTAATAAATATACATATTATAATAATAAATAAGATCTTTGAAACTTAAAAAAATCTTAATTGTATGTATGTATGTATCATCACGGGTGCCTTACGGAGCCCGAGACCGCCTATACGGCCCCAGGGTACCCAGCGGAGGGGTTTTATTAATCCCACCTCGTCATAGCCGATGGTATGAGTCTACACCGAACAAGTGGCTAGCTCGTCGCGATGTTTTAAATAGACTCAATAACCCATCTATAAACAGTTTCACAAGTAGAGTACAATAGTGAAACCGGGACCGACAGTTTAACGTGCTCTCCGAGGCACTATAGTGGTGTTGTCAAACAAATGTGCATACATTTTTTAATTAAAAACTCATTGTTACACACCGGGATTCGAACCAGGGACCTAAGTGTTTTTAAGTCCAAGGTCTAACCAACTAGGCCACCACGTATATAATTTTTCTTAATTGTAAACACGTTGAATTTAGTATATTATTTTTTTACATATAGTATAGGATTTTTGTTGTTCAGGGTATGATGAATCAGTGGTGCTTCAACTTCTCGGAACGTCAATAATATGAACAAGGAACATCACTTAAATAATAGGTACCTAGACCTACTACTTAATGATTTTTCAAGAGTAAAATGAAAAACCTGAAAAAAGCTTTTATGAAAAATACTACAAATGTTTCATGAAGAGAGACAGAAACAATGTTCTTAGCTATCCATGGATTCACCGTGCGGGTGCCGTGTCCATCGCGTGATTGGAAGGCAGGGGAATGAACTGCAGCGTTCCCGGACTTGAGACCGCGAAGTAGGGTTAAAGGACTTTTAAAGACTCTCTACCAAATACTATATGATCCTGTTAGCGCCGATGGCTGTTTGTCTATTGAAGGCCAAGATCCTTCAATAGATGCAAAGAGATCAAAATATATGTTCAACCTGATGTTGTGGTCCTTAGGAATGTCTGTTTCCAATTTCATATTTTTTTATTAATATTTCAAATATATATAATAGTTTGCCTTATGGCAAAATCTAATTTTATTAGCTCCAAACTAAAACAGTCTAAAAATAAATCTAAGTGTGTATGGACAATAATAAATAATGAAACTGGTAAAAACATACATAAGCAAAATGATATTTCCATCAGACAAAATGGAGTATTGATATCTGAGAAAAATAAAGTTGCTAGCTTATTTGAAAAGTTTTTGGCTGATATACCTTTTAAAGTCACGAATAGTATTAAGTCGTCATCTAGTATGGCTAAGGATCTATTAAACCGTTATGTTAAAATACCAAATTTACATTAATACAGAATTTAATTTTATACATGTATCAAATGAGGATATTATAAAACACTTCAAAATGTTAAATAAAAAGAAAACGGAAGATTTATGGGGATTATCCGTAAAAGCAATAGAACCTATTATTTACACCATTGGGCCTATCTTAGCCGACATTTATAATAGTTGTGTGGATAACGGTGTCTTCCCAGACTTTATGAAGCACAGTAAAATAGCCCCTATATTCAAATCGGGATGTAAAACAGACCCTACTAACTATCGACCCATTTCCGTATTACCCGCGCTTAGCAAAATATTTGAAAAAATAATGCTAAGTCAGCTATTAAGATATTTTAATATCAACAAATTATTACACGATCGTCAATATAGGTTTACAAAAGGTAGAAATACAACAGATGCTGGTACTGGATTGATTAAGGAAATATTTAGTTCTTGGGAAAAGTCTCAGGATCTCATTGGTGTCTTTTGCGATCTGTCTAAAGCATTTGATTGTGTAGATCATCAAACTCTATTGGGTAAGCTGGAATTCTATGGAGTTCGCGGAGTAGCGTTAAACCTTGTGGAGTCCTATCTCTCTAATAGAACGCAATGTGTTAACATTAATGGTAGTGTATCTAAAGGATCTCTTGTGAATATGGGAGTCCCCCAGGGATCAATTTTAGGGCCTTTCCTGTTTCTGGTATATATCAATGACCTTCCGCATATGGTACAAGAAACAGCGCAGATAGTGCTGTTTGCTGATGACACGTCCCTGTTGTTTAAAGTTGATAGAGAAGACAGCATATTGTCAGCAGCAAACAATACTCTGTCTATGGTCTCTGAATGGTTCACAGCAAATAATTTGGTTTTAAATACTAAGAAGACCAAGTGCCTGAAATTTTCTTTGCCAAACGTTCGGGTAATTAACTGTTCACTGAAGTTAGGCGGTACTGAACTGGAATTTGTTGACTCCACTGTATTTTTGGGAATCACAGTCGACTCCAAACTGCAATGGAAAGCTCATATAAACGCGTTATCTAATAGATTGAGCTCAGCAGCATATGCAGTCAGAAAGATCAGACTATTAACTAATGTGGCAACAGCCAGGTTAGTGTACTTTGCCTATTTCCATAGTATTATGACTTATGGTCTTATTATCTGGGGCTCAGCGGCAGACATAGAAACCATATTTATCTTGCAGAAAAGAGCTATTAGAGCAATTTACGGCATGAAGACCCGGGTATCCCTTCGAGAAATCTTTCCTGAAATTGATATAATGACCCTGCCCTCCCAATACATATTTGAGAACTTATTATATGTTGAGAAAAATTATAATATGTTTAATAAAAATGCAGATAGGCATACCCGAAACTTAAGAAATATAAACAAAATTGACATACCAAGATTCAGATTACAAAAAACTAATAAATGTTTTCTAATAAACAGTATTAGGCTATTTAATAAATTACCAAAATCAAATATAGAACTAAATGATATAAAATTTAAAAATTGTATAAAGCAAACTTTAATAGCCAAGGCGTATTGCAAAGTTAATGATTATATTAATGACAGAGATGTCTGGAATCCGTCCTCTCTGCGTCTGGAATCTCTAAACTAATAGTAACTGTCATATTGTAATAATTTATAATACTTACTATTATAGGTATATATATATATATATATATATATATATTTATACTACAATAGGTATTTTTTTATATATTTTTGGATGAGGTAAAAACTTGTTATTACTATAACCTTTTATCATTATTTTAATTTTAAATATTTATTATTCTCTACTAAGGTCCCTGGTTCGAATCCCGGTGTGTACCAATGAGTTTTTAATTTAAAAATTTATGTACATTTGTTTGACAACACCACTATAGTGCCTCTGAGAGCACGTTAAGCTGTCGGTCCCGGTTTCACTATACCAACTTGTGAAACTGTTTATAGATGGGTTATTGAGTCTATTCAAAACATCGCGACGAGCTAGCCACTTGCTCGGTGTAGACTCATACCATCGGCTACGACGAGGTGGGATTAAAACCCCTCCGCTGGGTACCCTGGGGCCGTTTAGGCGGTCTCGGGCGCCGTAAGGCATCCGTGAAGATATATATATATTATTCTCTACAAGGTAATAATTAGTTATTACTTAAATTTATGTTAATTTGTCTTTTTATTTTAAGTTATTTTGTTAACAGAGTTATAGAATACATTTCCATTGTTTTTTTTAACTAGTTGATGTTTGCGCAGGCCTTGGATTCAGCTATGTATTTTGCCCTGCAATGTAGTAGTATACGTATCCAGCGGATTTCCTCTCCTTTGAAGGTCATTGCAGTGGTGGCGCGTGTGCCGGGTTCTGGTCTGCACCCTAAGGGCCTGGTTGAGCAGAAGGATGGCTGACACATACGTTACGTCCGTGATCGGGTGCTGCTGTGGGGGCCTTGGATCTCCGCTGGACACGCACGTTTGATTGTTATCATATAAGAAGCGGAGATCCCGAAAAATCTTCTGCTGATAGGCCGGCGCTGGCATCAAAGAAATGTTGTGTTCTGTAATTCTGTACTTTCAATATTGTAAGATAGTATATCTGCCTTGGGGTGTTCTACGCGTACTCTTCAGTAGGATGAGAGTATATACCACATGCTATAAGCATAGGTTTAAGTCAATAACCATGCAGGACCATGCTCCTCCGATGATACGGTACATGTGGAACATCAGAGTTTTTTACTTGCTGGTACCTTTTTCTCCAGGGTGTCTCTGAGGCGATCGACTTGTGATCAGCGTTTGCGCCCTAAAAGATACCTTTCATCTATCTACTTGTAGGTATATTTTGATTACCTATATTAAAGTATGTATATTTGGGGCGTAGCTATGGTCTGTTGGGTTGGTCGCCTTGGTGGCACTTTTGCAGGGCAGTCAACGATTGACAGGTCAATGGAACCAGCTAACCACCTAGTCTTAAACTGGTTGGTTATGTAGTGTGTGTTCGGTTGGGTTGTTTTTTTTTCTTCCCGCAAAGAGTCAAAGTCAAAGTCAAAGTCAAAATCATTTATTTCATGTAAATCTTTACAGATATTTATGAATAGTCAAAAAAAAAAAAAAAAGTTTAACAATGAGGTCTTAGAGTGCGTTTGGTTGGGCAGCTATTCATTAACAAAATAACGACAAATATTAATTGAACTTAGACACGATGGAATGGAAATCTTAATATGAAAATTACTACCGAACCGAACACACACTACATAACCAACTAGTGTAAGACTAGGTGGTTAGCTGATTCCATTGACCTGTCAATCATTATCTGCCATACAAGAGAGCCACAAAGGCGACCAACTTCACCGACCATATCCATGCCTTAAATATTTGTTGTAAATAATTAAATAATAAGACAATAGTTTAATAGTTTACGATTTGTTTATTTTGTATTATATTCTCAACATTTGTCTATAGGAGGAATGGCGACCTGGCCAAGTGCACACAGGACCTTATATATACTTTTTTTTTTTCTTTTTGACTTTTCATAAATGCCTGTAAAGGTTTACATGAAATAAATATTTTTGACTTTGACAAAAATGGAAATGGAAACTGAGAAATGGAAATGGAATCATTAAAAAACATATATACGAGTAAAGGAAGACGTTTAAGTTTTTTTATAAATAAGGCCGGTATTTATAAAAACATCTTGAGACCTTGAAGAACACTTTAGTTAAAATAGGTTTTGTCTCTTTTAAGCATATTCATTTTTCTTGCTGAAATGACACAGAACTAAAATGTTCTTTAAGGACTCCATAAGTTTTTATAATAGTAATCATCGCTAATAATGTATGTTAAGTTCCGTTCCACCATTGGATTTTATGCTTTAGCATAGACATGTCACAAAAACGCAAGTAGCTTTTGTGAATGAGAAATTATTTGACACGTTTCCATTTTCATAAATTATAATTTTCAAAGTTAGTAATATTTCAAAAATGGAAATGGAAACTGAAATGATATAAAACATTAAAAACAAACATACGAGTAAGGGGAGACGTTCAATAAATAAGTTTTTTATAAAATAAGGCCAGGGTATTCATAAAAACTTATTGAGTCCTTGAAGAACAATTTAGTTAAAATAGATTTTATCTCTTTTAGGCATCTTCACTTGTGTTGCTAAAAGAAAAGAGACAGAACCAACTATAAATAAAATGTTCTGTAAGGACTCAATAAGTTATTATGAATACCGGTTAGTTTATAATTTAGGTTAAATTCAAGGTGTTAAAATATATTAGGTTTTTTTTTATTTATTACCTTATTATTTTTTACTACATCATAAATAGTTAAACCCTTAAAAAATTAAACATCTTAAGTATAAAAACTAAAAATATATATAATAAAACCTATCTAATTGAATTTAATTAAAAAATTTCATTAAACCTCTCCTTATTAATGTTATGTATTTTTTATTATTTTCCATTTTAATATTTTTAAACAAACATTGTACCTCAACAAAGAGAAACAGTTACATATTCGTATTTTTAATAATTATTATAATGCAGAACTTATTTTTCTATATTATTTTCTAAATACGTGGTGGCCGAGTTAGTTAGACCTTGGACTTAAAAACACTTAGGTCCCTGGTTCGAATCCCGGTGTGTACCAATGAGTTTTTAATTTTAAAAAAATTACGTACATTTGTTTGACAACACCACTATAGTGCCTCGGAGAGCACGTTAAGCTGTCGGTCCCGGTTTCACTATACCAACTTGTGAAACTGTTTATAGATGGGTTATTGAGTCTATTCAAAACATCGTGACGAGCTAGCCACTCGTTCGGTGTAGACTCATACCATCGGCTACGACGAGGTGGGATTAAAACCCTTCCGCTGGGTACCCTGGGGCCGTCTAGGCTGTCTCGGGCGTCGTGAGGCACCCGTGATGATATATATATATATATATATATATATATATATATATATATTTTCTAAAAAAAAAATGAATTCTGTCACTGATGACGGCGCTCCACATAGAGGCTAAATATTTGACAATAAATTTAATTTCGGCCATTGACGTAAATAGTATCTATGATTTCGGCACAATTTTAATATACATGGTGACTTTGAAAGGATGTACTTTGGGCTAATATGAGGTTCTGCTGATCAATACGAATAACTTTTCCCATGGAACTATGTGGCGCAAATGAAAAAAATATTGCCTTCTCCTTACAAACTAGTAATGTTATAATAACCAATTTGTATAGGGAAGTATATATTTTTTTTCATTTGCGACACATGGTTCCATGGGAGAAGTTATTCGATTTGATCAACAGAACCTCATATTAACCCAAAGTACATCCTTTCAAATGTACACTGTATAATAAAAAAAAATTGTTTTATTTTTCATTATTAAATACCTACGAGTATAAGTACGACTAACAACGTACTTAAACTTTACTAATTTAAATAATTTAAACCCTTCTATGGGTATTGAGAAAATATTTGTATCGTTAATTTGATTAAAAGGGCTATTAACCCCTTTTCAAAATATCCAGAAGGGTTCACTAAATGTCCAAGATATGATATAAAACAATAATTTATTATAGTACTAAAATTCTGTTATATCGACTTTTTGCAAATACACAGTGGCCTGAAAGATATAATGAAAACATACTTTTTTTATCATTACTACAGGGTATACAGCCAGGATTTGATTCTACGCTGAACAAGTGGTCAAGGGTGCGATTTTTGAATATCAGCGGATGACTAAATCTCACTGAAATGTCAAGAAAACCATCGATTTTCAAAGTTCGTATTTTTGAATTTCATCGGGTGACTAAAATATCATACCTATGATATCAATACGAGTGCCTCCTTCCACTCGTAAATAAAGTCACCGGTGAGAGATAATAATCATCACAGATAATCTATGATAAGTTCTGTTGAGCTTTTATATTGATTTTTTTATATTTTAGCATAGACACATGTCAATTATTTTAAGTAACATTAAACGACAAACAATATTTCTTCGTGTAACGAAACGCAAGTACCTAACCCTTTGAATAAGAAATTATTTGTAAGTTGGTACCGCACATATGACTTTCAAAAATAGGACTTCCGATAAAATGATTTCCTAGTCATCAGTGATATTTTTCTTACTGGTGATATTCTCATCGCTGACATTCAAAAATCGCAACCCAGGGTGGGCGATTCTCGCGGTTTCGACATTCATCTCGATTCGTGATTTTTCGTTCAATATTTATATATTTATTATTTATTAACTAATATTAATTATTTATTTCGTTCAATGTTCGATATTTTTGAACGAAAAATTATATGTGATTTTTTGATATTTTTTTTTTTTTTTTTTAATATCGAATCGAGATGAATGTCGAAAGCGCGAGAATCGCCCACAAGATCGTTGCATGGTTGGGATTTTTTTTTGTGTAGGGGAGGAAATCCTTTATGGATACCACCGCACCCGTATGCGGTGGTTATGCTCGACTCCCACTGGGAATATGACCCAGTGAGTACGTGCTAAAACCTCCCCCGTGAGATGAAGTATTTATTAATTAGCCAGGAAAGTCGTGCTATCGGTTTACTCGAGCTTTTGATGATTTTGATGTGTTTTGTAAGTAGTGAAGCTAAGGTAGACAGGTGCTTAACATGAATTGATGATGATAACTAAAAATACATAAAAATACAATTTACAAAATAAAATTATATAAAAGTAAAACAAAAACATAAAATTATATAATGCATGGTTGAGTTTTTTTTTTTTTTTTTTCGTAGGGGAGGATATCCTTTATGGATACCACCACACCCGTATGTGGTGGTTATGCCCGACTTCCACTGGGAAGGTGGCCCAGTGGGTACGTGCTAAAACCTCCCCTGTAAGAAGCTAGTTGCTATGTTGTCAAGGGGTTTGTGCTAATGGGTTACACTTGCCCCTTGACCAAAAAATAGAAGTTGGTGTGAACGAATTTGGTTGAGGAGTGGTATTAGTTGGGGTTAACCAGGACTGACCTGGTTCATCTCAATTGTAGGGCCGTTAGCTTCAGCGGTGGTGACCAGCCACCGCCTACTAGAGCCCCCCCACCACGACAAGGTGGCCCCATGGGGGGGGGTGCATGGTTGGGTTAGACTCAATTAGTTAGAACCTTCTTTCGTCTTGGTCATTCATAAGTTATCATTAGCAGCCACGCTACCGTGGGTTCCTCAGGCAACCTGTAAAACCTACTTTGTTTCAGTTTTGGTCTGTAGGTACACCGGTTTTCAGGAGTCTTACTACTGCATTTATTTCTTGTTTTAGACTCCTCTCAGGATACGGTTACTAAACGGGCAATTTATTTGACGAGGATATTAAAAAAGTGACGCGTAATGCAAAATCGTATTTGTCGACGCCGATTTCATAACCGCATCAATTAGCCGGCATAGTGGAAGCGATCAATGCTGTTAAATATTAATGTATTGATCGACTATTGCTGTTTTTGCGGGAATTCTTAACATCAGGTAGATACAAGTCATTTTTGTTTTTTTTTTATTGGAGCACGGCATATGACTTTGTGTATACCCGATAGTAAGCAGACCTACGTCCATAAATGGGTCCATTAATACATTAATGTTTAACAATATTGCGCTCCCACTATGCCGGCTAAATCATGCGGTTACAAAATGGGTAACGACAAAGACATATTTGCATTACGAGTCCATTTTAATATCCTTGCTGCTTTATCGTCAAATCAATCGCTCATTTCGTAACCGCACCATGAAAGGAGACTACCACCTTGGTCTACCAGTAGTCTCCGGAAAACCGATGAACCCACAGACTTAAACCGAAACATGACTTGGTCACTTGACGGTTTTGGCTTCTGTATGGGCGGTGGTCGGCCTAGCGAAGGCCTTCCTCCCACCTAAATATTCCGTTCGCCAAGAAAAAAAATAGCCTTTCACAATTTATAATATAAAAAGCGCCTTAAAAATATTATGTTTTTACTTAATTACCTAGGTAGGTACTAAAAGTTTTAGTGGGCATCAGAATTGAGGGGCCAGATTTAGTTAATACAAATTTGCTAATAATTCTTATGCTAGTACCTAGTTGGTAAAAAACTAGCTTATGTTTTTAAAAATACATTGACTTCTGACAACAAAATAAGACAAACTGAAACAAGACAAGCTGAACGGAACTAAGATTTTTCTCATTGTGGTGCGGTCAATTCTCCATAACTTCATCATACATTTGTACATAATAGACAAATTCTCACATATTTTATTTAATGTGATGAATAACCCATCTATAAACAGTTTCACAAGTTGGTATAGTGAAACCGGGACCGACAGCTTAATGTGCTCTCCGAGGCACTATAGTGGTGTTGTCAAACAAATGTACATAATATTTTTAATTAAAAACTCATTGGTACACACCGGGATTCGAACCAGGATCCGTGTATTAGAACTGATTATATAGTAGGTATATTTTTTTACAAACTAGACCTATCTTCTAATGGCCTTATTTATAAAAAAAATATTAAGTCCATCAAGAACACTTTAGTTATAAAAGGTTTTGTCTCTTTTATTTAGCATCAAAATTGATATGTGTAAAAGAGACAAAACATTCCATAACTAAAGTGTTTTTGAAGGCTTCAATAAGTTTTTATGAATAAGGCCATTAGAAGATAGGTCTAGTTTGTAAAAAAGTATACTATATAATCTGTTTAGTATAAACGGAAGTATTATGAATAAGGCCATAATTTGTAACTAGTGTAGCATAGAGAGGCCACTATAATCCCATGTAACTTTTTTATTTTGAGTTCTACAAACTTGAGGACCTTTAACTCGATTTTTTCTAACTGCCGGCCTAAGAATTATAAGCAAATTCTTATTATAAAACATGTGGCCACTCAATCCTGATGTTCATAAAGTTTTATCAGCCAAAACTACTTCGAGATAATTACTAAAGTTGGTGCCAGTACCGATAAACACTTGGAAAAATGTACTAGGTATCCTATCCTACCTAATCGTATTTTTATACTTGCATAAAGTCGGCCAATTAAATTACTAGAGTATATTAAAATTTTGGCTAAAATACCTAGTCTAGAGTTGTGTACTAAAAAAATACTAAACCTTAAATCCGGAAAAAAGTTAAAGAAAATGTAAAGATCCCATACCTAATACTTTCAAATTATTCTCCATTTTCTTTCCACCAATAAAGGATTTATATAATTTATTTTATTTTAAAATTAAGTTCAACATTTATCTTATTCAATGTCTAACTACTCAAAAGAATACACCAAACGCAAAGTAAATGCTGCAAAAAGCATTTAGCGCCTGATATTAAAAGTACTGCAATAATCAAATAACAGTTTGCCAATGTTTTTTTTTATAATTAGGAACTATATTATAAAAACGTATTTGAAGAAATAGGGATTTAATTTAAAATTGTTTTAAGTGTAATTCATAATCCTCCACACGTGTGCCTGCATATGGCTTATTGGTTACCGCCATTTGGTGTGACCGCATCCCTGGATGTCAGAGCTCGGTTTTTGCGGGCATTGGTTGATAATGAAAACTTTGCTTTTAATAATGTATTGTAATTTTGTTTAAAGTTTTTATATTACCTATTATGTAAATAATAAGTACAAATAGGTAGGTTAAGAGGTACAAAATAATAAAGATATACATGACGGACATTTCTATTACTGACAATTTTCCAAGAATCGCGGCGTTTTGGTAAAAAAAAAATTTTGTTGTAGTATATAGTGATAATAATTGGAAATATTTTTTTTTGCAATTAAAAATAAATTTTCCGTCAACTTATTATAAGTTAGTACATGGCACACGCTAAAATAGGTAAGCAAATAATATTCTGCTGGCCACTATACTTTAATTTTAAAGAGACATCTATCGGTTATAAATGTTACTAATATATCGATTCTATATAGTTTTAAGCTTAGCCGCTAGATGTCACTGGTTGTAGTTCTTACAACTCCCGAGAGAGGTCCTTAGCTAATGCTGCATCATACCAAGAAATAGTGCATAGATATTTGAGGTAAGGGTTCAAGAGCGACATATCTGGACGATATCTCTGGATAAGCTTGCTATTTTATATATAAACTATGTGGAGGTTAAAATAGCAATATTCGTGTCTATGTGTACCTACTGGTACACGAGGCTGCTCCACTAACTTATTTTTGAACGAATCATTTTCTTCGAGATTCTTCAAAAGATTTATAATTTACCTTTCTCGATGGTACTTGTCGCAATACTTATTCGCGTACCATACCAATGCAGCTTATGTGTTTCTATTATTTACAAAATATGCTTCAATTAAGTCCAATCGTTCGCGATTTTTCTTTATTTATTTAAAATTCTTTATTGCACTAAGAAGGTTTGTGCATAACTTGGGTATTATCTAACATCTAACCTTTATGAGAGTGAAAATTGTAATATAGGATTTAAAGACATTTTTTGACAAGAAGTACATAAATTGCAACAATTAAATAAATATCATTTTTAAATATTTTTTTACGTTATAAGGATATAAAATGAAAACGAAAAACATTATTTATGTTTTATTAGTATCTTGTCATCTGAGGCTCTACCATGGTACCGCTTTATTTTTGTAACAAGATTGAATAAAGCGACCCTATTGGTTGTTGCTCACGTATACGTAAATGAATACGTTACGTTTTTACAATGCGCAAACCCATGGTAGAACCTCAGTATCATACTTGAAAAACATTTAATTAAATTAGACGCTTGTTTCAATATTTATTTCGTTCAATCATTGCATTTTTTTTCAATTAGCAAGTTGCCGAATTTTCAAAAAAATTTAGCTAAAGTTGAATAAGTAGATGTGGCATAATATCTATCTATACTAACTAAAAAGTTCTAATTTAGAACTAATTTAAAGCTTCACAAAATATGAACCTGATTAGAACTAATAACAAAGTGGTCATAATCGGACTGCTGAAGATATTCGGATCGAATTTGAAGTTTGAAAGATTTTTTTGTTGAAAAAATTGTAGCACGACATGTGTGTTTCGTAACCGCACCCTGGGGGGCAATCTCGCGCTTTTGACATTCATCTCGACATAATATGTCATTTTTCTTTCAAAAATATCGAACATTGAACGAAATAAATACTAATTATTAAATATATAATTATTGAACGAAAAATGACATATAAAATATTAACTATGTCATTTTTCGTTCAAAAATATCGATGCGAGATGAATGTTGAATTGCCCCCCTGAAAGGAGATTACCGCCTCGACAAGAAATCGATACATAAATCTCCTGAAAACCGGTGAACCCACAGACTAAAACCGAAACATGACTAGGTCACTTGACGGTTTTTGCATCTGTATGTAACGACGGTTTCGTTGGTCGGCCTAGCAGAGTTATAAAGGCTTTCCTCCCACCTAATAAATAATAAATATTTTATAGTATAGATTTAGAAACAACTGACTCATTTTCTATGTATGTTAGTAGCAACATAATTCCTTACATTCTATTTAATTACCCTCTTCAAGGGTAAAACCAGTGACTCATGGGTAAATTTAGTGACAAAATATTTTCCCTGTAAGCGGGTAGAGGGTGGGGGAAGATAATTAAAGGTTCTTGTAAAAGCACTCTACTATTTTAAGTTGCTTTGATACCTTATTCTTAGTTAAATTAGAAACTGATAGAAAGGACAAGTTTTATAAATCTGCCAGCTCCTGGGGCCTATTTCATGAGCGCGGCAATAGTAATTATGGGTTAGTCTTTGTCTTTTATTTATATACAATATCTTTGTAGTTTCTCAAAGATCATTTATCTATCGTTAAGCTGTCAGTCACAGTTTTACTATGCCAATATAGTAAATTTTATGGCAGTGTCATACCTCAAATCACACAAAAGAAAAATCTTTTGGCGTCGAGTTCTACCCCCTAAAAAAAAACACAAATATCGTCTTGGGAAATAAATTTCATGTCGAAGTTCTCAATATTTTAAGCGGTACCTACATTTTATTTTAGAATTAATTAGATTTATTATTATACTAGATTATTAACCAGTTACAATTTTTATTAAATACGTATTATTAATAATAAAACTCCATGATTTCAGAAATACCTTCGTTATTCTATCGTGTATAATAGTCAACATTATTTCTCAAGTTCTATACATAACGGCGCAATTTGTATTTTTATTCCTGCTATGACACTGTCATAACTGGGAAAATGTCAATCTATAACTGAAATCGAGGCCTAGCGAAGTCGTGAATCCCGTTATATGATTGCCAATTTATTTGTAACTAGCTAGGGCACGCAACTTCGTGTGTGCGTTAATTATTATAACCAAAAAAACTGCGCACGCGTTACTCGTCGCGGCGTGGAACCAGGTGTCGTAAAAAAAAAACCTTTCCCCATACAAATAGGTCGTTTTAATATTAGGTACTAGTTTGTATGGTTTGTACGGATTTCTTTTCATTTGCGATACATGGTTCCAATGGAAAAGTTTTTCTATTTGATTAGTAGAATCTTATATTGTCATATTAACCAGCCTTCTCCATAAAAACTAGTAATGTTAAAACGACCAATTTGTATGGGGAAGCCAAAAGTTTTTTTCATTTCCGACACATGGTTCCACAGGAAAAGTTGTTCGATTTGATCAGCAAAACCTCATATTAGCCCAAAGTACATCCTTTCAAATTCACCCTGTATATAGATTACAATGTAAGTTAATTCAACTTTTTCCCTCTGGAAATTTCTAAGTTCTCTGGTAAGAATGGAAACGTATAATTATGCTATTAAATAGGCAACTAAGTACTGAGCTAAGTGAATTTGCATTCTTCAGTCAGGAGCTTTTTACAAGCGACTATATAATTACTAGGACTAACTAAATTGTAGGTTGGATTTAGCTTTTCTTTTGATATAATAACATTTGGTATACATATATGACACTCTCCTTAATCATAATCATAATTCTATACTTTGGCCTCTGTAGTGGACTAGTGGTTGCGCTTTGACGTTCTTTTCGGAGGCGGTAGGATCGATTCCCACCCATGTCAAAAAAAAATTAAGATATGTTTTTCTGTTCAGTTTGGTCTGGGTGTTTATAAAATATATATTATATATTGATGAAACCGCAAAGCACAGCTAATATTTTATAAGGGCCACTCTGGGCCATCATGACATATACACGCATAATATATATAATATATATATATATATATTTTATAATAATAATAATATCTTGGACAATTCTAACCATATTGCCCTGGTCAAAAACTAAGCTTCTAGGCTAGTACTATATGTACCAGAAACATATAATACATATTATATTTTATAAACACCCAGGCTTATGACAACCTGTACAAAAAAATGTACTAATATTTTTTTGTCACGGGTGGGAATTGAACCTGACTTCGGGATACAACGCCAAAGGCACAACTACTAGTCTACGGAGGCGCTCAATCATATCAAATTATTTAAAAATACTCGAACTAGTTAGGTATGCAATTGTCAATTCAAACACCGCTTTTTCTCTTTTAGTTGTACTAAAAACATCATTTTCGATCTTATCGAACGAAATCTCACGGTACCGAAGTGGAGGCCAAAGACTCTACACCCGGGTTTGCGTATTGTAGCAACGTAACGTATTTATATACGTTTACGTGAGCAACAACCAATAGGATCGCTTTATTTTTGGTAACAAGATTGAATAGAGCGATCTTATTGGTTGATATAAAAAGCTCACAGTCACACAAAGGGCGGTGGAGCGCGCTATGATCGGCGTTTCCTTGCGGAATCTTATTCGAAACGATGAGATCCGCAATATGACCAAAGTAACCGACATAGCCTCCAGAATCGCCAAACTTAAGTGGTGGTGGGCAGGCCACATAGCTCGCAGAACGGACGCATTTGGGGCATTAAGGTTCTCGAGTGCTAGAGGACGCAGCAGAGGCTGGCCCCCCACAAGATGGACCGACGACCTGAAAAAGGTCGCGGGAATCCGATGGCTACAGGCGGCGCAGAACCGGTCGTTGTGGCGATTCTTGGGGGAGGCCTATGTCCAGCAGTGGACGCGTGAAAGGCTGGTATGATGATAACGTTTGATTGTTGCTTACTTATACGTTACGTTGCTACAATGCGCAAACCCATGGTAGAGCCTCTGTAGTCGACTCGACGTCCATACAAACGTACTTCTAATATTTCAACTTAGCTATTAGTCAGAGGTCAATTAATTATTTGTTTCATGGTCATAATTGTAAGCAATTCTGTTGTGGGTAATAAATATTTCTGTATTATAATATTAAAAAAGTTTGTTTTTATTTCGCACAAAAAAAAATAGAATGACCGGCAAAAATATTATTTTAATTATGTTTTAATTGCGACAAACAGTAATTGAGTATTACTGGAAGTGATTCGCACTTCCGGTAATTCTCATTTTGTATGGAGAACGCGGTGTTCGCGATTACGAATGCAGTGTCCTTAAGGGTTTTATTTTGTGGGAGCCCGTGTACAACGGCCTTAGTATACTTTTCCATGTGTATGTGTAGTATAATTATACAGCCACAAAGACATAATATAAATTACACAGAAATAATATAATTTACAGTATCCTAAGATTGTCAAATGCCTAAAAGTTCAATGACACCAACTTTTTAATATGAAAATGAGTCTTTTAATGTACGGAGGCTGAAAATAGTGATGCCAGATTAAAATAATTATATTACAAATTATAAGCAAAATTATATTATTACTTTATATTAAAACTAATTGCTTAAAACTTTAGTCAATATGAAATTGGCGAAGGCAAAGACTTTGCATTAAGAGTCTACTTTAATATCTTAGTCCACAGATTAAAACTGAAACATGACTTGGCTGTTTTGCATCTGTGTGTATGCTACTTTATTTGATTGGTTATCGTATAGTAATCGATACTTTTTTACACTTTTATATGATACTAGCTGTGCTCGCTACTTCGTTCGCTTGGATTAGTTATTTTTTTATCATACAAATTTTCATTCCCTATTTTATCCTCTTGAAGGCAGAATTTATCAAAATCTTTTCTTAGCGGATGCCTACGTCATAACATCTACCTGCATGCCAAATTTCAGCCCGATCCGTCCAGTGGTTTGGGCTGTGCGTTGATAGATCACTATGTCAGTCAGTCAGTCACCTTTAAGTTTTTTTTTAATTAGGTAATTAATATATTTAACCCTTTTATTAACAATTTTTAATACATTTATCACCAACAAAATAATACAAATAATCTTGTCATAAAGAATAACACATAATAAATTAATTCTAAAAAAAAGGATACCTTAATAAAACAAAACATAATATTATAAACTAAATAATAAGCAAAAATATGATAATAAAATAATATATAATAAGCTAAATTAAATTGAAATATTTTATTATAAACTAAATTTTAACATAATTTTAATCAAAATTGTACAAATTTACATGAAATAATACTTATATATTTTTATAAAATTAAATTTGAAGAAAAAGAAAAGCCCAAACGAAAACATATGTGGTAGTAGTGGTGGAGGTGAAATATTTTTTTTCCAGCAAATATTATATCACAATATCTGCAACTACTTATGGAGGTCTACATTCTACAAGGATATTAATTTATTAACATATTAATGAAGAAAATAATATCTTCTTGGGATATGAATATGCTCTTGGAATATTATATAAAATAAAATAAAGGAAGAAAGATATAAACGAAGGCAATATTTTATAAGGAAGTGTGACAAATTGAAGTGGTCTATTTATAAACATTATTTGAAAGTTATAATTTTTACACTATTTTATTTAATCGTTTATTTCATAGTTTTATATATTTATTTACTTATTATTAATCAATTGTGTACATATTATTTTATTACTTATTAATTTTATTTTTATATAGGTAAAAAAACAAGAAATGTTAGATTTATAAATCTAAAACTTTTTGGCGAAGCGGCGAAGGGTACCGCCACCCATCACGCATGGCCCAGAGAGGCGGGACGAGGACAGACGAGTGCCGCATGAGCACTTGGAATGTGAGGGGACGAATAAATGATAAGATGAACGAATTGCTGGAGGTGATGGATAAAATGAGGTTAGACGTGATGTGTGTTACTGAAACCAAGCGCAAGGGTAGCGAAATGGTTGACTTACCCGGGGGCGGTGTAGTGCTCTGGTCGGGAGTAACCGACAACGACCATGGTTGCCAGGGAGTCGGAATATTGCTATCCGAGCGCTTGGTTTATTGTATGAAAGATTATAGCATGGTGAGCCCAAGATTGTTATGGATCCGACTCAAAATGGGGTTGCGGAAAATCCTCCTGGTTGCAGTTTATGCGCCAGTTAGCTCCACACCCCAGCAAGATCTAGATCAGTTTTGGGATAGTGTCAGAGATGTTCTAGACTTGGCAGAAGGAAACGAGAGTATTATAATGTGTGGTGACTTGAACGGATGGGTCGGGACACGCAGAGTAGGTTATGATGCGGTTCTAGGCAAGTATGGTGATAGAAGGGTGAATGAAGCTGGCAGGCTTATACTCGATGTGTGCCTAGAAAAGAATCTCCTTGTGACGAATACTCTGTTTGCTCACAAGGACATTCACATGTATACAAGAGTGATGAATGAAGAGAGAAGTATGATAGATTTTATGATTGTAGACGATCGTCTCCGGTCCCATATCATAGACACACGCGCGCATCGTGGGCCAGAACTGGAAACTGATCACTATCTGGTCGTCACCAGATTTAGTGGTCTTTTCAGAGGTTGGCGGTGTAAACGTTCTAATGGGACATTGGAGCAATTCGAAAGAATAAAATGTGAAAAATTGCGCGAAGAAAGTGTGAAAGCAGAGTATGAAAGTTGCATTGAAGATAAGCTTGCCAACCTGGAAGATGTGAGTGGTGATGTAGATAAATGTTGGAAACTTCTTAGAGACAGTATGGTAGAATCAGCAAAAAAGGTGTGTGGTGTAACGAAAAAGCGAGCTACGAAAGGGGACTCATGGTGGGATACAGAAGTTAAAAAATCTGTGGAGAAAAAGAAGAAAGCATGGTTGAGCTATATAGCTTCGCTGAGTCTGACTGAAAGTATTAGAAGAGAGAAAAGACAGACATACCTACGCTGTAAGAGTGACACCAAAGCTTTGGTAAAAGAGAAGCAAGAAAGATGCAGAGCGATTGGTGAAGAGAGGTTATCGAACAACTTCAAGGAAAACTCGAAACTTTTTTGGAGGGAAGTGAGAAATTCTCGAAGTTGTTCAACAACCTCTAGAATGAATAAAATAAGATCAAAGCATGGTGACACTCTTACAAACACTGATGAAGTGTTAAAGCGTTGGAGTGAGTATTTTGGTGAGATGTATAAAAGTAGCATCCCCGACATCACTTTTGGGATCTCACCTCCAGAGATACCTAAACTGACGTCTGAAGCATGGGATGAAATTAATGTGTCTGAGATTGTAAGAGCGATAAGAAGTTTGAAATGTGGTAAGGCAGCGGGAATTGATAAGGTTCTTCCCGAAATGATCAAATATGGAGGGCATAAACTCTGGAGCGGTTTCCATTTGTTGTGCAACTTATGCTGGCATATGGGAAGAGTTCCTGAGGACTGGAGGGGCGCGGTAATCGTCCCCTTATATAAAGGAAAGGGTTCCAGATTAGACTGCGTCAACTACAGAGCCATCAGTTTGATCAGTTTGGGAAGCAAAGTGTATGGAAAGATTCTCATGAGAAGAATGGAAATGAAGGCTGAAGGAATACTTTGGGAGGCTCAAGGAGGCTTTAGATCTGATAGAGGATGCACGGATCAGATCTTCTCCCTTCGTAATATCACAGAGAAGTTCCTGGCCTTAAACCAGAAGGTTTTCTGTGCTTTTATGGATTTGGAGAAGGCGTTTGACAGGGTTGTAAGAAAGGAACTGTGGGACATTTTGCCTGATTATGGTATTGATGGCAGTCTCATGCTAGCTATACAATCACTATATAGAAATTGTACAGCAAGCGTACGGGTGGACGGCACGTTATCTCCATGTTTCAATGTCAACATTGGCGTCAAACAGGGATGTGTGATGTCCACCAGACTGTTCATCATATACCTAGACAAATGCCTGCAGAGACTGAAAGAAAACAGATGTGGGATAAAAATGGGTGGCATGTTGATTAATTCACTGTTGTATGCAGATGATGCTGTCCTTATTGCATCATCTGAGCAAGAGCAGCAATCACTTGTCACAGACATGAAAGTGGGATGTATTGAAAGAGGTCTCCGAATAAATGCGGGAAAATCTAAGGTGTTAATATTTGAGAGAAATGATATAACGAATGCGACAATTATGATTGATAATGAGAAACTAGAACAAGTGTCTGAATTTATATATCTGGGTAGTGTTTTTACTAGGAATGGTAGATATGAAAAAGATATTGAAAGGAGAGTGAATGCAGGCAATAGTGTCAACGGAGCACTGCGTTCTATGATAGGTAGGTCAAATATTACTCAAAAAGCAAGACTTGCCATTCATAACGCAGTGCTTGTACCTACACTATTGTATGGAAGTCAGACATGGGTATGTCAGGATAAATATGAAAGCAAAATAAATGCAGTAGAAATGCGCTCATTGCGACGAATGTGCGGTGTTAAAATTACAGACCGAATCCGCAATGACGTAATTCGAGAACGAGTGGGACTGAAAGAGAGTATAGGCATGAAAATGAGAAAAGGTATGCTCCGCTGGTTTGGGCATATAGAAAGAATGAGTGATGAAAGACTGACGAACCAGATATATAAAAGCGAGGTGAAGGGTAAACGTGGCCGAGGGAGACCAAGACATACATACCATGACCAAATTGAAAAGGTTTTAAAAGACGGTGCTATTAAGAGTCTCCGAAATCGGCGTGCCTGTATGAGAAGAGTTATGACTGTGGAAGAGGCGAAAGGAGTATGTAGGGATAGGGACAAGTGGCGCTCGGTTGTCTCTGCCTACCCCGTAAGGGACCTGGTGTGAAGATAAATATATAAATATAAAATATAAATTAAATAAAAAATTTCATTAAAATCCTCCGTTGCCGCCGAAGTACATGTCCCTAAAACACTAGCGGCATTGCCGCGTTGGATTTCTAGGGAAATTTTTTGGATAAAAAATGACCTGGCACGTTGATCTCCCGACTTTTCAATTAATAGTTTGCCTAATCTATTGGCAAATTTTTTAGCGTCGGGAGACCATGGGCCAAGTGTTTCGACTGCAAATGCTATAAAATTGAAATTTTGACTGATCGACATATATTTGCTTTTTTTTTTAATTTTCCGCTTTAAGGGCGGCAGCACCGGAGGACGTAGAGGTGAAGTGGATGTTTGATGCGGCTAATGTGTCCGTACAGGTGGCATCCCAAACCAGAGCGCGACCTCTGTGCCACGGCACTATAGTTGTTTGGGTTTGCTTCCCTGAAAATTAAACTCCAACACTTCTGGAAATATATTTATTTTAGGAACAGTTTTGGTTTGATGCAATTCGCTTATTATTATATTGAACTTGATTGACAGTATAAACAGTTTCTACGCAACGTATATTCTTTTATTAGGTATTTATATGTGGCCTGTAAGCCATCCTGAACAGACTTCCCCACCAAAAAAGTAGGGTACTACACAACATAAAATAAATAATAAAAAGAATAAATAAAGACACTGACCAAAAACTACGTATAAAATCTTATAGAATACTCAGGTGCGTGCACTATTGACAACGATGCCACTCTGAGCTGTTAATTCTAAAGGATATAAGGATTTTAAAGATTTAAAGAGCGCCTAATTTCACCACGACTAGTAACTAGCCTGGCTACCCTACAAACTCCGTCAACGCCCTGGATTAAGTCCTTCACTAACGCTAAAGGCCAATTAGAACGTTTGTCTTTCGTCTCAACCAAAACGATGTCACCTACTTGTAACGATCTATGTCCGTCTTTGCCTCTCATAACGAGCATGGCTAAATACTCGTTACGGAAGCGTTGTCGAAAGTCAGTTCTCAGTTTCTGTAGGTAACGTAATCGAACGTTAATGCTGTTAGCGTCGAGTTGGTCCAAATCAATGACGTCATTTGATGGGATCGGCTGCAAAAACATCGCGGGAGTCAGTGGTTGTGTAGGGATGTCAGAGTCGTCAGCTACATAGGTCAGAGGTCGCGAATTTATAATACACTCACATTCACACAAAATTGTTTGTAATTCAGTGAACGTGAGTGATGCTTTGCCTAATACTTTTCTGAGCATTTCCTTGACAGTACGGATCATTCTCTTCCACCATCCTCCCCACCACGGAGATGCTGGAGGTATTAACTTCCAGGCTATTTTGTTAACACTTGAATATGACAATATTTTATTCCAATCAATACTTTTTAATAAATTTTTTGTACCCACAAAATTAGTTCCGTTATCGGAATAAATTATACTAACACGCCCACGTCGTGCTATAAAGCGTCTTAATGCTAACATAAAGTCGTCCGTCGATAGAGAAGTGGTAAGTTCCAAATGAATTGCTCGGTAAATAGCGCAAGTAAATATTACAAAACATACCTTATCTCCCGATCGTAATATTAGTGGACCGCCGAGGTCTATACCCGTAACTTGGAAAGGCCTGGCATCTCGCGTACGATCTCCTGGTAGTGGAGGTATGGGCGTATCACATGGTCGAGCGTTGTATCTTCTACATTTGACACAGTTCCTTGATACTTTCTTCACTAACATTCGTGCACCAGTAATCCAATATGATTCTCGCAGATTGGTAAGTAAAGTTTGAGTACCCGCGTGAAGTAACTGTATGTGCATTTGTGCGACTAATCGTTGTATCATAATATGGTTTCCCGGTAATAAAATCGGATATTTAAATATAGTATTTTCATTTGACATAAGTAGCTTAGTTTTAATTTTAATTAGTTGATCTGTGTCTGTAAATATTTGTAAATTATTAAATGTTGTCAAATTTGGAGCGTAGCTTTCTTTTTGAATCAATTTAAACAATATAACCTCAGCTTGTTTTATCTCTACAGCTTCTAATTCTCCCTTTTTTCTTTCTAATTTACATTTCTTTACATTATATACAAATCTTTGAATCCAGGCAATCATTCGTATTATAGTCGTATATTTCGAAAAATATAGTAATTTTTTGGAAAATTCTTGTATCACATTTTCTGTCATAGTGTTAGACTGGTTTGAGTTAATATTAGAGTTATTATTGAGATATAGCAGCTTAGTAAAAGGCCATTCTTGTGGTTCTGATTTTAGCCACTCTGGTCCCTCCCACCATCTTGACTGAAGTAAACTATCGGCATTACAGCCTCGCGAAGGCAGATCTGCTGGATTTAATGGTCCAGGAATGTGGTGCCAGTCTTCTTTTTGGGTTTCACTCCGTATTTCTCTAACTCTGTTCTTGACGAATACTCCCCACTCACCATCCTTCCTTATCCATGTTACTGCGACACTTGAGTCTGACCAAAAATAAGAATTACAGTTAGTCAAATTAAAAGTATTCTTAACTTGTATATAGAGACGTGTTGCAATCACCGCTGCTATAAGTTCGAGACGCGGTATTGAGATCTCCTCATTACAGTTAGCGCTCTTCGCAGGAGCGACTCTACTTTTAGCTGATAATAATTGTACAGTAACATGATCTTGGTATTGACTTCTTAAAAATATACATGCAGCGTATGCATGTTTGCTGGCATCGCAAAAAGTATGCAAAGATAATTTACACTTATCTATATTATATACAGTAATACGACGTGGAATATATACATGTTTAAGTTCGTGTAAAACATTCAACCACTTTATGAACCTGGTTTTTATATCGTGCGGTAAAACTACATCCCAGTCTAATTTCAATTTCCATACGTGTTGTAAAATTAATTTAGGTATTAGACTTACTGGGCTAGTAAAGCCTATAGGATCAAAAATCCTTTGCGCAAAAGAAAGTAATAATCTTTTGGTTATCGGCTCTCCATTATAGTTTAAAAAAATTGTATTTACAAATAAAATATCTAATTTGGTATTCCATTCCATACCTAGTATACTAGTTATAGCTTCTTGTTCCGAAGGTCCAGTTATCCATCCTCGGAGATCCATTTGAGCCAACCTCATCAGTTGTTTAGACTCTTCAATAAACGTATTTGTTTCTTCTTTAGAAGTACAACTAATTACGCAATTATCCACGTAAAAAGATTGTTTTAATTTTATAGCCGTATTTTGTAAATTTTTAGGCGCTTTATCCAAATGATAATTTATAG
This sequence comes from Monopis laevigella, assembly GCA_947458855.1. Classification (NCBI taxonomy): domain Eukaryota; kingdom Metazoa; phylum Arthropoda; class Insecta; order Lepidoptera; family Tineidae; genus Monopis; species Monopis laevigella. The sequence goes on along the minus strand of OX381594.1, from coordinate 4,557,206 downwards.
TAGCCGATAATAAAAACGGACTAGAAATAATACCGAAAACAATACGACAATGGCGATATGTTATAAGATTTTTATGATCTTTATCTTCCCAACAAAGGAACTGTAAATATTTGCGGTCACTGGGCGTAAGGCTGACCTGTAGGAAGGCCTTTTTTATATCGGAAATAATGCCAATTTCGTATTTACGAAAGTTTAATAATAAATTTGGGATGATTTCTAATAGATTTATGCCCTTTTCCAGACAACTATTAAGTGAGTTACCTTTGTAATCCTTGACCGAAGCGTCGAACACCGGTCTCACTCTAGTCGTAGAGCTTGATTCGTTTACCACGGCGTGGTGTGGTAAATAATAACCGTCGTCATCACCTGTTATTCTCTCGATAATGCCGCAACGTAACCACTCTCGTAAGGTGTTATCATATTCGTCGTATATGTTTGTAGCATGCAGTCTTTTGGTTACTGAAATTAAACGTTTGTAAGCCATATCTTTATTATTGGTCAAAACATTATATTCTTTCCAAGGCAAGTTAACCCTATATCGCCCATCTGATTCAACCTGTACAGTATCTTTAAAATAATTCATAATTTCGCGTACTAAATTATCGTTTTGTATTTTATTTGCGGGATCTTTAATACCGATGGTCTCTAGGTCCCAAAGGTCAGTTAGGCCAGTAAAACATGACGTGGTGGTAGTGGTGGTTGCATATACGCTAGTCCTACCTTGTAGCACCCATCCTAGTTTAGACTTAAGTGCGACTAACTGCTCATTGACTTGTACTATGTCACCTGTAAAAAGAAACCCTGACTGATCTGCACCGATTAGCAGCCCTATCTCATAGGCATCTTCATCGTCAATGTCTGTGAAAGTAATGTTAAGTTTTTGTAATTGTCTAATAGTATTGTAGTCATTTAATTTAGGTAAGTAGTTACAAATTTTGTCTTTGTCTAAACAGGTTAAAATGCATTCAAACTTACCACTTAAATCCTGGACGTTGACTGTGAATATTTTATGATTTTCAACAGTTGTTTCAACGCCACCAAATAGATTATGACCTAGACTTATACTACTTACGGACTTTAGGTTAAGATTTTTGACTATGTTTTTAGATATATAAGATCTCTAGGCACCGCTATCAAATAGTGCGCGCACCTTCATACGCTTATCATTATGATATACTTCACAATAAAATGTCTGTAACAAAGTTGTAGAATTTTTATGGCACAAGAGAATTTCGTCTGTAGGGGATCCAATATTATTGTTTACAGATTTTGATTTATTTGATTTTGACGTAAGTGACTTTGAAAAATCTGACGTTGATGTTTCATTCTCGTTTCGTTTTTCTAGCTCTGGACACATGGTCACAATATGCCTTTTGGAACATAAAATGCATTTCGGATATTTTCTACATCTTGTTGCAATGTGTCCTAGGTCTAAACAAATAATACATCCTTTTTTGTTGACTATAAACTCCTTCTTGTCGCTTAAATTCATTTTTGCAGCCTTGTAACATTCCGAGCTGTTATGATTTTTGTCACACCAAACGCATGTAACTTTGTGGCTAGTCTTAGCATTATTCTTCTTCTTATTCTGCTCTTTTATTCCATGTTTATCTTCAGCTATAATACATGAAGCGGTAGGTTCAGAAAAAGAAGTTGCCTGAAAACCTTTCTTGGCAATTTGTATACGTTCTTCGCATTCTACCTCCTGTTTTAAAAAGTTAAGCAGACTCGATAGCTCCTCACCTCTGCGTCGTGGTTGTGATCTTTAGCGGGTAGAGCATCGCAGCGTATTTGTCGCTAGTTACCCCCAATGTTTCAAGTGCTCGCAGCTGAGTGGACATCTTGTCGTACAGCGAGCGCACATCGGAGTTTTTCCTAGACTTCTGAAACAAAACTAGATCAAGAAGCTCTCTTACATAATATTGAATCATTAGCTCATCTCTTGCAAACCGTTCCTTCATTTGCTCGATTGCTTTAGAATAATTTGCACCACTTGGGGGGTAACTCTCTACTAAATCGCGAGCACGAGTACCTGGCTCTGTGGCCTGAAGTAGGTATTGGTACTTGTCGTCGTTATCGATTGCAGGGTCTTCATCAATTTTACGAAATTGCCCCCAAAATGCGAGCCAGTGTTTTATATTACCATCGAAACGTATTAGCTCAATTTTAGGCAAGCGGAATCTACGATTTTGGTAGGTGTATCTGTTTGTGCCGCTCACCACGCTCACGCCGTCTTCATTGTCGGCATTTTGATGAACGTTGTTGCGGACAGATCTATTTGAAACTCGACTTTGGTTGTCGGGAGAATGGAGTTGGTACTCACGGTTGCTGCAGGAGTTGTTATATAAAATTGTTTCGCACTTCCCTTTAATCAACAACCATTTGTGCTCGAATTCTTCCGCTGACTCTAAATCCTGCATAATATCATCTTCAGAAGCATCCTCAGTCGAGAGCCACAGCTCCCGTACCCTCTCGTCGATTGCAAACAATTGGGATGCTTTTTGCGAGAGTTGCTCGAAAAGCACCCTCAGGTTGGCCTCGTCGATGGGTTGTAAATTGATCGCCTCTTCAACTTTATTAGCAGTGCGAGAAAATAGCCTACGCTGTATAGATCGTGTTTTTCGTTCACTACTCACGGTCGCCATAATTGTTTGGGTTTGCTTCCCTGAAAATTAAACTCCAACACTTCTGGAAATATATTTATTTTAGGAACAGTTTTGGTTTGATGCAATTCGCTTATTATTATATTGAACTTGATTGACAGTATAAACAGTTTCTACGCAACGTATATTCTTTTATTAGGTATTTATATGTGGCCTGTAAGCCATCCTGAACAATAGTCATTCCCTCCGGCCTTTTGCCGTCATCACGGTTAATTCCGGAAGGTTCTAATAGGCTGGGAATATCTGCCGATGCCAAAGCACATTTTATAATTTTATTGATATTCGCATGACGAGATATTCTACCCGCACTCTTCCTACAAGACAAACCATGATGGCCGGAATCATCGACATCTGTGCCGCAAACACAGAGGTGCGGTCTGCATAATGAGGCACCTACACGGAGCGATATGGCGATGCGGATGGTGTGTCTATCGAGAAGGGTGCCAAGTGAAGGAGAAGGTATTGCGTCTAGCCAAGCCCCGGACTCTTTACATAGTGATGCTAATATTCGAGCTTTGACAATAGGATTATTGGATTCTATAAACTTACTAATTGAACCTTGAATCAAGGGATTATCCCAATTTTTTTGGATACTTAAATCAGCCGGTAATGATGCCGATGGACATCTATCCTTCCAACATTCTATAGCCTCTGACAAATAGCATATCTCGCAATCACCTAGTGATGGATTTAAAATTTTACCAACGAGCTTAATGCTATTGTGGGCTGAAGATAGAAATGCTGGAAGAGAGACATCTACCGTGCTTCGTATACCAACACCGCCAAATCTGACAGGTAATTTTGTTTGACACCATGTTTGAGGATTGATAGATATGCTTAAAATTTTTTCTAGACAAATTTTAATGGAACAGTCGATTTCGTTTAAAATATCTTCGTGGAGCCAAAAAGGAGAACATCTTAAGAAATATGTAAGTCGAGGTATACAGTAACAATTTTTAAGGAGAAAAAAAGCAACATGTGGTGTTAGTTTTTCTAAATTTTTAGTGTATTGTAATAATTTTTCTTTTTTATTTAAAATTAAAGGCCTTAACGAATCATTGGATATGGGAGCTCCTAAAAGGAAAAGGTTTGATGAATTTAGAACTTTAAAATTAGGCAATCGAGAATTTAATAAATATGAAATTTCTATATAATTTTGATTGTCTAGAAGAGGATTAAAGTATACTTCCGATTTAGTTGTATTGATCTCCAACCCGAGTGATTTAAAATCGGTGATCAACATATCTAAGTTTATGTTTATACTTAAGTAACACAAACTTTATACCCGCGGACTTATAGTAAGTTTTTTTTATTACCCACTCCTGCACATACACACATAATACACATACTCAATCGAAAACTCAAGTATAATATTTTGTTACACTTTAGTATCTCTGGAACAAAGACTAGAAGTTAAAACTAAGCCCTTTAAAACAAAAAATTAAGTAACTTTTTTTAATGCAAAATAAATATTTAAAAATTCAAACGTTTAAATCTTTATTATATTTTACTAGCTTACTGACACTTCGTATCACCTACTAAGAAGATGGCCTTCCGACGAATATTTGAATAAATAGTGCTAGAGTAGAGATAACAGTCACTAAAATTAAGGCAGATCAAAATAAACAATGGCGAGATGTAATTTTACATACGAAATTATTATACTTTATATTATTTTTTAGTTTTGTCTTTTCTTAATTATTTTCCTTTTTTAAAATCCCCTGTAAACAGCAAACAAAAGAAAAAAAAATATCAAATCAGCCAAACCGTTTTTAAGTTTTAGCGAGACTAACGAACGGCGATTCATTTTTATACAGTATACAGAGGCTCTACCATGGGTTTGCGCATTGTAGAAACGTAACGTATTCATTTACGTATACGTGAGCAACAACCAATAGAATCGCTTTGTTTTTGGTAACAGGATTGAATAAAGCGATCCTATTGGTTGTTGCTCAAGTATACGTAAATGAATACGTTACGTTTCTACAAAGCGCAAACTCATGGTAGAGCCTCAGATTAGTTATTATTTTGTTCAATAGTTTTTGAATAATAAACGAAAAAACATTAAAAATATTTTATTAGCCATTTTTTTTATCTGGTAGACCTGTAAAACAACTCTTAACTTCATTACAGTCGTCAGCTCGACGTCTGTAAAGTTTTGACGTTTCACAAAAGTATTTATTTCTTTTAATTTTCAGGAATTACTTTAGATAGAACCTCTAATTTACTAATGAACAACTTTTTTCTTTCCAAAAAACTGTTTAAATCATGACGTTAATCAAAACATCAATAGACTATTATACTGTCTTTATTTTTTTTAATTTATAGGAGCATGGCACGTGACTTTGTAACTACCTGATGATAAACAAACCTATAGAGGCCATGGTTTGATAAAACAATACATTTTATTTAACATCATTAATCGCCCCATATGACGGCTAAAGTTGCGGTTACAAAATGGGCAGTGACATCTTTCAAAATCATCGCTGCTTTATCGTTAAATTAACTGCTGTTTCATAATTGCACTCTAAAAAGAGACTACCACCTCGACAGCAAATCGACGCAGTAGTCTCCTGAAAAACCGGTTTAAAACCGAAGTTTATTCATTATACGCTATTGTTTGACCGCCTCCGTAGACTAATGGCTGCGCCTTTGGCGTTGTATTCTGTCTGAGGTCGTGAGTTCGATTTCCACACATAGCAAAAAAATACTAGTACATTTTACTGTACAGTTTGTCATGGTCTGTGTGTTTATAAAATATAATATGTATTATATCGTTGTTTCTGGTACATATAGTATAAGCCTAGAGCTTAGTTTGTGACCAGAACAATATGTAATAATTGTCTTAAATAATAATAGTTATTATTGTTTAACAAATGGTAAAATTAAAGACCTGATAGCAATAAGTTAAACAACACAACAACCCGTTATACTTAGCAAAATGTCGGAAATAAATTACGTTTGCTAAAGTATTCATTATACGCTGAACAAGAATGTTCGCTCTCAAAGTTTCTTGTTGGGAATTTAAAAGCGTAAATATAAATTAAAAGCGAAATATAAATTAGCGAAACCAAATCATTGTTTGGAACAAGAAAACAGTTTTAACAGAGGACGATGAAATTACATGTTTGCGATTAATTTGGGATTTCCGACTGGAAATTCGTATTTGATACACAATAATTTTACACGGACTGATTTTGTTTATGTCAGTATAACACATAGGGTATACATTTTTTCGTAATTTCTTGGTAGGTAGTATATTATATATGTGTATGATACATGTATATTTGTATAGCATATGGGTAAGTATATATATATTTTATTATAAATATAAATAAAAATTAAATATATTTTTTATTGCACACCTATCTAAACTAAATGTTATAATGTCTCGAAGGTTTGACTGTTAGATAATGCCCAACGGCATTAAGTCCGCATTTGTATTATGCAATAAAGTTTGATAAAATAATAAAATAAAATAATTCCCATGGGAACAAGTCACAGGAAGAAAGCTATATAATTATAAATATAAAAGTTTGTTTACAAGAATGTTTGAAACTCCAAAACAGCTATTCAAACAACCGATTCGTATATTTTTTTGCATACAGGTAGGGCAACATGAAGACTACTTTATATCCCGGTAAAAACTTTCCTTGAAATTACCAGGAAATTATCCGGGAGCCACATCGACAAACCGATCGCGCATCAGCTGATAAAAATGTATAAGAAATTTAGTCGATAGAACTTAATCAGTAAGAATCGTCAAATATTTGATTTTCGGTTTCTATTGATCGGTATATCATACATACATACCGGTTTTCCGCTAGGGTCCCTGGTTTCCAAGGGAACTTTTCATCGGAATATAAAGTAGTATATATGTTGCCCTACCTGTGTGCAAAAAAATGTATGAATCGGTTCAGCTGTTTTGGAGTTTTAATTAACAAACATTCTTGCAATATGTATAGTCGCATATTATTTCCGTACATACAGATGCAAAAACCTAGTCATGTTTCGGTTTTAGTCTGTGGGTTTACCGGGGACTAGTGCATCGATTTATTGTCGAGGTGGTAATCTCCTTTCTACTAATTTCACGATAAAGCAGCGAGGATATTAAAATAGACTCGTAAATTAAATAAGTCTTTGTCGCCGCATATTTCGTAACCGCATCATTTAGCCGGCATAGTGGGAGCGTTCAATATTGTTAAACAACAGTGTAGTGATCGACCCTATTCATAGACTTTGTAGGTCTGCTTACCATCAGGTAGATACAAAGTCACATGCCGTGCTCCAATAAAAAAAACATTTCCCGTGACTTGTTCCAATGGGAATTACAAAAAATTATATGGCCTATCTGTTATTCTGATTTATAAGCTATATACAGGGTGAATTTTCCCTAAGTGTCCCTTCAAGGCCAAATCCTAAACTACAAGGAATATCGAAAAATGCTCAAAGGAGTCACGGGACCGGTTTTGATAAAAACTAAAACTGCAATATTAGATTTTGGAAAAAAAAAATCTCCTAGCCGGGATTCGAACCGGTTGTTTTGAAAATAAAAGTCATGTTGCACCAGCTGATAGTGACCATTATAAGTATGAAATTCTGGTAAGTAATATTAAACGGTTAAGTCTCCTCGCCTTGAAGGCACACTTGAAATATCACATTCCTTCTATAGTACTGTGGTACCTACTGTTAGTTTCATCAAAATCACCTTCCTTCTATAGTACTGTAGTACCTACTGTAAGTGTCATCAAAATCACCTTCCTTCTATAGTACTGTAGTACCTACTGTAAGTTTCATCAAAATCACCTTCCTTCTATAGTACTGTAGTACCTACTGTAAGTGTCATCAAAATCACCTTCCTTCTATAGTACTGTAGTACCTACTGTAAGTTTCATCAAAATCACCTTCCTTCTATAGTACTGTAGTACCTACTGTAAGTTTCATCAAAATCACCTTCCTTCTATAGTACTGTAGTACCTACTGTAAGTGTCATCAAAATCACCTTCCTTCTATAGTACTGTAGTACCTACTGTAAGTTTCATCAGAATCACCTTCCTTCTATAGTACTGTAGTACCTACTGTAAGTTTCATCAATATCACCTTCCTTCTATAATACTGTAATACCTACTGTAAGTTTCATCAAAGTTCGGTGAGTAGTTTTTGAGTGAAAACATCCATACATCCTAACAAACTTTAGCTTATTGTTTTTCGTTCGGTTTTTTTGATTATTTTAGCTCTCTTTTTGAGTTTACTTTACACCTAAACTGGCTGTCACTTCCATGCGCCGTTTTCAGTTCGCTTCTCTCTAAACTGGAGTTGTAATTATATTTGAGTATTTGCATCTTGATTGGATCCAAATCTTATGAAGCAATCTTAATTATTATTTATATTCAGTTTCCTTGGGATCTTCGTGAGACGGCTGAAATAAATTCGGGATTCAAAATGATCTGAAATCATATTAAAGCAAGTAATTTTATATTTTGACGGGAGTTTATTTTATTTATTACCTTACTAGCTATTGCCCGCGGCTTCGCACTCATTAATAAGTTAAAAAAATAATAAACAAATAAAATATAGGTATTCCTGAAAAAGTATATATAAACCCAAAAATATTTTGTTTAAGTTTTATGTAAAACAAAATAAATATCATCACGGGTGCTTTAATCCCACCTCGTCGTAGCTGATGGTATGAGTCTACACCGAACAAGAGGCAAGCTCGTCGCGATATTTGGATAGACTCAATAACACATAAACAGTTCCAAAAGTTAGTATGTGAAACTGGGACTGACAGTTTAACGTGCTCTCCGAGGCTTTATAGTGGTGTTGTGTATATAATCAACTCATTAGTACACACCAAGGTTTGAACCAGGGACCTAAGTGTTTTTAATTCTAAGGTCTAACCAACTCAACACATTTTTAATTAATAATCTTTAACTCTCAGTGGTCGATAACTGATCAATTAATTATCAATCGATCCGTTTTTTCTAAAATTATATTTTTATTTAACAGATATATTCACTCATATGTATATTTCTATTATTTACCGAAGAATTTTGCTAACCTTGATTTTTTTCTAAATAAATTTATATTAAAAAAAATATATACCTACTCACTATCTTAATTTCTTTATGCGTTCCGAAGCCAATGACCAAATTTTCATGAAAGCCCGTAAGCCCACGCATTGAAAAGTAAAAAATTTGGGTTAAAAAATATCATAATATATAATTATACATATATAATTCGTCATTGTTGCCCCACATTTCGTAATCGCATCATTTAGCCGGCATAGCGGGAGCGATCAATATTGTTTAAGAACAATTATTGATTGACCCCATTCATGGACTTTGTAGGTCTGCTTACCACCAGGTAGATACAAAGTCACATGTCGTGCTCCAATAAAAAAAAAACATTTTTTTTGTGAGTGCAGAGTTAGACAAAACATTTTATTCATTAGTGCAAAGCTAGTATTTTATATAAAACTTTAAAAGTGTTTAAAAGATGTTAAATTGATCTAGTAATAATATTTTCAGGATAAACATGCACTAAGTACGCTACTTTTCACAGGCTTTATCTGTTTCCTTCCGCACTTAAACCTCTGGATGCAGTCAGAAACTCCTTACGTGGCGTTATCAATAGCTTTACCACAAGCTTTTGCAAACAATCTCTACTATACTAGCTAGTAAGTATAGATAGGAATCGACTAATAAGAGAGGTTTATTTGAAAAATAAAGCGATCCTATTGCTTGACCCTTATCTATAGTTACTAGCGAATATAGTAGAAACTATAATATATAGGTAGTAGAGGAAAGTCTCTATAACTTCGTTAGGCCGACCGACCGGTCTCATTACCACCTCATACAGATGCAAAAACCGTCAAGTGACCTAGTCATGTTTCGGTTTTAGTCTGTGGGCTCACCTGTTGTCAGGAGATTACCTATTGTATACCTATTGTAAATAAATAAATGAACATTAACTGTGTTTCAAAATTCATATTCTATGTCACGTTTTATTTTCTTAAAGTTAATTTTATTTTGATAAATAGTCACAATGAAACTTTAAGCTCAAATCTGCGACTTCGTGTCTAAGGTTCAAATATTTTGTTTTGTTATAACATTGTAGTATATATATTTTAAATAGACAGATTTGGTTAATGGCAGAGTAGGTTAATACGTGGTAGCTGAGTTTGGCCGAGGCTTAATACGTGTTGGCAGAGTCGCATTATAAGTGGTGACCGACTTGTTTAATACATGGTGACCGGGTCGCTTAATACGTGATGGCCGACTTGTTTAATACATGGTGACCGGGTCGCTTATTACGTGGTGGCCGAGGTGCTTAATACGTGGTGGCCGAGTCGCTTAATACGTGGTGGCCGAGTTGTTTAATACGTGGTGGCCGAGTTGCTTAATACGTGGTGGCCGAGGTTCTTAATACATGGTGGCTGAGTTGCTTAATACGTGGTGGCCGAGGTGCTTAATGCGTGATGGCCGAGGTGATTAATACGTGGTGGCCCAGTCACTTAATACGTGGTGGCCGCGATGGGTTACACCTTAGACTTAAAAGACTATAGTTTATAGGTCAATGGGTACCCTGAGACGGTCAAGGCGATCTTGGCCGCCGCCGCGCCGTGAGGTACCCACTATGATGATGTCTTCTTCTTAATTTTAAGAGCTAGGCTCTTGTCGGTGGAGCAATCACCATTTCTGCCTATTCTCGGCCAACGTCTTCACCTTCCTGTACGAAGTGACACTTAATTTCTCTTTTACTTGATCTATGTATCTTCTTCTCAACCTTCCTCTTCCGCTTTTTCCTTCTATTTTTGTGATTATGTTATATGTAGGTGATATATTTTTTCATTTTATACTTATTTTTCTAGATATAAATTTTAAACCGAAATTTAATAGTGTCCATTGTACTCATAGAAATAAAATCAATATTATATAATCAAAATTTTACGGGAACTATAACTATAGAAATCCTTATGTCAGGATTGTTCGCAGTAGTTCCATTGCTTTGTTCCATGATGGAACTAGTGCGATTTTTTTTTCGCAGTAGTTCCATTTTTTAATGTCAGTCATGGTAATAATGGAACTACTGCGAATAATAAAATAATGATTCTCACTAGTTCCATGATGGTACTTTTATTATAATAATAAACTGGTCTTCTTATTTATTTAAAACTTTATTGAGCGTCTATGTTATATTGGGATTTAGTCTCTTTCTTACCAATGAAAAACATCTTTGACAGAAAAGAGGTAAAAGACAATTTGAAGTAAAACGCTTAATATTTATTTTTATAAGTAAGAGGATTAATCTGTAACATATGTTTGTCATGTTTATCTCTTTATATAAGTCCTAATGCAGCAGAGAAATTATTAAATGTGAAAAAAACAATTTTTACTAATGAATTGTTACCATTAAGTGTACCTACACCGTCCATACTGCACTAAAACAACCGTCGTGAATTTGGAGGGCGCTGCTGTGTTATTTTATAGCTATACGTTCCCGCTAGAACTGCAAACAATGATGTTAATAATGACAAATGCTAAAAACTATTTTATAATTATTAGAATGGGCACCACTCGGCTAGAGGAGGCAGCGTGAAAGGCCCAGGATGAGTTGGACATCAAAATCGTTTATTTCTTGTAAATCTTTACAGATATTTATGAATAGTCAAAAAAAAAATTCAACTATGAGGTCTTAAAGTGCGTTTGGTTAGGCAGCTATTCATTAACAAAAGAACCTTAAATATTTATTATTAACAAAACAATATATACGTGGTGGCCTAGTTGGTTAGACCTTGGACTTAAAAACACTTAGGTCCCTGGTTCGAATCCCGGTGTGTACCAATGAGTTTTTAATTAAAAAAATTATGTACATTTGTTTGACAACACCACTATAGTGCCTCGGAGAGCACGTTAAGCTGTCGGTCCCGGTTTCACTATACCAACTTGTGAAACTGTTTATAGATGGGTTATTGAGTCTATCCAAAACATCGCGACGAGCTAGCCACTTGTTCGGTGTAGACTCATACCATCGGCTACAACGAGGTGGGATTAAAACCCCTCCGCTGGGTACCCTGGGGCCGTCTAGGCGGTCTCGGGCGCCGTAAGGCCCCCGTGATGATATATATATATATATATATATATATTTTTCTATATCTAACAATAAATTATTAGGAACATTCTTTCTATTTCATAGATTTTGCAGGGCTTATTACCTGTGTGGTGGAAATAAAGTCACAGGCCAAGTTCTTGTAAAAATAAATAAAGGCTAGGTATATAAAAAGTAGGATTTGAAAAAAACTGACTTTTTAAAAAATAAATAATAAATTGGACGTCGTATTTTGAGTTTAGAATTTACTACGTTCACCAAGACGTCCTTTTCTCCTCGGAGTTTGGATCTAAAGTATGATATATTTATTTTATTTTATTACGGACTGACACACAGAAACTTACAAACTTTTTATTTTATAGAGAGCGCTTTAATAACGCATCTAAAATGTATTTATTCTTTTTTTTTTTAAACTGACACACAGGAAGCTTTCAAACTATTTATCTAATAGAGAGCGCTTTAAAAACGCATCCAAAATATATTTATTCATTTACCGATTCTATTATAACAACCAAAAGACTTCGCCACTTGTTTGGTGGATGATATTTAGTTAAAATGAAACTCAAGGTATGCACACATACACAATTACACACTAATAATTACTTTCATTAATATTGGTTCCATCCCCGCCTACCCTTTTTTGATTTTCTTTCGCACATTTACCGCGGACGGACGTCTACACTTGTTACAATAAAATCACACGTATAGAATACTTTGCTCTCGTGCAAATATTCATGGACAACACCGCGGCCGCAAAGAAAGTGTAAAAATCATAAAACATTTGTGAAGTGTCTGTGGATGTATATATAACCAGTGACCTCAGAAAAAAAAAAATAAAGGCTAGGTATATAAAAAGTAGGATTTGAAAAAAACTGACTTTTTCAAAAATAAATAATAAATTGGACGTCGTATTTTGAGTTTAGAATTTACTACGTTCACCAAGACGTCCTTTTCTCCTCGGAGTTTGGATCTAAAGTATGATATATTTATTTTATTTTATTACGGACTGACACACAGAAACTTACAAACTATTTATTTTATAGAGAGCGCTTTAATAACACATCTAAAATGTATTTATTCTTTTTTTTTTTAAAACTGACACACAGGAAGCTTTCAAACTATTTATCTAATAGAGAGCGCTTTAAAAACGCATCCAAAATATATTTATTCATTTACCGATTCTATTATAACAACCAAAAGACTTCGCCACTTGTTTGGTGGATGATATTTAGTTAAAATGAAACTCAAGGTATGCACACATACACAATTACACACTAATAATTACTTTCATTAATATTGGTTCCATCCCCGCCTACCCTTTTTTGATTTCCTTTCGCACATTTACCGCGGACGGACGTCTACACTTGTTACAATAAAATCACACGTATAGAATACTTTGCTCTCGTGCAAATATTCATGGACAACACCGCGGCCGCAAAGAAAGTGTAAAAATCATAAAACATTTGTAAAGTGTCTGTGGATGTATATATAACCAGTGACCTCAGAAAAAAAAAAATAAAGGCTAGGTATATAAAAAGTAGGATTTGAAAAAAACTGACTTTTTCAAAAATAAATAATAAATTGGACGTCGTATTTTGAGTTTAGAATTTACTACGTTCACCAAGACGTCCTTTTCTCCTCGGAGTTTGGATCTAAAGTATGATATATTTATTTTATTTTATTACGGACTGACACACAGAAACTTACAAACTATTTATTTTATAGAGAGCGCTTTAATAACGCATCTAAAATGTATTTATTCATTTACCGATTCTATTATAACAACCAAAAGACTTCGCCACTTGTTTGGTGGATGATATTTAGTTAAAATGAAACTCAAGGCACGCACACATACACAATTACACACATGGTTCCATCCTCGCCTACCCTTTTTTGGTTTCCTATCGCACATTTACCGCGGACGGACGTCTACAAACTACTTACAATAAAATCACACGTATAGAATACTTTGCTCTCGTCCAAATATTCATGGACAACACCGCGGCCGCGAAGAAAGTGTAAAAATCATAAAACATTTGTGAAGTGTCTGTGGATGTATATATAACCAGTGACCTCAGAAAAAACTCAGAAGCGTGAATAGGTATCTTAAGCCGGCATAATGGATGAAAGCAGCTCTTACAACACAGGTCTAAGATCCGGTTGTATTTATTCTTGAACCTGCATACTGCTTTCGAACAGGTAAATGTTGGGTCGCATGCCGAGCTCCTATAAAAAATAAACAGGTGCCTCCCTTATTCTTTTCCAATATTTGGTGTGGACTAGAATTCCATCTTCGATGATGAAACGGTCATTGGCGTATAATTAACAGTTACAGTGCAGTTTTAAACCAATAGTCTATATAGACGACTGAACGCTACGGCGTAGTATGTTCGTAGCGTATTTTCATAGTTCGTAGCCCGTAGTCGAACTTTTGGTGCCCGTGCCATACTACCGAGGCTTTATTGATAAAAAATGTAATTCATTGATAAGTAAAGTAAATAGGTTTGTTTATTTTTAACCCCCGACGCAAAAAGAGGCGTATTATAAGATTAATATGTCTGTATGTCTCTGGCATCGAAACTCTTACCCCCGTTTTCTAAGTCGTGGTCTCAATTCCACTTTCCACTCAAGGATTTTTTTTTTTTTTCTAGATTACAATATAATTGATTTGGTAACTTATTTCAAAAATAATACTTTTACCTTATTTTATTAAAATATTTTAGGCTCCTAGAAGGCAATAAAATATACCAAAGATGTACCAGAAGTTTATGGCACAATACATCATAAAAATGTCAAGAGCTGTCAATTAATATAAGAGATTTGTCACATTGCTGAGTTTTGATGGGTAAGTTCTATTAGAACAGAATTAAAACAAGTGCAAAAAAAGAATGCAGTTGTTCCATCATGGAACTAATCCAAAGATTTCTTTTTGGATTGGGTTTTGGATATCTCATTCTAAAATCTATATTTATTCCAAATATAAATTCTTATTCCAAAATACGAACAAAACGTAAACATGAAAAAACAGACAGACATAAAACCAACAACGCAATTTGCGCGTATCATAAATGACGCTCATAAGTTAGCGTTGCGTTGCGGTGTCTACACTTATTATACTATCGGTGCTAACAAAGTATTCTTGAATGGACGAGTCCCAAGCATTGAGGTCGGGAAGAAACTCTGTAAATTGTGAAATAGAAACAGCAGTTCGACGCGAAGTATAGATAAAGAAACGCTGTTAAATTTAGTGTTGGGTGTTTACTATTTTATCGATATTCAAATTATTACGATAAATAAAATCGATTGTTCGAAGTAGTAAAAAACTAAGTAGTGTGTACAATCGCACATGATGTATCTTTGTAAATATACATGCACTCTGTTTTCTGATGTTTATTGTTCTGTTTGTTAATTTTTATTTTTTTTTATTAATTTTTTGTAATTTTTGTAAAAAATGTTTATTTTTCTCCATTATTATTATAGACCCGAAGCGTGATTTTGGTAGGTTTATATATTTTCTATGAATTATATAATTTAAAAGATCTGATTGGACTTCATATCTTAAGATTAATCCTAGGTTTTTAACATATTACATTTTTATTATATTTGTTTATTATACATATTTGATAATATATTACAATATTAAAGATCAATATGCCTATCAAACGCTATTGAATTTATTTTTATTAGTACGGCTTATAAATTGGATTTATAATATGGAATTGCTATGGTTTTCTTCTTTTGGGTACTTAAACCATTTCTTTTGAATATATCTATAGTATTTTTGTATAATCACGATGTGTATATGCGTAATTGGGTCACAATTTAGACCAAAACTATTATAATAATATTATTATTACTTTGTTATTTTTATCATTGAATGTATTGTGTTCTGTGAATGTACCAAATGAATAAATCAATAAGTAGTTCCATTGACCAGTTCCATGATGGGACTACTGCGAATTGTAATAAAAACATGTTGAAAGGTGGGACTCGAACCTACGATGCTCACTTTTGCGATAAGGATGATATCTCAAACACTAAGCTAGAACATGCACAATTGACTTTCACATCACGAAATTAGTTTTTTACCTATTTATACACCACACACGGCATTTATGCTTCTATTTTACTGATGTTATTTATATTCCCGAATAAATTATAATTATATATAAATATTGTTTATAAAGCATCAGTTTTCTCGCCTTAGTAGTAATAGATATTATGAGTGAATGTCAATTCATAATTTTCATAATAAAACCGACATCATGACGGTATGGTAAATTAATTTTATCATCATTACATTTTGTTATAATCTACTTACTACGCATATACTTACGAGTATATACGTGGTGGCCGAGTTGGTTAAACCTTGGACTTAAAAACACTTAGGTCCCTGGTTCGAATCCCGGTGTGTACCAATAAGTTGTTAATAAAAAAAAAATGTACATTTGTTTGACAACACCACTATAGTGCCTCGGAGAGCACGTTAACCCGTCGGTCCCGGTTTCCACTTGTGAAACTGTTTATAGATGGGTTACTAAGTCTATTCAAAACATCGCGACGTGCTAGCCACTTGTTCGGTGTAATCTCATACCATCGGCTACGACGAGGTGGGATTAAACCCCTCCGAGGGGTACCCTGGGGCCGTCTAGGCGGTCTCGGGCGCCGTAAGGCACCCGTGATGATATGTATGTATGTACTTACTACGCGTCAGAAATATTTAGGCACCTCAAATTATGCTAACGCTCGGCGGCACGTTCAGTCAAAAAATAAATCGTGCCGTCGTCGGGCGTTAGACTGCATTTTTTTTAAGTGCCTAATATAATGCATAATAATAATATATATATTACATACTTCATTTTCAAATTCAGGCAATATTATCTGTTGTGTGCCTAATACCTTGTGATTTTTTTGTTAAATGTCGATCATAGGCGATATACATAATTAAAAAAAATAAAATAGCGAGGTATTTATTCACTAGACCGACCGACAAGCTACGTTAAAAAATAATAATAACAATATTAAATTAAATAATAAAAAATATAAAAAAAATACAAGTGAAGTTGCAAAATTGCAATAAACAGTGACTCTTGTCGTAGAAAACATATGACTTTGTATCTACCTGGTGGTGAGCAGACCTACAAAGTAGGTTCAATCAATAATTGTCCTTAAACAATATTGATAGCTCCCACTATGCCGCCTAAATGATGGTCACAAGGTCACTTGACGGTTTTTGCATCTGTATGGGTGGTGATAACGAGACCGGTCGGCCTAACGAAGTTATAGAGACCTTCCTCCCACCTACGAAAGCTTGTGCTAAGCTGATTCCCTGTTTGTCGCCGCGCAATAAGGTAAAGGGTAAGGGTAAGTGCTAAAGTATAGTGCTTCAGGTAATGCTGCTTTATAAACCAACATTAATCCAATAACATTAATGTTAGTTTATAAATCAGCATTACCTGAAGCACTTACTCTTTAGTTCTCCCTGTGGATTATGTAATGCTGGTCATTATTGTTTCTTTATGTTTTAGGGTATTTTTTATTATATTTTGTCATATATTTTCTCTTTTGTT
Organism: Monopis laevigella; assembly: GCA_947458855.1. Taxonomy (NCBI): domain Eukaryota; kingdom Metazoa; phylum Arthropoda; class Insecta; order Lepidoptera; family Tineidae; genus Monopis; species Monopis laevigella. The sequence goes on along the minus strand of OX381594.1, from coordinate 4,539,862 downwards.
GCTATTCGACAAATAAATCTTTGCTTTCTTTCTTTATTCTTTCTTTCATGTTTTGGTTTTACTCTACGGGTTTTGAGGAGAAACTTTATATACTATAAAATATAAAAACATTTATTATCCACAACAAAAAGATTTTTGCGTACAATTACCAACATTAAAAAATAATTGAACTTCGACTTTGGAAGTACGTTTGTATGGGCCTCAAGACGACCTATGTCTTCATTTATCAAATTATATCGATAAAACCCACGATTAAATAAAGGCAAAAACTATCGACATCGATAAAGCAAGCCATATTTCTTCCACCCACCTGTTTCCTACATATCTATACGTTTAGAATAGATAGAGCAAATGCATTGCCCGTACAGTTTCCACGTGACCAGGTTTTCTCAAAGGTGCCTCGAGGGAGACTGAGAGATCTGATAGCCTTATACATAATGTGTGGACTTCACATAACATTTTTATTTTAATGTAGCACGGCATCTGACTTTGTATATACCTGATGTTAAGCAGACCTACAAAGTCTACTTATCTACAAAGTAGTAAATGGGCGGCGACATGGATGTATTTGCATAACGAGTCTATTTTAATAACCTCGCTGCTTTATTGTCAAATCAATCGCCCGTTTCGTTACCGTACTATTAAAGGAGACTATCCGCTCGACAAGAAATCGATGCAGTAGTCTCCGGAAAACCGGTGAACCCATAGACTAATATTAATGAATGTAAAATGTACGTGCAATGTATACTATGTACCTAGAGTGAGTGTGGGGGGGGGGGGGGGGGAAGTTGATATAGAAGAATAAAAAAAAATGTTCTACTACAAGGCTCGTATCGTGTAATTCTACGGCGATTGTAATAACAACGGCACAGAGTCCAACGTTATGATGCTACACGAGCTCTTGGCTGTACAATAAATAATACTTTTAAATAATTAAGGGTCGTATTCAAAATTTTTGTACATTTTTACATCTCAAAACGTCCTTGTGAATAGCGTTGAAATGGTTAATATTTTTTAAATAAGATCTATATATTTTAAATATAGGTTTACCAAATTAATACCTCTAGTATTCATAAATAAAGAAATTATACCGGTAAGTATTAAAAAAACTGTTTTGCTATATACACATCGTACTTGGTTCATACAAATAATTATGTCTCCAGACACACGTGTGTTACAAAAAAGTAATTAAAAAAAAACCTATTTAATTTTAGATAATTCTAAATTTATCTAACTAAATTATGATTAAATTACCACATAATTCTTATAAAATCAATAAAATTAACACAGAGATAAATTAATTATTTACAATTTAACACGTGTCCACATTATTTTTCATTTTGGTTATTCCCTTTTGTAACATTAATTTTAGCAGATTTCAAAATTTTTGGGCTTGCAACATTTTGATATAAGGACGACCAATAGCATCCGTCTTGCGGCCGCAGTCAGCCATTTTGATGGCGTGAAATGGTTGTGTGACACGTGTGTTTTTTTACGTGTTCATTTATTTAAACAAATATATATTCCTTTTTCTTGTTTAGCCTGTATATTTTACGATAAGTAAATGATAAACTATTACTATACTGTGTAAAATGCTGTTTATAATACATTTGAAACTGATTATTATTTTAATCTTAGAAGTTTATTTGTTTCTTTATCGCTAAGGGTAAATTTTAAACATGTGATTTGTTTTCCTTTTTGTAGCAAATCGTTACGTTTTTTTGTTACGTTACAAAAATGATGTAACAAAAATGAAATAAAGGCTATTTCACATTAGGTTAATTAACGTAAAAAATAAGTTTTAATTTTTACAAGATTAATATTTTTATATTTAAAGTAGCAATGTTTTTTAAATATTTTTATAAGAATTTAAATATCTATGTTTTAATTATTTGTTATAGAAAATGCCAAAGACAACGCCTTTACAGAGAAAGACTAAAACAAAATGATCCAAAAAAATTTTAAGAAATTCGACTGATAAATTTAACGGATTAAGAGTAGAGATACCTATTAAAATTGCAAAATTATCGGAAAGTCAGAAAAATATACGTATACGTGAGCAACAACCAATAGGATCGCTTTATTCAATTCTGTTACCAAAAATAAAGCGGCCCTATTGGTTGTTGCTCACGTATACGTATACAAATAAGTCACGTTTCTACAATGCGTAAACCCATGGCAGAGCCTCAGAAGTGAATACCGTGAAATGCAGCCCACTGTACTAAAAAATATACTGAAATTGATTACCTACCTGTTTTAAGATTACTAAAATCGAACTTGTTATTTATATTACTGAAGTTTATTTTATCTTATTATTAAGTGATAACAAAATTATTATTGAAGTTGAATATTTCTTATTAATAAGAAAAAAATATTATTGATATCTTAGTGCAAATACTAATTTTAACACAATGATCTGCAACACGACTATGATTAGTAATAACTTGAAAAGTGACTTTTAATTAGTTAAATGTTGGGGCAATAACCAATATAATGTTGGGGTAATAAAAGTAAAGCGACATTAAACTGTAATGATATATGATAATTTTGCATTTTTCTTTTGAATTTTTACGCTCTTTTAGAAAAGATGATTAGTTTTGCTATTTGTATACTTTTTGAGTAATTAATATTAAATAATGTTAAATATTTTTTTATTTAATTACCATAGTGTGAAGAAACCCTTACAATTCCTTTTTGTTACTTTTTTGTAACATTATTCATATTTGTAACGTTATTCATATTTGTTTCTTTTTTGTTACTGTACAATAATTTTGATTTTGACCCTTAAATAAGTTATTGCATTTCATCAAAGAAGAGATTTTTTTTTTGCAAAGATCGATGTTGCTATGCGTAGGCCATGAACATAGCAATTTAAATCGTGCTCGCGAACTGTATCGGCAACGATTTATCGATGGTAGTCCCCCCACTGAACAGCGACGGCTGCCTTTGTACCAGTGTTTTCTGAACATGTCAAGACGACTACATTCCACCGGCTCTTTTCATCGGTCTACTGTAAGTGGACGTTCAAGCACAGTCGACGCCAAGCAGGATGAATTAGTGTTAGAGCATCTTGAAGAAGAGCCGACAACAAGTACGAGGCGAGCCAAAACAAGATTCGGTATAAACCATGTTACAGTTTGGCGAATTCTTCATGACGACAATCGTCACCCTTATAACTATCGTCGTATACAGGAGTTGATACCCTCCGATTTTGCACCCAGGAGGAACTTCTGCGATTGGTACTTCAGGCAGTTAGAGGAAAACCCTAATTACGTAAACTATATTTTTGAACGGACGAGGCAACTACTACGACTTTCGAATATGCATAACGATCACTTTTGGGCAAGCGAGAATCGACATGCTTCACGGCAGGACAGATTCCAACACCAGTGGCGGCTGATTGTGTAGGCCGGACTTTATGTATGTCATCGGTCCCGTCATTATGCTATCACGACTGAACGATAGCAACTATCTAACGTTGTTACAAACGGAATTCGAAGAGGCGATTGACGACTTTCCTGTGGCTGACTGGGATTAGTATATCAACATTGGGACGATGCCCGTTTCTGCGAGTGGTATTACACAAACGCTTTCCGCGAGGATGGATCGGCCGCGGGGGACCGGTGCTATGGCCTGCTCGTTCTCCGGACCTCACACCCTTGGAATTCTTTTTGTGGGGTTATGTGAAGGACAGAGTGTATTTCTCCGATTGCCCAGCGGTTGCTGAGATGGAACAGCGTGTTAGATCGGGTTTCGCATCAATAACAACGACGATGGTGCGGAATGCCACACAAGCCATATCCCGACGTGCGAGGTTGTGTATTAAGCAAGGCGCCCGGCACACTTTTCTGTAAATTTGACGCGCATTATGAAAAACTAAGTGTTTAGTCTAGGTCTTTTAAAATGTTTGTCGTTCCGCGAATTAGGTAGAAATGTAGGTAAATTCTGCGTGCTTTAATTTTACTGAAATAGGGTTTGCACATCAGTGAAAACAATAATACATTTTATTTTTTTTAGATATGTTATACAGCGTTACTACGTTTCTTAAATATTGTGAATGGACTCGTTATAAGGCCCCATTTAACCTCCTTTCGGCTTTACGGGCTATTTTGTAACACGTTGTACCTATGTATATACCTACTATGTAATAATGTGTATGTATATATACTAGCAGGCCCACGCAACTTTGTCTAGCAGCGCACGCAACTTTGTCTAGCAGCGCACGCAACTTTGTCTAGCAGCGCACGCAACTTTGTCTAGCAGCGCACGCAACTGAAGGAATAGATCCTCGATAAATGAGCTATCCAACACTAAAAGAATTTTCAAAATCGGTTCAGTAGATCCAGAGATTACCCCCTACAACCTCACAAACTTTACCTCTTCATAATATTAATATAGATAGTAAATCATTTATTCTAAGAACCTGTTATTTGCAGGCAGCATTTCTTCCATTATTTCCAGTTTCTTTAACCGCGATGACAGGTAATAGAAAAATATTTATTTGAATATAAAACTTTATTAAATTTAAATATATCAGTATTTTATGTAGGTATATTATATAATATTTATTATGGTAAGATGATCTACAAAATCCATGAATGGGGTCGATCAATATATTGTTTTTGAACAGCATTGATAGCCCCTCTATGCCGGCTAATTGATGCAGTTATACGAATTGTAAAATAATTGTCTTATTTAATAGATAGCCTCGATGCTTCAGATTAACTGCCCGTTTCGTAACCGTACCATGTAAAGGAGACTATACCACCTCGACAATGAATAGATGCAATAAGGCGTCTATTACTGTAAACCGATCAAACCATAGAAAAAACCGAAATCTGACTTAGTCACATGATGGGTTTTTCATCTGTATGAAAATGATTTATGTATTGTTAATGGAAAAGAAAATTTCTGTCCCAACTATTCCATGGGATCGGCACCTGCACAAATAAACTATGGATAGCTAAAAACATTGTCTTTCCCTTTGTATATACGTGGTGGCCGAGTTGGTTAGACCTTGGACTTATAAACACTTAGGTCCCTGGTTCGAATCTCGGTGGGTACCAATGAGTTTTTAATTAAAACATGTATGTACATTTGCTTGACAACACCACTATAGTGACTCGGTGAGCACGTTAAGCTGTCGGTCACGGTTTCACTTTACCAACCTGTGAAACTATTTATAGATGGGTTATTGAGTGTATTCAAAACATTGCGACGAGCTAGCCACTTGCTCGGTGTAGGCTCATACCATCGGTTACGACGAGGTGGAATTAAAAACCCTTCCGCTGGGTACCCTGGGGCCGTCTAGGCGGTCTCGGGCGCCGTAAGACACCCGTGATGATATGTTTATGTATGTATTGTCTTTCCCTTCGTATGTAATAAGAAATCAATAGGCCACTAGCAAATTATAAAATACATAGACCAAACAAACAAAATAAGCTGATAGATCTATTAATGTATATTTGTAGTTTAGCCAACATAAAAATGTAAACTCCATCTAATAAACTATAAGCCACAAGAGCTTTCTTGGCCAACTATACAGGTTGTTCCATCTGGACTGATCATTGCGGCAAACAACTATAAAAGATGGAGGAATTTATTCCTTTTTTTAAGGTTTATATTTGTAGTGGAATTCAGGTGACCCTACTTTACCTTCCTCGTCTGTTCATAAGTTATAGCGGTATGAGTCTGTAAAAATTAAAAAAAAAAATCATCACGGGTGCCTTAGGGCGCCCGAGACCGCCTAGCTAGATGGTACCCAGCGGAGGTTTTAATCCCACCTTGTCGTATCCGTTGGTATGATTTTAAGTTGGTATAGTGAAACTAAGATCGACAGCTTAACGTGCACTATGATGGTGTTATCAACACAATAACAATAACACCCCTGTAGTGCTTCTGAGAGCACTATAAGCTGTCGGTCATGATGATATTTATTTTATTTTATGTATATAGGGCATATGTATGCTAGTAGGTAAAAAGCATTGACAAATTTTGTGGGAGGTGCCACTGAACAAACATATACATGTTTGTTCAGTGGCTCTAGTGCGAGTTTTATTTAACTTTCTCATCAAAGTAAGTGAGCACTCTCCTCCAATCAGATTAGCTTATTTTGACAGGCATAGAAAATTAAGCGGTCCTATTGGTGGAGAGTACTCACTTAACGCAGTGAGAACGTTAAAACATACTCGCACTAAGGCCACAGTGGTTGAGTACCATGAAGGTAAAAACCGTTCCCGTCCGCGCGCCGGTTTTTTTAGCTTCATGTTGAGTACTATACAGCAAAATACCCCCGATGGATTCGAGTAATTTTTATATTTCATTGCAATTTTACCCTTTACGTTTTATATAACAATATCCTGAAACGGATTTTTTAATATTGTATATAATATGTTATGTAAAGACGCTGCACACGCATTGCTCTAAACACAAAGTAGGCGCTATTGAATTATGCATGTAATATGTAATATAGTTTTTTTTTCCAGCATGCGTATATATATATCTTAAATCGATATCATGGTTCCATACAATAATTTTCTTATACACAATAAAATTTCCAATTCGCTATACTGAAATATGAAACAGCCTGTATTGGTGGAAGAAGTCTGTGTAATATTTTATGTTCTAAGTATATACAATTTTTATTACATATTATTTTTATTATACTATACACAATCCCGCTAGGTTTATGAAATGGCTTTTGGAAGAAAATATTTGTCGCCACTGTACCTAGGGTGGATACCTGAACTGTATATTTATTATGTTTCGACCTTTATGTCTTTGGCATAGAGTACTTTTTGTTACCTTTTTCGTCTTTGTTACAGTCGTGTACACTAAAATTTATTTTCAAAACTACTGTTTATTAAATTTTCCTAATTAGGTCACAACAATGTTTGTAGCTACAACGGAAAAAAAGAAATTCTTGTATCAAGAATGTTCGTTTTTTCTTTTTTTTATATATATTTTTGATTTAATTTTTGATTCGTCGTCTTATAATAAAATCGTATACCACATATAATCGCATTTTCATCATCACTTGGAATTTAGCAAATGTTTGCATGAAGCTTACGTGGACAGAACTGAGATGTAAAATACGTATAATATAAACTGTTTTTGAACCAAAAAAATTACAGTTCTATATGAACAATATTGTTCATTCTAAACTAGGTAAAACCTGTATTTCAGCATCCGGTGCCAGACTCGTATAATTAAAATAACACTTTTTTGAATGAAAAAAAAAATACTAAATAATTATTTATGTATTTTTGTACTTAAAAACGCTTAGGTCCCTGGTTCGAATCCCGGTGTGTACCAATGAGTTTTTAATTAAAAAAAAAAAATGTACATTTGTTTAATAACACCACTATAGTGCCTCGGAGAGCACGTTAAGCTGTCGGTCCCGGTTTCACTATACCAACTTGTGAAACTGTTTATAGATGGGTTATTGAGTCTATTCAAAACATCGCGACGAGCTAGCCACTTGTTCGGTGTAGACTCATACCATCGGCTACGACGAGGTGGGATTAAAACCCCTCCGCTGGGTACCCTGTGGCCGTATAGGCGGTCTCGGGCGCCGTAATGCACCCGTGATGATATGTATATGTGTATTTATGTGATGTTTTTTTTTTTCTAAAATTAACATCAATTGTAACAATTCCAGGGCAATGATTATGAATGTGTGGGTATAAAAAAAAGTATGTGTGTGTTATACATGGTGAATTTGAATGGGTGTACTTTGGGCTAATATGATGTTCTATTGATTAATACGAACAACTTTTCCCATGGAACTATGTGTCGCAAATGAAAAAAAAAATTGCCTTCTCCATACAAACTAGTAAAGTTAAAATGACCAATTTGTATGGGGAAGCCATATTTTTTTTTCATTTGCGACACATGGTTCCATGGGAAAAGTTGTTCGTATTGACCAGTAGAACATCATATTAGCCCAAAGTACACCCATTCAAATTCACCCTGTATATGTGTTTAATTGTTTATTAGAAGATCAACAGCTTTACAATTGTATATATATAAAAAAAAAATAACAATATAAATGCCTGGAATAGATCTATTCATGAATATTACTTTTTAAATAAAATAATAATGTTACACTCATCACATTTTTTTTAATTTTATTATGTATTTTTTTGTTTGTGCTGGAGTAAATTACAAGTATGATAAGAGTACGTGTTAGTGTCTGTGATGTTTTATGTACCCGAGTGTGTTTGTGTATTGTGTGCATGTGTGTGTTTGTGTATTGTGTGCAATGTGCATATGTGTGTGTGTATATTTAGTATAGAAATATAAAAATATAAATATGTAATATGTGAGTGAGTACAAGTATTTAGTTTTGAAACCTCGTGAAAGAGTGTGGTAAATAAGTCCTATAGTAATGATATTCAATAATATAATTATTTATTTAGTTATCAATAGCATTTCTTCAGTTTCATCATAATTTAATGTAAGCAACCAGTTATGTTAAATAAATGAAGCTGCCATGGACAGTAGGCATTAGCTATTGCTTCGGACTGTCCAACTGCATATTAAAAAAAAACTCATGGAGATATAGATAGGGAGGTGCCCTTAGTCCTTAAATAGCGTTTCCAGACGTGCAAAAACACAACGTGTCCGTCCGCCCGCCATACAAACTCAAAACTAAAAGTGAGAACATTTTTTTATAAGCAATCATTGAGCGTTGATTGTTTGAAGTGAGAACACAATATGGCGGCAACAAACACGTTTGACATTTGATTTATAGGCGTTTTTAGGCATTCGGCAGTTCTGTTTTTATGAAAAAACTATATTATTGACAGAAGCAATGAATTGGGCTATGCAACGACTATTAATCTTACCCTAAGCGTCTTTACAATTTTTATTTTTAGCAAGAGAGGTACCCGGTAGTCCCAAGCTACCCCAAAATGGGGTGAAGATGAATAAATAAATAATAATATTATGTTCTTTAGATGTATTCAAAAAACAGTAAGTACCGATGAATATTTTAGCATAGCATTTGATATTTATATGAAGGACAGGAAATTGCAGATTGTAACATACATATGGACTTGCCTATTGCTACAGCCTAACACGTCATAAAACCCGATGCCTTTTTTATGGCTTTACATGCCTTTTTTATCTTTTTTATTCATGTATGGAAAGTGTATTATATTCGTTGACGAGTGACGTATTTGTTATGTAGTTACTACATTTTATATGAATGGCAAACAATCTTAGAAATAAATAAATAAACTTTGACTGCCTCCGTAGACTAGTGTCCAGGTAGCATTTTGACGTCCCTATGACGTCAATTACGTCGAGAATGACACTAAGTTGACGTCATAGGGACGTCAAAATGGTAGCTGGGTGGTTGGGCCTTTAGCGTTGTATCCGGAGGTAGTGGGTTAAATTCCCACCCATGGCAAAAAAATATTAGTAAGTTTTTCTGTACACTTTGTCATGGTCTGGGTGTTTATAAAATATAATATGCATTTTATCATTGTTTCTAGTAAACATAGTACAAGTCTAGGGCTTAGTTTGTGATCAGAGCAATATGTGTAAATTGTCATACCTACATATAATTAATATTAACTATAAAATCCTGAGGAACGGCATTCTTAAACATGGACTTCTAGTAGATCTCATGCTACATATACATACAACATACACTTCCAATATTACAACTTGGCTTTTAGTCGAAGTTCAATTATTATTTTTATGTTGGTAATTGTACGCAAAATTCAATATAATCTTTCTGTTGTGGGTATATATTTTTTTAAATTAAAATATTAAAAAAGTTTTTTTTTCTAATTTAAATATAAATAAAAAAAAACCCAACACCAAAAAGACAGACCAGAAAGAATAATAAATATAATGACCGACAAAATTATTATATTAATTCTGCGACAAACAGTAATCGAGTATTATTGAAAAGGCGAAAGCTAATTTTGTATGGAGAACGCAGACTTCGCGATTACGAATGCAGTGCCCTTAAAAGAACTGTAATGTTAAAAACTTCATACTTCGACAAGTATAAGTAATAATTATTTATTTATAGATTAAATCAATTTAAAAAACAAAACTTAAAATAAAATGTACATTAAAAACTAAATTAACTAAAAAAATAAATAAATAAAATAAAATACTTACAAAAAAAATAGCTCCTCCAAATCGCTGTCCTGTGGCATGGTGCCCAATACGCTGGCAGCATTTCCTCTCTGAATTAATATACTTAATTTTTGAGAGAAAAAACTGCCAGCCCTTTTGTCACCAGAGACGTCAATGAGCCTTGGAGCAATTTCTTTATAAAAAGCTTTTAGTTCTGATCCCCACGGACCCATCGTTTCAACCGCAAACGTCGAAAATAAGTAACTATTGCAAATAGTTTCATATTTTCGACGCTTGCTGATCTGAGCTTGTTCCGCCGCAGCACCAGCTCTAACAGAAGTACCTTGCAGGTGGGAAGGAGCTAGGGTATCCCAGCAGGTAATATAAAATCAAGATACAATATGTACTTGTTGTAAGTTACTGGTTTGTTTTTATTTACTGGGCACGTGCATGTGACTTTATATCTACCTAGTGGTAAGAACCTACAAAATCCATGAGTGGGGTCGTACAATACATTGTTGTTTAACAGCATTAATCGCTCCCACTACTCATGCCGGTAAATGATGCGGTTACGAAATGGGCGGCGGCGAAAACAAATTTCCATTAAGAGTCTACTTTAGTAGTTTCGCTGCTTTATCGTCAAATAAAATAAAACATTTCATAACAGCACCCCAAAATAAGACTACCACCTCAACAGGAAATCGTTGCAATAGTCTACTAAAAACCAATACTTTTCACAATGTTTGTGCGCCGGCGCACTTGCGGTTTTGTTCAGTGCGCCAGTCGCCACCGCAGTCAGCGTGAGTGATGTGCGGGCGCGTCGGGCCCAATGTCATAGAAGGCACATGGAAGGCACCCCTTCCACGTGCCTTCCCTAACTTTCTTCCCATCGATCGACTCATCCCTCGTTATGAGTTAATTTTCCATTTAAGTGAATCCATGTGTTCTTTTGGAAATAAAGATTCTTTAAACCAAAACCCACAGACTAAAACTGAAACAAGTTTAGGCCACTTGACACTTGGTTTTTGCATCTATAAGAGGCCGGTCAGTTTGTCTGGCAAGCTTCCTACCACGTAAACTAGTTAAATATTCGAATTAGACATTCAAGTACATATTTCCAATTTTATTGTCTAATTATTAACTCCGTGAACATGAAACGACCAATAAAGATACCTATTAGGTTTAGTTATGTTATTTAATAACTTAAGGATTTTCACTAGCCAGTTTAATGATTTTCTACGGCTATATAAATGTTAAAAATTTAATATCTTACTGCTTTATTATTTTAAAATAGTTATATAACAATATAAATAAAACACAATTTTATTTGGTTACGATATATTTCGCCTTACATGGCGTCTTCAATCGTATGACATTAAAATTAAGAAAATATAATAAATTTACTTATATTTTTTTTTTTTTAGGATAAGATATGAATATGTGTATCTTTGTAGGTGTAGGTGTGTGTCCGTGTTGTGTATGAAAATTGTTAGTAAGTCAAGTCTGTGTATGTTCAGTCCTGGTCTGTAATGAGCTCCTAATATCCAGATGTATGATAGTTCCCAGGTGCGAAGTTGAATATTGTCAATTTTATGAAATGTTTTTATGATTCTAACGGTGTAACAGTCATTGAATTTGGAATTATGAATTTGAGCGTGTTATTTGAAAATACGTATTCTCAACTCTGAAGGATGAGTAGTCTAGTAGTCTACTGTAAACCATTAAGATAAATCAAGAGATTGCGGCGAATGAAGGAGGCATACATTTATTTATTTGGAAAAATATACGGTCTAAAAATTATCATCACAAAATACCTACCTGTTATTAATTCATATCAAAGTTTTCTCTAATTAATAAATTTAATACTTAATTTATGGTAGGCAAAAAGAAATGTTTTAAGTACCTACTTATATAATGTTTAAATTATTTAAAAGTAGTTTCTTAAAATAAAAAGGAATAAAATGCAATGAAAATAATCATGAAGGTAAAAACCGTGCCCGTCCGCGCGCTGCTACTGGAGTAAGCATCATTCAATTTGCAGGATGCCGCGCGAGTGACAAATTTCAAAACTCACACACACTTTTATATTTTTTACATCCTCAGTTTGATTTGTGCGTTCGGTGGAGAAAGTGGAAAAGAGCTCCGCTTTTATTGTCTGGAAAAATGGTTAATTGTGCATTAACTAAACTGAGCAATGTATTATAAATTGTCATGGTAAATTACAATTGTCACGTTTATGAAATAGGCCCCTGGATGATATCTATTTTGGAAAGCTATTTTTGTAAAGTTCCATTCTGAGAGAAGAAAGTAGTTTGAATTAATTTTTGTATGCATCTGATAGCTTCTGATATTTAATAACTTTTAGATGAACATACAATTCCATCGATAAATTTAGTGCAATATATTCTTTATACTACACCAGAGGCTCTACCATGGGTTTACGCATTGTAGAAACGTAACGTATTCATTTACGTATACGTGAGCAACAACCAATAGGATCGCTTGATTTTTGGTAACAGGATTGAATAAAGCGATCCTATTGGTTGTTACTCACGTAAACGTAAATAAATACGTTACGTTTCTACAATGCGCACACCCATGGTAGAGCCTCTGCTCGGAAAGTAGGTTCTTACTTGCGTAAGAATAGGTCAGAAAGTACGTCTTTGTAGTCGTACAAATATGCGGGAGGAAAAAGTGTATGAAAATCCATTGTTAACGTTCTTAAGCGGGAGGAAAAAGTATATGAAAATTCATTGTTAACGTGCTAGTTTTTTTTAAATTTTTTTTCTTCAATTCTTCCAAATTAGGAAAGGCAAGGGTTCAAAGCCATACAGCCTAGTTTTTTTTACAAGTTCGAAATTTTAATCAAAATAAAATAAAAGTATTGGTTTATTGGCTGTTTACTTTCTTTGCATTTTTGATTTATTAAGTTTTAACAACTGTATTAATTTTAATATAAACTTTAATTAATAGAGATTTTATTTTTTATTTTCCTCGTAGGTGTAGTATAAAGCACTATGTATCACTCGGCGAGAAAGTGCGATTCCTAACTCGAGCGAATTAAGCCCAAACTTCGCCCTCGTTAGTAATCGGTGACAATGTACTATTACTGTCTGAATACCTAAGAAATAGAAAAGTAGAAGAAGCTTTTGCTATAATGTTTTTTAAAACTATGTAATGAATATTTATATATTCTTTACATATTTTTAAACAAAATACAACATGCCCTTTTCTATCTGCATATTATTAGGTTATAACAAAACAGCCGTACAATAAATATAGTATGAACACATATTATAACATCAAAGGACCAATAATTGATCTTCACATATAGTATTATCTAATATATATAATTCTCTTGTCACAGTTTTGTAACCAAACTCCTCCGAAACGGCTTGACCGATTTTTATGTTTTTTTTTTGTGTATCGGTAGGTCGGAGAATAGGTCGTAAACTATTTTCTATACCTTTAAGTATTAAGTAAGGCCACCCTTATCATACTTAGAGGTATAAAAATAGTCCCCACCCCAAAATTTTTATATTGATTTTTTGGCTATTTTTTCATGTTTTATAAATTAAGCGTTATGTGTATTTCTTAATGCCAAACCATAACCCCCCCCCCCCCCCCCCACATTTTTTAATAGTGATATTATTACTGTAATAATCTTCAACTCAGTAACTGAAGAATTATCAATCGATCAGTTTTTTTCTAAAATTATATGTTTATATATATATTATATACGTGGTGGCCGAGTTGGTTAGACCTTAGACTTAAAAACACTAAGATCCCTGGTTCGAATCCCGGTGTGTAGTACACACGAGTTTTTAATTAAACAAATTATGTACATTTGTTTGAAACTCAATAAACACCACTATAGTGCCTCGGAGAGCACGTTAAGCTGTCGGTCCCGGTTTCACTATACCAACTTGTGAAACTGTTTATGGATGGGTTATTGAGTCTATTCGAAACATCGCGACGAGTTAGCCACTTGTTCGGTGTAGACTCATACCATCGGCTACGACGAGGTGGGATTAAAACCCTTCCGCTGGGTACCCTGGGGCCGTCTAGGCGGTCTCGGGCGCCGTAATGCACCCGTGCTGATATGTATGTATGTATATGTTTATTTGACAGATATATTTACTCATAGGTATATTTATATTATTTACTGAAGAATTTCACTAACCTTGATTTTTTCGTAAATAAAAATATACTAGTATAAAACTCAATTTCATGTAACCTAAAAGGTTACGTATCCACGTATTTGAATAATTAATGAACTTTATTCATTAAATATTTTTTTATTATTATCTAGCTTTAAGTTAAAAAAAAAAAGAATACTAGTATGATGTTTGTATGATTAGATTAAATGAGAAGTAGGAGAAGCTATTAACGGTTGTTGCACCTGATAGTTTCCGATATTTACCAACTTTGTGATGAACATACAACCTCTTCGATCAACTATGGTGCAACATTTCTCTCTTTCCTTTCTTCATACCTAATAAAACGAGAAGTATAAGGAACTTTAAATGGTTATATGAACCTGATACCATCTGATGTTTAACAACTTTGTGATGAACATACAATCTTTTTGAATAATTATGGCGCAACATACATCTGATTTTCTGTCTGCGTACCTAACAAAAAGGGAAGTAGAAGAAGCTATTAACCGCTGTATGGCTTCCAATGTTCAACAACTTTGCAAATAACATACAACCTCTTCAATCAATATGGTATTTGGTTGAGTAGAGAGGGTAATGAACACAGTGCAGGGGAAAGTTAAAAGGCCTTTAAACCTACTTCGCGGTCCCAAGTCCGGGAACGCTGCAGTTCATTCCACTGCCTCCCAACCACGCGATGGATCCGGCAAACGCACGGAGAATCCATGGATAGCTAAGAACATTGTCTCTGCCTTACAGGGGCCTTATTCCACGACAAGACGTTGTGTAAATTATAAATATTGTAAGTTCATGTTAATTATAGAGTTGAAATTCAATGCTTCAAACATGTTCAAACCTACAAAGAATTCGTGTATTTCAACATGGCGGCATTATTATATGCAACCTAATACAGACTATATAACATGAAGCTAAAAAAACGCGCCCCGTGCCAATGGAGTAAGCATGATATATAAATTGTTTCATAATAGTACGATACCGGTGTCGCCAATTTCTGAGGCGAACAAATGAAGAACGGGGAAAAAGGTGTGGCTTCACATGGCAGCTCAACGCGTCTGACACTTAAAAAACTGCTTGAGAAAAAAAGAGATACAAGCAAACATGAATATGTGCGCGTGTCTATGAAGTGTATTGTTTTTTATTATAAAAAGCTAAATATTAAATTGCATACTTAATAGTTTCGATAGTGTTGCCACCGACAACAAATATTATTACTTATCGATATAAACCAAATATTTTGGGATTTATAGAGATCATCAAAGATTAATAATTATTTATCGATATACAATTGTAATACACATACTTATCATCACGGGCCCCAAGGTAACCAGCGGAGGGGTTTTAATCCCACCTCGTAGCCGATGGGATGAGTCTACACCGAACAAGTGGCTAGCTCGTCGCGATGTTTTGAATAGACTCAATAACTTTGAAAGAATATACTTTGGGCTAATATGATCAAACCAAACAACTTTTCCATGGAACCATGTATCTCAAAGTAAAAAAAATGGCCTTTTCCATACAAACTAGTAACGTTAAAATGACCAATTTGTATGGGGAAGTTTTTTTTTTTCATTTGCGACATATGGTTTCATAGAAAAAGTTGTTAGATTTTATCAGGAGAACCTCATAATATGAGGTTCAAAGTACATCCTTTCAAATTCACCCTAATAGACACTTTCGCATTTATAATACTAGTGGATTTAAAATATGTAGGTAAGTATATAATAATATAACAATAAATTAAAATACTTTATTAAATTAAAACACATGCACAACTAACTTTTTTTTTCTGTACAGTTTGTCATGGTCTGGGTGTTTATAAAATATAATATGTATTATATCGTTGCTTCTGGTACACATAGTACAAGCCTAGAGCTTACTTTGTGACCAGAGGCTCTACCATGGGTTTGCGCTTTGTAGCAACGTAACGTATTTGTACACGTAACCGTGAGCAACAACCAATAGGATCGCTTTATTTTTGGTAACAGGATTGAATAAAGCGGCCCTATTGGTTGTTGCTCACGTTTATGTATACAAATACGTTACGTTACTACAATGCGCAAACCCATGGTAGAGCCTCAGAGCAATAACCGTGTAATTTGTCCTACATCAAATAAAACTACATGTTACCTACTAAACGCAATCTCAACATTTTTGACCGACCTCCAAGAGGAAGTTATAAAAGTCGATGCAAACTACAAAAGGCGAAAAACAATTAAATCGTAGCTTGATTCGTCAAAATGTACTGAACATACACGGGTATGCTTGTTGGTTACCAATTTTCTTCTCTTTTAATTGCCTCTACCCATTTACGTTTTAATGCCGGATCTTTCGGGAAACTGTATGTATAGAAAATATAATTAGTATTATATAAAAAAAATCAATAATTGTATAATATCTCATAACCATGAAAGTATTTACAAAAATCGAGTTTATCAACTATAAAATCACATCACTAAAGTAACTGACAAACCTTGTTGGACGGTTCTGTTGTCGCCATACCTTTTGATTAAATTAAATTGAAATGATTATAGATTATTTTAAAGTATCAAAATTCTCATTAAAAATAAAATCAGATCACTAGTTCTTCAACTTCTAACTGACGCACATAGTTTGACAGTTACCGTCAGATTTAGACATTTTAATTATGGGTTTTATTTATTAAGGTTTAATATAAAAAAAACATGTTAAATACATACTTGAAAAACGTGACACTAGGTACTTTTTTTTAATAGTAGTTTCTACACTGCTTTAATGCACAATTAACCATTTTTCCGACAATAAAAGCGGAGCTCTTTTCGACTTTCTCCGCCGAACGCGCAAATCAGAATGAGGATGTAAAAAATGTGAAAGTGTGTGTGAGTGACAAATTTGTCACTCGCGCGGCACCCTGCAAATTGAATGATGCTTACTCTAGTAGCATCGCGCGGACGGGCACGGTTTTTACCTTCATGCTATATAACCATTGAAATAGAACATATAATTCCATATTTATAGTTTACGCAACGTCTTGTCGTGTTTAGCGGTTGCAATCTTGGAATAAGGCCCCTGTCCTTTGCGGTTCGAATACCAACAAAAAGAGAAGTAGAAGAAGCTATAAACTATTGTATGTATATTATACAGATTCTGATGTAGAACAACTTTGTGATGTAAACACAGTTATAAATAAATAAATACCGTCACGGGTGCCTATTTGGCTCCCGAGAACCGTTTAAACGGCCTCAGGGTACCCAGCGGAGTGATTAACCCGTCCTCATTTCGCTGATGGTATTCGGAGGCAACATCTAACAAGTTGGGAGCTTGTTGCGGTGTTTATGATGCCTCGTTGTATAAAGTGGTCACCCATCCCAGGTCCGGCCTTGTTGTCATCTGCATCACAGTTCCTTCGATAAAATACGGTACAACATGCTATTTTACCTCCTACATGAATGACAATGAGTGTCCTTCTAAATTCACACCGGGAAGGCGAGGATGTCATGCCATCCCAAGAGGTTTGACCTTTATTTATATTAAGTTGAATACAACGGACGACAAGCACGAAGATTACATAAATACACCTTTTTTTTAACCAGCTTGTACCCTTTGTGCGAGAAGCCGGGAACTAATCTCGTCCAGGCTTCTTACACGGGTGCGATTCGCACCGCGAAAAGTTAATTGCTAAACTCACCGAATGGCTTGTGGTTAGCTTCTGGTCGGGATCCCTGGGTACCCAAGGGATGCAATAACTCCGTTCTTCTTTGAAACCACTACAAATGCCACTGTATAACGACGTTGGAACCATATAACAAACAACGCGACAAATCTGAATCACTATTTGTAGGCGCCTAATATATGGCGAACAAACACTACATATGTAAATGGGATTTCTAATAGGCCGCCTAAAGTTACTGGCGGAGCAAGAACACTATTCCTCACAAAATATTATACAATTTAATTTCATTTTTATTCACCATTTATTCTAGACTGACTGACTATTTATCAAAATCGAACACCCTTAGCTTAGAGCGTACTCACACAGACTGTTTGTGGAATAAAATAATGAAATATTAAATAATTACAATTACAGGTATTACAATAAAATTGAATTAAATGAAGTTATTACTACAAAAAAGTGAAACTAAATGAAATTATTACAATTAAAATAAATTATATTACAATATTATAAACTATATGAAAATATTACCAACAAACTATTATAATAAAGTTTAAATTGTAGGAACTTAAAATTTATTTCAATTGTTACAATCAAATTGAATTACCTATATGAAATCATTACCTGTCTTTCAATGAATTTATTCTTTCTTCGCAGTCACATGATATTTTTCTATACAAAAAAAATGCACTCCAAGACTTACCTCTATAGCTGCACAGCTATTGATAGTACGAGCTGTATTATAGTTAACTTGGAAGTTTCCAGGCGCACCGTAGTCGTGGTCTTGTCTGAAAGCCAATTACAAGACAAGAAGCCGCTGAACAAAGTTATGCAATCAGCCTAATTGAATGCCCAACCTCCTTTATGCTTTAAGTCTTTCGTTTTGTTACACTTGGGTTGACGCTGATCGTTGCAGTCCACTGAAGGGTTTACCGTATTAGGTCTACAGTAAACCCTTCAGTAGCTTATGACTTTTACAGGAAAACTTTAGGTGGGAGGAAGATCTCTATAACTTCGTTAGGCCGTTACCACCGCACCGTCGATTTCTTGTCGAGGTGGTAGTCTCCTTTTAAGGTTCAGTTACAAAATGGGTGGTTGAATTGACGATAAGGCAGAAAGTATATGAAAAATATACTCGTAATGCAATTCGTCATTGTCGCCGCCCATTTCGTAATCGCATCATTTTGATGGCCCCCAATCAAGGACTTTGTAGGACTGCTCACCACCAGGTAAATACAAAGTCTCATGCCGTACTCCCATAAAATAAAATATATAATTATTTTTTTACTGCCTCTCCCAAGATCACTCTTCCTTGGATTCAATCGATCTATGGTCTGGTTCTATCAAGGGCCATGTAGACTTGACGCCCATACAAACGTACTTCCAATATTACAACTTGGCTGTTGGTCGAAGTTTTTTAAGTTTCTTAATTGTACGCAAAAATCTTTCTGTTGTGGGTAATAAAAAAAATGTATTAAAATATTTAAAATGTATTTTTCTGATGTCAAAAAAAAAAAAATAATAACCCAACAAAATATTATTTTAATTCTGCGGCAAACAGTAATCGAGTATTATTGGAAGTGCGAAAGCTCATTTTGTATGGAGAACGCGGAGTTCGCGATTACGAATGCATTTCCCTTTAGTTATTTTTTGGGAGGAAATTCTCTCTAATTTCACTAGGCTGCTTTAAGATTTCGTTACACACACCGCCCATACTGATGCAAACACCTTTAAGTTAATTGTTTCGATATTATTCAGAGGTATTTAGGAGAATATTGCATCGATTTATTGTTGAGGTAGTAGTTTCCTTTTATGCGGTTATGAAATGGGTGGTTGATTTAACTATAAAACAGTGAGGATATTAATGTAAACTTATCTTTGACTACGCCCTTTTCGCAAATGCATCATGTTTGTGGCATTTGCGTTGAATCCGGAGAACGTGAGTTTGATTCCCCAGTAAAACCAAAAAGTATAAACTTTTCAAAGGTATGGATTTAAAATATATTTTTAAAAGCGGCCCCAGCCTAGTGGTCAAGTCACTGCGCAACTGATAACAAGGTTAAGCAGATGACAACAAGGCCGGCCTGGGACGGGTGACCGCTTTATACAACGAGGCTATTTCATCATAAATACCGCAACAAGCTCGCCACTTGTTAGGTGTTGCCTCCGAATACCATCGGCGAAATGAGGACGGGTTAATCCCTCCGCTGGGTACCCTGAGACCAGTTAAACGGTTCTCGGGAGCCAAATAGGCACCCGTGATGGTATTTAAATTAATTTTAATTCAAAGGTATGGATGTTTTTAAAAACATCCATACCTAGGAAAAGTATTAGTACCTATCGTTGTTTCTGGTACTCATAGTATAAGCCTATATATTATTATTGTATAAGTATTTTAGGTACCTTTCTACATTTATATTCTTGTAAAGAAAGTAGCATAGTGAAATGAACTGAAAGCGGTATACCAATGTTCAGTATATTTGTACCCCAATTGGTGCCTTTGCGAATACATTTCTTGCTTCAGGCACTACAAGAAAGTTTTACAAAATCAGCAGACGATTTTCAACTATGTTATCTTCTACTGAAAGTGGAATTTGGAGCAGTGTTGTATTGAAAGCTTTCAGTATATTCTATGCTTTCGAGTGAGAAATTTCATTTGGGACGATTTTGCGATTTCTTTTGCTTGTACCCTTGGGGACGTCGCGTTGATTTATAAGGAGATATGTATTTTTTTTTTGTTTTCAATATTTTTATCTAAATAAAAGAGTTGCGCTTGTTCTGATTATGCGTCTTGATTTACTATTTGAGAAATCTTGTAAGCCTCAAGTTCTTCTTCATCATCTTTTTTTGTCGATTTTGTTAACTCATTTGTAATCGCTAAGTCTGCTTTCCCCAAGCACAAAATGAGTTTTCGCACTTCCAGTAATACACGATTACTGTTTCGCAGAATTAAAATAATCTTTTTGTCCATCCATACTAGTTATAAATGCGAAACTTACTCTGTTTGTTTGTCACGTTTTCATGACTAAACCGCTGAACCAATTTAGGTGAAATTTGGTATGGAGAAAGTTTGAGAGAGGACATAGGACCTTTTCAGCATAGCTATATACAGGGTGCAGATATACAGGTGTTTGTATTCTAAGAGCCTCATAGGAAAATAAAATATATCAGATAGAGAAAAGTGTTATATGAAGCAAAGTTAGGTTAGGTACCCTATATAATAAATAAAATAAATACCATCACGGGTGCCTATTTGGCTCCCGAGAACCGTTTAAACGGCCTCAGTGGCCCATCCTCATTTCGCCGATGGTATTCGGAGGCAACACCTAACAAGTGGCGAGCTTGTTGCGGTGCTTATGATTAAATAGCCTCGTTGTATAAAGCGGTCACCCATCCCAGGCCGGCTTTATTGTCATCTGCTTAACCTTGTTATCAGTTGCGCAGTAACTTAACCACTAGGCTGGGGCCGCTTTTAATGCTTTATTGATTATTATTTTTTTATAGGATTTATCCTATATTAAAATGACATAAAACTGTATTAAAATATCTTTGAATTTATATTTACTTTTTATGTTTATATTTACTTTTTAAGTTTATTATTTGCTTAAAAGTTGTTATTTTATGTCATCTTTTTGGCTACTTAAATGATTTGGAAGGAACTTACTAAAACGTCCTTTTTTTTTAAATTTAATAATGCGTGAGAAGCCGCGGGCACCTAGTAGGTTATACAATCAAAATATACTGAATGCTTTTAAAAAATAATTAATTAAAATTTAAGGTAAACTAATGGAGAATCTATACTAATATTATAAAGCTGAAGTATTCATTATGCCGGCTTAAGATGCCTATTCACGCTTCGTTTAAAGGACTCTATATTATAAGAGGAAGGAAACACGCAAGCTGGTAGAGCATTCCACATTTTGATAGTACGGTAGATGTATGAATCGCCATAACGTTTAATACGAGTTGGTACATCCGCCACAGTATACACATGCATTTTGCAACCAGTGCGTGTTGTCCTGTAACGGAAAGGGGAAGAGAGAATAATGTTGAAAAGCTCTTCAGAGCACTGTCCATGGTATAGGCGGTAAAATACGCTTAACGATGCCACATCCCTGCGAAGCTGCAACGGCTCCAAGGTTTTATTGAGCTTTTCGTCTCCAATAATTCTAGACACTCGCTTCTGCAGGGTATCGAGAGCAGATAACAGATACTTGGAATATCCGTCCCAAAGATGCGAACTTTATTCCACACACGGTCGAATTTGAGCCTTATATAGCATTATTCTTAACCTGGGTGTGAAAACCCGACGCACCTTATTTATGATGCCAAGTTTTTTTGAAACTGTTTTTGCAATGCTCTCGATATAATTGCGGTGGTTAAAATCGGAACGTATGTCTAAACCAAGGACATTGAGGAATGGTAAAAGCGATAGCTTGGTGCTCTGAAGAGAAGGAAAATGTGTAAAAGGGGATTATTTCGCCGTCATTACATAACATTGTGTTATGCTCGGATTAAATTAGACCAAGTTTCTCGAACCCCAAGTAGAAACTTTTAGCAGGGTTTGATCCAACTCACTTATCTTATATACTCTGAATTCCTCTGTTTGGACGCGGCTGGGTGGACGTTGAGCAAAGTACCGACCGTGGACAGTGTTATCATCTGCATAACAATGAATGTTGCCACATGACAATAGGTCATTGATATGCAGAAGAAAAAGACAAGGAGACAACACTGATCCTTGGGGTACACCAGCATCAATAGACACCCAGTCGGAGGCTACGCCATCTACTAGGACCCTAATGCCACGATCAGAGAGCAAACTGGATATCCAGTTGCATAGCCGCGTCGAAAATCCATAAGAAGGCAGCTTGGAGAGCAAAGCCTTGTGCCAAACATGGTCAAAGGCCTTAAAAATATCTAAACCAACTGCCAAGGCCTCCCCACATTTATCCACTCACTGCCTCACCCCAAACATGCATAATGAACGCGAGAAGGTCACCCGTTGATCTTGCTTAATTCTTCTTATTCTGTATTTTTATAATTTTTACAAAAATATTTATTACCCTCAACAAAAAGGTTTGAACCAGTAACCTTTTGTTTTTAAGTTTGCGGTCCTAAGGCCACCATACCTTACGCCACCATCGAAAACAGATAATGCCCCTCAAGGTTCTCTGTTATAGTCAGTCAAAAAAAAAAGGTCACCATAATTGTAAAAATGAAAAATATCAGTTTATATTTGATAGAACATTTGTAATACAACATTGTAAGGTTATCACTCACGGGAATAGCGCGTTGATTTGCCA
The DNA here is from genome assembly GCA_947458855.1 of Monopis laevigella. Taxonomy (NCBI): domain Eukaryota; kingdom Metazoa; phylum Arthropoda; class Insecta; order Lepidoptera; family Tineidae; genus Monopis; species Monopis laevigella. Next base: position 4,516,631 of record OX381594.1, on the reverse strand, counting down.
AAATTCCCTTTAGAATTCTGTAGAAAAATATATAAAACGAAATATTGTGTTTGATACAACTATTTATTTTACTGGAGCAAATGAAATATGTTGGAAGCTTATTGCGTTATTTTCTGATTATTTTATTTTGCTTACGTAATCAAAAAGAGCTTAACTACAAATAACACCTAATATTATAAAAAGGTAAAGTTAGTGTGGGGGTAATCGCTGGATCTACTGAATGAATTATAAAAAATATTTTATTGTTAGATAGTCCGTTTATCTAGGAAGGCTATAGGATATATAACATAACGTTACGACCAATAGGAGCGGAGCATCAATGAATAATGTTAGGAAAACGGGGAAAATTTGGTCCTTTTGAGAGCTTCCGTTGCGTGCGCTGCATAAACGGTTAAAGTTACGCAGACGAAGTGGCGAAGATCAGCTAGTATATTATATATATATTATATATTTATCGTTTAATATTCAATATTTTTGAACGAAAAAGACATAATATCGAGATAAATGTTGAAAGCGCGAGAATTGGGCAATTCTCGCGCTTTTGACATTCATCTAGATTCGAAATTTTTGAACGAACTATGACATAATAATGTCATTTTTCGTTCAATATTTATATATTTATTAATTGCCCACCAGGCCGAAATTCATGCGCTTTCGACTTACGTGTGGGTTCGCTATATTCGAGTGAACGATGACTGAATTCCATAGAAAACTTTCAGTTTCATTCGAATATATTATATTCGAATGAAACTATATAGCCGACATGCCGAATACGCGAGAATTGTCCCCTAGTCTATACGCGCCATCTAAGAGAGACAAAAAATTGCTGCCGATATAGGAAAAATTGCTCTCTTGATTGCGTTACAGAGTGTTAACAGTGGGTTTAAAATAAACCACAGAATATCACAGTTACCTTAATAAAGGGGAACTAAAATTTATAACACATAATGTGGGTATATAAAATTGTAGGGTTTCAGCGGACCCCAAGTGCCCTCGGGGGTCGGTTTGATCGTTAAAACTTGTAACCTTAACAAATCACGTAAAAGACATAGGGGTCGAACCTGAATTATGTGTGTATTGGTACAGTTTGTGAACTACTAGACACATGTTTGCGGTTTGTTTATTTATTTGCTTACTTACTAGCGTTTTCCCACGGCAGCCTCCGTAGACTAGTGGTTGCGCCTTTGGTGATGTATCCGGAGGTCGTGGGTTCGATTCACCATAGCAAATGACCCATAGCAAAAATATATTATGTAGTACGTTTTTCTGTACATTTTGCCATGGTCTGGGTGTTTATATAATATAATATATATTATAATATATATTATATCGTTGATTTTGGTATAGTACCTAACAGCCTAGAGCTTAGTTTGTGCCCAGAGCAATATGTGTAAATTGTCCTTGGCAAATGGCAAAAAAAAATATTTTAATTGGGCGGGACTTAATTCATATTGTTTGTTGTATAATTCATCATTCTGTGTTTGGTCTTATTTCAAACTTTCTGTGTTTGGTCTTAGTTTTTTTTAATGTACATAAATATTTATTACTTACCCACAACAGAAAATCGCGAAGTCCGCGTTCTCCACACAAAATGAGCTTTCGCTCTTCCAGTATTACTCGACTAATGTGTGTTGTATTTTTTTTTTATAAGAGCTCAACCACCTGATGTTAAGCAGTATGCAATGCCCAGGAATGATAGCAACAAGCGGATGCATACAGGTGCACCGCTGGTTGCCATCATTATGCCGGCTTAAGATGCCTATTCACGCTTCGTTTAAAGGACTCTATATTATAAGAGGAAGGAAACACGCAAGCTGGTAGAGCATTCCACATTTTGATAGTACGGTAGATGTATGAATCGCCATAACGTTTAATACGAGTTGGTACATCCGCCACAGTATACACATGCATTTTGCAACCAGTGCGTGTTGTCCTGTAACGGAAAGGGGAAGAGAGAATAATGTTGAAAAGCTCTTCAGAGCACTGTCCATGGTATAGGCGGTAAAATACGCTTAACGATGCCACATCCCTGCGAAGCTGCAACGGCTCCAAGGTTTTATTGAGCTTTTCGTCTCCAATAATTCTAGACACTCGCTTCTGCAGGGTATCGAGAGCAGATAACAGATACTTGGAATATCCGTCCCAAAGATGCGAACTTTATTCCACACACGGTCGAATTTGAGCCTTATATAGCATTATTCTTAACCTGGGTGTGAAAACCCGACGCACCTTATTTATGATGCCAAGTTTTTTTGAAACTGTTTTTGCAATGCTCTCGATATAATTGCGGTGGTTAAAATCGGAACGTATGTCTAAACCAAGGACATTGAGGAATGGTAAAAGCGATAGCTTGGTGCTCTGAAGAGAAGGAAAATGTGTAAAAGGGGATTATTTCGCCGTCATTACATAACATTGTGTTATGCTCGGATTAAATTAGACCAAGTTTCTCGAACCCCAAGTAGAAACTTTTAGCAGGGTTTGATCCAACTCACTTATCTTATATACTCTGAATTCCTCTGTTTGGACGCGGCTGGGTGGACGTTGAGCAAAGTACCGACCGTGGACAGTGTTATCATCTGCATAACAATGAATGTTGCCACATGACAATAGGTCATTGATATGCAGAAGAAAAAGACAAGGAGACAACACTGATCCTTGGGGTACACCAGCATCAATAGACACCCAGTCGGAGGCTACGCCATCTACTAGGACCCTAATGCCACGATCAGAGAGCAAACTGGATATCCAGTTGCATAGCCGCGTCGAAAATCCATAAGAAGGCAGCTTGGAGAGCAAAGCCTTGTGCCAAACATGGTCAAAGGCCTTAAAAATATCTAAACCAACTGCCAAGGCCTCCCCACATTTATCCACTCACTGCCTCACCCCAAACATGCATAATGAACGCGAGAAGGTCACCCGTTGATCTTGCTTAATTCTTCTTATTCTGTATTTTTATAATTTTTACAAAAATATTTATTACCCTCAACAAAAAGGTTTGAACCAGTAACCTTTTGTTTTTAAGTTTGCGGTCCTAAGGCCACCATACCTTACGCCACCATCGAAAACAGATAATGCCCCTCAAGGTTCTCTGTTATAGTCAGTCAAAAAAAAAAGGTCACCATAATTGTAAAAATGAAAAATATCAGTTTATATTTGATAGAACATTTGTAATACAACATTGTAAGGTTATCACTCACGGGAATAGCGCGTTGATTTGCCAAAATTCCCTTTAGAATTCTGTAGAAAAATATATAAAACGAAATATTGTGTTTGATACAACTATTTATTTTACTGGAGCAAATGAAATATGTTGGAAGCTTATTGCGTTATTTTCTGATTATTTTATTTTGCTTACGTAATCAAAAAGAGCTTAACTACAAATAACACCTAATATTATAAAAAGGTAAAGTTAGTGTGGGGGTAATCGCTGGATCTACTGAATGAATTATAAAAAATATTTTATTGTTAGATAGTCCGTTTATCTAGGAAGGCTATAGGATATATAACATAACGCTACGACCAATAGGAGCGGAGCATCAATGAATAATGTTAGGAAAACGGGGAAAATTTGGTCCTTTTGAGAGCTTCCGTTGCGTGCGCTGCATAAACGGTTAAAGTTACGCAGACGAAGTGGCGAAGATCAGCTAGTATATTATATATATATTATATATTTATCGTTTAATATTCAATATTTTTGAACGAAAAAGACAATCAAAAATATCGAGATAAATGTTGAAAGCGCGAGAATTGGGCAATTCTCGCGCTTTTGACATTCATCTAGATTCGAAATTTTTGAACGAACTATGACATAATAATGTCATTTTTCGTTCAATATTTATATATTTATTAATTGCCCACCAGGCCGAAATTCATGCGCTTTCGACTTACGTGTGGGTTCGCTATATTCGAGTGAACGATGACTGAATTCCATAGAAAACTTTCAGTTTCATTCGAATATATTATATTCGAATGAAACTATATAGCCGACATGCCGAATACGCGAGAATTGTCCCCTAGTCTATACGCGCCATCTAAGAGAGACAAAAAATTGCTGCCGATATAGGAAAAATTGCTCTCTTGATTGCGTTACAGAGTGTTAACAAGAAATACAACAAGCTGTATTTAACAAGAAATACACTTTGGTGTGTGCAACCACGGAGAGCACGTTAAGCTGTTTGTGCAAGTTTCACTATACCAACTTGTGAAACTTATTATAGATAGGTTATTGAGTCTACCCAAACATCGCGACGATCTACCCACTTGTTCGGTGTAGACTCATACCATCGACTACGACGAGGTGAGATTGAAACCCCTCCGCTGGGTACCTTAAGGCCGTCTAGGCGCTATATACATACCTATATCTTTATTTTATAAATTATTATTCACTTACATATTTTGTCACATATAAATTATGAATAGGCCGATGAAATTTCACCATGATGGTTAAAACATTTCAATTTATAATAGAAAATTCTGAACTTTAATAATAAATTTTAAATTTACTTACAGAACCAAAGTTTTGTAGTTAACACGCACTTTTGGACTTGTTTAAATAGCCTCTGGGAGGATATATTTTGGGTCTATTCAAGCAAAAACTTCTTGCAGATTACTTCGGGGACCTTCCGGGACTGGCCTTGTCTTTTATATCCAACAAAAAAATATTCTTACACGACTTTAGAATTTTTACACAATATTTAGGTTAAAACTTATTAACTATATTTTTCTACTTAAAAGTAAAAATCTAGTCAAAAATCAGAAAATTATATTATTTATTTGTCATACATCTCCTTCCCCTCGGACTACGAAACAAAGTGGACGTCGATTGAGTTAAATTTTAAATCTTAATTATATATATTTATCAAAATAAAACTTCTCAAATAATAGGAGTGCATAAAGATTGAAGAGTTAAATTCAACAAACTACCAACCGGTGACTGCTTAGCATAATTCAAACTAATCAGGTGCGTGCATATTTGCTATTGGCGCGGAAGTTGTTTTTGATTCGCATACGAGCTCTCATCAGGGCGCCATTCATTAAAACAAATAAACTACCTGCCCGCCACGACACCGCGCTACTGAGTGGCATCCTCTCGGACCTCTCCATCATACATTGAATAGATAAGTTGTATTTAGGTACAACAACACCGTCGCGTCGTTAACTGCCTATCGACTACTGAACTCCTGGTACATTTCTTTAAATAATGCCGCTAAGTCGATCCCCGCCGTCTTCTCTGTGCAATAAGGGTGAAAATCCTAAAGTTTATGGATCGGACTCGAACATCGCTCTCGTCACTGACTGTGAATTGAGTACCCTCGCACTGCGTAATATTGTTAATAAACGCAGACGAAACGAGTCGGGTGATATACAGAATGATATCTCAGATATTTTTAATAAATGGTCAATGGAACAGGAAGGAAAGTTTACAACAATTTTAGCTACCATGAATGAAATTAAGGACCAAAATAATAACATCCAAAAAACAATTGAGTTTTTGAGTAATAAATACGACGAAGCAATTTTAAAAATTAAGGACTTGGAGGAAAAACGCCATAACGACCGCAGCTACATTGTTTCCCTTGAAACAAAGTTAGAGAATATTGAGGCAAACCGACGTGCTACATTTATCGAAATTAAAAATCTACCTGTTCAGCAGTCTGAAAATAAGGACAAATTATCATCGATTGTTATCGAAACAGGCAAATTATTGAATACTCCTATTAACCAATCAGATATACGTGACGTCTTCCGTGTGAACACCAAATCTGACACAAATAAGCCAGTTGTGGTCATGTTAAATAGTATTATCACCCGGGATAAACTACCGCATAATTAAAAAAAATATAATAGGGAGAATAAGGACAACAAACTTAATACTTTTACTTTGTCACTAAGTGAGAATAAAATGCCAATCTATATTACTGAAAATCTAACGGCTAAGACAAATAAGTTATTTTCGATGTCTCGTACCTACGCCAAAGAGAATGGTTACAGGTATTGTTGGACTACTCACGGAAAAAATTACCTACGTAAAGCTGAAGGTGCACCACCGATTCGTATTGAGAACGAATCTGACTTACAAAAAGTATCCAAATGACTATTAAATAAACACTTATTTAATAATCGTTTTGCATTATTGTCTACTTTAAAATTAATATATTATCTAAATAAGTTGATAAATTGTAAAATTAACTTAATTTCCTGTCTTTATATAAAAAAATGTTCAATAACTTGTTTATACTTAAAAAATAAATTTAAAATTACCTATAAGCATTCACCCATATTACCTAATATGGACACACATATATTTTCTACACATAAATCAAACTCATTTTCACAGTATACTATTAAAACAAATAACTTTATTAAAATAGCTATAGTCTCAAAAACCCATGAATACGTGTTACACGCTCCATATAAGAACCGTAGGATTCTCAAACTATTTGATTTCTTTATGTCGTATACCACACATGCTTGTTTATCCATATCTACATACATACATTATAATTACAAACTTTATATTATTATATACTTACACACGCTTCTAATATACATTAAATTATTAAAATCCATTAAATTTACTAAAATTATACAATTTATTAAAAAAATAACAACTTACTGTAATATAGTAATCATTGCAACGACAGTTTACATTAACATTTTTAGAGCATTATCTTTCGGTCTTTCTAAAAATGTGTTTTTTATGATTACAAAATATAAAAGAAAGCTCTCTTAAAACTATAATACAGGATATTGATAACATATCAGTATCCAAATCCCACCTCTGCTCCCCTGAAAATTGCCTATCTTATATACCTAATCATAAAACTAGTCTTAACATCATAACCCAAAACATAAGAAGTATAAACCGCAATTTCTTAAGTATGCTTACATTACTCAAACGTACTAATCTTGAATGTGATCTTGTTGTTCTTACTGAATGTTGGATTAGTCAACACACAATTCTACCGAAAATACCCGGCTATAACGCTCATTCTACAACACGTTCTTACAACCAAAATGACGGTATAATTGTCTACACCAAAAATGAAATAAATCTAATAATAGAAGAACCACCTTTTACAAATGCCAATTGCTTGATCCTAAAACTTAATAAAAACACTGCGGTAATCTCAATATATAGATCTCCTTCCCACACTAATATTGACAAATTTTGTGAATCTCTCGATAATGTGCTGACTAGTTTGTCGAAGTTTAAGAATGTAATATTGATAGGCGATTTAAACATAGATATAAATAAAAATAACGCAAAAACCTCTTATTATTTGGATCTTCTTGCTTTCCACGGCCTCCTGCCAGCACACCAAATATCTACCAGGCTTAACAGCTGTTTAGACCATGTTATGCTAAAGACTAAATTTCACTCGAAAACCCTGGTATTAACTTCATCTGTAACCGACCATGAAGCTGTATTATTATCTCTTAATTGTCACAAAAGTAAACCTAATTATAAAAAAACTAAAACTATTATTAATTCTCAAGGCCTTTCTGATTCATTAGCTTCACTAGATTTCACAAATATACTTAACTCGAATGATGCTAATACAACAGCTCACTCATTCGTTTATATGTTGCTAGAAGTAATTAACAAAAATACCTCCATTATACCTGTTACTAGGCGAAAGAGATTATTAAAGCCTTGGATGACTCCAGGGCTGCTACGCTGCGTCAAACACAGAGATAGACTACATAAAAAGGTTAAAGAATCCCCTGCAGATATCAACTCCAAAATAATATATAATAGGTACAGAAATTTCTGTAACAAATTAATTAAAAAATTAAAAAAAGAACATGACCAGGAAAAGATAAGAAATGCTGGTTCCAATAACATAAAACTGTGGAATGCCATTAAAACTATTACATACCTAAATAAAACTAAAGATCAAGCCTCTCATTTACTAACATCTAAAGATACTTCAGTAGAATCAGTTAATGATGTTAATAGTTTTTTCTCAGAAGTTGGTAAAAATCTCGCTCAAAAAATAAGGAGTACCCCACAATCTTTTTCAACATATTTATCTGATCTTACCATAAGCGACTCTTTTGTCATCGAAGATACCGATGAAAAAGAAGTAGAGGAAATAATCATGTCCCTTAAGAGAGACTGTGCAGTAGGCTGGGACGGAATCTCCACTAACATATTAAAACTATACAAACACATACTTGTCCCGCCTATTACACATATATGTAATATAAGTCTTTCTACTGGTACATTTCCGAATGCTTTTAAAAGATCCCTTATACGCCCTATCCATTAGGGTGGGGATGGAGGTTGTGTCAATAATTACCGCCCAATCGCTATACTCACCTCATTATCCAAAATATTAGAGAAAATTATCAATACCAGACTAATAAACTACTTAGAAAAATTTAATTTAATCTCAGACCAACAATATGGATTTAGAAACAATAGATCGACTTCTGACGCTGTACATGATCTCACAAATTTCATTGTTAAGAGTCTAGATTCAGGTAATAAATGCTTGACTATTTTTCTGGATTTAGCCAAGGCGTTTGACACAGTCTCCATCCCCCTCCTAATTAACAAACTAGAGACCTTTGGGGTTAGAGGCAATCAACTAAAATTAATGAGAGATTTCCTAACTGACCGCAAACAGTTCGTCAAAATTAATGAATATACCAGTGCTGATCTACCAGTTACTTATGGAATTCCACAGGGCAGTATATTGGGACCTACGCTTTTCCTGGTCTATATCAATGACCTCTGTCGACTTTCGCTGAGACAGACCAGGATTGTTTCTTTTGCCGATGTACTGCATTATGCTTTCAAGCAAAATCATGGCCTGATGTTTTTCGAATGGCTCAGGAAGGTTTCAATATTACTTTAAATTGGCTAAACCATAATATGCTTACTTTGAACCCATCCAAATCCACTTACATGACTTTTTCTATTAGAAATAATTCCCAACCAGCACCAACTATAAGTAAAATAAAGGCCCATTTATGTAATAATAATGGTGGATTATGCAACTGTCCATCACTGCAAAAAGTATTTAGGCAAAGTATTTAGGCATTATACTTGACCAAAATCTAAATTTTAGCTCTCACATAAACGCTTTAACTAAAAGAATTCGTAAACTCATTTATCTATTCAAAAACTTAAGAGATTTAATAAAACCCAAGCTACTGAAAACTATTTATTTTGCCCTATGTCAGTCTTTAGTGACTTATTGTATTTCAGTGTGGGGAGGATCAAACACCTCAACCATCCTGACATTAGACCGAGCTATTAGAGCAATTCTTAAAGTAAGTACGTATCGAACAATTAGATATCCTACCTACCAACTCTTCCAAGACTGTGAAGTATTAAATATCCGCCAACTATTCATACAGAAAACAATTCTGAAAAAACACTCTGAGCTTCAATATGATCCTAAATTATTGACAAGTCGTAAATCGTATTTATATTCCCTTACGATGCACCTATCAAAACTTCTTTTATGAGAAAATTTTATCCCTTCTTAGGAGTGTACTTGTATAATAAAGTAAATAAACATCTAAAAATATACTCTTCTACCAAAACTAAATGTAAAACTGTGCTTAAAAAATGGCTAAACACTAAATCATATAATGAAACGGAAAATATGTTAAGGGTAGTAAATTAACCAAAAAAAAAAATAATAATAATATGATAAAATATATATACACATAATACATAAACTTCTCATACACACATAGACACACACGCAGCACACATTCACACACACACACACACACACACACACACTAAGACACACATACATACTTGCATACAAACGCAATCATATACCTTCCATTATCTTAATATTTCTGTCATTACTTAGCTTATAATATGATCTATATATGTTCGAGGAAAGGAAACCAACCACTGAGATACAGGCTAACGTTAGTTACCTAGTTTAGTGGTTGGTTGCTTACCTAATTGTTTGGCTATGTGCATTGGTTATACATATTTTTATTTATATAGCATTTATTTTGCAGGGCATCATTATGCCGGATTATGTTAATTTTGTATAATTAATTGTACCTAGGCTAAGTTAAGTGAAATAAATAAAACATTCATTCATTCATTCATTCATTCATTCATTCATATTAAGACTAGGTACTTCTTTTATTATTAAGACTTAACAAGTATATACCTACTCGTACTTATATATCATGGAACCAGCTAACCACCTAGTCTTAAACTGGTTGGTTATGTAGTGTGTGTTCGGTTGGGTTGTTTTATGTTTTTTTCCCGCAAGGACAATAGTTTAAAAGTTTACGATTTGTTTATTTTGTATTATATTCTCAACATTTGTCTGTGGGAGGAATGGCGACCTGGCCAAGTGCACACAGGACCTTATATATACTTTTTTTTTTTGACTTTTCATAAATGCCTGTAAAGGTTTACATGAAATAAATATTTTTGCTTTTTTTTTTTATGTAAATTTTACTTTTTTAATAACTTAAACTAAGCTCAGGCTTGTACTATTTAAATGAGACACAACGATAATAAATAATACATAGGTATTTTTATTTGTTTAAATGATTGTCTACTAAAAACCAATAAAAACAAAAATTCTACTTATTAATTAGGTAGCTAATATTTCATCATAAAGCATTGAATTTTATCAATTTTTTTCAGAAGATTTTCTTTTATATATAAATTTTATTTTTATTTTATAAGAGCTCAACATGTTACCTTGCATCCACCTGAAGTTAAGCAGTATGCAATGCCCGGGAATGATAAGAACAAGCGGGTGCATAAAGGTGCACCGCTGGTTGCCATCATTATGCCGGCTTACGCTTCGTTTAAGTGTCTACAAATATTTATGTAAATATTTGTAGACACTTATTTTTTTACATATCTAACTTTTTTTTTAAAAAAATTTTATCATTTTTTTTTCTTTAGATATTATTTGGCATGTTTAGAATGAGAGGAAAATAATTCGCGATGAAAGGGGGTATAAAAGCATACAAAACAAGTAAAATATAAATATGCACGCACGGAATTCTTTAAAACAAACAGTTAATTTCTATAAATAACTAAGATATAATGAATTATACAATAGGTATATACAAATAGGTTATTTACAAAAATTACTTGATTATTTTGCTATCCAGTGAAGTAATATGGATTACCGATAGAAAAATATGAATTTGCGATAACTATAATTTTTCGAGTTTCTACAGATTTTTCTTGCTAATTACAATAATTTTGAAAAAGGCAGTCGGTTTTCATGAGTTTTAAGAAGCTAGCAACAGCTTTACTTACCGAGGTACAAGGGGCCGTGGGACACCTTAATGTTATTTAAGAATAAATTCGTCAAAATACTTACTATTTCATATTATTGTTGGAATTATTTTATCACAGGATATTAAAATTAGTTTATTAAAATTAATATTATAATTATTAAAATTATTTCAACATTTGATTTTATCAAATGTTGAAATAATTCTAACATTCTCATAAGTTTACCAACATTATTTAAACATATATAAAATTCTATAAAATATTGAAAAGTTCAATAATTTTCCCAGTAATTGGGAAAACTATTTAAGATTATTTTATTTTAATCAACAGCATCCCACAGCGGAAAAACTGTAAGCCATGGCAAGATTGAATTCTTGGTTATAAATATCACTAACAGTTTCTCCAAGGTGTGAGATTACAGCATGAACAATTGGGTATATGCAAAATTAAAGCTTTTCTATATTTTAGCTTTACATATAAATTTATATATGAAGTAAATGAGTAAAATCACCTAACAACATTTCTCACTTTCAGAATATAAGGAAGGAAGGAAGGAGTATTTTTTGGTTTTTAGTGCTGCGGTCCTAGCGGAAACAGGTGAGCTGTAGATTTGTATAAAACTAAAACTAATATAAAATAAATACCTATAAATTATGCTAAAATAAATCTGGTTCGCCGCAGATGGGAACGTCCCCAGAAGACAGATAGCATTAAGAATAGCTACAGCTATGTGTTTTGCGAGGAATGCTCCAGTCCTGAGGTTGCGGCTAACTTCAAACAGCTTTTTTGGAAAGCTCCTTGAAGATGCCGTACGCCCGGTCTTCATGATACCAGCTATCTCTACCACAAACGACTCATACTGAGCCGTTTGCTAAAAAACTGCAGCACCAACCCTGACTGATGTCAAGGCAGGTGAATGATGTAAGGCTTTCATTTTGATACAACAACTTCAGGTTTTAATTGTGAGTCCAAAACACAACGCAAGCGACTTGTTCGGTGTCTAAGGTTCATATCTAAGGCGTTTGCTGAAAAACTGCAACACCTACCCTGACTGATGTCAAGGCAGGTGAATGATGTAAGTCTTTCATTTGTACCCATATTTATTTTTATAGAACAACCTCAGGTATTAAGTGTGTGTCTAAAACACAACGCAAGCCGCTTGCTTGGTATTTAAGGTTCATATCTAAGGCGTTTGCTGGAAAACTGCAACACTTACCTTGACTGATGTCAAGGCAGGTGAATGATGTAAGTCTTTCATTTGTACCTATATTTATTTTTATACAACAACCTCAGGTATTAAGTGTGAGTCTAAAACACAACGCAAGCCGCTTGCTTGGTATTTAAAGTTTAAAAAATGGGTTACATTTATATAATAAACGGAAAAACTTAAGCAAAACAAATATACAAATAAGAGTAAATAAACAATTCTTCATTCAACGCGTAATAAATTACCGCTCGGGGCTAAAAGAAAAGAATTTCAAAACATTTTATGTTCCACACGTTTATTTTACAAGCATTTGTTGTGGAGATTCGGTAGATGGAAAAGTGGTAGAAAAAGAAAATGTGATTATAAATCATGAAATCGCACCCCTGGGATGATGAAGGAGCAAAACACGTACAAACGAGGATTTAGTTGGATAACACCAGACAAGGATATTCAAAATGGTTATATATTTAACAATTTCTTAAGGGAAAACTTCATTATGCTAGATAGCTAAATTTGTGTATTCAAACGGTTTCAATTTTGTAGTGGGTTTCACTATACCAACTTGTGAAACTATTTATAGATGAGATAGCCACTTGTTCGGTGTAGACTCAACCATCGGCTCGACGAGGTGGCATTAAAAACCCCTCCGCTGGGTACCCTGAGGCCGTCTAGGCGGTCTCGGGCGCCGTGCCCTACGGCGCCCGATGACCCGTGATGATATATATATATGTGTGTATGTGTATTCAAAATATTTTGAATATATACATACGGATACAAAAACCGTCAAATGACCTAGTCATGTATCAGTTTTAGTATGTGGGTTCAGCGGATTTCAGGAGCCTGCCGTATAGATTTTTTGCTAAGGTAGTTTTCATGGTGCGGCTACGAAACGGATTTGACGATAAAGGAGCGAGATAATCCAAATTCGTCTTTGTTGCTGCCCATTTCATCATTTTGCTGGGAGCTAATAGCTTTGTATGTTTGCTTACCACCAGGTAGATACTAATATACCTGCAATGCTCCCTTAAAAAAATAAGTAAAGGTATTATGCATTTTTTTTATTTATTCCATATATCCTAATTCAACAATGCTATCCATAAGATCAACAACTGTTCTTCTGTGCACTTGTGCTGGATCCTCATAGACTTCACCAACTTTGTTAGCCTGAATACGAATTTCTGTTTCCCTCGCCCAAAATGTTGCTATTAATACGGACAGACCAAAAACATACTTAATATCGCTTCTTAAATCTTTCTCAAATTGTTTCCTAGGATATACATCTTCAGATTTCAAGTCAAATTTTCTGAGACATTTTTCAAATTCTTTAAAATAGTAATCTAGCCATTGTTTGTAATGTAGTTTTCTATTCGCATGATCTGTTGAATTTAATAAGTAGAAGTGTACATCGATTGGTATTGATCCTATATTTACATGCTGATAGTCCAAAATTATTATCTTCTTTGGCTCGTTATTCTGAAAAAAAAATAAAAAAAATTTACGTATTAATGTGTAATATACATTTTTTTTTGTATAAGAAAACATATAACTAATATAGTCCTTGGCACAAAGCACTTACACTATATGTATCAGAAAAGACGATACTATTATATTTTATTTAGAGCGGGTTGAACCCATAATGAACTATAAGAATTAGGATACTTACCTAGTTAGATTTACTATAAATGGATAATACAAAGAAAAGGGAATACTCTTAATCTAATTGAATGATAATTAAAAAGATAAGTATCTAGTATTTACGAATTTCTCTTGCAATAAAAACTCTAAAAATAACGCCTGAACTTTTTAACAAAGCCAGATGTTGTTAACATTGAATAATATGATAAATATTAAGATTAACTAACTTTATGTATTTGATGATAATACTTTGTGTAAATAGGCTGAAAGTTCTGAGTTGATTAAGCAATGTTGAAATTGATAGTGATTTTAAGAAAGAATGAGTAAAACTAACTAATTCTAATCTAAATAACAATATCTGTTTTTAATACCAATATCTACGGCGTACACGGTACACCTCGCATGGTTCAAAGGTAGAAGATTTTTTTTCTATTTAGTCTAATAATTGAGGCAGCGTCGGTCTATCTTGTGCGAGAGCACAAGATAGACCGACGACCTGAAAAAGGTAGCGGGAAGCCGATGGCTACAGGCGGCGCAGAACCGGTCGTTGTGGCGATCCTTGGGGGAGGCCTATGTCCAGCAGTGGACGCGTGAAAGGCTGGTATGATGATCATGATGAGTCTAATAATTTAAAAGATATTCCTAATAATTAAATATTTAGGTATCTCTAATTTTATAAATCTAACCGTCTGTTTATGTTCATTATCTTGAAGTTTGGATAAGATATGAATAAGGAAACTGTTGTCACTTACCTCCAAATAATACATTGGTTTAAATTTCCATGTAAACCCAATACCAATTACTGAATGATTGCCATCTAAGTAATCTGTATAAAGTTTCTTTCCTATTTCAGGTAAACCTAACAAACTTTCTTTTAAATATTTCTTCTTATTTTCCTCTTTAAAATACTGTGATATTCCCTTTTGTACAGTACTATAGTAGGACATCACAGCACTTACGTTATAATCCATATGCCAAAAGTTTTGAATTTTATTTTTAAAATCTTCAAAAAACGCTCTATCTTTATTTCTTAAAGCAAATGCTAACGCATGGAATTTTGCTAATTCCTTTAAGGTAAGTAATATTTCGGTGTTCTGGTAATCAATTCCTTTAGTTAATTTTTCGTAACCTTTAGCATTTAAATCTTCTAAAATAATAACTTCAGTTGGTGTTTCTGCAGAATCAAAAAACTTAGCAAAATGATATTTCTCATCATCGCTAATGCCAGCTTCAGTTTGTAATTCTTCTAACTTTGGAACTAGTTCTCTGTACACTGTTATTTCATTTCTAAATAAAGCATCTGTAAAGGATAGTACTCGAGAATATTCTTGCACTAATCCCATTTTAGTTATTAGGCTAAAAGATTTATCATTTAGCTTTGTTACTAGTCTTAAAACGATAGAAAAGTAATTATCACCTTGAACACAAGCAGGTTCAGTTCTAACTTCACAATTATCAAAACCATTGTTTTGAAATATTTTTTCACACAGATCCTTCACATGATCAGGAACATTTTCCACTTCTTCAGAAATCCATATTCCCATTTTGAGATCACTTTAATGTGTTGTATATTTATTTATGTTTAGAGGTTATATAAATGATATTTTTGTCAATAGTGCTGGAGTTACAGCTATGTCTGAGTGTGGAGTTCGAGTCTCATTATCTTCTCTTATCGCGAGTTGTTTACGGACTGGTGTAATCTGTCGGTGTTATCACTTCTATACTTGTGTACTTAAATACTATTGATTAATTCTTATTTTGTAAGGTTTGTGTTGTAATTTTAATTATACATACATACCATTACCCCTATATACCTGTTAAGGGGTAAGCAGAGTCTCTTAGTCTCCACTTCGCTCGGTCTCTACAGACTTCCCTAGGTTCCTTCATAAAAAAAGCTTCAAAGAGCTTACTAACACCTAAGAGCCACTGCAGCATCGCAGAGATGTAGCGCCGTTGAGCGTATTTTACCGCCTTTACCATGGACAGTGCTCTGAAGAACTATTTAATCTCATTCCCCCTTCCCCTTTCTGTTACAGAACCCCACGAGCAGGTAAAATAATGCATGCGCATTCTGTGGCCGTTGTACCAACCCGCACTAAAACATTTGGTGATTCGTACATCTGTCGCACTATGAAATGTGGAATGCTCTACCTGCTTGCGTGTTTTCTCCTTCCTATAATCTTAAGTCCTTTAAACGAAGCGTGTATAGGCATCTTAAGCCGGCATAATGGATGAAACCAATTCTTACAACACAGTTCTAAGATCTGGTTGTATTAATTCTTGGACCTGCATACTGCTTTCGATCAGATAGATGTAGGGTCCCATGCCGAGCTCCAATGAAATAAAAATATCCATGCACCAATTCATACAGGCGTGTCTGTTTTTTAGACTTCGTATTTGTCCAAAGGGCATCTCAAATTTATCTCTAAAGAAAAACGCGCCTTGGTCGGCCACGTAATCCACTATCATTGTGTATTTTACTTTATATATTTGTTTCGCCTTTCGTTCATCATCCATACGCTCAACGTGGCCGAACCACATTAACATTCTTCTTTCAATCTTCTACACAACATTATAATTTTAATTAGTTTAGAATTATTGAGTTATGAGTATTATTACCGAGCACTTTTTAATAGATGTTCTGATTTATTTTGTAAAAAAATTTATTTACTATTTCAAAATAATTTTTTTTTAAATATGTTAGTCCTATAGGTTTTTTTCTCAATGACCTTCGGAAATATAATATATCGGAAATCATATTATTTTTGTATGTACTTTGGAGATAATCCCTTATGCCATCAAGGGGCATACCCTTTTTTATATTATAACTATTAAAATCCGATTTAAATAAACAAGTCTTCGTTCAATCGAAGACCTAAGTATATAATAATAGTTTTGAATAAACATAGGTACATTTTTATCATGAATCACAGCTCAATCTAAATATTCCGCGGACCGATAAAACCCGGTTTACTGCAAACTGGTATGCGTACTATACCTACGCCTACCAGTTTGCCGATTATTACCCTGCGACAATAATATGTGTATTTATCTCAATAATTATAGCTTAATAATACACAAACCAATTTAATGATTTCCGGTCCTAGCATTATGTGTGTGTATTAATTATTTACGTTTTATAGGTCCGCGGAATATCTAGACTGAGCCGTTATGTGTTTCCTGATAAACATGACGTAACTTTGATTACCTATTGCAGCTGTTATAACGCCTACAAAAATTGTTCTTCATTGACAATGTTTTTTTTTTTCGCAAAGTTATTTTTTTAAGGCACTTATCCCCCATTTTTTTTTTTCAATTTTACTTTAATCCAAAAAATGTTTAAAAATATGAATGTTTATTGGTTTAATCAGTCAATAAAATACTATTTTAGTATTACTATATACCTAGGTTTAGGTCCGAAAAATCAGACATATATTGTAACGCCTAGATAATCGCTGCTGCATAAATTTTTATAATGTGTTTTTTTTTACACAAACACTTTTGTTAAAGGTATTTTTTTATTAAAAACTAGCTGACCCGGTGAACTTTGAACATCACCTATAAAAATTACGGCTTTATGGTTGCATGATCAAAAGGCCTTTGCCTTTCCACCGGGTGCTTTAGAGAAAAACCAGTCCATTCCATCAATGGAATCGACTTTAGTGAAAACGGCATGGATTTTAACAGTAAGCAGCGAACGTCACGCCTAGAGGGCGTACTGAAAACTGTCAAAATCCATATTAATTTGACTGTCAGCAATTCCATCGAAGGAATCGTCAAATTTCTCTAAGGCCCCAGGAAGAAAAAAAAGCGACACATGACAGATAAAAATAAACAATAACAATTAGGTAGCGCATGGAGATAAAATTGGAAGGTGCCCATGGCCCTTAAATATCCTCTCCAGTTTTGAGAACAGAAGATGGCTGCCGCCATACAAATACCTATAAATAAATAAAAGTTAGAACAAAAGCAATTCCTGAGCGTTGATTGGTTGAAGTGAGAACAGAATATAGCGAACAAACTTGTTTGAACATTTCGTTTTATATGCCACTTAAGGCACTATGGCGGTTTCATATTATATTATTATTAGTTTTATGGTGTACCGTCATTTTACATACCTACAAACTTACTTAATTTTATATTTTAGGTGTTCTTTAGGATTTTCCCTATTATATTTTCCCTCCAGCCACCCCTGTGCGTAGCGAACAAAATAAAATAAAAAAATATTTAAATTGGCCAAGGCGTTTTTAAGTTTTAGCAAGACTAAGGAACGGTGTTTCATTTTTATAATATATTCTATTATTTGTATATAGATAACATGTTTTGATCGTAAACCTAAAGAGTAAATAAATCCTATGAAAAAACAACTTAAAAATAAGAAAAACTTCAAATAGCCGTGGTTTCAACTATTTGTAAACAGATGGCGCTTTTGTCTACAACTCTATATAAAATTACTAACATGAATCTTCACTTACAAATTATTGTAAATTTTGTACTGCTGCAAAAATCTTACCGTCCTACTACTGGAATATTATTGAAAATTCTGGAAATAATGTTATGGAGATCAACATATTATCTTTCAGATTCAGATATAATATACTTGGTGGCCGAGTTGGTTAGACCTTGGACTTAAAAACACTTAGGTCCTGCTTCGAATCCCGGTGTGTACTAATGAGTTTTTAATTAAAAAAAATATGTACATTTGTTTGATAACACCACTATAGTGCCTCGGAGAGCACGTTAAGCTATCGTTCCCGGTTTCACTATACCAAACTGGTGAAACTTTTTTATAGATGGGTTATATATTCAAAACATCGCGACGAGCTAGCCACTTGTTCGGTGTAGATTCATACCATCGGCTACGACGAGTGGGATTAAAACCCCTCCGCTGGGCCGTGTTCAGAAACTAACACTTTAACACTGGGTAATATCACAGAGTGCGATAAAAATATTGAAAAATGCTTAGAGAACAAGAGATGCATATGATTGAATTGTGTAAATAATAACCTTAATTATATTCAATTTCTTACTTTCAATTTATCATCATTCCTGCAGTAGTTTTTATGTTATTTACAAAAAAAACTTCTTTATTTAAAACAATAAACATTCCCCCGTATTTTTTATATTAAAATCTACTACTTCTAAACTCTAACTCAGCCAGTTTTTGATCGAGAGATGAGTAAGCCATAAGGGTTCCACTTTTTTCTAAACCGGAAACCCAAAATTACCGGTTTAATACTTATAGGTATATTTTTTTCAGGCGTTTAGTGCGTGATCATTTGCTGTTCAAAAAAAGTATGGGGGGGGGGGTCATAGCTCCCTGCCACTCCGCCCCCCCCCTCTGGATTTGCTACTGCTAACCATTCGATAAGATATTTCATGGTCTCTATGTAAAAATAAATTTATTAAAATTTTGCCGTTACCATTCTATCAGGAGGTTTTGGCAACAATTCACTCTGATCACTCAGTTAAATCAACAACAATCAACTCTCTAGTTATTTTATAATGTTAAGGTAGGTGGGAACTAATCCCAAATAGTTAAATTTCTATTATATATCAATCATCGTTATTTAATTGTATTGTTTATATTTATTATACGTGATCTCATTCTATAAAATCTTTACAAAAAAAATACATGAGTGTGTTATTTATTTATTTAAAAAACTTTATTGCATAAAACAAAGGCGGGCTTAATGCCGTCGGGCATTATCTGACAGTCAAACCTTTGGGACATTAAAACATTAAGTTTAGGTAGGTGTGCAATGTGTGGTGGCGGCCATCTTCTGTTATCAAAGGAAAGGCGATTCCTTCCAATTTTACCGCTTTTCCGTGTTTTAAGGGTTTTTTTAAGCTCTATCTAATCCTATTATCTTTCAAGCATGGGGAAAAACATACAGCAGTGATATATATTGGACCCTCCGTTACAAGTTGGTAGCTCAAAATTTTTATATTCCTATTATTGTTAAAGTTAAAAAAATAACAAAGATATTAAATGCTGCATCTTCTTTTATATTAAACTATTCATCAATACAAGACTTACACCGAAAGAAAGACAATTATAAAACTAATCATTTCGGTTTTTTATAGTTTTTCATTGTGTTTAATAAAATTTTGCTGATTTTTCGTGCGACAGCGGTCGGAATCAGTCATTTAATACGCTTAGATAGTCGGCTCTAGGGGCAACTTCTTGAAGTTCAATTTGGTTTCAGTTATATACATAAACTGACCGGTCAGTCCGGTATGGCCTTTAGGCCAATGGGCCCTATTTTATCTCCATGTGATACCTAGCATTTGATCTAGGGTTTAGGCTTATAATTAAAATTATCAAGATAAAATTATTATGGTGTGTTTTAAAACTAAAAAATGTAGGTACATCTGAACCCTAATGAGAGAGACACAATGTTCTTAGCCAGGTCCATCGCGTGGTTAGAAGGCAGGGGAATGAATTGCAGCGTTCCCGGACTTGAGACCGCGAAGTAGGTTTAAATGCCTTTTGAACCCTCATCTGCACTGTGTTCACTACCTTCTCTACTCAACCAAATACTATATGATCCTGTTAGCGCCATCTTGGAAGCACGCTCCATAAAAGTTCCGACGGCTGATCTCGGAAGGCCAAGATCCTTAAATAGACGATGCAAAGACTTTGCTGGATAGAATATTAAAATATAATAATACCCAGTATTTTGGAAATACTTTGCATTGTCGGCGATTGTTATATTAATTATATAAACTAATCGCTATAAAACAAAAAAGTAGTAGGTAAACCCATCAGTAGCCCCGGTATTCAATAACGGATGGCCAATTGCGGAAAAGTGGACCCGCCATGAAGATAAAAAAGATGAAGCACCGGTATTCATAAAAACTTATTGAGGCCTTGAAGAACACTTTATTTCCGTTGTGTGAATATGTTGATATGTCCAAAACCGCGATTTTACAGGGCAGCGATTTTAAAGTTTGACCTTTTCCGGTAAATCCATTTTTATATCAAATTAAATTAACTTATTTCACCATTAATAGTATAGGTCTTGTCCCTTTTTTAGTAACAAAAATGAATATGGTTAAAAGAGACAAAATATCTAAGGATGTACTTTAGGCTAATTTGAGGTTGTACAAATCAAATCGAACAACTTTTCCCATGGAAATGTGTTGCATATGAAAATTAATTTTGGCTTCCCTATACTAATTTGTCATTTTAACATTACTAGTTTGTATGGAGAAAACA
This sequence comes from Monopis laevigella, assembly GCA_947458855.1. NCBI lineage: Eukaryota > Metazoa > Arthropoda > Insecta > Lepidoptera > Tineidae > Monopis > Monopis laevigella. Next base: position 4,495,313 of record OX381594.1, on the reverse strand, counting down.
TTTTTTTTTATTTGCGTCACTTGGTTCCATGGGAAAAGTTGTTCGATTTGATAAGTAGAATCTCATATTAGCCCCAAAGTACATCCTTTCAAAGTCATCCTGTATACCTACTATAATTTATATTTTCACCTATTAACCATATTATTGTTGTTGTTTATGTGATAATAATATGTAGGACAATTTACACATATTGCTCTGGTTACAAACTAAGCTCTAGACTTGTACTATGTGTACCAGAAACAACGATATAATTTATTTATTTTTATTTAAAAACTTTATTGCACAAATTTAGTACAAAGGCGGATAGGAATTCTCTAACAGTCAAACCTTTGGGACAAATTAAGCAGTAAGTAGGTAAAATAGGTACAGTAAAATAGAGTAAACAAATATTATACATTCACACCAATACTCACTGCATATACATTACAAATCATAAATTATATTAATATTATACATACATAATAATAAAATAGTAAATATTAGAGCAACAGCACAATAATTATTTAAAACAGAAACACAGGATGAGATGTGAGAGAGAAAGAGATGAGCCCAAACGAATAATAAAAAGGAGAAGACACATTCGAAAAGTGTTAGTACAATGGTCTCTTAAAGATACCCCTGTTAGGTGCTTGTCTAATGTCCACCGGTAGATCATTCCAGAGTCTTCCAGCTAAGATGAGAATCCAGGTATAAACCAAAGTTCTTAATCTCGCTATAAAACGCAATCGGTTTACTGACATACCGAACAATGTGAATCTTGGCCATATAAACTTTTGATATGAGGCGGGAACTCCCAATAATGATAGATTGATATTTGTCCGGGTTAAAAGCAACACCAATTCTAGTATACCAAGCCAATATATTTGAAAGATCAGAGTTAAGCCAAGCTATTACAGTATTCAGTATGTTGATGTCTGTCTGCACATAAAGCTGCAAGTCATCGGCGTTCAAGTGATAGTGACAGTGAAGCAATGTGATGATACTGTCAATAAACATCGAGAAAAGCAATGGAGACAGAATGCCACCTTGTGCGATGCCTGTACGCAATTTACACCAAACTCATGACAATTGGTCAACTCGCACCTGTTGCCAACGTCCATGAAGGTATTGGTAAAACCACGCAATGTTAAAGGCGTTGGTGAAATCGATCAGTACAAGTACTGTGACCTTGGTTTCATCCATGCCATTTCTGATGTCTTCAGTTACTTTAAGTAAAGCTGAAGTTGTACTATGACCGCATCGAAAACTAGATTGAATTGGATTTAAAAGTTCATGGTTTTTAAGAAATAACGTCAGTTGCTTATGTACTACAGACTTTAAAACCTTCGATAGAAATGGGATGATAATGAGAGGAGTATTAAAATATTGAAGGAGAGGATATTTTGGGAAGTATGATGAAAGCTTTGCGCCATAATAATGGAAATTGACAAGAACTAAGATGATATGAGTTATACGGGCTGTCAAGAATGATAACGATCATAGCACGACCGATAGAATCACATCCCATGTGACGAAGTCCTACCTACAGGTCATAAATTGGCTGTGAGATAAAAAACAACGTACATAGAAATTAAAATAAAATTATATTAAAGGAAACTTAACTATTATATACAATTTTTATAAAGAGAGAGAGAGATATAAAAGAATGGGTTCTATCAACATCCAGATTATGTCATGGGAAGAATGCTACTGCCCTGATTATGCGACGATCGGGGAGGGCAGCATCCAACGTCCTTCAGTGGCAGGCCAGGCTCCGGGCAGCGGTCGGTTATGGCCGGCTATGGCAGGCCGTGATCTGCTGAGCAGACGGTGTCGAGGCTCCGGAAGAAGAATCCAGGCTATGACCAGCTGGGATGTCTGAAGACGGTAGCAGACAGGGCTTCAGGAAAAAAAGTTCCAGGCCAGGTTCTGCCGTAGTTGTTTGTCTCCCTCGACTTGATTCTCCACCTCGGACTTGATTCTCCACCTCGGTCTTGATTCTCCACCTCGGACTTTATTCTCCACCTCGGAGATGATTCTCCACCTCGGACTTGATTCCAAATTAATGTTGGAACTCCGAACTTTGTGCGTCACTATTATATATTTTGTAACTAACAAATTATTACAAACACACACTCGCGATCTTAGCAACTTATCAAATGCCTGCAGTACTCTGACCGCGGCCTATTTATGTTAATTTTGAAGTAATACGTTACTTCGACTTGTAAAATGCATTTATTTAAACTACATGCCTCTTTTGCATTTTGCACTTTTGCAAAGGGTAATTTTAAATTCTAAACTATCCGTTCCATTTCGCGGACTGCCATACATTTTGGAACATAAAAAGTAACGTTCCGTTACACCCATTGCTTTTGAAGTTATTGATCCAATCGTCTTATCGGCATAGACCTCTTCGAGCACTAATGGTACAACAACAACATCAGGCATCGACAACAATGCGACTTCAGCTAACGTTTTCATTTTTGTATCCGATGTCGAGGCTGATGCGAACTGAGCATTAAGCTGGTCAGGTGTGACAGAATCAAGAAAAGTCTGGTTTTGAGAGCGCCCTAACCCAGTGATTTTAGAAACTTCCAAGTATTAAAGGTTATTAAAGATTTGTTGCAAATATTATACTGAAAATGGCGGCGTTTGGATATCCTCAGCAACTGATTGCAGCGATTTCATTGCAACTCTAAACGCAGCCCAGCTTTCATCACTGCGCTGCCGTCTATATCTACGATAGGCGCTATCTCGCTACCTCATCGCTCCACGAACCACATCATCAATCCAAGGAGCAGGCGGACGTTTTAATTTTGTAGGACAAATAGGAGCATGAGAGTCATATAATTTTAGGATCTCGCAATTGAAAGCGTCTACCATTGTGCGAGAAGCCGGGAAACAAACCTCGTCCAGGCTTCTTACACGGGTGCGTTACGCACCGCTTAACCTTAAAATCCAAACTCACCAAATGGCTTGTTGTAATGCTTCAGCGTCGAGATCCCTGGGTACCTAAGGGATGCAATAGCTCCGTTCTTCGTTGAATACAACATGCCACCGTATAACGACGTTAGAAATATATAATATTAACAACACACAACGCGACAAATCTGAATCACTATTTGTAGGCGCCTAATACATGGCGAACAAACACTACACTAAATGGGAATTCTAATAGGCCGCCCGTTCTTGCTCACTGGCGAAGCAAGAACGCTATACAAAGTTAGAAACAAAATAAATAAACCAGGACAAACAAAATAATTACACCATTTTTTCTAGACTCCTTTTTCTTAACTGACTTGCAAGTTAACACCTGTAAAAACGTTCATGCCCACAAATTAGCGTCCAGACTATTTATCAAAATCGAACAACCATATTTTCAATATTTCCTGCTTCTTCAAAGGAACTCCAATCAACCCGGCTAGCATCACGACGTAATTCTTCAATATTTATATAATAATACATATTATATTTTATAAACACCCAGACCATGACAAATTGTATAGAAAAAACCGTACTAGTATTTTTTTGCCATGGGTGAGATACGAACCCACGACCTCCGGATACAACGCAAAGGCGCAAACAATAGTCTACGGAGGCGATCAAAATATTTTACAATGTACTCTTCTTTATACAGAGTGAATTTGAAAGTATGTACTTTGGGCTAATATGAGGTTCTACTGATCAAATCGAACAACTTTTCCCATGGAACCATGTGCCGCAAATGAAAAAAAAAATTGCCTTCTCCATACAAACTAGTAACTTTAAAATGACCAATTTGTATGGGGAAGCCAAATTTTTTTTTCATTCCATGGGAAAAGTTGTTCGTATTGATCAGTAGAACCTCATATTAGCCCAAAGTACATCCATTCAAAGTCACCATGTATAGAAGTTTAATTATATTTATTGTTTTAACATATTTATTTATTAATTTTTTTTACGTTTTTTTCTGTACAGGTTTTTAAGGTCTGGGTGTTTATAAAATATAATATGTATTATATCGTTGCTTCTGGTACACATAGTACAAGCCTAGAGCTTAATTTGTGACCAGAGCAATATGTGTAATTTGTCCTACATATTATTATTATTATATATTATTATATTTTGGAAATGGTTAGCTCAGTCACAAATATGTATAATATATTACTTAATAGTGGATAACGATGTGAATTGTGCAAGATAGCTGTTTCTTATTTATATATTTTGTTGATTCTATTTAATTTTTATTGTGGAATCTATATATATATATATATATATATGTTAAGAGTACGAATGGACCCTATATATTTATGCACTTTTAACAAGTATTTCAAGCATAGCTAATTGCTATTACACTAATAAACTAACTTAATCACTGATATAAATAATACAATTAAACATGTTCGGCCTTCGACTGACTATTCTCTAACTGTCATCTATCATAGACCCGTGCTGTTCCATCTCGATTTGGCAAGAGTCTCAATGTTGTCAACATATATATATATATATATATATATATATATATATACACCTTTGAGTTATATATATATATAACTCAAAGGTGACTAACTGACATAGTGATCTATCAACGCACAGCCCAAACCACTGGATCGTGCTGAAATTTGGCATGCAGGTAGATGTTATGACGTAGGCATCCGCTAAGAAAGGATTTTGATAAATTCTACCCCCAAGGGGATAAAATAGGGGATGAAAGTTTGTATGATAAAAAAATAACTATTCCACGCGGACGAAGTCGCGAGCATTAGCTAGTATATTATAAAGCTAAAGAGTTTGTATATATAGGATAGCCCATTTATACATAGCATCACGCTACGACCAATAGGAGCGGAGTAACATTGATAACCTGGTTCTTAATAAAGTAAAATAAAATAAAAATAAAGTGTTCTTCAAGGACTCAAGAACTTTTTATGAATAAGGCTATAAAAGTACAAACAGATTTATTATACCTATGTAAAATATTTTATTAGCTAGCATCATTTACCTGACATTTGCGATAAGTCACGTTTTGTTCACTTAATCAACAGATTACGATTATAGAAATAGGTTAAAATTGACAAATTCTTTAAAAAATCGCAAATAAGAGCAAGTCATAGTGATTTGGTTTTGAGGAAAATTTTACTTTAGAGATAAAAAAAATGATAAATTTAGGTTTATTGAACGAATTTAAGTTGCTGTATTTGTTTTACCTTTTCATGATGTTGACTTAAAGGAAAACAGTAGCAAAAATTTTAATAATGCCTTCTTCAAACAAATTGGTTATTTTAAATACTTTTGTATCGTTTTTTTTTACCTAATTGCTAAAGGTTAAGGTTTATATAAAGTGAATTTGAAATTATGTACTTTGGGCTAATATGAGTCTCTACTGATCACTGTGTCAAAAATGAAAAAAAGAATGGTTTCCCCATACAAATTGATCATTTTAATGATATATGAATGATGAAACTAGTAGTTTGTATGGAAAAGGCATTCCTTTTTCATTTGCGACACATGGATCCATGGGAAAAGTTGTTCGATTTGATCAGTAGAACCACATATTAGCCCAAAGTATAACCTTTCAAAGTCACAATTTAGAATGATTTGTTAGACTTGAGTATTTATTGTGATTTGGATTAGCTGCCTTTCCAGCAGCAGAGCCTGGCCAAACACCAGTACAGTCAAAGTATTGCAGCTTGAGTATCGACACAAGTCGCATCCCAGACCAATCACATGCCATTAAACCAAGGTATCAGTTTTCTTTTCCACCAGAGATGTACTATGCTTCGTTGCTATGGATTCGTTTGATATCCAGAATCACATTCATTGGTCAACATAGCATAGCACTGGTGGAAACGCGTTCTACTAAGCTATGTTTTTATATGAATAGATGGTTGCTGTGGATGCGTATTATGGATCGTGATCCCCGTGCCTTCCCTACTGTCGATACATCGCATCTTCCTCGCATAGCTACCTTGCGGCGCCGGCGGCGCATCTTCGCAGCACATCTTACTCGCTCCGCTACATAGCTTAGCACCAGTGGAAATGGTCAATAGTTTGGTAGCTTAACTCTCGCATCCTTGCATCGTAGCCACATAAAACATCTCTGGTGGAAAAGCAGATTTGCTATCTGTGTTTTTTACAAATTAAGTGGGAGGAAGGTATATTTTGTTATACCTTCGGACGACTTGTTTCGTTACAACCGTACAGTTTTTTTAAAAGTCTGTATTAGCAAACAACTAGTATTTTGTATTGTTTACAATATTTAAGTTATTTAAACAAAAGCGTCATTATTCGACTTTTATTTAAATTATTTTTTCAATGATCTCTATGGTAATACACTTTGGAAGCTGTTCCAGCCTGAAGAGCACCCCGGGCCGTGTTCGTAAACTAACATTTTAACACTGGGTAATGTCACTACACTATATGCATCTCTTATTCTCTAAGCATTTTTCAATATTTTATCGCACTCTGTAACACTACCTTAAAGGTTAAAGTGTTACGTTTCCGAACACGGCTCCGGATGTTTATAAGACATAAAATGAAAAAAAAAACAGGTAGGTACTTAAGTAGGTATCCTATCTGTCATCTTTGTTTGCCTAATAATAAATGTATATATACGAGTATATATATATTTTAATGGAGCACGTCATGTGACCTTGTATCTAGGTGCGGTCAATCCATTGTTGTTTAACAATATTGATCGCTCCCACTATTCCGGCTAAATGATACAGTTACGAAATGGGCGGGACATAAATTATTTGCATTACGAGTCCATTTTAATATCCTCTATGCTTTATCGTCAAACCAATCACCTGTTTCGTAACCGGAGACTACCCCCTCGACAAGAAATCGATGCAGTAGTCTCCGGAAAGCCGGTGAACCCACAGACTAAAACCGAAACATGACTAGGTCACTTGACGGTGTTTGCATCTATATAGGCGGTGGTAAAGAGTCCGGTGGTCGGCCTAGCGAAGTGAGGCCTTCCTCCCACCTAAAATTTAAAATTTGTGTTTGCTTACCAATAAATTGATGTTTTTCACATTCTTCTCATTCAATGACCAACTAGGTCATGGTCATTTTTAAGCCAATTCAATTTATACAATTGAAAATGATCTCACCTAGGCAGATCACAGACGTCCGCGTCCTAATGTCATAAAATATAATTCACTTGGTTTTGATGGCCCTGCTTTACCCGTTATTATTTGTACAAAAGCAATGCATTTTTTTTTTGTTTTATTATATTAGAACACGGCAAGTGACTTTGGTAAAAGCCCTAAATATCCATGAATGGGGTCGAATAATACATCATACAATTCTTCTTATTCTTAGTCGCTACACTCTCGCGCGCGTCGCCACTTATCTCGAACCTTCCTGGCCCACCATCATGTAGAGGGTGGTTCATAGCCGCCTTGACCTGGTCAACTACTGGACAATACTTATCGTCAAACTAACTGCCCGTTTCGTAATCGCACCCTGAATCGAGACTACCACCCCGACAATGAATTGATGCACTAGCCTCCTGAAAACCGGTGAACCCACAGACTAAAACCGAAACTGACTAGGTCTTAAGCGCATAGGAAATGGATTCGCAAACTCCAACATCAAAAAACGTGTAAATCTTGTTTTCGGTGATAATAGAGTTTTTTTTTTAATTAAAGGAATATGAACATGTTGATTTTACTTACTTTATCCTAATTACATAATTACTTTATAAAACATCAGTTAACTTTTAAAATTATAACTAAAGTAATATTTTTAGAATCATACTATTTTTAAAATCTTGTAGATCATCCTATGTGACAATAATACATAGAGCGTAGAAATAGGATCTTGCTCGATGGTCTCCAGACACATCAATTAAAAGTTTTCCAAGATTATTACCATTTTCTTTTAAAACTAGTGACCATGGTCCCAAAGTTTCACCGAATACACAAAAAAATCGTAAGTGACCTAGTGACCAAGTGACCTAGTCATATTTCGACTTTACTCTGTGGGTTTACCGATTTTCAGGAGATTACTGCATTGATTTCTTGACGAGGTGGTAGTCTTCTTTCAGTGTGCGGTTACAAAATGGGTGGTTAAATTGAGGATAAGCCAGCGAGTATATTAAAATATACTCTTAATGCAATTCGTCTTAGACGCCGCCCATTTCGTAATCGCATCATTAGCATAGTGGGAGCAATTAATGTTGTTTAAGAATAATTACTGATTGACCCTGGTCATGGACTTTGTAGGTCTGCCTACCACCAGGTAGATACAAAGTCACATGCCGTGCTCCATTAAAAAAGAAAAAAAGAGGAGCTCTCTCGTGGTTATATTTTGGGCAAGCAAAGCTGCTGCGAAGGATCTTAAAATGACGTGGACGTAACTTGGAGCAAGTGTGTCCTCACAGGTGGCGTCCCTGATTAGAGCTCCATCTCTATGCCATGGGACAATGGTCACATTGTCCGCTTGCCATCGTTAAGGTCCAAACCCACATACTCAAGAGTGCCGGGTACACCAGCAGAAACGAGAGATCGTTTATGTTATTGTGTCTGTGTCAGGGACATAAATATAATAAAATACAAGCTAAATATACGTGGTGGCCGTGTTGGTTAGACCTTGGACTTAAAAACACTTAGGTCCCTGGTTCGAATCCCGGTGTGTACCAATGAGTTTTTAATTTTTAAAAAAAATGTACATTTGTTAGACAACACCACTATAGTGCCTCGGAGAGCACGTTAAGCTGTTAAGAAACTGTCTATACATGGGTTATTGAGTCTATTCAAAACATCGCAACAAGCTAACCACTTGTTCGGTGTAGACTAATACCATCGGCTACGACGAGGTGGGATTAAAACCCCTCCGCTAGGTACTCTGTGGCCGTTTAGGCGGTCTTGGGCACCGGAAGGCACCCGTGATGATATATGTATGTATGTACAACCAAAGGATGTGTTTCTACTAATAATTAAAAACAATGTAAGTAAGTAATTATTAAATAGAATGATTTATCGAGTCATCGTGACAATGACGCACAATGTTTAATACCAAGCTATCTATATAATTTGGTGACCTTATATACAAGGTTGATGTCAGCATCCGAATCAGATCCGACAAGTCTTGGGCTGGTACAGACTTGTTTTATTTATTAATATATATACTGTGACATAAATACAAATGATTGTGAAATAATTGTGTAATTTATTTGTAAACAAAATTGTTAGTGAAATAAAGTTGTGTTGTGTTGTCTAATTAAGATTTTTAGCTGGTATTGGAAGAAATTGCCCAAATTCAAAACCAGGTATGGTACTTTTTTTTTTTAATATTTTTTTTTTATCTGCGTAAAATAATGTAGGCTCTATTGCCATCAGTGTTCGAAGTGTTAGTTTTTCTTTTCTTTTTGGAGCATGGCATGTGACTTTGTATCTACCTGGTGGTAGGCAGACCTACAAAGTCCATGAATGGGGTCAATCAATAATTATTCTTATGTTCATGAATAGGATCTATCAATAATTGTTGTTAATGAACATTAATCGCTCCCACTATGCCGGCTAAATGATGCAATTACGAAATGGGCGGCGACTTTTTACCATCAATGAACTTGAATTTACAAAATAACCTTCATAGTTAAATAAAAAAACATACATCAGTGGCTATAGCATGAGTTTTTTAACGTTTACTATCTAGTTAACTACGCGTTAACTTGTCCACCAACCATATAAGCTTATTTTATCAGTCTTTGAAAATAAAGCGTTCCTATTGGTGGAGAGTTAACGACTGATGAAATGGTAAAAGCAAAAAAACTAAAACTACGGCTACAGGAAGTTACTGCCTAAATTAACTAACCGTTTTCATTTCATTCGTGGAATTAACTGGCCACCAGAGGGCTATTTCACAAACGTGAAACTAGAATTTATAATGACACATTGGTCACAAACTAAGCTCTAGGCTTGTACCAGAAATAACGATACCCAGGCTAAGCAAACAGTATGGAAAGAATGAGTTTTTCTATAAGTGGGAATCGAACTCACAACCTTTTGCGGATGCAACGTCAATAGTACAATCACTTAACTACGGAGGCGGTGAAACATCCACCGAACCAAAGCTCGAATCTCTTGATAACTTTAGATCAATAATTAAGTCATAATCGCCTCGTAAAAGAATCCACATAGCTTAATTTGACACATTTCGTATTCTGCTAAACAATCGTCCCCATAGAAAACTGTAAAAAAAAATGCAGCCTGACATATAACATTGCAAGACGATTGTCCCTATATTTTATATCTGGAAGACATTAGCAAAATAACGTGATGAATGGAAAGAAATGGAGGAGGCTTTTACTCGAAATGGGACCTTACAAAATTAACTATTATATTGTGTAAAATTATTTATCTTTAGGCTGGTCGCAAACGTTCGGTTTCCTTATTAAGTTTCCTGATCAGGAATTCAGATTCGGAAACTTGAATGCTCTGCTTACATACAAAATGTTCAACAAAGCGCACAATATGCTCTTTTTTCCGATCGGAATATTAACATTTTGTATGTTAGCAGAGTCTTCAGGTTTTCGAATCTGAATTCCTGATCAGGAAATCAAATAAGGAAACAGAACGCATAATATTTTGCAAACAAAGTTGAAGTTTATGATCATATTTACAAAATAACAATATGTTCATTGTGTCTTGTTCAAGGCAAACGAGTTATTATATAATAATTTTGTTCAATTTGTAAACAAAATTATTTAAGTAATGATGGCTGTGCATTAGTTTGCTATTTACCGGATGTGTTTTTTTTTATTATGTAGGACATTACACCCATATTGCCCTGGTCACAAACTAAGCTTGTACTATGTGTACCGGAAACAATGATATAATACATATTATAAACATCCAATTATATACGTGGTAGCCGAGATGGTTAGACCTTGGACTTATAAACACTTAGGTCCCTGGTTCGAAACCCGGTATGTACCAATGAGTTTTTAAATAAAAAAAATATGTACAACACCACTATAGTGCCTCGGAGAGCACGTTAAGCTGTCGGTCCCGGTTTCACTATACCAACTTGTGAAACTGTTTATATAGATGGGTTATTGAGTCTGTCCAAAACATCGCGACGAGCTAGCCACTTGTTCGGTGTAGACTCATACCATCGGCTACGACGAGGTTGGGATTAAAACCTCTCCGCTGGGTACCCTGGGGCCGTCTAGGCGGTCTCGGGCGCCGTAAGGCACCCGTGATGATGCATCATAAACTCCAGACCATGACAAACTGTACAGAAAAACGTACCATTATATTTTTTGCCATCAATATTATGTATGATGATTTAGCTAGATGATCCAGCAACATCTACAAGAAAATAATATTGAACCTTATTAATGTTTCACCCGCTGTTTATAAAATAAATTGTATAGAAAATAAAATATTATGTTACTCTGAAAATGTAGCTTTTTATTATTAAAATCGATTCAGTAGTCTCGAAGTTCATTTGAAACAAACACAGAATCAAATCTTTTCTATATTGAATATATCTAAGTATAGAGACTAGGTAAAGCAGCAAGGATGTTCTACTACTTGTACCTAATGTTATTACATTTTTACTAATTTTACCTAAACCTATCAGCGGCCATATTATGTTTCTTTTAAAGGTAAGGTTAGAATATCAAATAACGAAATCTTTTATGTACAATTGTCACCACGGAGAATGCAAACTTGTCAGAGCAATAGTACCTATAACACAAGGGTATAAAGTGCATGCCTTTTTTAGTTTTTGCTGTTGCTGATTGTATTTCGCTACTTTGACAAGCTAACTTTTCCGTTATGAGAAACAGAATGCGGCCCCTGAGAGATATCTTTTTAAGATAAAATTGCTGGTGTGTGGGATGTCTAACTATACAGGGCCGTGTTCGGAAACGTAACACTTTAACACTGGGTAGTGTAACAGAGTGCGACAAAAATATTGAAAAATGCTTAGAGAACAAGAGATGCATATAGTATAGTGACATTACCCAGTGTTAAAGTGTTAGCTTCCAAACACGCCCCTGAGTAATAAAAAAAAAAGAAGCACATAAAAGGCGTGTGTGTAAAAATAGGTAAAAAGCAATAACAATTATCGTGATAGGTGACTAGTATCCGATTGGCTCAGTGGTTGGGTACTCTGTCGTGAAAGCCAGTGTCGTGGGTTCGAGTTCCACGGAACCACGGAAATTATTTTTTTCATTTTAATTTAATAAAAAACAATTAAAAATTATTCGTAATGGAAATTTTATCGCTACCTGCTTTGTGGTGCCTTTCGGATTTAGTTACAGAGCTTACAGAGTTACATGCCGTGCTGATAAAAAAAAAACTAGACCAAAGACTCTACAAAGAATGTATATTTTATCTTAATAGACATGATCATTAGTTTCAAAAGATAATTTAGAACAGTTTATCAATTAAAACTACGTTTTTACTTACATAAATCATTAATAAAATAGATAACGTAAATTTGACGGTAATTTGGTCGGGTTCAAACTAGTGACGCCTGCCTTTATACCTATAATAATAGACAATTCAAGGCAAAGTACAGTCGAGTGCACGCACGAGTGAGTAGTGCCATCATAATTACCTTGAATTGGTTTTTTTAAGCTTTTTTATTCAATGGTGACATAAATATAATAATAGATTATGTAATATTGTGAAATATTTGAAAAAAAAAATCTGACAGGTACGACGAATGCTTGTTCGTCGAGGGTAACGATTTTGTTTATTAATTTTCTTAACAGTTTAATTTTTTTGTAATCATATTATAATTTATAACTTTTTGGTAATCATATATATATATTTTTAATAGAGTAGGACATGTGACCCAACATCCACCTGACGGTAAGTGGCAATGTAACGTCCAAGAACTTTCTCAACCAATAGTAGCAATGGTGCTTGCTTCAATTGGTTGATTCCACTGTGTCTGCTTGAGGATATAATTAGGTAATCTCATTTTCTTCCCGAAAAAATCAAAAAAAGTTACAGGTTTATTGTTGTTACATTTATATTAAAACTGATATTGACTGAGATTCGGTTTTATTATTTAGAACGTTCGTATAAACAGTATTTTTAAACATATATGTATTGTATTTAATAATTATAACAGAACTTAAAAAAACAATACATTGTTTAATTAAATTAAGTTTCGGTCACTTTTATAAACGGTCCAAATATGTAATATATAACGGTCCAAATATGTAGTATATAAAAAGTGACTTTGAAATGCAGTACTTTTGTTATACGAATAACTTTTCCCTTGGTCCATGTGTCGCAAATGAAAAAAAAATTGCCTTCTCCATACAAATTAGTAATGTTAAAATAATCAATTTGTATTGGGAAAGGCAAATAATTTTTAGGTGGGAGGAAGGGTTTTATAACTTCGTTAGGTCGACCGGTCTCGTTACCACCATCCTACAGATTCAAAAACTGTCAAGTGACCTAGCCAATTTCGGTTTTAGTCTGTGAGTTCACCGGTTTTCAGGAGACTACTGCATCCATTTCTTGTCGAGATGGTAGTCTCCTTTCAGAGTGCGGTTACGAATGGGTAGTTGAATTGACGATCTAGTATATTAAAATATACTCGTAATGCAAAACGTCACTGTCACCCCCATTTCGTAACCGCATCATTTAGCCGGCATAGTGGGAGCGATCAATATTGTTTAAGAATAATTATTGATTGATCCCATTCATGGACTTTGTAGGTCTGCTCACCACCAGGTAGATACAAAGTCACATTTCGTGCTCCAATAAAAAATATAAAAAATCATTTGGACACATGTTTCCATAAGAAAAGTTATTTTGTTTTCTTTATAACCTGTATAAAATGAATTTAAATTCTTAAAAATTTCTACACCAACCGGTAAAATAAGTACGGAATAAGTTCTATAAGGTTTCTATTTTTATTAAAAATCCTTAAAATAAATTAACAAATAGACAACCATGTAGACGACTGTATTCAGAATTTAACTGTTTCCTCAATTTATAGTAGTCACCTTGTAGTCACTATTATTCACGAACAAGTGTCAAGAATGGCAGGAGTATGTGTTATAAATAATATGTTAAGTAAATATTAAAATGACCAATTTGTATGGCAAGTAAAATATTTTTGATCTAATTATTTAATATTACATACATATCATCACGGGTGTCTTACGACGCCCGAGACCGCCTTGAAGGCCCCAGAGTACCCAGCGGAGGGGTTTTAATCCCACCTCGTCGTATTTAATATTAAAGGTTATAAAACATGTCCAGCCTCCTTACCTGGAGCCAAAGATTGCATGTAAGGACTACAAATTATTACGTCAAAATTTCAATATTTTGTATTAAGGACACTGTATTCGCAATCGCGATGTCTGTATTCTCCATACAAGCTTTCGCGCTTCCAGTAATTCTTGATTACTGTTCTCACAGAATTAAAATAATATTATTTATCATTGTATATCTTCTATGTTGTTTTTTTTTAAGTCTGAAAACTTTTTTAATTTTATTTGAAAGATTTTTACCAATATACTAATGATAGAACTTCCACTAAAAGCCAAGTTGTCATATTGAAAGTACGTTTGTATGAGCGTCAAGACGACTACAGTTTCAAACGAGAAAAGCTGCGAGAGCGATGGATACTTCGGACAGGAACAGGGTTTGGACTTGGTAGACTTTATTTATAGTGAATTTTAGTTTAACTAAATTGATTTGAATAAACATGTCTATATTTATATTATATGTATATATTTTGAAAACGATTAAAATGTATATGGTCAAAAGCAGATTGCAACCGCTTCCATGTAAACCTGCCTATTTTTACAAAAAAGAAAAATATCAATGATTTTTCACGACGCCGATTCTTATAATATTCCATTAATTTAATCTAAATTGGTTGATATAATTTGGTACTTACCTACTAAATTATATCAACCTATGTTGTTATGTAATTTGTTCTCATAGTGGTCTTATTTTGTGTGAATAACTAGAACTAGATATAATTTATATAGTTTAATTATATACATATAAACAACTAGCAAAAACTGCAAATACAAATCAAATTGACTTTACGTATAATTAAATAATAATAGTAGCATTACAGAAGATTAAAAACTAGTAAATAAATTAATACACTTGTTCATATCTAATTACCAGGTAAATTAAGAATAGTCAATAAGAGATAAAAGCATCCGCGAACGTAAATATTTAGATTATAACTAAACAAAATAATACCTGATATGCTAGCATAGCGATATTTACTGATAAAATACTTCTATAAAAAGATTTCACATTGCAACACTAATCATTATTAAACAAAAGCTAATGGTGATAATAAGATGGATATCAAATTCGAAGGAGACATAGCAACCTTAACAGAAAAACCCGAAGATTTGTGCAGAAAAATATTACAAGAAAAAGGATTCACAAAATGTGTAGTGAAAGTGGAAACTGTTGGAAAGAAAGGAGATAATTATGTTGCAAATGTTAAAAGATTTATAGCACAACAAGATGATGTAAACGACGGGAAGCCATTTAATATGGTAGCTAAATTAGCGCCAACAATAGAACTAGTTAGAGATATGATGAATACAGATATTGCCTTTGCTAATGAAATTATAGTGTACAATGACCTTTTCCCAAAATATGATCATTTGCAAGAGGAAGCTAATATACCAGAGGAAGATAGAGTAAGACACCCTATTTGTTATGGATTTCTTAATGATGCTCCTAATGAAGCAATATTTCTGGAAGATCTCAGGGATCATGACTTAAAAATATTAGATAGATTCGTCTCAATGACAAACGAACAAACTAAACTGGCTCTCAGAGATCTAGCCAAATTTCACGCTTTATCATTCGTGGTAAAGGTCAAACAACCCCATTTTTTTGAAGAGATGAAAAATAAATTAGTTAATTTATGGACTCGTATGATGAATTCTGATCAAATGGAACAGTTTATGAATGCAGCAGATGACCAAACACAGACTTTACTTAAGAATGAGGATCATAAGAAACGCATGAAAGGACATGTTAAAAATATAATTAAAAGTTCAGTTTCATTACATAAAATATATTTAAATGCAAAACATTCAGTAATCATCCAAGGAGACTGTTGGACCAACAACATTATGTTTAAACTTGAGGTTGGTAACGATTCTTTACATTATTAAAAAATGCAATGAATTTCTGTTTCTCTCTCCGTTTGTATGCTTAAAACCATTTATTCGATTTTCTTGTTTATTTTTCTCTGGACAGGTTGTAGGATAGTAGCTTTTGTTACGATATCTATGTACATTTTATTTCTACTCTCAACATCTCTAAAGCTTCTCTATCAGCATTAAAACGATAGTTTTAGATAAATTATCAGCTTTTTACAGTCGATAATCGACTTCAATATTAAATTTTTGCCCGCCATCCAGCATAGTAGAACTATGTCTGTAATCGTAGTTCTCTTGTGCATTTATTTATTTCTGATTATTCAACCCCAAAAAAATACCGCATACCTGCGCTGCATCTATAGCACTATCACAATATTCGAAGTTAAGGGGTTATTATTTCAGATTTTTTGATAAAATATAAAGTTTAATTAAACAGAGGGCTCTTAATAATATAATTCGCGCAACCTATTCCACTAAAATGAAATATTTTTAGATTCCAGTTATACCTTTTTTTATTATTATATTCTTTGCTGAAAATTTTGATTTTATCTTTTGCAATAAGTTAGCTAAATCTATAAATATTTTTTTACGTAAATCGAACCAGCAGTTTTAAAGAAGTTTGATGCGAATTAACAGACAGCGAAACAGACGAACGGACACCTGAGTCTAATTAACCTGAGTTTAATTTTTGAAGAAAATAAATAATCACTTGTAATACCACAAGAGCTTCGAGCGCGAAGCGCGAGTGATTTTTCCTGAAAAACTTGACGACTTTATTTGTTTGCAGGGAACCTTGAGGGAAATGCCAGATAATTTTGAAGCTCGTGTGGTATTCGGGGGATTATTTTTCCGTCCCAAATGTCGGCCAATAGAATTGCACCTGGATTATGTTTTGTTTTTTATATATAGCAACTACCAGAGAAAATATTCAAAAAAAATTCTCAGTATAATACCATGTAGGTTGTACCACGTGACGTCGAATGGTGCAATTCTATTGGTCGATATTTGGGTCGGAAAAATAATCAAATAAATTTTTTTATATCTAACACTATCAATAATTATATAATACCAATATTTGTAATATTAGGAATTATTTCATTATCATATCGTATGTTTATTGATTATTTGTATCTAAACAAAGATAATATGTTTCAGAATGATAAGCCTCTAGAAGTTATGATGTTGGACTATCAACTTTCAAGAGTTGCAGCACCGGCCGTTGATGTTTTGTATTTTATATTGAACTGTGTAGACTACGATACAAGAAAGCAACATTACTTCGAGTGGCTAGATCATTATTATAAATGTTTAGATGATTTCTTATCACACTTTGGTCTTAAAGCTAATTATTTTTATCCTCGTGATAAATTCGACGCAGATTTACAAATGAATGGTAAAACTAGTTTTGCTATGGCAGTAATGCTTAGTAATATACTAGTGAGAGAAGCTGATGATGTAATAGATTTTAAAGATAATCCTGAAATGTTAACTGATATGTCGGTGGATGATTTTAGTGTTACATCAATGAGAGATGTTGTTTTTGAAAGATATAATAAGAAAATAGATGGACTAATTAAAAGTTGTATAGAATATGGTTATCTGTGATATAAATAAGTAAATAAAAAATCTAACTTTAGTTTTGTTATAATACATTTATTTTATTTTAAATCTTGGATTAATAAAAAGAAAATCGTATAATATAGTACCAATGTATGATTTATATTGCCACTGAACAATTATTACGGTCTCCCAAATCTAAATTACCAAGTTCCACAGGGATATTAACAGGGGCGGCTCCAGTATTTTATTTTATGTACGCTTACTTATGTCCTTACAAACTCGAACCGCTGTGTTCGAGTTTGTAAGGACCCTTGTGATGTGATACATTTTGCAAGTAGCGGAACTTAAGTCATTGATTAGATTAATTGTAAATTAGTCCTATTTAAAATAGTAAATACCTCTATTAATTTTAGGTAAATATAAACCAAATATGTTTATTTAAAGTGATATACCTATTATGTTTTAACAGAAAGTATTCATAGTGGTTCAGCGTGGATACATAGCTAGTGTTATGGGTACCTTCCCAGCAATTTAAATAAACATATTTGGTTTATATTCACCTAAAAATAATAAAGGTATTTACTATTTTAAATAGGACTAATATACAATTAATCTAATCAATGACTCAAGTAATCAATAATAGGTATATAATGTTTTAACAGAATATGTCCATAATGGTTCAGCGTGGATACATAGCTAGTGTTATGGGTACCTTCCCAGCACTTTAATTTTTATTATATGCAATAATATAAAATATAAAGTAAATAATAAAATTATAAATAAAACCAATTGTTTTTTATTTTTATTGGAGCACGGTACTTTGTATGATGGTAAGCAGCCCTACGAAAACTATGATTGTAGTCAATCAATGCATTGTTATTTAACATCATGCCGCCTAAATTAAACAGTTACGAAACGGGCGGTGCAAATACGAATTTGCATTTATCATAAAATCAACCGCTTTTATTAAGCGTTTCGTAAACGCACCCTGAAAGGAGGCTACCTCGAAAAGAAATATATTCAATAGTCTCTTGAGAAGCGGTGAACTCACAAACTAAAACCAAAACACTTGACGGTTTCTGCATCTTATATTGTCTCCTTTAATTACCTATTCCATCTAATGTGGTTTAAATCTAGCATTAAATAAACTCGGCATTAAATACACGCTTCGTTCGACCGTGCGTGGAACTAAACCACATTAGATGGTATAGGTAATTAAAGGAGACATTTAATATTGGTTTTAAATTAATAATGCGTTAGAGTAAGGAGCAATATAATATATAGTAGACATAGTACAAGCCTAGAGTGACGGGTAGCTTAGTTTGTGACGGGAAAATGTATAAAATGTCCTACATATTATTGTTATTAATTTGTTAAATAAAGAAAAGGGGTTGTTTGACAACACCACTATAGTGCCTCGGAGAGCACGTTAAGCTGTCGGTCCCGGTTTCACTATACCAACTTGTGAAACTGTTTATAGATGGGTTATTGAGTCTATTCAAAACATCGCGACGAGCTAGCCACTTGTTCGGTGTAGACTCATACCATCGGCTACGACGAGGTGGGATTAAAACCCCTCCGCTGGGTACCCTGGGGCCGTCTAGACGGTCTCGGGCGCCGTAAGGCATCCGTGAAGATATATATATATATATAGTAAGGAGCAATTAAACCTAGTCAACCAGCAGGTTTTATTTTTTAAGGTTTTATTGATGGTCAAATAGTGATATAATTTGTCTAGTTCCTAAACATATGATATCACTGACGATAAACAATAGTCTAGGCAATAAACTTTATTCTAGCACCAACCATACCAATCTTTATTCCCTTATAATATGCATACATGGTGACTTTGAAACGTTGTACTTTGGGCTAATAATATGGCTTTAATGATTAAATTGAACAACTTTTCCCATGAAACTCCTCTATACAAATTGCTTATTAACAATACTAGTTTGCTAGTTTGTATTGAGAGGCCAATTTTATTATTCATTTGCGACACACGGTTCCATGGCAAAGTTTTTGATTTGATCAGACGAACTTCATATTAACCTTAAAAGTATGTATGTTTATAAATTGTGGAATATTATGTTTTTGCTATTTCTATACAAATTGTACATTTTAAGACTGCTTGCATTGAAAATAATATAAAGTTCTAAAAACCTATATTTGCATCTTCTTTAACATCTTTTTTAGTGCTGCAATATTGCAAAATTTTAATAGAAACGTGAGCTTCCAAAAAAAAAATCAATAATGTTACATCTATCACCTTCAATATTCAATTATTTAAAAAAACATAATATATTTATCTTCATGCCAGGTCTCATATAGCGTTGACAGAGATAACCGATCGCCACTAGCCTCTATCTCAACATAGGGCCTTAGCACAACAGCATCAATAGGCTCGATAAATCGACAAAATCGATACATATCGATTTTATGAATTAATGTTAATTTTTACCAACCATAATTTTATTGATGCATTAGTTATCTCATACGAGTATCTTTCAAATCGTATAACATAAGATTTTCCTGCATTCATTCGGAGACTTTCTTCAATAAGTTAATAATAATATTATTTTCTTTAAAATGGGTTGTGAAAGTATTTTTATTACGCAAAATAAAACGCACATTGCATAGGAGTTGAAATTAATACCTTTATCTCTAATATATCGCATAATTGATTATAATATTTAAACTCATGCTAACTTTTTGTTTTAGGATACCAGTCGATAGCAGCATCAGTATAATATAATATGTTGTTATGCTTAGATAGATAAAGTTGTTATCAAACAGATAACATTGTACAAGTTATATACTAACAAATCAAATAAAACAATTTAATTAATACTTAGACACGCAACTACAACAACATGGATATTATATTCGAAGGCGAACTAACAGCACTTACGCCTGAAACAAAAGCTTTTTGTAAAAAGGTACTAAAAGAAAAAGGATTCACAAATTGCGTGGTTCAAGTTGAAGCCGTAGGAAAAATAGGTGATAATTACATAGCAAATGTTAAAAGATTTATTGCTCAACAAGTTGGTGTGAATGATGGCCTGGTTTTTAAAATGGTAGGTAAACTGGCTCCAACAAACGAGCAAGTAAGAAAAATGGTCGGAACTAATATTGCTTTTAGCAATGAAATCATTGCATATGAAGAACTTTTTCCCAAATTTGATAAATTACAAGACGAAGCGAATATACCTGAAGAAAGGAGACTGAAGCAACCTATTTGTTATGGATCGTCTACTGAACTTCCAAGTGAAATTATCCTACTAGAAGATATTAGAGAATCAGGATTTCAATTACATAATAGATTTAAATCAATGAACGATGAATTAGTTAGAATATCCCTTGTTGACCTTGCGAAATTTCATGCGTTATCGTATGCATTAAAAAATGAAGAACCAGAGTTTTTTGCGCAGATGAAAATTAAATTAGTAAATATGTGGATGCGTAATGATAACTCTCTAGATATGACACAATATTTAAATGCGAGTGAGAAAGATACTCAAGACATGTTGAAAAATGAAGAATATAAAAAACGCGTGGAAGGTCTTATTAAGAATATGTTTACAGCTGCAAGATCTTTAAATGATGAAGATATTGTATCAAAGTATTCAACTATAATTCAAGGAGATTGTTGGACTAATAACATGATGTACAAGCTTGAGGTAATATTATATTTTTCATTAAATTTTAAAACAAATGTAACTAAGAAACACTTAAAACCTATTTTATATTAAGTTTTTAATAAGAAATATTATTTTAGATATAGGCTATATATTGAAATATATTCTTAAAACAACACTCCTAAACTTATTTACATACTTTATCGTACTCATATACTACTATTGTTTACAGGATGGAAAACCTATAGACGTAAGGATGCTGGACTACCAAATAACAAGAATAGCTACACCTGCAACTGACGTCCTTTACTTCATTCTAAATTGTGCAGATTACGATGCCAGACATCAACACTTCTATGATTGGTTAGATTATTACTATAAATCTTTAGAAATTTTTCTAAAATATTTTAATTTAGAAGCTGTAGAAGTGTATCCTAGAGAACAATTTGATGATGATTTAAAGAGAAATGGTAAAGCCTCCTTTGGTATGGCTATGATGCTTAGTAATATTATGGTAAGAGAACCTGAAGATATTATTGATTTTAAAGAAGCAGATGCTTTTGCATCACCAGAAGCTTTTAGTGTTTCTGAAATGAGAGATGTTATTCTTGAAAGATACAATAGAAGGGTTGAAGGGTTAATTAAGAGTTGCATTGAATATGGTTATATTTAAGTAAATAAATAATTAAGGATCAATGTTTGATAGAAATCAATGTTTGATGTAAAGTTTTACACTTATTTATGGAAAAGAAATTCAAATCTAAGTAAAACGATACAAAAGTGTGAAGACAAAAATAACATATCTAAAAAACTGTTAAAAGTAAAAAAAAATAAAGATGCTCTCCGCTTAATTAATTAGCTTTTGTCTATTGACTGTTGCATTCTACTTATGCGGCGTACAGTGACATCCATTTGCGCTTTATGAGAAATTTATAATTCTTATTTTAGGACCATTTAAAATTAAATCATATATTAGTTTTTGCCAATATTATATATATAGTAATAAAATTAAATAATGTAGAATGTAGGCTTTTTGTTTGCTAGGCATTTAAATTTGCCTTTATTTATTAAATGAAATGTTTGTTATTTTATAGAATCTAGAAAATCTATATCATTGACTTTGTTTACATACTTTTTGGTGTTTAAACTTCATTATACAGATTTTTGCAAATAATTTGGACTATTAATAAATATCTGTAAAGATTTACATCAAATAAATGATTTTGACTTTGATCAACAAATTGAATGTTTACGGTTACCTTACGCGATGAGTCCTTTTACGTACTCGTAGAGCAGTTTACATTATTTTAGTTACTTTAAAGGCCTAGTTGTACCAAAATGATCTCTGTAAACTGATTAAAGTTAAAGATTTTAGTGCAACTCAGCCTTTAAAGTAACTACAATAATGCAAAAATCATCTGGTATGGCATATATATGTATTGTTAGTTTATATAGTTTTAAGATTTGTAAATGTATATATTATTATTAATAAAGTTGACCTATGAGGTCTGCCATTTGGATATTTTTTTTAATCATACACTATTTCATTAGTCAAATTGGTTTAAGGGTTTTAGGCTATTGAAGGAAACTTATAAACTTCCTTATCTTACACTAGCTCTGTAAAGCAGTTATACTCACCGTTTAATTTAAAGGTCATCGGGATTATCACGTTTTCTCTTAGCGTTCTATCTGACATTTTTTTTGCTCGGATTCTAGTGGCGGATCCAGAGGAAAGTCCCAGGAGGGAATGGCACCCCCCCCACTCAATAAATCAATCCTGAATCCGCCCCTGTCCTAAGGGTTAAGTGATGTTAAAGAGTAATGATCGAATTCGACTGGTAGTTTCGGTGATAGGCATATTTTTAGGGGGTCTCGCCTAATAAAAATTAGTTACCGTAGAAATATATTTACTAAGTAAATAGAATATAGATGCCAAAAAAAAAGCTCATGTGAAAACTCGCCCTCGGAGGGGTTTCGAATATAAATAAAATTATTCAGCTGCTACGACTATATTTAAATAACAATAGATGAAACACAACATTTATAAATGTTACACCAGACTAGTCGATAGAGTTTTGTTAGGGAGTCATTTTATTCATAAAATTGATCAATCAATACCTATCCATTAAGCCATATCCATCACCTGGTTAAGCTGGGTTACATTAAAATGATATAAAAAGTTAAGGGAGCGCCCACCTCTGTACCATAGGTAAAGCCGGGATTGTACCTACTAATAAATAATAAATAAATAATAAATAAATAATATGTAGGACCATTTACAAATATTGCTCTGGTCACAAACTAAGCTTTGGGCCTGTACTATGTTTATCAGAAGCAATAATACATATTATATTTTACAAAAACCCAAACCATGACAAACTCTACAGAAAAAGCGTATATTTGTTAAATCTTTTGTTTTAACTAATTAAAAATATCAGTCGATAACAGCATCTAACAGTAAATGGTTACAAACGCTTACATTGATAAAGTTGTTATCACATAGATAAAATTGTTCATAATATAAACTAACGAATACAATAAATCACTTTAATTGATATCGAAACACGTAACAACTACAACATGGATATAATACTTGAAGGTGAACTAATAGAACTTACGCCTGAAACAAAAGCTTTTTGTAAAAAAGTGTTAAATGATAAAGGATTCACCAATGGCATTGTTCGGGTAGAGGCTGTCGGGAAAAAAGGTGATAATTACATAGCAAATGTTAAAAGATTTATTGCTCAACAAGACAATGTGAACGATGGTCTTGTTTTCAAAATGGTCGGTAAATTAGCTCCGACAAACGAGCAAGTAAGAGGAATGGTTGGGACTGATATTGCTTTCAGCAATGAAATCATTGTTTATGAAGAACTTTTTCCTAAGTTTGATAAGTTACAAGACGACGCGAATATACCTGAAGAAAGCAGACTGAAGCATCCTGTTTGCTATGGATCATCTACTGAACTTCTATGTGAAATTATCCTACTAGAAGATATCAGAGAAAAAGGATTTCAAATACTTAATAGATTTAAATCCATGAGCGATGAACAAGTTAGAATTACTCTTAGTGATCTTGCTAAATTTCATGCGTTATCGTATGCAGTAAAAAATAAAGAACCAGAGTTTTTTGAAGAGATGAAAATCAAATTAGTGAATTTGTGGATTAGAAATGATAAAAATGTTGAAACGCAACAATATTTAAGTACGACTGAAAAAGAAACACAAGATTTGTTGGAAAATGAAGATATAAAAAAACGTATTAAAGGTCTCGTTACGAATATGTTTGAATATCTAGAATCTATACACGAAGAGGATAATATATCAAAATATTCAACTATAATTCAAGGAGATTGTTGGACAAATAACATGATGTACATAATTAAGGTAATATAATGTAAAGTATAAAATATTAATTAATATTTTAAAAAAAACTATATAATCTTCCTCCGATAAAAATAAATACTATAAATAAACAAATTTTCTTCAAATTGCTATCAATGGAAAGTCTGCTTCGTTTCACCACTAAGCCTCGTTCTTTTTTACCCTACTTTATGTTAGTTAATGAACACGGCTTCGTATTTTTTTGGCGATGAAACGAGCCAGCCTTTTGGTTACAAATATTATATATTATTACTAGTACAAGGGCATCTCGTGGCTCTTGGGGCACATTAAGTTCCGCCTATGCATTGAACCCATCCCATTTACACCCAATACCCGGCCATACCCAGGTGGATGAGATCGGACCATGTTTGATTAAATCAGTAGAGTCTTATATTAATCAGCCCAAAGTACAAACTTTCAAGGTAATTAAGTATATTGATATTCACTTATTTTCTTTTACAGGATGACCAACCTATAAACATAATGATGCTGGACTACCAAATAACCAGAATAGCTACACCTGCAACAGACATCCTTTACTTCATTTTAAACTGTACAGATTACGATGCTAGACATCAACACTACTATAATTGGTTAGATCATTACCATGAATCTTTAGCAAATTTTCTGAAATATTTTAACTTAGAAGCTGTAGAAGTGTATCCTAGAGAACAATTTGATGATGATTTAAAGAGAAATGGTAAAGCCTCCTTTGGTATGGCTATGATGCTTAGTAATATTATGGTAAGAGAACCTGAAGATATTATTGATTTTAAAGAAGCAGATGCTTTTTCATCACCAGAAGCTTTTAGTGTAACTGAAATGAGGGATGTTATTCTACAAAGATATAATAAAAGAGTTAAAGGATTAATTATGAGTTGCATTGAGTATAATTATATTTAAATACCAAATTATGTTTTCATTTATAATCGATTTACATAGGTAATAGAAAAATAATTATAAACTTGGGAAAACATCTATAACATAAACAAAATGAAAACTAAAAATTAGTGTAATCTTATAGTATTTTTGCCTTTTATATTTTTTTATTTAAAAAAAGGTGTTATTATTTAGCTGAAACGTTTAGGTAAGTTTATAAATGTACAGATATCGAATAAAAATAATGAGTAATGCAAATTCTTTGTCTTTCAAAACGGCATCCTTTAGCAGGCAAAGAGCTAGCGACCACTGCAGTTAAATAACAATGTGTGTATTGTATGTAATAATCGATACCTTTCGTGGACTTTGTAGGTCTGGTTCCTACACTAGATAGTTACATCGCCGGACTAGAATTACAAAAACAAAACTATTATTATATATTTATATTTTATTACCATTAAATAGAGTACTTAATAAAATTTAACCACTTGATAGAAAATTAAGTTCCCACTTCATCTTCATGCCGGGTCCACTTTTCCGCAATTGGCCAGGAAGTTTGGCCTTTTTGTGTAATGTAAACAGCGGGCTACTCTAGCCAGCCCAGCTCCTTCCAGAAGGCAGCAAGAAGTCGGTCTCAAGGAGCGACCTTGGTGTTCCGAGGATTTCCGCCTGTTGTGAAGCCATCCCGGTGCAGTGAAGCAGTACGTGGGTTGGTGTTTCTTGGGTTTCCATGCATCGTCTACATAAAGGACTGTTGGTGATACCTATAAGGGTAAGGTGTCTGTTTAATGGAAAGTGTCCGGTCAAAATACCCACCACCATCCTTAGGTTACCTCTGTTGAGACTACGGTCTCGAGCTAGGCGCGGGCCTGGTTTGGTGACCGCCTCTCTCACCTGTCTGCAGATCTTTAAATTGGCCCAATACTTACAGTGATGGTTGTGGATGTTATCTCGCAGCTTAAGTTGCCACTTTTCCGTTTACCTAATTTTCTAACTTATTCTGTCCATTGGTGGCATGAGTTCATTTGTGTTTTTTTTATTTATTTGGGGTGGCTCCTAGCCGGCTCTGCCCGGCTGTGTAATGCTCGTCTCTTTAGAAATCTGCTGAATCTGAGCAGGTTTCAGTTTCGAATGTTGATTGATCCGAATGTCGTGGTAATTAATTTTTCACGGTTTTTATAACAAGCATCTATTTATAATGAGTGTTACAGATAGATCCTTATGTAGAGCGTGCATGGAGGCTTAGGAAACGGCTGAACGGGTATTGCTGGAGTGCGACGGAGTAGACCCCTATTGGCCTAAATATATTCTAGTCCAGGTCGCTTCATGAAGCCCTTCTGGGGTTCATGGAGAACCTGAGGGGTAACCATCGTCTCCGATACTGTGAGTTCTCGTTCGAGTTGAGATCAAAATGACGTCAATTCATACAAAAATATTTCCAAAATTCATAATATTATATATATTTTTTGTTATTATTTAGGTACTCAAACTAGTTATGCAGTGGTCAATTCAAACAACGATGTTTCACTTTTCGTTGAACCAAAAACACCGTTCTTAATCTCAATTCGAACGAGATCTCACGGTTTCGAAAGTCGGTGGTTACCCTGCTGGACTGGCAGGAATAGTAGTGCTGCTGCCCTTTCCATTTCATGAAATAGGCTCTTAAATGAATGAATAAAAAATATTTATTGCACAGAAGCTTAATATAACTTAACATAGACGAGATTAATGCTTTAGGCATTACCTACCAGCTAACCTTAGCTAGCTCTTGGACATCGAGTTGCGGAAAACTATTATATTTTATCACATAAAATCGTCTACCCAGGTGGGCAATTCTCGCGCTTTCGACATTCAACTCGGTTCGAATTTTTAAACTTAATATGTCATTTTTCGTTCAATATTTATATATTTATTATTAATTAATTAATATTTATTATTTATTTCGTTTCATTTTCGATGTTTTTGAACGAAAAATTACATAATATGTCATTTTTGGTTCAAAAATATCGAATCGAGATGAATGTCGAAAGCGCGAGAAATGCCCCCCAGAACCTATTGGGTATATATGTTTTCGCTGACGATTAGAGCGGAGTTATATATAATTAAAATACGACACTACGTCAAGAGACGGTAGTTTTTGAATTCAAACCAATTGCACTACGTCAGCCGACGACGTTTTTGAATAGCATTTCTATGAAGTAGATTATTGACTGCCGTATTGTAAGCCTTGCTGCTTTACCTACTGCCGTATTAAGAGGTTTCTTTCCGCCGCGCCTGCGTGTGTCCTTAAGGCACACATATGCAGTGTTTAAATAAATGGCTTTCTAAATATTAAAAAAAAAACAACAATATATCAACAACTTTTATTTAACCTATGTATTTGACGTATATATCTTAAACAAATAAATGATTTATATTTATTTCATCGAAAAAGAATTATCTTAATCATTTGTTAATAAACTAATAGAGGAAAATAAAACAAATATTATTATATAAGAACCTAAACTTATTTGTAAATATACTAAAATTCACATAGAAGAAGTAAATGCCACCAGTGGTGGCGATTGGGACAAAATTCGTATTGATTGGCGCATGGGTAAAATGTAAGAGGTAATAATATAAAAATATTATCCTATATCTTATAAATTAAACGGTAGTTGGTATACTGAAATAGTTATATAATTTTATTTCATTTCATTTATTCATTAAAATCATGGTATAATATACCTATATACAACTTTCGATCATATAACTAAATATATAATTCTATATACCGTGGTAAGTTGTAAATAATAAATAGTTATTCCACCACCTCCTCCACCAGTGGTGGCGTATGGGAATAATCGAGATATTTCATAGTACATTCCAAATTACATATATTTAAATTTTAATTTGCTAAGATTTGTAACTAAATATTGTTATATAATGTTATTAATAAAGTTAGTTCGTTTAAATTCAGTACGAAATAAACGTGGTTACGTGTAGAGGGATTCTGCATTCAAATTAATTTAATAACAAGACCAACTTTCACTAAAATGCATACAAGTTTAGAAATCCTTTGACATTTAGTTCTGATTGTAACAAAAGTTGTACAACAATTAATTTTGGGGCTGCCATTAATAAGCAAAATAAGAGTAAAATAGCAGGAAAGTTTTATGTGTAACAGGGCCCGATTCTATAATCAATGCGATGATAAAATAATAAAGAATAGCGCAAATAATTTTAAATATCAAAACTGTTTATTTTGTGTTTATTTATTTATTTAACACTTTATTTATTACAAAAGGGCGGACTTAATGCCTCTAGGCATTGTCTACCAGTCAACCACCAGGTAATTTAGGAATAATCAGGTAGTTGTCAAAAATGAGAGTTTACAACAAGTTATTATCATTAGAGAGATAACAAGCAGTTTATATATAAAATCCAACATACACACAATATATACATACATATATTACATACCTTCCCACAACAAATAGCAAAATGATTATGATAAAAATACACATAGACAAACAATTAACACAACTTATGGATATAATCATGAAGCTAAAAAAACGCGCGAAGCGGCGCGCGGACGGGCACGAATTTACCTTCATGGATATAATAGACAAATAATAAAACATTAATATTGTAAAACATAATCTTCAATATAATAATTTATTAAGCAACACAAAATATATTTAAATTTGAATCTAATCAACTTTAACCCCGACTAGGTACCTGCGCAGTAGATTTTTGAAAATTGGTCTGTTTGGGGCCTGCCGTATAGACTGAGGAAGATCATTCCAGAACTTCCCAGCTATTACAGTGAAAGAGTTTGCTACAAAGTCGGTACTGTGTGACGGAGTAGCAAGAGTAAGGTTGTCAGAGGAGCGAAGTGACCTACAGTGGGTAGAACCAAGAAAAGAAAATCTGCTTTAAAGATAGGAGGGGGTGTAAGGTTCATAAAGGATAGAAAAAAGAAAACATAGGGTCCTGAATTTACGTCGTTCAGTCAGAGTTAGCCACTTTATTTTTTGTCTGTATTCTGAAACATGATCGTATTTTCGTAGATTAAAGATAAACCGAATGCAGCTGTTTAATAATCTTTCCAATTTTTCAGACTGGTCCCTAGTAATTAACTAGTTTACTATGTAATGTGCGATCCAATTGAAATTTAATTAGTTTTTACATATTTTAATGGTTTTACTTGATTTTGCTTTATTTTATTTGGTGATTTGAAGGTATTTTACTGAGAGTAGTAAGTATACATGGTGACATTGAAAGGTTGTGGCTAATATGAGGTTCTATTGATCAAATCGAACAATTTTACCCATGGAACCATGTGTCGCAAATGAATAAAAATATTCCCTACTAACAAGCTACGATAATGTTAAAATGACCTATTTGTATGGAGCAGTCAAATATTTTTTTTATTGGAAACTCTAATTAAAATTAAATGAAGATTAAATGTAAAATTACCAATTTGTATGGGTAAGCCAAACATTTTTTTCAGTTGCGATACATGGTTCCATGGGAAAAGTTGTTTTTTTGATCAGTAGAACCTCATCTTAGCCCAAAGTACAACCTTTAAAATTCATCCTGTATATATAAATTATTAAATATTTTTGTCTAAAAACATGACCGAATAATTATTTATTATTTACAACTTACCACGGTATATAGAATTATATACCTACTACCGTTTAATTTATAATAAAATAGGATAATATTATCATATTATTACCTCTTACTTCGTTTTCGCTTAACGTTCTTTCTAGCTAGATATACGGTGGCCTAGTTGGTTAGACCTTGGACTCAACAACACTAAGGTCCCTGGTTCGAATCCCGGTGTGTACCAATGAGTTTTTAATTTAAAAAAAAAATGTACATTTGTTTGACAACACCACTATAGTGCCTCGGAGAGCACGTTAAGCTGTCGGTCCCGGTTTCACTATACCAACTTGTGAAACTGTTTATAGATGGGTTATTGAGTCTATTCAAAACATCGCGACGAGCTAGCCACTTGTTCGGTGTATACTCATACCATCGGCTACGACGAGGTGGGATTAAAAACTCCACCGCTGGGTACCCTGGGGCCGTCTAGGCGGTCTCGGGCGCCGTAAGGCACCCGTGATGATATGTATGTATGTATGTTCTTTCTAGCTTGTTTCTTTTTGTTTGGTTCCTAAGAGCCATTCCGTGATGTTTTTTTTATTTTTATTATTAGTATATTAGTTCGTTAGAGTAGCTATGCATTTAATAAATTCGTAACGTTTGTTTTATCTGTATTTGAACGCGAAACTACCAGTTTAAATAAAAAAATATACCTATTTGCAGTTATGCAAGTACAAACCTAGAGCTTAATCTGTGACCAGCTGCCATATTCTGTTTCTTTTAAAGGTAACGTTAGATTGTCAAAATAACAAAATCCTTTCACCACCATGTGCCACCACACGGAATGTTCAAAACTGTCAAAGCACCTGTAACCCAGTGTGAGTTTACTAACAATTACTTTGGGTTTGACTTAACTAAAATTTGTATGGAAAATGGTTCAGCGCTCCAAGCGGAAATTTTGAGAACTAGAAATGCGGTCGTGTGATTGGTGAAAATGTTAACGCCGTAGTATAGTTAACTCGAAAGTAAACGTTAAAAAACTCACACTATGGCTACTGTAATACAAGTGAATAACGTACCTTTCGTTAACGCCTTTTTAGTTATTGTTGTTGCTGATTGTTTAATGTCATTTATAAAGGAATTCGTTATTTTGACAAGCTAATGTTTCCGTTATAAGAAACAGAGGCTCTACCATGCGTTTGCGCATTGTAGAAACGTAACGTATTCATTTACGTATACGTGAGCAACAACCAATAGGATCGCTTTATTTTTAGTAACAGGATTGATGAATAAAGCGATCCTATTGGTTGTTGCTCACGTATACGTATACAAATACGTTACGTTTCTACAATGCGCAAACCCATGGTAGAGCCTCAGAATTTGGTAGCTGGGGTGCGATTTTTGAATATCAGCGGATCAATAAATATCGGCAATGTCAAATTTGTTATCAATTTCTCTGAGCAATGTGTAAAAATCTACATAAAAAAACTTATAATAACATCAAGGAATGGTTCTTAGGAGCCAAACAAAAAGAAAAAAGCTAAGATATTAGAAAATTTAAAGTCAATTTCAAATTTCGATGGTTGAGCGAGCCAGCAAACGCCTGAAAAATAAAATTAAAAGGGTTTTTTTATCAAGTAAATAAGGTTAAATAGAATTATAATTGAAAAATATATAATAGTTTTAAACTTTGGAGATTTATTAATTCTTTTAAATGAGACTTGTGGCGATTCCTGTTCCATGTATTCAATGTTGATACCTACTATATATATTTTTTTTTAATTTATAAAATTAAATAACAGTAATTAAAATCTAAATATTAAAATTAAAGCTAAAATAAACAATTTAAATATATAATTAGTAACAAAAATGAAATAAACCTACCTATAAAAAAAATACGGATTCTAAAACTGTCTCGTGTGCCATAGTGCCGAGGACATTTGCGGCGTTTCCTCTCTGAATAGACTTGTTGAGGAAAAAACGCCGCCGCCCTCGGGTCACTCGAAACGTGGACCAATCTAATGCTTTTATAATTTTTTTTCGCATTCGATGACCATGGTCCTTACGTTTCCACTTTAAACGCCGCAAATATGTGGTCTGTGGCTAGCGACGAATATTTGCGGCGTTTGAGTGTTTGCGCCTGCCTGTTCGGCTACTGCGCCGGCTCTTTGAGCAGTCCGTTGTAAGTGGGACGGAGTCAAAGTGTCACACAGGTCGCGTCCCATACTAGGGTCTGCCCAAGAGACCACGACACCAGATTATTTATTTTATTTATAAATGTAATTTAAAAACAATAATATATTAAAAAAAACACCAAATACAAATATCTGTATTTGGAGTGTTTTTAGATAAAAATAAATAAATACCATCACGGGTGCCTATTTGGTCCCGAGAACCGTTTAAACGGCCTCAAGGTACCCAGCGGAGGGATTTAATATTTCGCCGATGGTATTCGGAGGCAACACCTAACAAGTGGCGAGCTTGTTGCGGTGTTTATGATGAAATAGCCTCGTTGTATAAAGTGTTTTTAGATACCTAGTTATAATTTTTATTATTTACTTAAATTGTATTAAGTGTAAAATATTTATTACTTAATATTAAGTATTTTATTATTTAAATTATATCCAGCCCTATATATTATTTTAATATACCCAACTTTTTTTATCGAAAAGGGTTTTTCTCTGGTTGATACCTCGTACGGACCGTTTTTTCGGCCTATTTTTGGTTTTTCCGTTTTCTATCTCTCTATCTGGGGTTTTGAATGTCAGCGATAATATCACCAGTGAGAATATCACCGATGACTAGGAGATCACGATTTTTCAAAAGTCGTATTTTTTTAAGTCATATGTGTGGTACCAACTTACAAATAATTTCTCATTCGCAAGAGCTACTTGCGTTTCGTTACACGAAGAAAATATTGTTTGTCGTTCAATATGTCATTCTTATTTCTCATAATAATTGACATGACTATTGTCTATGCTAAATCATAAAAACTCAATGGTGGAACGGAACTTAAGATACTTTATCTGTGATAATATCTGTTATCGGTGACTATTTACGAGTGGTAGGAGCCACTCGTACTGATATCATAGGTATGACATTTTAGTCACCCGAAATTATTCAAAAAATTCAAACTTTAGAAATCTATGAGTATTTTGGCATTTCAGTGATATTTAGTATTTAGTCATGTGCTGACATTCAAAAATCGTGCCCCTGTTCTCTGAACTTAACTTCATCTAAATTGGTTCATCGGTTTAGGCGTGAAAACGTAAAAAAACAAATAAAAAAGTTACTTTTGGCATTTATAATTAAGTTATTAGGTTTATTTTATTACAATTTTTATTTTTTATACTATTTTTTCCCGAATAAATGATTATCTCTAATATAGATATAATATAACCCTCTCATGCATAGTATTATGCATAATATGCATAGATGGATTATTTTTAGTTTTCTAGTTTATTTATTGTCAGATTTTCGTTGTAGCCATTTAGGTATTAATTAAAATTATTTAAAAAATACTGCCTGTATGTTTTTCAAAGTTTTTTTGACATTTTGGTAAAAAAAAAAATTCTACCCATAGACCTTGCCGCCTAAAATAATTATACCGTTTCGTTCATTTTGTTAAGACATACAATAAAATAAAATTAAACATTACAGATATGTATGAAGCCGCAAACAGCTCTTTATCTTATCTCATAAATACAAAACCAGACGGATAAGAATTTTAATATACAACGCAATGGCTGCTGTATAGTTATTAATAAAATTAAAAATGTTACGTGTAACTAAACCATGTATATAGGTTATCTAAATATAGTGCCATCTCTGTCGATCGGACCGGTTGTAAACCAAGGACAAAATACAAATATACGCAGAAATTGTCGAAGTCAATAGTCGGGTGGTAAAAGTTAAACATACAGATAAGCTCTAAATACGAATTAAATTTAAAACTAATTTAGACGTTTTTGTATTATTTAAAACTACTGTTGCTATAATAACATTTATTGTAATTACGCTTATAGACATATCTATCTTATCACAATGCATGATAGATAACGCTGTACATTCAAATAAGACAAAGAGCCGCTTATTTCATAATATAATTCAGACTAGCAACATGAAAATTAAATTTGAAGGTGATATTAAGGCATTGACACCGGAAACAGAAGATATTTGTAGAAAAACACTTCAAGATAAAGGATTTACTAATTGTAAAGTTAGAGTTGAGGCAGTTTGCAAAAAAGGTGACAATTATGGAGCTAATGTTAAGAGATTCATTGTACAGCAAGATGGTGTGAATAATGGAGCCATTTTTAAAATGGTTTGTAAACTGGCACCAATAAATGAACAGGTTAGAAAAATTATCGGTACAGAAACTGCTTTTAGAAATGAAATTATTGTATATGACAAGCTTTTTCCTAAATACGATGAATTACAAGATCAAGCTAATATACCAGATACAGAGAGATTTAAATATCCCAAGTGTTATGCTGTATATGGTCAACCTCCAATTGAAATAATATTACTGGAAGATGTTGAAGAATTGGGATTTTATCCACTAGGTAGAACGAAAGTTTTATCAGACGAACAAGTCAAAGTTACGATAAAGGATTTAGCAAAACTACATGCATTATCATATGTATTAAAAGTGAAGCATCCAGCCTTTTATGATAATATTAAAAGAGAATTAATTAATTTAGCAATTAGAGCTGAATTCGAAGATTATTTAGTAACATGTGAAGAGGACACACAAAATATGTTAAGAAATGAAGTGTATAAGAAGCGTGTTAAGGGTCTCGTTGCTAATGTAGTTAAATCAGCAAAAGTATTGCACGATTATGACTTTACGGCAGAGTGTTCAGCAATCATACAAGGAGACTCTTGGACTAATAATATGATGTATAGAATCCAAGTGAGTTTTTTTTTAATTGAAGAAACTTTTTTTTTATGACTTGTATGACTAGTATTGCTTTGTATGAGTTTTTTATATACTATAAATTTAGTTTAATGCCCTAGTTTATCAATTACAATCAAGTACACATGTAAAGACCGTCAAGTGACCTAGTCATGTTTCGGTTTTAGTCTGTCGGTTCACTGTTTTCCAGAGAATACTGCAACGATTTTTTGTCGAGGTAGTAGATTCATTTCATGGTGCGGTTGCGAAACGAGCGATCGATTTGACGATAAAGCAGAAAGGACTCATAATGCAAAAATACGTCTTTGTCGCCACCCATTTCGTAACCGCATTATTTTACCGGCATAGTAGAAGCGATTAATATTGTTAAACAACTATGTATTGATCGGACCCCATTCATAAGCTTTGCAGTTCTGCTTTAGCATCAGGTAGATACAAAGTCACATGACGTGTTTCAATAAAATAAAATAAAACAGCCGAAAACAACTATTTTCAATAGCGGTATCATTTAGTTGGTAATAAAAAAAAACTATAAAATCATATTATATTTTAATCATTCCAAAAAAAAATTAACTTCCTTATACAAATTAATTAGGAAAAATTAAGAAAGTTCCAGCTATTATTCATTCGATTTAATTGGCGAAATTGAAGGACTGAATTGTGTTTTTTTTTTCAGGACGCTAAGCCCATAAGTATAAGGATGTTGGATTTCCAAATAACAAGAATTGCCACACCACCTACTGACGTATTTTACTTCATTCTAAACTGCTCTGATTATGACACTAAACGCAAACACTATAACGATTGGTTGGACTATTATTATAATTGCTTTACTAAGTTTCTTTTATATTTTGATATGGAGTCTAATAAAGTTTACTCAAGAGATTTGTTTGATAAAGATTTAAAAAGAACTGCGCCATCAAGCATAGGTTTAACCATAATGCTTAGTAAACTTGTGGTTAGGGAGCCGGAAGATATTACTGATTATAAAGAATCAGGTGTTTTTCCGAAAACATTTAATGCTCCTAAAATCAGAGATGTTGTTATTGAAAGATTTAATGAAAAGGTAGAGGGTATAATAAAGTATTGTATAGAACTTGAATTAATTTAGTAACAATAATAAGTATATAATTATTTATACTAAAAATTAATGTTAATCATATCATAAACCTTATAAAAATATTTCAATAGACAATTTTATTATTATATAACTTTATAGAACATTTAAATGTAACCAAATTCGATACAACTCTTAGTTATTTCTTGTAATCTTTTATCATATCTTTCACGAACTATTTGTCTCATACCACTTATACTAAATGCATCAGTTGTTGTTGTTCCTTGTTCATCATCCATATCTGTTACATCGTCAGATTCTCTCACTAACAAATTTGTAAGCAATATAGCAATAGCAAAACTATTTTTTGAATTTTCTCGTAAATCCTCTTCAAATTTCTCCCTTGGATAAACATCGTTTGCATTTAAACCAAACTTTGACAAATAATCACTAAGATTCTCGTAGTAATATTCTATCCATTCGTAGAAATATATTTTTCTTGTATCGTAGTCTGTACAGTTGAATATAAAGTAGAAAATATCTGATGCAGGCGATGCTATTCTTACAATTTGATAATCTAGCATCATGAAGTCAACGATTTTACTATCCTGTAAAAGAAAATAAGTCAAACTGTTTAATTAAACATTAATTAAAACGAATTTAAATATTAATGAAAAACTTATAATAATAAAAATGAAAATATAAAAAAAAATATAATACACTATTATTTAAAGGACAATTAGTAGTGTTACCTTTATTTTAAACATCATATTATTAGTCCAACAGTCTCCTTGGACAATAGTGGAATATTGAGAATTCATATCATTATTATGTATTTCATATGAAGTTTTTGGTAAATTACTTAATATACCATTAATTCTGATTTTATATTCTTCATTCTTTAATAGACTAAGTGATTCTTTCTCTAACTGGCAAGTGTATTCTTTCATATCTTTATTCTTTGCACTTTCATACCATATATTTTCTAAACTGTTCTTCATTTTATTATAAAATTCGGGACATTTTACACTCAACACATATGACAATGCATGAAATTTTGCAAGATCTTTCATAGCCATTTTAGCTTCTTCGTTTGTTAGAGATATAAATCGATTTAACACTTTAAAATCAGATTCACACATATCTTCAAGTAAAACAGCTTCACATGGAGCTTCGGTAAAAGTGCCATAACAAATCGGATGTTTTAATCTATTTTCGACTGAAATATTTGCTTCATCCTGAAGCTCTTTATATTTTGGAAACAGTTTAGTATAGACAATAATTTCATTTTTGAAAGCGATATTGGCATTCATCATTTCTCTAGTATAACCTTCGGCTGGTGCAAGTTTCACTATCATCTTAAATTCTTTATTGTCGTTAACACCAGGTTGTAGTGCAATAAATCTTTTAACATTAGCTATATAATTATCACCTTTTTTCCCGACAACTTCAACGCGTACTACACAATTTGTGAAACCTTTTTTTTGTAATGCTTCTCTACACACTTCCTCGGTCTTTTCCGTCAATCCTGTTAGGTCACCATCAAAACTTATACCCATTATTATATCGTCACTGTGTGCTTGTGTAAATAAACTGTTTTTTAGTATACGTTTTGTTTTATAAAACTGTCTTATCTATTGACTTGAATAGATCTGATTGTGGCATAACAAGGAGTTATCAATTTTCCATACAGGTCTTATCGTTACGTTATGAATTCGCTTACTATTTAGGTATATACTTATGTATCATCACGGGTGTCTTACGGCGCCCGAGACCGCCTAGACGGCCCCAGGGTACACAGCGGAGCGGTTTTAATCCCACCTCGTCGTAGCCGATGGTATGAGTTTACACCGAACAAGTTGCTAGCTCGTTGCAATGTTTTGAATAGACTCAATAACCCATCTATAAACAGTTTCACTAGTTGGTATAGTGAAACCGGGACCGACAGCTTAACGTGCTCTCCGAGGCAGTATAGTGGTGTTGTCAAACAAATGTACATATTTTTTTAAATTAAAAACTCATTGGTACACACCGGGATTCGGACCAGGGACCTAAGTGTTTTTAAGTCCAAGGTCTAACCAACTAGGCCACTACGTATTTTTATATTAAATCAATTATTAAAACAAAACTGAATTATAATAATATACCTAATTAATTATCTAATTAGCACTTAATAATAAACAATATTTTAATTTACAGAGAAACTTTTATTCTGTCACATAAAATAAATTTGGTTTTAAATAAAAAAAAAACTGATGAACAGCTGTTCACGTTTAACTACCGAGAAGCACTGGTTAAACATTTTTTATACATATTTTTAATATTATAAAAACAGGAAGGTTACGACCTTGTAAAGTCAAATAATGCGTAATACTAGGTATTTATTCAACTCATAGCGTCACGACACGACCTTGTATCTACCAGATGGTAAGCAGACCTACAAAGTCCATGAACGAGATCGATAAATACATTGTTCACAGCATTGATTGCTCCCATTAAAGATGCGGTTACAAAACAGGCGGCAACAAAGGAGAATTTGCATTACTGGTATAATTTAACAGCCTTGCTGCTTTATCATAAAATCGACTGTTCGTTTCGTAACAAACCTAAGACTAAACTTAAACTACCGACCTAGACCACTTGATAATTCTCTTATTATTGGAGCATGACTCTATACTAACTTGTGGTAAACATAAGATCAATGGTTCATTGGGAATGAGGTGTGTATAGGCCGGTACTTATTCTTACAGTGTCGTACATGAGTCGTTATAAAACATTTTATAGGCACCGATCATATAGGCGTAATAAACGCGCCTGTATGATCAGTGCATGGGTCTGGAGGAAGCTAGGGAAGTATGTAAAGATCGTGCGAAGTGGCGTGTACATTGCTCTCTGCTTAATAGGGATACAGACGCGATGTATGTCTGTTAAAATAACTTCGTCTGAGAATTTTAGCATCCAATCTTTAATAAATTTTACCCTACTTATTAAATTAAACATTTTTTGTTATAAATTTTGCAGTAAATAGACTTGCAGAGGTGAGCTAGCTAACACGATGGAGAGTGCCAAATGTCATGCCAGCAATTTTGCAACTTTAATAAAAGGCCGCCAGGTGGCGTGACTGATGGCCTTACTACTGTGGTCTGACATGTGAAATGTGTTAGCGAAATACTGAATATTATATTTTAAAAAGTTTTGCGGAAAAGCATTTCGTTTTACTAAGCCTGGTCTGGTTGTTTTGATATTGATACATTAGGAAGTTAATGCTGCTTGAAATAGGTACTTACTTTTAATTGGAGCACGGCATGTGGCCTTGTATTTACCTGATGGTAAGTAGCCCTACAAAGCCACTGAATAGGGTCGATCAATAGATTATTGTTTAACAATATTGATCGCTCCCACTATGCCGGCGGCGATAAAGACTAATTTGTGTTACGAGTCTATTTTAATATCCTGGCTACGTTATCGTCAAATTAATTGCCTGTTTCGTAACTACACCCTAAAAGGAGACTACCACTTCAATAAGAAATCGATGCAGTAGTTGGTGAACCCACAGACTAAAACCGAAACATGGTATGGTCGACCTAGCTATGTTATAAAGGCCTCACCTAAAAAGAGGTACGATTGTATGTATGTATCATCACGGGTGCCTTACGGCGCCCGAGACCGCCTAGACGGCCCCAGGGTACCCAGCGGAGGGGTTTTAATGCCACCTCGTCGTAGCCGATGGTATGAGTCTACACCGAACAAGTGGCTAGCTCGTTGCGATGTTTTGAATAGACTCAATAACCCATCTATAACCAGTTTCATAAGTTGGTTTAGTGAAACCGGGACCGACAGCTTAACGTGCTATCCGAGGCACTATAGTGGTGTTGTCAAAAAAATGTACATAATTTTTTTAATAAAAAAATCATTGGTACACACCGGGATTCGAAAGTACGATTGTACACCTTTATGTAATCTGCAAAAGATATAGGTACATAATTAATTAAACAAAAATATAATAAAATATACCTACCTATAAAAATAAAAATAATTAATTATTAACTATTTTAAAAATTACACCTTTATTAAAATCGAACC
This sequence comes from Monopis laevigella, assembly GCA_947458855.1. Lineage (NCBI taxonomy): Eukaryota > Metazoa > Arthropoda > Insecta > Lepidoptera > Tineidae > Monopis > Monopis laevigella. The sequence continues at coordinate 4,455,111 of OX381594.1, read as the reverse complement.
ACTATTATTATTGAGAACCTTGTGGTGATTATACTTTTTTTATAGGAGCACGGCTTGCGACTATAAAAATGCCTGCGACTATAAAAGTCCATGAATGGAGTCGATAAAAACCTCGTTATTTAATAACAACAGTTGTCGCTCGCTCTTCTTTTGTATGGTTTTAATCTTTGGGTTCGCCTGTTTTTAGGAGACTATATGGCATCGTTTTTTTGAGGTATTCTTCTTTCGGGGGCGGTTACGAAACGGGCGTTTGATTTAACGATAAACCAGCGAGGATATTATTAAAATAGACTTGTAATGCAGAATCGTACTTGTTGCCGCCCATTTCGTAACCGCATCATTTAGCCGGCATAGTGGAAACGATCAATATTATTAAACAACAATTGATTGACCCCATTCATGGATTTTGTAGGCCTGCTTGCCATCATGTAGATACAGAGACTGATATGAGCCTCTATTAATCAAATGATAAAACTTTTCCAATGGAAACATGTGTCGCAAATGACAAAATAAAAGGCCGCCTCCGTAGACTAGTTGTTGCGCCTTTGGCGTTGTAACCGGAGGTCGTGGGTTCGATTCCCATCCATGGCAACAAATATTAGTGCGTTTTTTACTGTACAATTTGTCATGGTCTGGGTGTTTATAAAATATAATATGTATTATATTTTATAAAACGAACGAGCCTAGAGCTTAGTTTGTGACCAGTAAATTGTCCTACATATTATTATTATTATTTCTCTCTATACAAACTAGTAATGTTAAAATTACCACGCGTTTTCCCTTCTTCCTTTAATCTTGAGTCCAAATAAGTTCCTCAAGCAGGCATAGTGGACTCAACCGATTGTAGCAAAATTGCTATTCTTGGTTGAGAACATTTTTGGACTTTACATTGCCTCTTACCTCCAAAAAAAAATGACGTAGTTTTTTTTTCATTTGCAACACATGGTGCCATGGGAAAAGTTTTATCATTTGAGTAGTAGAGCCTCATATCAGTCTCTGTATCTTCTGGATGTTAAGCAAGCCTACAAAGACCATGAATGGGTTCGATCAATCACTTGTTGTTTAATAATAATGATCCTTCCGACTATGCTGGCTAGAAATGCGGTTACGAAATGTAGTAAAATAATTGATCAGTAGAGGCTTCTTATTAAGTATAACCTTCCAAAGTCACCACAAATATGTTTCCTACAGAAAAATTGTTCAGCAAACAGTCAGTATTTATAAGCTGCAGCTACGCTAAACCACGCTTAAACAAATACGATTTAAGCGGAAAAATAGGTCATCTGCAAAAAGCTCTAACAGTCATAAGTTAAATTCAGCGGCAAAGAAATGTCTACAACGTGGTGAGTATATTTTGATTTTTGGGAGCTCCAAGCTTTGGGCCAAAGCCTCTTGTAAAAGCTTACTGCAATGCTACGGCTGCCATACACTACATTGTTATTTTTTAATATTCCGTTATTGTTTTTATTCAATATATATATTTTTTTAATAATAATTACGGCTATATATAAATTTATTTAGATTACTAGAGCATAATATGTACAAGAAACCATTAAATTTTTTTCGCGTATAGAAACAATAAAAAGAAACAAGCAAAGGTAAAATCAATAAAAAACATAAACATTTATCAATTAATAATTCTATACAAAGTTACTACTTAATATCAAAGAAACAAGACAAAACATCACACTAATACAACAATGCTAAAGGTATAAAGGTGACATGATGACTTTAAAAAGGCAATAGAGTAGAATAATAATAGACTTGTACAGTAAGCTGGTGACAGATTTTTTTTTTTTTTTTTTAGAGTCTGCTAATTATTAGGGACGTATTTACTAAACAACAGAAAAATTTATTAAATAAGATTATATATGCATTAATGTATGGTTAAACATTACAATTAGTTTGTAAAAAGAAACGTTTCAAGACCACAGTCTGCCAATTATTTAAATAAAAGGCCAGACCGTTCGATATTTGTAGTAAATGTCGTCACACGAATTTCATGTTTTTTTGACCCCCCATCGTCCTTGTCACAGCTGGTCACATGTGACAACCGCCACTCTCCCTAGTATGACGTCAAATATTTTTTTGAAAAAAAAAGCTTTTAGTTAATAGGAAATTCAAATTTCGGTAGTTCAAATAAGTTTTTAGCAATTCTATCTATATATATACACGGTGAATTTGAATGGGCGTACTTTGGGCTAACATGATGTTGTACTGATCAAATCGAATAACTTTTCCCATGGAACCATCATCATCATGTCGCAAATAAAAAAAAATTTGGCTTCCCCATACAAATTGGTCATTTTAACATTACTAATTTGTATGGAGAAGGCAATTTTTATTTTTATTTGCCACACATGGTTCCATAGAAAAAGTTGTTCGATTTGATCAGCTGAACCTCATATTAGCCCAAAGTACATCTTTTCAAAGTCACCATATATAACTCAAAGGTGACTGACTGACTGACTGACATAGTGATCTATCAACGCACAGCCCAAACCACTGGACAGATCGGGCTGAAATTTGGCATGCAGGTAGATGTTACGGCATCCGCTAAGAAAGGATTTTGATAAATTCTACCCCCAAGGGGATAAAATAGGGGATGAAATTTTGTATGATAAAAAAATAACTATTCCACGCGGACGAAGTCGCGAGCACAGCTAGTTATTATAAATATTTTTTTGTTCAACCAAGAATAGCAATTTTGCTACAATTGGTTGAGTCTACTATGTCTGCTTGAGGAACTTGTTCACGCCTCGCTTAAAGACTCAAGATTAAAGGAGGAGGGAAAACGCATTCAGGCAAGGCATTCCACTTTTCGTTCGACATATATAAGGATCGCCAAATATTTAAGTTTGTAGTTTAAATATTTAAGAGCTTGTCTTCCACCGTATGGGAATGCATTTTGATTGATACCAGTAGCGTATACTTAGTACGGAAACGAAATGGAGAATATTGTATTAAAAGATTATCCGGGACTGGCATCATCGCTAAGCGACCAAAGTCCCTAAATTAATATTTTAAAAAAAAATTTGGTCGTAGTTAAATTATTATTTTTATGTTGGTACCTACGTAAAAATCTTGTACTTGCACAGTCAACGGCAAGGTAAAGTATATGTTTTTAAAGTAAATTGACCCTTAATACAAAGGCAGAGTTGTTGATATACTACAAATGTCGTCACACGAATTTCATGATTTTTTGACCCACCACCGTCCTTGTCACAGCTGGTCAAATTTGTGTGACAACCGCTCCTCTCCCTAGTATGACGTCAAATATTTTTTTGAAAAAAAAGCTTTTATTTAATAGGTAATTAAAATTTCAGTAGTTCAAATAAGTTTTTAGCAATTCTATTATTATATATTTTTTTTGTTCAACCAAGAATAGTAATTTTGCTACAATTGGTTGAGTCTACTATGTCTGCTTGAGGAACTTTTTCACGCCTCGCTTAAAGACTCAAGATTAAAGGAGGAGGGAAGACGCATTCAGGCAAGGCATTCCACTTTTCGTTCGACATATATAAGAATCGTCAAACATTTAAGTTCTGAGGGTCTACCATATTTACGTATACGTGAGCAACAAATAACCAATAAGATCGTTTTATTCAATCCTGTTACCAAAAATAAAGCGGCCCTATTGGTTGTTGCGCAAACCCATGGTAGAGCCTCTGTTGGGCTTATCTTCCACCGTATGGAATGCATTTTGATACCAGTAGCGTATACTTAGTACAGAAAAGAAATGGAGAATATTGTATTAAAAGATTATACGAGACTGGCATCATCGCTAAGCGACCAAAGTCCCAAAATTAATATAAAAAAAAAAAAAATTGCTTGGAATGAATGGCAGCCTTACATAATGGCGTTTCCTGTGGATAGGTCAGCAAATATTTATATCCGTTGTACATTCTGTAGTTGTAGGTTGCAGTCCTGCACAATATTACTTAAACATTTATTTTTATTCTACTGCAGACTGGATGCGGAATCCTATAGTATGAAGTATGAATAAAAGGGAAGCGAATTTAAGGTTTCGCCAGTCATGTTAACGCCCAAACAAACGTACTCCCAGTGTTACAATTTAACTAGGCTTTTGGTCGTAGTTAAATTATTATTTTTATGTTGGTACCAACGTAAAAAAAATATTTTACTACAAGGTAAAGTACGTTTTTAAAGTAAATTGACCCTTAATACAAAGACAGAGTTGTTGAATGTATAAATACTTTTGTTTATTTAAAAAGAATAAAAAGTTTTTTTCTGATTGAAAATTGAAAAAAAAATGGCAGCAACAGAAAAATTAATATATACAATGACCAAAAAAAATATTATTTTAATTCTACGACAACAGTAGTGGAGAAACACTGGAAGTTCGATAGCTTATTTTATATGGAGAATGCAGTATTCGCGATCGAAACAGGAGTGTTCTTAATTACTTCGTTAAACAACAATGTATTGATCGACCCTATTCATGGACACCTTAGTCTGCTTACCATCAGGTAGATATACCGTGTTCTAGATGTGTGCTCCATTAAATATAAAAAGGGTGCTGTAATTGTCGAAAGAATTAATTTAATTTAAAAAAAAAAACATTTTGTTTGACAACACCACTATAGTGCCTCAGAGAGCACGTTAAGGGCTTTGCAGTAAACAATTTAATAATTAAAAAATGTACATTTTGTTTGACAATACCACTATTTCTTAATAGTGCCACGGAGAGCACGTTAAGAGTTCTGCAGTGGTCTTGACGCCCCTACAAACGTACTTCCAATATTACAACTTGGCTGTGAGTCGAAGTTCAATTATTATATTTATATTGATAATTGTACGCAAAAATCTTTCTGTTGTTGGTAATATTTTTGTATTATACTTAATATTATAAAAGTTTCTTTTTCTGATATAAAGTACCAATCACAGTAAGATTCATTTTAATACAGTGACCGACTTCTAATGACACTGCGAAAGCAGTGTCCTTATAAGCTGTCGGTCGTAAGATGCAGTAACACCTCACGAATTTTGTCATTGCTTGTTATCTATCTACTTATACACACTATTTATACACTACTTATAAGCTGTCGGTCGTAAGTTCCAGTAACACCTCACGAATTTTGTCATTGCTTGTTATCTATCTACTTATACACACTATTTATACACTACTTATAAGCTGTCGGTCGTAAGTTCCAGTAACACCTCACGAATTTTGTCATTGCTTGTTATCTATCTACTTATACACACTATTTATACACTACTTATAAGCTGCCGGTCATAAGTTCCAGTAACACCTCACGAATTTTGTCATTGTTTGTTATCTATCTACTTATACACACTATTTATACACTACTTATAAGCTGTCGGTCGTAAGTTCCAGTAACACCTCACGAATTTTGTCATTGCTTGTTATCTATCTACTTATACACACTATTTATACACTACTTATACACCGACAGCTTATAAGGACACTGCGAAAGCAGTGTCCTTATAAGCTGTCGGTCGTAAGTTCCAGTAACACCTCACGAATTTTGTCATTGCTTGTTATCTATCTACTTATACACAGACGCCCTCTTTTAGCTTTCTTCTAATCACTCTTATATGAGTAAAGTTAGAAGTCCTAGTTTCTAATACTAGATGGCAGAGGAGTCTGTTTTATTTTTACTTTTTTCAGTATTTTATATATATGCATTTTAATAAATTCCTTATTAGGATAATCTTATATTATTTTTTTAAAGGTAAAAATGCAATGAAATAATTCTCGTTACTTAATAACAACACTGCAACTATGTTCGCTTAATTTTATATCGCCTCATTGACTTTACAAGATTTATACGAAGAAACCCAAGCTGTTAAGTCATTACCTATACCACAAACTTAGCTATCCAACATTAAAAAATAAACTCACGCAATTCTCTACCTTATTAACTTCCTCACAGAACTTGTATTTTGTTTGTTATTTAATGCGGGATAGGTACAGTGATAAATGTGTACTTGTGGTCACACCTTAGACAATATATCTCTGGGGCATATTAAATTGTTTTCTTGTATATAGCAACACTTTCTTGAGAAATGTTTTCAGAAAAAAGATTTAGAGACTTGGTTTGTAAGTACTTAATGAAATTGAAGTTTTGGTTAGTTAATGATTGTAAAAAAACTGTCTTTTTTTTCTTTTTTTTTTAATTTGTATAATTTTTTACTGCATAAAGTCTTTGGAAGGTTGTACTTTGGGCCAATGAGGCTCTACTGATCAAATTAAACAACTTTTTTCATGGTCCTCCCCCCGAAACCATCGAAATTTACTTAAAATCTACTATTTTGCAAAATACTAAAAATGCCCTAAAATGCCATAACTGTACTTCGCTAAACACTAAACAAGCACTTAACACTTAACACTAAATATACACTGTCCGAACGTGTTTTTTACTAATCGATACACACTAAACAAAGCACTTGCACTAAACACTAATCAAAGTGTATACCCGCCATTATTGTACTTCGCTAAACACTAAACAAGCACTAAACACTGAACACTAAACAGACACTGGCCGAACGTGTTTTTTACTAATCGATACACACTAAACAAAGCACTTGCACTAAACACTAATCAAAGTGTATACCCGCCATTATTGTACTTCGCTAAACACTAAACAAGCACTAAACACTGAACACTAAACAGACACTGGCCGAACGTGTTTTTTACTAATCGATACACACTAAACAAAGCACTTGCACTAAACACTAATCAAAGTGTATACCCGCCATTATTGTACTTCGCTAAACACTAAACAAGCACTAAACACTGAACACTAAACAGACACTGTCCGAACGTGTTTTTTACTAATCGATACACACTAAACAAAGCACTTGCACTAAACACTAATCAAAGTGTATACCCGCCATTATTGTACTTCGCTAAACACTAAACAAGCACTAAACACTGAACACTAAACAGACACTGTCCGAACGTGTTTTTTACTAATACCGCCATTATTGTACTTCGCTACACACTAAACAAAGCACTTGCACTAAACACTAATCAAATTGTATACCTGCCATAAGGCCCTAGCAAAACGAAAAAATAAACAATCCTGGATCCGCCTCTGGAACCATGTGTCTCAAATGACAAAAAAAAAGCATCGTATAAGTTCAAAGTACAACCGTATGTACTTATATCATTTTTACAAGTTACTATGTATATAATTTTTCGTGTCATATTTTCCTTATTTAAATGTAAGTACTAATTCTTTTTATTTTTAAATTTTATATTATCGATCAGAAACCTTTAGAGATAAGAGACTTTTTTGATTATTAATATATCTATATAAACCAACTGATAATACCAAATAGTTTTAAAATAAGCAAACTCATATATTTATTTATTTTATTATAGGAAAACTTACGGCTAGAAAAATTTTCATAATTATGAAATATTTAAGTCTTAAAAGTTAACACAGATAATAAAATTATTGAATCAAAACAGTTATACAAAATTAACTTAAAACCTAAAAAAAAAGGAAATTATAAAATCTAAAGAAAAGTATACAAAATTAAAATAACTAACTAAGCTACAACAACAATATTGAATGATATTCACTATATAGGATGCCCATCGCAGAATAGTCTGGTCATGTATCGTCGCGCAAAAGAAGGTTTGCTACAAAAAAGATCCAAATCAAGACAACTATTGTTAAAGTAATGACATATCAAAGTCAAAAAAAGTCAAAAATATTTATTTCATGTAAACCTTTACAGGTATTTATGCATAGTCAAAAAAAAAAAAAAACTATATTTAGTATAAGGTCTAAGTGTGCGCTTGGTTAGGTAGGCTCTTGCATACATAAAATAATTAGAACCCAAACCGAACACACACCACATAACCAACCAGTGTAAGACTAGGTGGTTAGCTGGTTCCATTGACCTGTACATCGTTATCTGCCATGCAAAGGTGCAACCGTGCCGACCAACCTAACCTAACAGACTATATCTACGCCCCAAATATCCACTATAAGTAATAATTAATATTTGTTAAGATAATATATGGACGACATTATAATTTTTATTTTATTATTATTTTCACTTTTTTTAACTAGAGCATGTTGACTTTCTATATACTTGATGAAGCAAACCATCAATGGGGTCGATAAATAAATTGTCATTTAAAAGTATTGATCGCTCCCACTATGCTGGCTAAATATGATACAGTTACCAAATAGGTGGCAACAAAGACTAATTTCCATTTCAATATTAATTTAATTGCCTCGCGCTGCTTTATATATTAACTGCCCGTTTTGTAATGGCACCTCCTAAAAAACGGTGAACCCACAGACTAAAACCGAAACATAACTAGGTCACTTGACGGTTTTTGCATCTATATGTGCAGTTGTAAAGAAAGCGGTCGGTCGCCTAATGAACCTTCCTCCCATCTATAAAACCTCTTATTGGATATATACGATGTATGCGGTTCTGTAATGGCCTGTTTAAAATTTCAAATAAATAGGATCAGTAATTCTAGATATATTTTATGAATACAGACAAACAGGGTTTCTTTTTTGAAACCGATAAGAATCGAAAACATAGTTTAATAATGGAATAGTTAGACCTAAGTCTAAAACATCTCGCAAGAGGAGATTTTTTTTTTTGAAATAAACCTTTATTTTAGTAACAAACTGAGATATTTTTGGATGCCTTACGCCCGAGACCGTGTAGCGAGGTACCCATAGGACGGCTTTAGGGTACCCACCTCGTCGTAGTCTACACCGAACAACTGGCCAGCTCGTCACAATGTTTTAATAGACTCAATAACCCATCTATAAAAAAAAACACAAATTGGTATAGTGAAATTAGGACCGACAGCTTAATTTCGAGCTTAACGACGGGCATTGGTGTTGTCAAACAAATGTATATTTCAAACTCACCGGGGTTTGAACCCAAAAATTTTAGTGTTTATAAGTGTCCACCGCGTATATTAAAGGTAATAAATTGCCGTTATAAGTAAACCCCTAAGTAATGCATGCTTTGCTAACCAATGGCTGCGGCGCATGCCTTCCCGGCACATCCGTATCAAATATTTGGGGAACATTTTAGGGAGATGAGAGTAATATGGATAAGATAGAAAGTTTGTTTTATTTTATATTTCAACTAAAAATTTTAAGTTATTATTATAAAGAGAAAATTTGGCATTATATGGTGGGTTCAATTTCGAGCCATGGCAAAAAAAAATGTACAGTATTAGTTTTTTTATGTTCTAGGTGTATATAAAATATTTACTTTAATATATTGTTGTTTCTGGTACACATAGCACAAGCCTTGAGCTTAGTTGGTGACCATTGCAATACAAGTGAATTGTCCTACATATTATTATTATTACTATTTTACACATATTGCCCCAGAACTAATCTCTAGGCTTGTACTATATGTACCAGGTATAATGATATTTATTTATAAAATCTCATTCATGATGCTCATAGCAAACTGTACAGAAAAATGTAGGTGCTAAGATTATTTTTCCATTAGTGGTAATCGAACTCACAACCTCCGGTTACAACCACAAGACTACGGTGGCTAGTTTAAAAGACAGACTAGTTTGAAAATATTATTTTTAAGTATTTACATTTAATGCCCTAACTAGGGAAGCGCCAGCGGTACCCAGGCACCGGGGACAGATTCTGGGGGAGCGCAGAAATTACCAGAGGACCACAAAAAAATTCGCCGTAGCGTGGTTAAAGAAGTTCTCTTGTTACACTACTGTTAACAGGTCACCTATTAGATGATTTTAAGTGCTCATATTTTGAACTTATTATATTAAAAAATGTTTAGCTACTTGTTTTTCACAATTTTAATTTAACCCGATATTTAGACCATAGCCCTTGCTATGGTCAAAACATTTTGCATGATATGGTTAAGACTAAAGTGAAATGACTGAAAAGAATGAATGAAAACATAAACATACCGAAATATTGTATAAATAAAAAAACATAATTTAATGTAAAAATAGTAAATTAAACTAGGATGTGTTTATAAAAAAATACTTATTCCAAATTATCTATTACAATTTTAGAAAAAAATATGCCTAAAAATATATTGTTTGAATTTGCTAAAATAATTGAAAGCGAAACAAGCTTTTTTTTTTGAGTTTTTTTATTGTAATTTAATCATATGATCCTCCGAATACCATCAGCGAAAAAAGCACGGGTACCCCGAGACCGTTTAAACTGTTCTTGGGACCCAAATAGGCACCCGTGATGGTAACTTAATCAAATATTTTTAAGTCATATCCATACGTTTATCTCGTTTACAGTGCCACTCTGGCATGTAAAACAAGCGCTAAAGCACCGCGTGTTTGGAATACTTCAGCGCTGCATCCGCTAGTAGTGTACCTCTAGGTCACTTACAATTTTTTATTTAACCATAGAGTTCGTTTTTTTTTTTTAAACAAACTGTGTGGAATTTATGCTTTCTGTTTTATAAATGTTTTTCTGTTTGTTCCTTTTGTTGCTTAAATTGTGCAAAATAAACTTTTTTATTGGAGAACGGAATGTGACATTGAATCTTACTCAAATCTACAAAGTCCATGAATGGGTGTTTAACTGCATTGACTATGCTGGCCATTTGATGCGGTTACGAAATAGGCGACAACAAAGACAAATTTGGAATGTTTGGTTTGTATAGAAGACAACCAACTCAACAAGATATCAAGAAAATCGGTAAACCCTTAAACCGAAACATGACTAGGTCACTTGATGGTTTTCGCATCTTTTGGAACACAGAGTAAAAAAATAATTTGTAAGTAGGATAATTGGAATATTTTTATGTATAATGGATCTCTACATTATTATAATTATTTCGGAATTTTAAATAATACATAAATATTTTTTTATGGAGCGCGGCATGAGCTCTGTTTCAACCTGATGGTAAGCAGACCTTTTAAGTTCATCAATGGCGTAGATCCATACGTTGTATTTGACGATCTATAAGATCTTTAGATGAAACAGTAGTTCAATTTTTCAATCCATTTGAGTTTAATTTACCTACAGCTCCGATTTATTAAAAAAAAAATACTAGCAAACTGTGTGATTAAAAGGGGGAGTTTTTTTATTGTAACTAATAATAAACCAAATAATATAATAAGAATAACATATAAAACATGGTTTTAAGTAAGTAAGGAAAAACTCCGAACATTTTTTTTATTTACCTTGATTTGTTTTCACTTAAATATATTATAAAGAATTAAAGTTTGTGAGTTTGAGGGGGGTAATCTCTGGATCTACTGAACCAATTTTGAAAATTCTCATTTTGAGAATTTCCGTTGGGTGCGCTGCGTAAACGGTTAAAGTTATGCAGACAAAGGTGCACGTATCAGCTAGTGTCTTATAGACTTTTAGGTATACCTACCTTTATACCAAATTTCAAATAAATAGCACTAGTAGTACTCGAGATATTTGACTGCACAAAATTGGTACCTAAGCGAGCATTTTATGACTGTTAGGCATTTTCTACAAGCTAAACGTTGAGATATTGTGAGTTTTTTAACGTTTACTTTGGAGTCAATATTTTTTAGAGAAATAATTTTTCTTCGTCATATTTGATTTAGCATTAAATTAAAATCGCGTTAAATTATGAATAAAAATAGTAATCGAATAAACATAAAAAGAGAATTGGGATTCTGAAAAGAAAAATCAAAAACTATGATTTCGTAATTTAGCTCATTTTTTTTTTTAAATATTATTAAAAACCTACGAATTTTGACTATAATTTACGGATTTTTGTCACACCACACAATGTATTTATATGCGTGCAAATTAGTTGTGTGAAGTTGGTCTTCGCCTTAACTATACTGATTTTCACCAATCACACGCTTGCATTTTTAGTTCTCAAAATTACCGCTTGGGGTGCTGAACTTTTTTTTAAACAAATTTTAGTTAAACTTAAACGCAAAGTATTAGTTACACTAGGGCTAAAAAACTCTTCTCGTTTTTGTTTGTTAGTTGGTTTCTATGAAATAGGTACATATTTTTAGAACTTACCTAAATGTATTTTAGAAAAATTGTAAAGATTATGTTGATTAAATTTTCCAAGCTAGGTATTTCAGGTTCGCTATTCTATTATCTTTTATATTTTCACAACAATACCTGCTCTGATCTAGATTGTGCCACTCACAAGCACTATTTCAGGATGATTCAATTTGTAGTAACCATAGAATTTTCAATGCATGTTTTAAAAAGAGTGTTTGTTGTGAATTTTATTTGTACATGGTGACTTAGGGCCAATGTGAGGCTCCACAGTCAAAAAACTTTTCTCCTGTGTATCAAACGAAAAAAAAAAAGCTTTTTCATACAAACCATGGAGATATAGTGATAGGGAAGTGCCCATGGCCCTTAAATAGCCTCCCCAGTTTTGAGAACAGAAGATGGCCGCCGCTATACAAATAAAATAAAAACATAGGGCCCTTGTATCTGCTGACATTCATAACGTCCATGGCATGGGGCTATGCCCCCTCACCCCCTAAAAGCAACGAAATGTATTGAAATACATTGTAAGTGATGAAGAAATGCTTACAAAAGCTCTTGTTATCGATTTTGGCTAAAATGACCCACACCATAATGGAATCCTGGATCCGCTCATGCTAACGTCCTCGAACCTACCCCAGTGTTTCCCTAGAAAGCGGGAAAAAAACAGATGGTATGAATGGTAGAAGTTTTTAATGTAAATATTTTTATAAACAATATCTTCATTTGTGGCCAAAATGACCCCACCAAAATGGAATCCTTGATCCGCTCATATTAACGTCCTCGAACCTACCCCAGTGTTTACCTAGAAAACAGAAAAAAAAACAGATGGTATGACGTTTTAGTACCTTAGGCGCAAGATAGAGCCTTGATTTTTGAAGCAACATGCGTGGACACTGTTGCTACTGTTGAGTGTTTGTTGTGAATTTTATTTGTACATGGTGACTTAGGGCCAATGTGAGGCTCCACAGTCAAAAAACTTTTCTCCTGTGTATCAAACGAAAAAAAAAAGCTTTTTCATACAAACCATGGAGATATAGTGATAGGGAAGTGCCCATGGCCCTTAAATAGCCTCCCCAGTTTTGAGAACAGAAGATGGCCGCCGCTATACAAATAAAATAAAAACATAGGGCCCTTGTATCTGCTGACATTCATAACGTCCATGGCATGGGGCTATGCCCCCTCACCCCCTAAAAGCAACGAAATGTATTGAAATACATTGTAAGTGATGAAGAAATGCTTACAAAAGCTCTTGTTATCGATGCCCCCCCCCCCCCCGTCTAAAAGGAAAAAAGTTTGTTGTGTGTGTGTTATGTTGTACGATGACGCATTTGTTTAGGTCATTAATGTATATGGAAGTAGTTTTTTTTTTGCTCTTTTTGCTCATTAAGCATGGTAGAAGTTTTTAATGTAAATATTTTTATAAATAATATCTTCATTTTTGGCTAAAATGACCCACACCATAATGGAATCCTGGATCCGCTCATGCTAACGTCCTCGAACCTACCCCAGTGTTTCCCTAGAAAGCGGGAAAAAAACAGATGGTATGAATGGTAGAAGTTTTTAATGTAAATATTTTTATAAACAATATCTTCATTTGTGGCCAAAATGACCCCACCAAAATGGAATCCTTGATCCGCTCATATTAACGTCCTCGAACCTACCCCAGTGTTTACCTAGAAAACAGAAAAAAAAACAGATGGTATGACGTTTTAGTACCTTAGGCGCAAGATAGAGCCTTGATTTTTGAAGCAACATGCGTGGACACTGTTGCTACAAACCATTTGCAACTGTCATCTAGCAAGTTGGATCTGCAGCAAAGGCTGAAACGTCAAAACAAAATAAATAGTGCATTATGAATTTTCAGACTTTGCGGTTGAAACTTTTGGAGCTTGGGACCCTGAAGATAACCATCTCGCAAACAAAATTTAATCTCTTCTCTGCAATAAATATAGAAATATAGCTACAAGTTGGCTAACCATTTTTTTTTGTACAGAGGGTCAGCATGACTATTCAGCCCGGAAATGCCGCCAGCGTCATGGGCACATGCCGCTTATGATAGGGACCAATTTTCTAACCCGTAAAATAAGAGTTTTCGTAATCGCATCATTTAGCGGGCATAGTGGGAGCGATCAATATTGTTTATTAAGATCAATTATTGATTGATAGACCCCCATTCATGGACTTTGGTCTGCTTAACATCAAGTAGATACAAGGTCACATTCTGTGCTCCAATTTTTTTTTAATATTAAAAAAAAAAAATTAGTGTAGTAGACGATAAATGTGGTGTGGGACACAAAGGACATACATACCTCATACACAGGCGTCAGCTGAAAACCAGTGCTTCATCCTAGAACAATGTAGCTTATACTGAGCTGATTACCTTTTAGTCGCCACGCAACACACTCCTGGTAAAAAAAAAAAAAATCATATGTTAATGTTTGTAATTATATTTGAATATATTCTATTAATTGTCTATGTAATTGTGTTGTAAGCGAAAATTAAGTATTTCATTCTTTTTTATTGTTTTCTTTACATACCTTGACCGAAATGGAAAGGTTTTAAAATACAGAGAAAGTCCCCGAAATCGGTGTACATGTAACAGAAGAGTTATGAATGTGAACAAGGCCAAACGAAATAGAAGCTTATAACATACGAGTACATACATATCATCACGGGTGCCATATGGCGCCCGAGACCGTATACACGGCCCCAGGGTACCCAGCGGAGGGGTTTTAATCCCACCTCGTCGTAGCCGATGGTATGAGTCTACATCGAACAAGTGGCTAGCTCGTCGCGATGTTTTGTTGACTCAACAACCCATCTTTAAACAGTTTCACAAGTTGGTATAGTGAAACTGGGATCGACAGCTTAACGTGCTCTCCGAGGCACTATAGTGGTGTTGTCAAACAAATGTACATATTTTTTTTTAATAAAAACTCATTGGTACACACCGGGATTCGAACCAGGGACCTAAGTGTTTTTAAGTCCAAGTTCTAACCAACTAGGCCACCACGTATACCATATAGAAGCTTACAAAATAAATATAAACATTTACCTTAAATAAAAATTCCTTGGACGTTGCGGCTTAAGGATTAATCGACAGAATTAAGTGGAACTCTACTTCAAGCACTTAAATTCTTAGTGAAGCTTTTTAAATTAGCAGTCTAGCCGCTTAATGAAGCACTGGAAAATTCTACAGGCTAAGAGGATATTTTCCAGGTTTTTTTGTGTAATTTGGTTGCTCTGTGAATTGCTAGGGATTTGAATTAATTATCTTAGCCTTTAGGTAGAGTAGTTTAAACAGTAGTAGTTAATTAGATTTTTAAATGTATTGTGTACTTTAATTTGTTTTTAGTCGTGCAATTGATAAGTTTTGGTTGTTCTATCTGCACATTTTTTTACAAAAGCATGTGATTTTTGTTAGCAGACCTACAAAATCTATGAATGGGGTCGCTCTAACTAAGACGTATAAATGGCGCGGTTACAAATTGGGCGGCGACATAGACGAATTTGCATTACGAGTCTACTTTATGTCTGCATCGTCCCTCAGGTATAGTTTTATTAAACAAAATAAAAATAATATTAAAAAGTCTCATACATTTACCTTTCACTTTTTGGTAATATTGTTATATTAACTTGCCATCTATTGCAAACTTATGGTACTAAAGTTTATAATAAATAATACTAGATGGCGCTATACTTCTATGGCTATTTTTAACTAATTATTATTTTCATGTATTGTAGGGCTGTTTGTTGTCTTTATTAATTATCAAAATGATTTATATATATTTTTATATTGTGCTTAATGAACCATTGCTCTATAAAATCGTAAAAACTCTTAGTAGGTAATTGTATTGTATTATTACCATTAATCGTGGAATTAAGTGCTATTTCCTACACTATTTAATGACAATTTTATGTAAAACCATTTTTATAATAGGCTATTTGACTACATTAAAATTATACTATAAATTGTGTTCATCCTATCAGACAATGGCGTAAAAAACATATTTCACTTTATTTTAAACTAAATTATATATATCTTTTGTAGATTCCACGAAATAAAATTGAGTATTTTTTACAATTTTATATATAACAAAAACATCTTTGATTGGTTGATGACTGGTGACGTCACACGCAAGTAAACAAAACAATACACAGATTATAAATCATGTGGGTGAAATAGAATAGAATAGAGTATAATATATTGGAGATTATTTAATCTGTGCTTGTTTGTTTACTTGCGTGTGACGTCACACTTGACATAGAATGCGAAACAGCGTTTTTAGCGCCATTGTGGAATTTCAAGCTTTAACTTTGATTTTTATTAATAATAGAGTAGACATCCCGGAAATATAAATGTAGTGTGCTTATTATGTAATGAAGAATCATATAAAACGGGTTTCAAAAAGGAGTCAAATACCCTATTATGATGACGCCTAAACTGCAGATTTTTTTCTAGGGCACATTTTCGTATTTGTTGAATTGCTTCAACCAAAAATCTTTCATGTTGTTTAAGAAACGCTGATGTTAATGTGCATTGGTGGGAATAAGTGAAAGATTAAATTGTAAATATGGCATTGAGTGCTTTTCATTAGATTATATAAAAGTAGTACCTATGTACTCATTCTAATTTTATTATTAAAAAACTAAATTTATTTTCATTAGATTATTGGCCTTATTCCATAGATATTTCATAAAAACTTATTGAAGCCTTGAAGGACACTTTAGTTATGAAATGTTTTGTCTCTTTTACACATATTTTTGTTGCTAAATAGAAGAGACAAAACCTTCTATAACTAAAGTGTTCTCAATAAGTTTTTATGAATTAGGCCATATATGTATAAATTAGTAGGTACGTATGTACTCATTATAATTAAAAACAAAAACTAAATTCCATAATTTGTATTACGAATGGCAAATTCTAATCTATCATTCTAAATATTAAGGTTTATTTTGGGGGCAATAACAATAAAATACATGATATATATATATTAGTTTTATTTATTTAACTTGCTTTTACATTATTCGTTTTCCACGCATTAATTTCTTTTTTACCTATATGACACTTCTTTTTTTTTTTACTTCTTGACACAGATTATCAACACAAACACTATAATATTTAATTTTCTATCAATGTATATATAAATATCTGATATAAAGGTGTATCTATCACATACTACATATCATCACGGGTGCCTTACGGCACCCGAGACCGCCTAGACGGCCCCAGGGTACCCAGCGGAGGGTTTTTAATCCCACCTCGTCGTAGCCGATAGTATGAGCTAACAAGTGGCTAGTTCGTCGCGATGTTTGGATAGACTCAATAACCCAATAGCTTAACGTGCTCACCGAGGCACTATAGGGTTTATAATAATTCTTTTATATTTAAAAAATCATTGGTAGGTACACACCGCGGGGTTTGAACCGGGGGCCTAAAAACTGTAGTTAGTATAACACTATAATTAATTTTCTACTCCATACATACATAGGTACATATACATATCATCACGGGTGTCTTACGGCGCCCGAGACCGCCTAGACGGCCTCAGAGTACCCAGCGGAGGGGTTTTTAATCCCACCTCGTCGTAGCCGATGGTATGAATCTACACCGAACAAGTGGCTAGCTCGTCGCGATGTTTTGAATAGACTCAATAACCCATCTATAAATAGTTTCACAAGTTGGTATAGTGAAACCGCGACCGACAGCTTAACGTGCTCTCCGAGGCACTAATAGTGGTGTTGTCAAAGAAATGTACATATTTTTTTTAATTAAAAACTCATTGGTAAACACCAGGGACCTAAGTGTTTTTAAGTCCAAGGTCTAACCAACTCGGCCACCACGTATATACTCCACTGGGTGTACAAACGTGTGAAAACGAACCATTTTTATCCGAGACTTTTAGCAGCCCGAGCCGAAGGCGAGGGCTGATAGTAATGTCGAAGATAAAATGGTTTTGTGGACGAGTTATAAACTCTGCTTTTCACTTCGATTGCGAGGAAATAAAACAGTAATTAAAATTCAAAGTAAAATTTGTACAGTTTTAAATACTAAAGGAAATTGTTTTTATGTCTTAAAAAACACATAAGGCAAATACATATAAGTAAATATTATAAAATAACAAATTCTATCTATGAACTTCTTATTGTGTTTGGCTGTATGGCTCATTTTCTTTGCCTTAATATACCTAGATACATTTATGAGTAAATACGTTAATGCACTTGTGCACAAAATTCGATTTTGTGCAGCCTATATCTTGCTCAAATAAGCACTTTCAGAGCATGAGAAGTGAAAAATAATTTAAGATTGATGTTGCACATTTTTAAGTAACGTAAAAAAATACCATTTACCAATTATATTCCCAAGAAATGTTGTTTTGCAACGTTTGTGAACGTTTGTGTCTCTTCATCACGTGCGTTTTATTGGAGCACGACATGTGACTCTGTGTCGTCAAGTGACACCAATACATTGTATTGGTCGCTCCCACTATACCGGTTTTTAAGGATGAAGTTACGGAACGTGTGGTGAATAATACAATTACCTAAATTTATTTTAACAAAGCATGTAACAGAATACAGGTGGGAAAACAATGGCATAGATACAGGTAAAAAATAAGAACTATAAATTGTTTAATACAAAACAGATATTGTTAAAATATTGATATTGTCTTAAAATTTTGATATCGTAAAAATACTTCATATAAATTTTAATTCCCCTTGAGAAATATTACAGATATTTTACCTAAAACGTATTTTGTGAGAAGTTGAACCTAGGCATTTAAAAATCTAACCTGTAAATGCCTAGATCTAATAAGCCTTAATTATTATAATTTTGAGATCCCTGTAAATACCTAGATCTAATAAGCCTTAATTATTATAATTTTGAGATCCCTGTAAATGCCTAGATCTAATAAGCCTTAATTATTATAATTTTGAGATCATTGTAAATGCCTAGATCTAATAAGCCTTAATTATTATAATTTTGAGATCCCTGTAAATGCCTAGATCTAATAAGCCTTAATTATTATAATTTTGAGATCCCTGTAAATGCCTAGATCTAATAAGCCTTAATTATTATAATTTTGAGATCCCTGTAAATGCCTAGATCTAATAAACCTTAATTATTATAATTTTGAGATCCCTGTAAATGCCTAGATCTAATAAGCCTTAATTATTATAATTTTGAGATCCCTGTAAATGCCTAGATCTAATAAGCCTTAATTATTATAATTTTGAGATCCCTGTAAAAACTCGTCAATATAGTTCTTATAATAACTTACGGCCTCCGAGTTTTGATTGTTACGTGACAGCCAAAAAACACGTTTTAGGTAAAAAATTAAAACCAACGTATCGTTGTGTGTTGAAAAACAAAAAAAAACATAAAAATCGGTTTAGATTTGAAAAAAATGAGCAAAACTCTCATAATTCGCTTAGACATTGAGGAGTTTCACTCTCCAGCTCAGTCTTCATCTCTTTATGGGACCAACTTGGTGACTAAGGGCTGGTTTCTTGATGGATAGTTTACGTTACTATAGTTAAAAACGGGTGTTCTATGAGATTTTTGTCAAAACATATAAAAGACGCCGTAACTGTCATTATTTAACAGTTGAGAACCTTCTCCTTTTCTCTTTTTGTATCTGTCCAACAACTTTTCCCATGAATATGGGATTTTAAAATCATAAAAATGTTTTTTTTTTTGAATGGAAATATATAAACCTATTACCGTTGATTATAGCAATAGGCCATTGGCGGTTCACAGGTTTAGGTTAATCCTTTGAACAGTAGGTATGTAGGTAAAAGGAACACTAACATTGTTTCACAGAATGTTCTACTAATGAATAAGAACAACTTTCACTATGGGACAAACTCTATCAGACCAAAACAGTGTATTTCATACATTACTGCTCCCTGCCTACCCCGCAGTCGCAGTCGCATGTTACTCGCTGGTAGGTAATTCTATTTGTTTTTTTTAAATCGGTTCAGTGGTTTTTACATTTATTCGGAACAAACGAGCAAATCTTTTGTCTTTATAATAAAAAAAATCATCATTGAAATTTTCGAAATTAAAAAGTCATCGTCAGGAGTGAAAGAGACAACATATTCTGAGCATGCGCACTAAAGTCCGTCTAGAATGTTATCTATAATTTGGCACAGCGCTCTCAGCGGTCCCATGGTGTAATGGTTAGCACTTTGGACTCTGAATCCAACGATCCGAGTTCAAATCTCGGTGGGACCTGTCCTTTTCAATTTTTCTTTTTTTTAGGCTCTAACATTTTTTTTATGTTTTTTTTTAAATATAAGTTTTGTTATTACTTTAGGTAAGAAACTATGTATGGGTTCTTTTTGTCATTGATTGTTTTTGTCACACGTTTAATTATTTTTGCCAATAGTTTATATTATTAATAATCTTATAATTTTAATGTTTCGGATATATATTTAGTTAAATCTTAAAGTGCATTAAAAAATAATATGTTTATTTCCAAGCTGCCATCTAGCGAAATTTTCATGAACTACTTGGAAGACTAGGCTGCTTTTTTGTATGTTTCGTTTTGGCGATAGAAATTAATAAATATCTAGAGAAGCTGTAAAACCCAGTACAAAATATGTGGAATATTATAAAATTAATAGTTTTCAGGACTTAATTAGTATAGTAATTTTATTAATATCTCTTATTTTTTTAAAAGATGTTTTAAAATTAAGCTGCGTCGATAAGTTGTTACCATTTTGTTACTCACCATTGCTTGTTTTATTACAATACAAAAACAATAAGCTAATGGATAACATTCAATGTAACAGTACGACATTTGGAGCAAAAATAACAAACAATCGAAGACATATATCTATAATGAGACAGAAAACAAACTAGATACAGTGAATATAATTATTTAATAATTAATTATCTTTGTTTTGATAAATAAACACTTATCGTTATCGACATTATTACACTTCATTTTAGAACTCTATGTAGAGTACTATATGTAGAGAATACAACTATCTGCTTTCCTCGTAAACATTTGTTTTTATTTCTAAGTTGCAAGATAAACAGAGTGCAATTATAGAGGGCGCTGCTGTGTTTTTTTTTGTATAGTTTTTCAACACTTAAACACACTCAAAGGAATTACTGACTCAGCAATTATTGTTACTTTTCATAATTTTCTCGTTTTGATAAAAAAAACTTATTTATTACCTAAAAATATATTCTTTAAAAAAGTTTAAAATGTAAATGATTACTTTTTATTATAGGGTCTATTCGTTCTATAATCGTGAACATTTCGTAACTTAATGGAACATTTGTCCCCCCATAGCAAAGAAAAAATCAAATGTCTCTTAAATTCATGGATAATTTATAGGTTACCTTGTTTTTTAATTTAATTTAGTTACTCACATATCTCTTAATTAATAACTTTAAAAAAAATCTTCTTTAAAAAATGGTTTTCTAAAATCAGACAACAAAATAAAAAAATGCCAATTAATTAATACAATGGGAACAAAAATATTATTTTAATTCTGCGACAAAGGTAGTCGAGTATTACAGAGGCTCTACCATGGGTTTGCGCATTGTAGAAACGTAACGTATTCATTGACGTATACGTGAGGAGCAACCAATAGGATCGCTTTATTCAATCCTGTTACCAAAAATAAAGCGATCGTTTTGGTTGCTCCTCACGTATACGTAAATGAATACGTTACGTTTCTACAATGCGCAAACCCATGGTAGAGCCTCTGATTGTAGAAGGCAGACTAGAAAGTTCATAAATGAGGTTGATTAATACATTATTGTTTAACAATATTGATCGCCTCGCTATGCCGAATTATTGATAAGGTTACGAAATGAGCGGCGATAAATACGAATAAGCATTACGAGTCTATTTTAAAATACTCGGTGCTTTATCGCAGATTAACTGCCCGTTTCGTAACCGAACCACCTCGAAAAGAAATCGATACAGAAGTTTCCTGAAAACGGGTGAACCCACAGGCTAAAACTTGATATATTTTTATACAGGAAGAATTTGAAAGGATGTGCCTACTTTGGGCTAATATGAGGTTCTGCTGATCAAATCGAACAACATTTCCCATGACACATATGTCGCAAACGAAATAAAATGTTGGCTTCCCCATACAAATTGGTATTTTAACATTACTAGTTTGTATAAAGAAGGCATTTTCTTTTGTTCGATTTGATCAGCGGAACCTCATATTAGTCCAAAGTATATCTATTCAAAGTCACCCAGAGGCTCTACCATGGGTTTGCGCATTGTAGCAACGTAACGTATTTGTATACGTATACGTGAGCAACAACCCAAAGGATCGCTTTATTCAATCTTGTTACCAAAAATAAAGCGATCCTATTGGTTGTTGCTCACGTATACGTATACAAATACGTTACGTTGCTACAATGCGCAAACCCATGGTACAGCCTCTGTATAGTAAGAACGAAGCGAGCGTTATCACATATCATCACGGGTGCCTTACGGCGCCCGAGACCGCCTGGACGGCCCCAGGGTACCCAGCGGAGGGGTTTTAATCCCACCTCGTCGTAGCCGATGGTATGAGTCTACACCGAACAAGTTAGTATAGTGAAACTGTTTATAGATGGGTATTAAGTCTATTCAAAACATCGCGACGAGCTAGCCACTTGTTCGGTGTAGACTCATACCATCGGCTACGACGAGGTGGGATTAAAACCCCTAACATAAATGTTTAAATTAAAAACTCATTGGTACACACCGGGATTCGAACCAGGGACCTAAGTGTTGTTAAGTCCAAGGTCTAACCAACTCGGCCACCACGTATATCGACGAGCGTTATCGTAATATAATAAAAATCCACCTCAAGTATATTTAACATTCATTCGTCTAAGGATTCAAGTGTAAGCCGAGAATAAAAATACCCAATAAATATGCTAATAAGGTGCTCCCTCTTACCTACTTTTCTCTTTTTCTTTCTCCATCCATTACTTAAGTATATTAAATTCATTCTTATGACAGTAGTTTTATTTATTTTAACTTTTGCAAAACCTCAAAGGATGTTGGCCAAGTTAGTTAGAGAAATGGGCCATCATTGTGTCTAAACAAAATATAGTAGTACACAAATCATAACTTAATTTTTAAAATTTTATGTAATATTTTCAATGATATATCTAATAATCTAGATGGCCGCACAAAAATTTCTATTCGGAACAAAACCTCTATTTACAAATGATATTAGAATCAAAAATAAATTAATTCAAGACAAAATACACTCCATTTTTACTCTGACACCAAACGACTGTCAAGACATGACCACAGATTAGTGTCCATAGAGTATTATCAAAATCGAACAAATATATAATACAACACTTACTGTCACCCTGAGAAAGAAATTAATAAAATGAAAAATTCTTGAACTAGGCAATTAATGCGCTATAAAACATTGTCTGAAGTTCTTGTATCCATGCTATAATAAATAAAAAATACTCTTTTTTTTTGGTTTGGTGGCGGATATAGTTCAAGAACTTTTTCAGTTTATTAATTTCTTTCTCAGGGTGAAAGTTTTAGGTACATAAAATTTTTAAAATTAACTAATGTTTTGTGTACTATATTTTGTTTAGACACAATGATGGCCCACAAATTGTCAATGTCCTTTGTAAAAGTCGAGTATGACAAACTGTACAGATTGTGAACTATATTTTGTTTAGACACAATGATGGCCCACAAATTGGCAATGTCCTTTGTAAAAGTCGAGTATGACAAACTGTACAGATTGTGAACTATATTTTGTTTAGACACAATGATGGCCCACAAATTGGCAATGTCCTTTGTAAAAGTCGAGTATGACAAACTGTACAGAAAAATGTACATTTTTTTTGCCATGCGTGGGAACCGAACCCACGACCTCCGGATACAACGCAAACAAAAATCAGATAAAAATATACATTAGTAAGCTTTTTGAATTTTGATATTTGTTTAGCTATTAATAAATGTATAAATATACATAGGAGCTTAGCACGCGGACAACGATAAGATATATACCGACTCGACTTATACCGTCTGCTGTCGAAAAATATATCGAATTGGTGAGCACGCAAACCGACATCGATAAGTTTCTCGAGCTTTGTCTACTAGTTAAAACAAGTGTGTTTTCGTTGACAATTTCAAAAACATTTATGTAATAAATAAATAATTATTACCTTATACGATGCATTTATTTTATATTATTATTAATAATCGTTACAGAAATATATATTTTAATTTAAAAAGATTTTAAAATACATATATTTAACAAAATAAAAATAAAGCCGAAGAAAACTTATTACCTTGGCCTAAAAAAAGATTTTGTTTTTTGGTGAGTTTTTTTTATTTATTAAGGCATTGGATAGGATTAAAACAATGTAATGGAAAGTACGCACAGATACGAAAGTGGTCTAAAACCTAAAAACGCTTTTCTAACGAATTGTCAGACATATTTTCTTGAGCATTATGATTGGTTTTGATCGCATTTGTGTCACTTTTTATTTTGGTTTGTATTGCGGGCGGCTATCTTTTGTTCTTATGACTGGTAAGGCGACCTTAAGGTACTTCCCTATAATAGTATACTTCAATGATATAAATCAAATATTTTATTTTATGGATGTTTTGAATTTTAAGCAATACGGCGACATAATGGGAATGATTTATTTTAATTATCAGCCTGAATTAGTCGCCTGCTGAATAATCAAATTACATTACACAATCAATACATTCCGCATTCAAGACCTATCTGAACTTGAAAACCTCTGAACTTCGGGGGTTATCGACGTTCAAAGGTTTTCACTCTAGTAGTGATCGTCCCCTCTAGGATTTGTTCGCTTTAAAATATTAAGACTAACCTACTGCCACTTCATAATAATAAATACATAAAATTAAATAAAAAAATTACACGATAATAAAATAAAACAAGAATTTTAATATTAATTAAATTATTTTTTCTAAATAGCATAACTCTAGAAACATAAATACTTATTTTTTGATAGAAAATCTTATTTTGATAATCTCGTTCTTGGTTTGGGCATCCAGATTTTTTTTTTCAAAATCATTGTTTTTTGAGGTTCCAGTTGTTCCAGCAACTTTTCTATAACACGCACATTTATAGTCACTTAAGTATAACAGTTTTTCTAACGAGAATAAAACAATTTTGGTTCTGTTTTTCGCTATTAACTCAATAAAAATATCAAAGCAAAAGTAATTTCGAAACTTATCAGCCTAACACCTAAAAGAAACGTGATAAAAATTGTATATATATCGACTTTTGTCTACTATCTGACAGTTTAGTTTTGATGTTAATAAGCTGCGTGCTACCGTTTTCGATAAAAGTTGACATATATCTTTCAATGCGTCAAATTAGTCTATTCGTTATATATCGTGGTCGCGCGTGTTAGCTTTGTAGATATATGTCTTATCGATCGATATGTATCGAACCGAATGCCGCGCGTGACGGCCCCATAATGTATGTAAAATATTTATAACTACCTACTATAATTTATTTATAAAAGTATACTGTACCCCTAGTGTGAGTTTTCTAACAAAAAATTGTATGGGAAAAAGTCCCGCGCTCCAAGCGGAAATTTTGAGAACTAAAAATGCGAGCGTGTTAGTAGTAAAGTTAACGCGAAAGTAAATGTAAAAAAAACTCACACTAGGACTAGATCGACCCCAGTCATGGACTTTGTAGGTATGTAACACTATAGGCTTGTAATAATCTAAAATAAGTAGGTATTTTTAATAAATGTAAAAAAAAAGTTAAAAACAATTGAATAAGTATTTATTCAATTAAAAATATACAAAAAACAATACTTTTATGTTCTTACAATATAATGGTACAAAATTACAATATAATGGCACAAACTGAAATAGCAATGATAATAAAAACTACATTTATTAAAATTATTTCAATTTTAATTTCGCGATTTTCAGGATGTACCTACCATGATTTTATAAACTTTTACTGCATTGTTCAAAATCACGTAATTTCCAAACGAAAACCAACAGTACCATGCGGCGCCCGCGACTGCCTAGACGGCCTCAGGGTACCCAGCGACAAAGTCTTTTATACCCACCTCATAATAACCGAACAAGTTGTTAGTTCGCGCTTGTTTGGATTGACTAATAGCCCATTTATAAACAGTTACACTGGTTAGTACAGTGAAACTAGGACCGAGAGCTTAAGGCGAGGTGTGCTCAGAAATTGCATCGATAGTTTCGATTTTTTAAAAGAAAGTGAAAGTTTTTAGTGATAAAAATCGAAACTATCGATGCAATTTCTGAGCACACCTCGCCTTAAGCTCTCGGTCCTAGTTTCACTGTACTAACCTGTGTAACTGTTTATAAAGTGATATATAACTGTCGTCTCAGAAACAAAATATAAAATAGTTTATTCAATAGAAATAAATCGTGAAAATAGCTTTGAAATATTCTTTTTCGGATCTTATGACAATAGCTATAAATGTACATAATTTATTAATTTATAAAAAAGTGTATAAAAAAATATACGTGGTGGCCGAGTTGGTTAGACCTTAGACTTAAAAACACTTAGGTCCCGGTGTGTACCAATGAGTTTTTAATCTAAAAAAATATGTACATTTGTTTAACAACACCATTGTAGTGCCTCAGAGAGCACGTTAAGCTGTCGGTGCCAGTTTCACTAGACTAACTTGTGAAACTCTATATAGATGGGTTATTAAGTCTATGGCGACACAACATGGCGACGATCTAGCCACTTGTTCGGTGTAGACTCATACCATCGGCTACGACGAGGTGGGATTAAAATCCCTCCGCTGGGTACCCTGGGGCCATCTTGGCGGTCTCGGGCGCCGCAAGGCAGCCGAGATGATATGTATGTAAGTACTTTATATATAACAAAAATAAGTTTTATAAATAAAGGTAAAATTATAAGGTGGGATAAAAAAAACCCCTCCTCTGGGTACTCTGAGGCTGTCTAGGCGGCCTCGCCGTGATGAAACATAAAAAAAAAAAATTGAATCATATTTTTCAATTTTTATGTAGTTTTCCTTAAATTAATATTTAAATGCATTGTGACTTACGACATTTTGTTTCCGTGCAACTTTTGATAGTCGACGCTGCTTACCTCCATCAGAAACCGTACTTATAACGCTGAGATAAAAAATAGGGAAGTAGACACAAATACCTAATTTCACTGACGAGCATACCTCGCCTTAACGTGCTCTCCGAGGTATTTCATAGTGTTATTGCCAAATAGGATTTCAAAATATACAGAGGCTCTACCATGGGTGTGCGCATTGTAGAAACGTAACGTATTCATTTACGTATACGTGAGCAACAACCAATAGGATCGCTTTATTTTTGGTAACAGGATTGAATAAAGCGATCCCATTGGTTGTTGCTCATGTGTACGTAAATTAATACGTTACGTTTCTACAATGCGCGAACCCATGGTAGAGCCTCAGGGCCCTTAATTAGTTGTCTCCGTGGATTAGATAATGCTGTTCATTGATTATTTTATTAATTAGTGTAATTTTATTTTTAATCTTTTTCATTTATTTTTATGTGATATGTTGTTTGTTGTTGTTGTGTTGCTGTGCGACAAATAAAGTATTTCTTTCTTTCTTTCTTTTCTTTCTTTCTTTCTTTTACGTTTATACGTTTTACAGCACCAAAATTAAAGTATACAAAATATTGTTTCGCCATCACTTGTATCCATAGACCAGTAGCTCTACCACAAGTTTTTGCAAACAATTTTTACTATAGTCGCTAGTAACTATAAATAAGGATCAACAAATAGGATCGCTTTATTTTTGGAATAAACCTCTGTTATTATTTGATTCCTATCTATAGTGACTAGCGACTATAGTAGAAACTGTGGTAGAAATACTGTTCAAAGTAAACGAGAATGGTGTGCGTGAGTTGTATCGCAGTCATTCAGCCCTCGTTTCAAAATAAAACTGTCGATTGATGTCATATTCAAATTGTCAAGATTGACACAGGCCTGCAGTGCGTGCGCAGACAGAACATAACCTTTTTTCGTTTGGATTTTGTTGTGTTGTTTTCATTTAAGTTCAATGATATTGTATAGAAGTGTTCATCTTCGCATTAAAAATAAAATACTGATTTACATATTTTCCTTCTCCGACATTTCATGAATAAAATATGTGATTGCCTCTCTATAAAGTAATAGCAGATCCGCGCAACTTCGTCTGCGTAACTTTAACCGTTTACACAGCGAACGCTCTCAAAAGGAATATTTTTTCCCCATTTTTTCAACATTTTTCATTGTTACTCCGCTCCTAATCGTCGTAGCTTGATAAATGAGCTATCCGTCACTAAAATTTTTTTTTTAATTCGAACCAGTAGTTCCTTAGATTATCGCGTTCAAACAATCAACCAAACAAACAAACTCTTCAGCTTTATAATATTAGTATAGATAAACAACACTGATTGATTATATCACAAGATAACCGCGTAGCTCTGTAACAACTATTTGTCAAAAGCACGCGTAAATCCCCTGTCTGAAGGACCTATCAACCCTGTCGTTTATTTTGAACTACAAAGCTAGTAACTAAGCCATAGAGAATAGTAGAACAAGGTGTTATTATATTCTAGAGATAATCAGGGAGCTTAATCTACTAAATTAAGTGGATATTAACAAGAAATAATCCATTTAGAATGTGTCAAAAGTAACTCTATAACTTCTTTAGGCCGACTGACCGGTTTGTTACCACCGTCTATACAGAAGCAAAAACCGTCAAGTGCCATGTACCAATTTTAGTTTGTGGGTTTGTCAGGTTTTCAGGAGATAATTTCATGTGCTTCTGGTCGAGGTGGTAATCTCCTTTCTGGGTGCGGTTACGAATTGGGTGGTTGAATTGACGATAAGGCAGCGAATATATTAATTAATATATATTAATTAATATATACTCGTAATGCAAATCGTCTTTATCGTCCCCTCCCGTCCAATAAAACACTTCTATTTGAAAAATAAATAAATCCTATTGTTTGATCCCTATCTACAGTTACAATCAACTATAGTAAACACAGCAAATACTGATGGTAGAGCCAGAGCACATAGTCCACACGCCAACACGCGCCCATTTCGTCTACAGTCGTCATGCTGTATCGACACAACAACCAGTATTGTGGCCCTCAGCATCAATAATGTAGTCAGCGAACACGTTAATGGATTCACGATCGTAATCATAGAGTACTAGTACAACCCTAGAGCATAGGCGCCCTACCGGGAAGCCACATGAAATACCGATCGACATTGTTCTATACATTTTTGTCCATCGACGCGTCGATCGGTTTGTCGATGTGGCTTCCCGGTAAGGCCCCAGGGCAATGTGTGCTCCCCATGTTATGAATATTATTATCGCCATATCGACGGATGCACCGCGCAGAGATGACAACCATAAATACACACTATTATTTATTTATTTAAAATCTTTTAAATTTAAATTTGCACAAATTTAGTACAAAGGCAGACTTAATGCCGCTAGGCATTCTCTACCAGTCAAACTCTTAGGACAAATTAAGCATTAAGTAGGTAAAATAGGTGCTGTAAAATACATTTAAGAAATATAGTATACAAATATTATATATACTATAATACTCACTACATATACATACATATTATAAATTATGTTAATAATATACATACCTACATAATAATAAAATAGCAAATATTACAGTAAGCGCACAATATAGCACTACCCGCACAATAATTATTTAAAGCAGGATAAGATGAAAGAGAGAGAGAGAGCCCAAACGAATAATAAAAAAGATAAGACACATTCAGAAAGTGTTTATATACTAGTCTCTTAAAGATATCCCTATTAGGAGCTTGTCTGATGTCCACCGGTAGATCATTCTAGAGTCTTGCAGCAGCAACTGAAAAATATTTTGAGACAAAGGTAGAATGATGAGAAGGTATAGAAACAGTTGAGTTAGAGGCAGAACGAAGGATTCTGTTTTTTACTGACATTACAAAATGCCTTGAGGGGCATTATCTGTTTCCAACGGTGGCATGACTGCGTGAGTTGCCGACCTGAAAATGTTTTAAATACTAGGTTCATCGAAACTTACCCTGAAGGGGTGCGCTCCGACTTGGGTCACCGAGAAGGTAATGGGGTCAGCTCGGGCCTTCTGCGATTTTGGGGGTAAAATATCTCCTTGGAGACTACTGAAGTCGGTGAAGCCGACTCCGATCAAAAACAAGAGACCCTACCGGTACTTCACAAAAGACACGTCGGTCAAAGAAGCACCAAAAAACCCGGCGTATTTTCTGACTCGCGGTGAGAGAGGTGTGCGAGCTCTGCCGGTCCCACATAAGGTGGGCCCGTATTCTGTTAGACTACCTAGCCATGAGGGTCAGAGGATGGTTAGGCGGGAACTAATACACACGAACATAGAGAACTAATATATACGGAAACACACGACTACTCACCTCGACGTTCATCGGCAAAAGAACGCGCGCGCAGCCCCGCACAACCTATTTATACACGCGACTACTCGTTCTTGGCGGGGAATAAAAGGGTATTTTTTTGTATGTTTTTTCAATGTTAGTCTGTATTATTCCCCCCCACATCACATAACACCGTCACATTTAAGTCGTCGTGCGTCGTGTGAAGTTTCGGCGCGAAATTATTTTCTATTATATTTTTTTAAACTTATAACAATTATATTTTCTGCCAGTGTTATGGGAACCATCGGGTTGAGACAGAATCGGGACATAGTGGATATTTCTTTTTTAGTTTAATTTTTTTCCTTTATTTTTAATGTTTAGTTTTAGTTTATATTGATAGGCCTTTTATTTTTAATACATATTATATCTTATAACTATTTCTTTTATTTTAATTGTAAATAATTTATTCAGTACTCAAAATTACATTTATATCGTGGCCTTATATTAGGGTGCACCTACAAATCGGATGTAGACACATTTTCACCTGCAATAAAGTTTCATTGTGGGTTAGATATTAAATGGAGTCACATTTTCAGCTACAATAAGGTTGTGTGAGTCAGAATTTAAATGGAATAACATTTTAAGCTGCAATAAATTGGGTGAGTAAGAAATTGAATAAAGTCACATTTGCAGTTGATACAAGGTAATTTAGACCAAATACCATATACAGACTGATTTTTTTTTATGTGACTTTGCATCTATCTGATCATAGTAGGACATTACATCATGCGGTTGAACCCAAAGACTAAAACCTAAACATGACCAGGTCATTTAACAGTTTTACCATCTGAACCGGTCGGCCTAGCGAACTTATAGAGACTCTCTTTCACCTACGTAACTACTTTCCATTATTACAATATGCAATTTAGCCTATCAACAAATTATATATACGTGGTGGCCGAGTTGGTTAGACCTTGGACTTAAAAACACTTAGGTCCCTGGTTCGAATCCCGGTGTGTACCAATGAGTTTTTAATTAAAAAAATTATGTACATTTGTTTGACAACACCACTATAGTGCCTCGGAGAGCACGTTAAGCTGTCGGTCCCGGTTTCACTATACCAATTTGTGAAACTGTTTATAGATGGGTTATTGAGTCTATTCAAAACATCGCGACGAGCTAGCCACTTGTTCGGTGTAGACTCATACCATCGGCTACGACAAGGTGGGATTAAAACCCCTCCGCTGGGTACCCTGGGGCCGTCTAGGCGGTCTTGGGCGCCGTAAGGCACCCGTGATGATACATAAAAAAATTCTAAAACCTCGGTTTATTTTAATCTCAGCATTAAGCCCTCTTTAAACTTTAATTATTTCCTCCGAGGTGTCGGGAAAATTGAGTTTTTTCGCCTGAAAAATCTCAAGAAGTCACTTAACTTAATTTATGTACCCTCGCTGATGGATTTTGGAAAAATATCCTTTTTGAACGTATTTTTGGTGTAAAACCTCAAGATCAAAGATTGTTTTTTAAAATGTATTTAGGGAATTAATTTTAGCTTTTTATTTGAGAGTTAGGTGTAATCTATAATAATCTACTAATATTTTAAAGCTTAAAAGTTTTTTTGTTTGGTTGAACGCGCTAATCTCAGGAACTACTGGTTCGAATTGAAAAAATATTTAGTGTTGGATAGCCCATTTATCGAGTAAGACTATAAGCTACATAACATCACGCTACAACCAAATAGGAGCAGAGTAACGTTAAAAAATGTTGCAAAAACGGTGAAAAAATATTCCTTTTGAGAGCGTACGCTGCGTAAACGGTGTAAGTTACGCAGACGAAGTTGCGCGGTTCAGCTAGTAATGTAATATAAATATTTAAAAAATCGCTAAATGTACATAAAGTTACATAACTCAAAAACAGCTGGACCAATTCGGCTATTTAATTTTATTTTATTCATTGAAGTCCGAGTAAAGTTCTTCAACTTGGCCACCACGTACCTATTTTGTTTTTGTTTGGCCCAAGGAATATGACTATATATCCACCTAATGGTAAGCATACCTACAAAATCCATGAATAGAGTCGATCATTACATTGTTGTTTAACCGCATTAATTGTTTTCACTATGCCGGCTAATTGATGCGGTTACGATACACGGCCACTGATACGAATTTGTGATACGAGTTAGTTTTATCGACAAATGAAATGCTCGCTTCGTAACAGCATCCTGTAAGGAGACTACTTACTATAAGAAATCGATGCAATAGTCTCCTGAAAACCGATGAACCCACAGACTAAAACCTAAAAATGGCCAGGTCACCTGACGGTAGCTAGGGCGGCCCCAGCCTAGTGATTTAATCACTGCGCAACTGATAACAAGGTTAAGCAGATGACAACAAGGCAGAACCTGGGATCGGTGACCGTTTACAATGAGGCTATAAGCATAAACACCGCAATAAGCTTGCCAACTGTTAGGTGTTATCTCCGAATACCATCGGCGAAATGAGGATAATCCCTCCGCTGGGTACCCTGAGGCCTTTTAAACGATTCTCGGGTGCCAAAAAGGTTCCCGTAATGTTATTATTTTATTTTCTTGATGGTTTTTATATCTGTATGGGTAGTTATAGAGACCTTCCTCCCACCTCAACTATTTTATATCTGTATGGGTAGTTATAGAGACCTTCCTCCCACCTCAACTATTTTATATCTGTATGGGTAGTTATAGAGACCTTCCTCCCACCTCAACTATTTTATATCTGTATGGGTAGTTATAGAGACCTTCCTCCCACCTCAACTATTTTATATCTGTATGGGTAGTTATAGAGACCTTCCTCCCACCTCAACTATTTTATATCTGTATGGGTAGTTATAGAGACCTTCCTCCCACCTCAACTATTTTATATCTGTATGGGTAGTTATAGAGACCTTCCTCCCACCTTAGCTATTTTATATCTGTATGGGTAGTTATAGAGACCTTCCTCCCACCTAAACTATTTTCGATACTCAAAACCGAAATTAAATGCTGAAAACTGAAAGAACAAACTTAAATCATAAACATCTGAAAGCAACTGAAACCGTACTAGTTTAAGCTATTCAAATGATATTGCAAAAGTTAGGTAAATAAACTGAATGTCTGTGAAGTTTATATGTTTAAAAAGAAGAAAGCCTTTAAAGGTTTTAGAAATTCTATTAAAACTAGAATGGGTCGTGGCCTACATAGCATTCCCAAAAATAACATTTAGCAGAAAATTGTTAAATAGATATTGTAAAAACTTTTAGAAAATACTATTACTGAATATCTAAAAAAAATGTTCACCAGCTAGGTATGAAAAATAACTTAATTACGAAAGCTATTTCACATATTTTAACAATATAAAATGTTTATTTTTATATACAGGGTGAATTTGAAAGGATGTACTTTGGGCTAATATGAGGTTCTGCTGATCAAATCGAACAACTTTCCCCATGGAACAATGTGTCGCAAATAAAAAAAAAATTGGCTCCCCCATACAAATTGGTCATATTAACATTACTAGTTTGTATGGAGAAGGCTCTTTTTTCATTTGCGGCATATGGTTCCATGGGAAAAGTTGTTCGTATTGATCAGTAGAACTTCATATTAGAAGTACATCCTTTCAAAGTCACCATATATAAGTAATAAAAAAAAATTACCATATCCCTTATCTCCGACGTTTGCGGATCGGTTTTTCCATGAATCTAAAAAATCGCGCCCCGCGCCAATGGAGTAAGCATGATACATAAATTGTTTCATATTAGTACGATACCGGTGTCGCCAATTTATGAGGCGAACAAATGAAGAACGGGGAAAAAGGTGTGGCTTCAAATGGCAGCTCAACACGTCTGACACTTAAAAAACGGTTTGAGAAAAAAAGAGATACAAGCAAACATGAATGTGTGCGCGTGTCTATGAAGTGTATTGTTTTTTTATTATAAAAAGCTAAACATTAAATTGCATACTTAATAGTTTCGATAGTGTTGCCACCGACAACAAATATTATTACTTATCGATATAAACCAAATATTTTGGGATATATAGAGATCAACAAAGTTTAATAATTATTTATCGATATACAATTGTAATACACACACATATCATCACGGGCCCCAAGGTAACCAGCGGAGGGGTTTTAATCCCACCTCGTCGTAGCCGATGGTATGAGTCTACACCGAACAAGTGGCTAACTCGTCGCGATGTTTTGAATAGACTCAATAACTTTGAAAAATATACTTTGGGCTAATATAATCATATCAAACAACTTTCCCATGGAATCATGTATCGCAAAAGAAAAGAAAAATGGCCGTCACCATACAAACTAGTAACGTTAAAATGAATGAATTTGTATGGGGAAGTAAATTTTTTTTTTCATTAGCGACATATGGTTCCATAGGAAAAGTTGTAAGATTTTATCAACAGAACCTCATATTAGCCCAAAGTACATACTTTCAAATCCACCCTGATAGACACTTTCGCATTTATAATACTAGTGGATTTAAAATATGTAGGTATATAATAATATAACAATAAATTAAAATACTTTATTAAATTAAATAATTAACTTTATTAAATAAAAATACTTTATTAAATAATTTATTAAATTAAAACACATGCACAACTAACTACATGTTACCTACTAAACGCAATCTCAACATTTCGGACCGACCTCCAAGAGGAAGTTATAATCAAATTGATTCGTCAAAATGTACTGAACATACACGGGTATTCTTGTTGGTTACCAATTTTCTTCTCTTTTAATTGCCTCTACCCATTTACGTTTTAATGCCGGATCTTTCGGGAAACTGTATGTATAGAAAATATAATTAGCATTATATAAAAAAAACAATAATGGTATAATATCTCATAACCATGAAGTATTTACAAAAATCGAGTTTATCAACTATAAAAACACATCACCAAATAGTAACTGACAAACCTCGTTGGACGGTTCTGTTGTCGCCGTACCTTTTGATTATCGAAATACTCATTAAAAATAAAAACACATCACTAGTTCTTCAACTTCTAACTGACGCATATAGCTTGACAGTTACCGTTAGATTTTGATATTTTAATTATGGGTTTTATTATTATTTTTTATTAAGGTTTAATATAAGAAAAACATGTTAAATACATACTTGAAAAACGTGACACTAGGTACTTTTTTTTAATAGTAGTTTCTACACAGCTTTAATGCACAATTAACCATTTTCCGACAATAAAAGCGGAGCTCTTTTTGTCTTTCTCCGCCGAACGCACAAATCAGACTGAGGATGTAAAAAATGTGAAAGTGTGTGTGAGTGACAAATTTCTCACTCGCGCGGCACCCTGCAAATTGAATGATGCTTACTCCAGTAGCGGCGCGCGGGCACGGTTTTTACCTTCATGGGTTTTTCCAATTAAATAATATTATAGAAAAGTTTGTGAAAAAAATATAAACAATATCGGCACCTAGTGGCAGGAAATTATTAAAGAGCACGTTCATGAAACATCAGCCCCAAGAAGAATTTTTAAACTTAGCTAGTTTTTTTTTCTATATGAATAGTTAAGCAAAGACCGTCCCTTTTAAAACCAGCTTTTCTTGAGAGAAAATAAAGTGCTCTCAAACAAACTTAATTGATTGCATAATAGTCCACAATATTAATTCAGATACACGAACCTTTTATTGATGCAATTATGGCACTGCAACGAGCTCGCCATTTGTTTGATGTAGACTCAGAATTCCATATCAATGAACGACAACGAAGTGGGATTAAAACTCCTCCATTGGTAAACTTGAGGGTATACTTGTATTTCATCTATAATGATTTTTTTAAATGGAGCCCGGCATGTGGCTTTGTAACTAGTGCTGAGGAGATATACAAAGTCCATGAATGGGGTTGGTTAATTAAGGACACTATATATATTTTTTTTTATAAAAAAAATATATATACAAATATTATAATACAAAAATATTTATAATCAGAAAGATTTATACACGTACAATTTATTTTTATTTATTTATAAGCCATTTATTCCCTACAATATACAATATCATTAAAAAAAAAAATACAGTTGCTCAAAAAGTAGCGTATTGCAGGGACGTATAGCGTTCGGGATGTGGGCTATAAGTATGTACTCGAGCTTTTTTTTACCTTTTCCGAACTCGTGCGTTCTCTTTCCCAACTGTCAAAATAATGTCTATTAAAAAGAAAAAACCAATTACGAAGTTTTTACTAAAAAAAAATCATAGGAGTTTTTATGATTCATGCAAATATTTCTAAAAAGAAGCTACTAATTTATTTTAATATCAGGTTAGGTTTCATTTCATTAAATTTAAAATTCATTTCATATCAATAAAAAAATTCTACTGAAGACTTGGCTGTATGGGCATAGTTTCCTTTGCCTACCCAGAATGGGTGAAGAAAACAAAAAAAAATCTCTGCTTATATTCAATTACGGTTGGCGCCATTTTCCAGAAATTTTCTTTGCGAGTTTAGTTGTATTTTTATTATTTTATTAAATTGCTTAATTTTTTCACAACTGTATTAAAAATAGGTAGTTGTTCAGTACACGTGCGGAACCGTCATTGCAACTTGTTCCGACTGTCAACCCTCACCTTCTGCTGCACCTCGGCTCGGGTAGACATTTGTCGGAACTTTTTGCAACAGGCTTTCCGCACTCTTAATGAAATATACTATTACAAAAAAAAGTTAAGTTAAATTTGTAAGGTCACGTCGCGAGTATAGACCTCCTCCAATTTCTTGTCTTCCACAGCTCTCGATCTTTTGACAGTTTTTGTCCAATTTTCTCCAGCAATATCACCTTTTTTTTACCGTACAATTACCAACATAAAAATAATTATATAATTTTATATGTTAATATATGATAATTATTATAGTTTTATATGTCATTTAAGGCATTAAGGCGGGTCCATATATTGTTATTAGTTTCATGTAAAATGCCCTTTTACAGGCTGGTAAAAAAACCTAACTACTTATTACAAAGGTACCTAAACTTTTGTCAAAATTAAGTTCGAACAATCGGGTCACCCAACAACAAAAAAAAGTTTTGAGAATTTGCTTATCTCCCAATCTTCACTTCTAGCTACTCCATATTTGCAAATTACAAAATGAAAATTAAGTCCTAAATCTTCCATGTTTAAGGTGCATTATTATGTAGCTGTATAGGTGTTAAAATTGAGGTAAGGACACAGATAGGGCATCACTTTCACGCTCTCATGACCGTGGGATTTTATCCGCGTGGGAATCCTTATACAGGTTGTTACTTTTCTTGTTTTTTTTTAATATATAAATTAAATATAAGTACATATAAATAAGTAAAATTTCTTACAATGCAGTAGGTATTAGCTGTAACGTTTACTTATTAAAATCAATAACCTTACCGATAATAAAGTAAAAAAGCATTTTTATTTTTATTAACATCCTTAGAGCCGCGGAAAAATATAAAAAAGTCAGAAGCTCGTAAGCGGTTGAAATACAGGGATTTGGCCCAAAATAATCAGTTTGTGGCTTTTGGTGTCAGAGCGCATTTAAAATAAAAACTAAAGTCCATTTTGTGTGGAGCTAAATTTTCCTGCCTTCGATCCCGACTTTCTCCATGACCTCTGGAAGCGTGTATATGTTACATACATAGTATATTATAGTTTATGTTATGTATGTATATGTAGTCAGCATTAGTGTGTATGTGTAATATTGTATACTCTATTTCTTAAATGTATTTTACTGCACCTATTTTACCTACTTACTGCTTAATTTGTCCCAAAGGTTTGACTGGTAGAGAATGCCTAGCGGCATTAAGTCCGCCTTTGTACTAAATTTGTGCAATAAAGTTTTTAAATAAAAAAAATAAAAAAATAGTGATTAAATAGATATTGTACGTAATGACTGGTTATTACATATTATAATGACTAAATTGTCTAGACAATGTGATAAATTAATCACTTTATCCGGATATTATTCATAATAGCAGGTCAAAGTTAGTCAAAGTAATAAATAAGGTTCGACTCGCTTCCTTTCCTTCTCTTTCTGTTGCTGTCTCTTTTCATAGCCGTTATATTTTTTCAGGAGACAGAAGGAATGTATAAGTAAGCACTAAGCGTGGGTTTCTAAATCAACTTTACGCTAGGAATCAGTTCACTGTCTGTAAAGAAACGTTTATTGCACTTATATAATATATATCGTTCCTCAAAACGAAGTTACCATCCGAGAATATGCAAAAAAGCACATCTTGGCGGCCAAGGATTTCAGCATTGCAACTGTACTAGATAATGCGTTTCTAATAGATGCAAATGTAAAAAGTTAAGCCTCTTGTGTAAATCAAAATGTCACACTTGTAAGATAAATAATAAATATTTTATTTTATTCAAAACTACCATCCTGATAAGTTGAGCACCTAAAAAAGTTGTCTAGTCATAATATTAGAATATTATTTGTCATGTCAGTTTTTTTTAAATATTTTATTGTTGTAGTCGTTAAAGAGTTATACCAAATACTCATATTGGATTTTTTAATTATTTACTAAGACAATGTTAATTATAATATTTTGAAAATGTATAATAAAGATTATAATTATTATTTAAAATAACAGCAATTGTTGCTACTCATATAGTTATGCTTAAGGCATATTGAAATAAAAAAATATAATCTTTATCTATACTTGTTTTATTACTTTATCCAAGTCTTTCAACATATTATATAAAATATCTAGTTAATGTGATTAATTTTATGTTAATTATCAATTTGTCTAAATTTAGTAGAAGTATTTGTAATTACATTATTTTTATAGGTACCTAGGTGTATTTTATTTTTGTTTATTTTAAGATTATTTTATTTTTCATTTATATATTTTGTGGAGTTAACTCCAACTAAACGATTTTAATTGTCAGTCAGGGTGTTTTTACTTTATATTCGCGAATATTTTATTTAATAATTATTATTTTACAATAATATACCTACTACCGATGTAGGTACCTACCATAGTTTTCAAGTTTACAAATTAAAAATATTATATGTATCAATTATTATGTATGCGTTTATATTATGTTACTTATATATATTTATTCTTTTCTAGTAAATGTCCACATTGTTATAATTTTGTATCACTAAATTAAATTCATCAATTATTAAAAGTAACTATACCTATATCAACTTACACCGAATACTATTACCTCATATATATATATTTTAACAATTTAAATTTAATAATCATTACACAAAAAAAAAAAAACAGTAAGTATATTATTTTGAGTAAAAAAAATCATTAACTGTATAATAACACTTTTCAATAAGCCATTTTTCCAATTTAGTTTTACATTCTTTATCTGATACCACTTCCCTAAATACTTTTGGTATTTTATTATATACTTTTATACACATAATGTATGCGTTTTTAGTATATAATGAACTATGACAATTTGGCATCAAAAGCCTGGTTTACACAATAAAATGTAAAATAAGTTAATACATTACAAATTTTGCAGTTAGATCATATCTGTTAAATATATGAATATATTTTCTTACAAAAATAACTAATTCCAAGATATATAATGATGTTAATGTTAATAGTTTTAATCTTACAAATAATGGTTCAAAGGGACCAACTCCACAAATTGCTCTAATACATTTTTTTTGTGTTATAAACGTTTTATCAATATCAGTGGAATTGCCCCACATTATAATTCCTTACCTTAGTACGGATGCAACGTAACCATGATAAGCCATCAAAGCCGCACTTTCGCTTGCTACTCTTCTCAATCTTTTTAACGCAAAAATAAATTTATTTAATTTGTTACACACATATTCAATATGTAACTTCCAGTTGCAATATTGATCAATATTTAGTCCTAGGAATTTGATTTCTTCAGTTTCATCTATGGATTTACCACAACATTGTATTTTTAAATTAGTTTTAATAGATTTATAATTACGAAAATTAATATATTTAGTTTTATCTAAGTTAACATTTAGATTATTATATTGCAACCAGTTTAGTATAGAATTTACAGCATTATTTACTACACTTTCATAGAGAATCAATTTTTCATTATTAGGTATTGCGATCGAGATGTCGTCTGCATATAAACACATTTGCTATCAGTTATCAACGGAAGATCATTGATATATAAAATAAACAATAATGGACCCAACACACTCCCCTGAGGTACGCCATATCTGTTAAACTCATATGTAGATTTATATTGTGTACAATTTAAACTACCAGAAACTCTCATGACCTCTACACATTGTTTTCTATCATTTAAGTAGCTAGTGATCCATTTAAGGGCCGGACCCCTGATACCATAACGTTCACATTTAACTAGTAACAGTGTGTGATCTACGAAGTCAAACGCTTTTGACATGACAAAGAAGATAGTTACAACCTGTTTCTTTTTATCGATATATTCTGTTACATTACGAATTAGTGAAAAAGAGGCAAGAGTTGTTGATTTACCCTTTTGGAACTCGTTCTGTTCTGCATGTATAATTCTATGTTTATTTACAAAGTTTGTCACTCGTTTATGTACTATCTTTTTAAATATTTTTGAAAAAATTGATACCTTTGTTATAGGTCTATAGTTGCTTAATTCTTGTTGGTTACCTTTTTTATAAAGTGGAGTAACAATAGAATTCTTTAAGACAGTTGGAAATGTACCATCAATTAGGGAAAAATTAATGAGATATATTAATACAGGGGCTATAAACACAACACAAGATTTTAATATAATATGTGTAGCAACATTATCAAATCCCACAGTTTTAGTATTTTTTAGTGACGCTATAGTTTTTATTAGTTCAGATTCTGTACAAATGTGCAGATACAGACTGCTACATATTCGTGGTATGTTAGCATCTAATTTAGTATTTAATTGTTTAGTATTTTTATTTGTTAAGTTAATATAATAATTATTAAAAGCACATGCAATATTTTGGGGTTCATTTATTATTATATTACTGCAATCATTAATACTCAATATTTCATTAAGAGATTTAAAGTTAGTTCTATCTTTAATTATATTCCAAGTTGCTTCTTTTACATTTCTAGTATTTAGTATAGTTGTATTATTTGTATTTTTTTTAGAACAATTTACACATGATCTCAATATTTTATCATAGTTCCGGAACAATAATTTATTTTCTGTGGTTTTTTGTTTGTAGTATGAATACCTCAATATTCTTTTAGTGTGGCATGTCCTTCTGATACCCTTCGTAATCCACTTGTTATTAGTAGGACAGCTATTTACTTTAATTTTAATTTTAGGAAAACAGAGATTATAGAACAAAGTAAAAGTATTGTAGAATTCTGTAGACGCTGTATCAAAATGTTTTTCATTATATACTTCAGACCAAGATAAACTTCTTAAACATTGAATATTTTTTTATATATTTTCTTTGCTGTAATCATT
This sequence comes from Monopis laevigella, assembly GCA_947458855.1. Classification (NCBI taxonomy): domain Eukaryota; kingdom Metazoa; phylum Arthropoda; class Insecta; order Lepidoptera; family Tineidae; genus Monopis; species Monopis laevigella. Next base: position 4,413,317 of record OX381594.1, on the reverse strand, counting down.
TTTGTTAATAAACCAGTGCGTGAGTTTAGGTTTTATACTGGATAATTGAAATTTAATAGTTTGTGCAGTGTCGTGATCAGACAAATGTAAATTATGAATTTCTGACTTAACATTTTTTATATTGCTTACAATGTGATCTATGCAAGTTTTCTGTCTAGTCGGTTTATTATTATGTAATTTTATATTATAGTTGAATAACAGATTAATCAATTTAATAGTATTATTGTTACGCACCAAAATATTAATGTTAAAATCACCAGCTATTATTATTCTTTTATTATTATTTTTAACTAATTTATTTAATAATTCATCTAATCTTTTAAAAAACACAAAACTATTGGATTTCGGTGTTCTGTATACGCAAAGTATAATACATTTACAAAATTTAAGTTCAATTCCACAGCATTCAAAATCTTTTTCAACAGCATACTCGCGACATAAATATATATCATTAGCCTCCAATGAATTGTTTATTAGTATACAAACACCTCCTCGTTTCTCATTCACTCTTGAAAAATAACTTGCCATTTTAAACCCACCTATAATAACATTAGATTCGTCACCAGATTTAATAAAACTTTCGGAAATACACAGTATATCAATATTTTTATTTATTATTTTAAAATTATTTAGTTCTATTTCAATCAAGTCTAATTTATTGAGTATACCGGCTATATTTTGATGTAAAAGTATTAAATTTCATTATTTTCCGATATGTTGGGCAAAAAGACTGAGAAGTAACATAATTTTGACTGGCATTATTCAGTTGTTGAAAGTAAAAAGGTATAGTGCCCTTTTTATGTATGGCGGTATTTTTGCTACCTATTATAGATTCTTAAACATTTATTTACTCCACAAAATAAAAAATATAAATAAATCTTAACTAAATAAAATAAATTAATGTTCCTCTATGTCCCGGCTATCGCTGTGGCCAAAAGTACCTAGTATGCTCGCAACATTGCCTCTTTGAATTATAAATGATATTCTTTGAATGAAATGATAGTGAGCCCGGGCATCACCAGATGTATCCTTTAAAATAGCGCCCAGCTCACACCCAAATTTTTTTGCTTCTGCAGACCAAACGCAAGTTTCAACAGAAAAAGGTACAAATATATAGTTTTGTTTTAAAGTTGAATATTTCAGGTGTTTGGCCTTAGCAGCCGCCTCCGCGGCTAATCCTGCTTTGACAGAAGAATTAATTAATATGGGATGCAGCATATGTGTCTACACATGTCGCATCCCAAATTAGACTGCGACCTCTGCGCCATGGAAGAAGCGTTAAACCATCTGGTCGTTTGCCGTCTGTGCGGCTAAGACCGGGTGGCTCCATGACAGACGGAAAATTTGCTAATGATAGAGCTCACTTAATCGCGTCATTAAGAGCATGGTGACGCGAAATCCTCCCGGCACTGCGGCTGCAACTAAGGCCGTGATAACCGTCACTATTGACTGGACAACCACAGGTGCATGTATGAGACTGACAAATTTCGCAACCTAATCGCAAAGCTATCGCGACTCTAAGTGACGAGTTATCCAAAAAAGTTCCTAGAGAAGGAGGAGAAGGTATTGCATCCAACCAAGCTCCTGATTCATAAGTGGAGACTGCATGAAGACGGGCCAAATTAGCTGTGGAGTTATTTTCAAAAAGTTTACTATGTATTCTTTTGATGTTTAAAGAATCCCATGCGCGTTGAGAAGTCAGGATTAGCGGATGTGTAAAATTAGGGCAGAGTGAATCAAAGGTGAAAATAGCCTCCGACAAAAAAGGAATTTCAGAATCTACACCCATATCAGGTAACAAAGAAGTGACCAAATCTAAAACACCGTGTGTGGAAGCGATTGCGGGAAGACTCACATCTGCCAAACGACGAATTCCGAGACCTCCAAATTTAACTGGAAGAGAAGCCTGATCCCACTGAGACTCAGAGAGATTAACATTAAGAATACACTCTAAACTTGATTTTATTGTTAAATCTATGTCTGAAATTGATGCAGGAAATTTCCAAGAAGGAGTTGTTCGGATTAAATAAGTAAATTTTGGCATAGCAAAGCAGAATTTTAAAATGATATATGCTACATGTGACTGCAAATGGTTAAGATGATCATGGAGTGCTATTAATTGGGATTTTTTTTTAAATAGAGTATTAGGAATAGAATCTAAAGTAATTGGTGCGCCGAGTAATTCAAAATCAGAATGGCCCAATAATTTGACACCTGGAATTAAATTTAACATTGATAAAACTGATAAAGATGTCATTGGATTTCTACACATGGAAAAAGCTCACATTTGTTTATGTTAATCTTTAAACCTATATCTTGCAAAGAATTTGATAAAGTACAAAAATCTTTATATACAACATCAGGTTCGCCACCTAGGGTCCCATCGTCAAGGTACCACACGTTAAGAGATGATTTTAAAGAATTTATAATGGGGTGAATTGCCAAACTAAAAATCAGCGGACCTAAAGGATCACCCTGTTGGACACCTACTTGTGAAGATATAATATTATTATCGAAAAATAAGTTGTTGGTTTGAAAATAGTTTTGAAAAATTTAGTTATATAGAGAAGGAATTTTTTCTTTAACTTCTTTTAAATGTTTGTCGCGTTCCAAAGAATTAAATGCGTTCATTAAGTCAATTTTTAAAATTATTTTATTAGAGTTATTATTCTGATGTACAAATTTCCTGGTGGCATGAATGGCAGCTTTGCACCCAAGGCTTGTGCCAAAACCAAGTTGATGGGGGCGAAGATAATTGGCAACAATATCCCGAACATGTCTACAGCCTAGTTTAGCCGATAGGCGTCGGAATACATTACCTAAAGCTATAGGTCTTACGCCTCCATCCTTTTTTGTGAGTGCACAAAGTCTAGCTCCGTAAATATATGGACATATTTCGACATTTAGTTTGCCACTAAGTAGGAAATTGCAAAGATCGCACAAAGTGGATAGCAGCTCGGAACCTTTAACTCCAGCAGATAAAGATAATAATTATTTTAAATGATTTGGGCGTAAACCGTCAGGGCCACCGGCTGAACCACTTAAAAAACTACTAATAGCTGCAGCAACTTCAGAAGGAGAGGCTTTATACGAAATAATATCTTCAATTTTAAAATTTTGGGAAATAAGTGGCCTTGATGGAGAAGGATGTTTATCCCTTAATGCTGTAAGTGTGGTTTGATCAGAAGTAGCCAAAGTGCAACCGGTAGTTAATAGTCTCACGGCACCCTTAATATCCCCGTCAAAGACTTTATTTTCAACTTTACGATAAATTGAAGATTGACCAGAAGGTAAATGTGAAATTATATCTTTATCAAAATCTATAATATTTTTTTTTACTTTAAAAGTTAGTGACTTTTCAGTATTGCTAGGGGGGACTCGAAGGGCAATTAAAGCAAGGGATAATAAAGCAAACCAATCAGTACCTGAGTTTGAGGAAATCGCTGACTTGATAAGTGAGTTTAATTTTTGCGCAGCAACTGGACGAGCACCTTTAGGAATTCTATGCAAAACTTTATTTGAGTGCATCAATTTTAAAAACGTATCCGCCGAATGTAAGGATTCCTCTGATAATGCCTAACCTGTTATTATGATTGGGGTACTGATTAAAGCTGAAGAAGTTGATGATGGTAATGGAACGGTTGAGGGTAAAGATGTTTGAACTGGGAATGAAAGTAAAGTGTTGTTAAAAGGAACGGAACTGGATGAAGATGATGAAGGGGCAATGTGCGAGTGTACCTTAGCAGTATGTATGCTTAAGCCTCCACATAGAGGACATGCTAATAACAATAAATCCAAGGAAGACATTAATAATATAAATAACTGTTAAAAACAATAATAACATGTACAAACTAGAGACTTACTTAAAACAACAAAAAAAAAGACTAAAATAAGTACCTACCAAAAAAAAAACCTAAAAAAAGAGTAATCTGTAATAAACAAGTTTGTAAAGAATTATATCTATAAGTTACAGAAAATAAAAATACCTATTAATAAAATATATTTAAAAACAAAATACAAAAAGCCTTTCGTCGTCCTTCTTCGGGTGATCTGGCTTATTACAGTTCTTTGAGTTATATCACATAGCTGCTAGTAGTAGAAGTAGTCGGAGATAGAATCTAATGGGTCTGTCATTTGGGCCCGAAAAATTTAGAACCGCGCCGCGGTCCAAAAAGAGCAAAATTTCTTCGTGATAGTTATATTGCCTTTGTACAATTCCTCAAATCCTTTATATACAATTTTCACCTGAAATAAGTTTGATGTCGGATCCAATGGTCCGAATGAACTTCAAACAGAACTTGATTTGCTTTTGGGTCCAGGGGTCACAATATAAATTGAATATTTAAAATCTATAACATATTTTATATCGTTTTATATGTATACAATTGAATTTTATCCTAAAATAATATAATATAAATAAAAATTATTTTTCCAAATAAAAATACGTCTTGTTTTGTCAATGTCAAATGTTTTTTTTTTATAGATTTGTATTTGATTGTTTTTGATTTGTGTTGCGACATTCTTATCTTTTCAAATAAGTATGGGATAGTTCCTATTTTATGGCCATGCACAGTATTTTTTTTTAAGTTAGATTCGTTTATTTTATTTCTAGCATTATTATAATTTTCCTTGTATTCATTTACCCTTAAGAAATTATGATGATTATAGTGGTTTAAATATTTTACCTTATAGTCCAGTGAATCAATAAAAAAGATTTTTTTTTTACACATATGATAATAATGATTTATCCAATAATGATGTATTATTATAACCTACATCTAAAAATGTACATTTTTTTGATATTATTAGAAACTAATTTTAACAAATTATTTAGTTTATTCTCATTTAAGTATTTACAGTGATTTACACTTAACAATGTAACCGATGATTGCTGTAGATATTTAAGAGCAGCTAGGAGCTCATGTTGCAGAACTAAGGGATTGGTGTCATTCTCCCCCACACACAAAATTAGCCTGTCTTTTTCTCTCAGATTTAAATTGTAGCAGATTTTTAAAACCTCAATTGTTGTTGCATATGGCTTAGTGTATCCACATATACAATACTTTTCATATTTAGTATTTTGCCTTAATAGGATTAAATTTGATGCCAAGTCCACACACTGTTGAGTGCCCACAATAAAAAGTTTCCGTTCGTGATTGATCTCTTGGTTAAATTCAATTTCATTATTTCTGACATCTTGTATTGAATTGGTAATATTTACATCATTACAATTGAAAAAAACATTACTATCATCCAGTTTTAAATTATATTCATTTGTTTTATTTTTATTATTTGGAGTATTAATTTGGGTTCTATTAAATTGTAATTTCCTGTTAATGGATCTGGTTCGCTTTTCAGCAGTTGGTGTGACTAAAGGGTCAATATACATACTCTTAAATTGGTTAATTTTACTCTTTTGTTGCAATATTTGCTCACATAATAATTTCTTTTCAAGTGAAATCTTTTCTATCTCTAAATGGGCGCTCTTTAATTGAGATTTTAGATCTTTAATTTGCAACAGAAGCTCTTCATATTCATGGTTATAATGTGTCGATAAATCTGGCAGGCTTCTCGGTTTGTCTAAAGAGTAGTTTGATAGAATTGACTCATTTGAAGAACTCCTTGAATATTTCCTCTGTTTTCTCAAAGTTATATTATTTAAATCCATTATACAATATATCGAATTGGGCTAGAATAATCGATAATTGCACAATGTTATAGATTGAAGTCAAACAAAACACTTCACAAAATTTAATATTTTTGAGGTTAGAATGCCACTATTATTATAATTATTAAAATTATAGTTGCTTGCAAGGACGCTTTTTATTTAGCAACTTATTAACTTTAAACACCACTTTTTTATTATAACAGTTTTTTTGTTAATGCTATTTTGTTCATAATACAGTTGTTCAAACATAAGATACACCATAATATTTGTTTTTAGTATTTTAAATTAGTTTATTTGTGAGAGCGTTAACTTTAAACTTAAGAATTGTTATCAGTTTAGTAGTTTTATTTAAATACTACTTCTGGCTTAATTTATTATTAACAAATTACATAATAAGTTTATATACCGATAGGGACACGGAATAGAAAAAAACAAGTGGAGATGCTATAAAGCACCAAATATAAAAAAAGTAGGTAAGTATTTTTTTCTTAAAAAAAAAGTCCGAAAAAGAAATTATTATATGAACAAACGTCTATATGCTTAAAATTACTCCTACAAATACATAATAAATCTTCGTATCTAACAAGTAAAACACAATTAGACAAGTGATAGGCTTTAATTCGTGAGTTTAGAACGAAAGTTAACGTGATTTGTAGATCTTTTTTGTTATTTATCTTTGTTTTTGTGTAGGCGACACTAAAAGGAAAAAATACGTGTTTCATTATTTTTATAATAGAACACAATATAAAATTTTTATCATCGTGACAAAAAACATCCAATATATTTTTTTTAATGCTGCTCCATTTCAGAACCTACTGTATATAGAAGTCAGAGGTACTTCATCAGAAAGGTCAAGGTCACACAGAGGGCTCTCACGGAACCGTCCCGATGTTGTGGGAACCTTTGCTCGGTGAGAACCGAACCCTGATTAGGTCATATTTAGGTCTACATTCTGTAATATTTTTAAATTTGAATAATTAGGTAATTGGTATAGGGAACTCGACTTAAGGCAAGGACAAACTTGAATCATAAAACTGATTTGCACGCATATAAATATATTTTGTGGTGTGATAAAAATCCGTAAATTATAGTCGAAGGTTTTTAATGATATTAAAAAAAAAATAAGCTAAATAAAAAAGTACACGATTAATGTACATTTATAATTATTTTAATACCAATACAAATCAATTAAAAAAATCATAGTTGTCGCTGAAGATATTGAGTATTACAAAATCAAAGTTTTTGAATTTTTTTTTTTTTTTTTTTCAGAAATCCAATTATCTTTTCTTTTTTTCGATTACTATTTTTATACATAATTTATTCTAGGTTATCAAACATAACAAAGAAAAATGAATCTTTTTTTCTATGATTTCACGTTGGTCCTGGCCTTAACTGTATTTTTTTTTATGTTTAAAATAAGTTGTTTTTTTTAAATTTCAAATTTGAGTCATAGTAGATGATACGACTAAGCATATGTTATTTTTTCAGAAATATATGATTACAACTTAATCCCTATAATATACAAACATAATTTTATTAAACTTTATTAAACTTTACACTAATTAAAAGATATTATTTATCCTAATTAAAAATAAAATAAATAACCATTTATTATCAGATAAATTATCTAGACATTTATTTTCCCAAGACTACTGAATGTTTTTGATATAGACAGTCAAAACGACTAGCAATATTAGTCAGAATGCTATTGGTGCTACCTCGTAAACGTTCAAACATGGATGCGACTTCGACTTCTTTCGCATCCATGTTTGTAGCATGAAAACCATCTACTCGAGCAGTAGCAAACATGTTTGAGGTGCTACAGTGACGAGGCAGCCCCAAAAGAATTCTGTACCCCTAGTGTGAGTTTTCTAACTATTACTTTGAGTTTGAGTTAACTAAAATTTGTATGGGAAATAGTTCAGCGCTCCAAGCGGAAATTTTGAGAACTAAAAATGCGAGCGTGTGATTGGTCAAAATGTTAACGCTGTAGTATAGTTAACGCGAAAGTAAATGTTAAAAAAACTCACACTTGGGCTACAGAATCCATAGGTTGCTCGAGTAAAACGATGTACAATAGGCTCAAAAGAGAGTTATTTTTACTTATATGTGATTGGTTACTTACCTTTTATTTACAATAAATATTTAAGGCATGGATATGATCGGTGAAGTTGGTCGCCTTGGTGGCTCTCTTGTATGGCAGATATTGATTGTCAGGTCAATGGAATCAGCTAACCACCTAGTCTTGCACTAGTTGGTTATGTAGTGTGTGTTCGGTTCGGTAGTAATTTTCATATTAAGATTTCCATTCCATAGTGTCTAAGTTCAATTAATATTTGTCGTTCTTTTGTTAATGAATAGCGGCCTAACCAAACGCACTCTAAGACCTCATTGTTAAACTTTTTTTTTTTTGACTATTCATAAATATCTGTAAAGATTTACATGAAATAAATGATTTAAACTTTTGACTTTGACTTTTCAGTACATCGAGCAAACCTACGGACCAGCATATTACTTTCATATTGCGCTCCCTTTCAATATCAAAATCATTGTTTAATACTAATATATTTTCTTTGTCTCTATTACTATAAAATTAAATATTGATCGACCCCATTCTTGGACTTTGCGTGTCTGCTACGTAAAAATAAAATTACATAAAATAACAATAAACATTATCTATAGATAAAGTTATTATTATCTATTTGCATACACATCGAATTATAACAGGAAGCAAAGTTGCTGTCAAAAATGTCTTAATTTACAAAAAACCCAAAGGGCCCAAAACGGTTCCCACAAAAAAAACATTCTTATGGGAACCAAAAAGTGTGAGAATGTAAATTTTCAATTATCTACATTTTCGTACTGCGTGCATTAAATATAATAGGGCGCCACGTGATATTGGCTTTAATATCTTTTTTTTATGTAAATATTTACTTCTGGCACATAAAATAAAATATTTACTTATAATATGTTATCTATATTTTAAACAGTAGCTACATACTGTTATAGTTTTTAGCATCATCGGAGTTTAATTTATTTATTTTATTTTTATATTATTTATTAAATAAAACATCCACAGCATAAATTACATATTTTAAATAATAAAAGTCATTTCGAACGTTTTTAAAGAAAAGCGGAGCCCTTAATGCCTTCACAATCTGTCTGTCTGTCTAGACCATAGGTTCGCAAAATGGGCGAAAACATCCCCTTCTGGGCATTTGAGACTTTCAGGGGGGCGGTAGAGAAAATTAGGGGGCGTTGAGATGGCAAAGTGAGAGCGTGAGTTAGGTTAAAAAATATAGCTTAAAAAAGGCAAAAATTATATAAGTTATAATTTAAATGTCTTTTGAATTTATAAAAATAATTCTAGATATAATTAAAAATGAGTATTATTGTTTTTTTTTAATCATTCTTAAACTCTGATAGAACTACAGGATAGTCCTGTAGCCCTAGTGAGTTTTTTTTAACATTTACTTTCGTGTTAACTTTACTACAGCGTTAACATTTTGTCCAATAACACGCTCGCATTTTTAGTTCTCAAAAATTCCGCTTGGAGCCCTGAACTATTTCCCATACAAATTTTAGTTAACTCAAACTCAAAGTAATAGTTAGAAATGTCACACTAGGGGCACTGTTATATCTTATGACTATAGTGTAATTATAATCGTGGCGATAGCTGTATCAGATTCGTTATAGATGGAAAGTAAAAAAAAATGGGGGGCTCTAGAAAAAAAAACTGAAGGACGCAATTTAATTTTAGTAATAAATTATTAGGTATACTTAAAATTTGAAATATTTATACGTTTTAAGCCTTTGAGTTAAGTACTAAAGTCATATTTAAGTATTTACATGTAATATTTAAGTAGTTTATATACTATTCGAAATATGTCTTTTAAATTGTTATTTATTTCCTTTTGCACCCGTTTATGCATAGGGTGCAATGGCAATGAATCAAATTTCACTTTTTTTTTGTTTTACGGAATCTTAAGTGCGTGAACAGCATTCGAACTTGACCCCTTTTTTTTTTAACAAAAAAAATACTCAAACAAGCTCACATTAAATATTGACAACAAAAACAGCGTGAGAACTTCCGTTAAAATCACGTAAAGGATCAAATATATTCTCCTATATTTTCAATTCTGTTGTAATCTGTACCAAATAATCTTAAGATTTTTTTTTCAGAACACTACATATATTTATTTATAAGGCACACGCATCTTCTTTCTCTCTCTCTTTGAACAATATTTTATTAGAGTTTATTGTAGTGATTTTTTTTTTCTTTTAAACTAATTTATGTATCTCTAATAAGTTTTATTGTTGTATAAAATTGTTGGTAATCTAATCTGTGTCGATCCGTAAGCCTTGCTTACCCTAGATTTTAAAATAATTATAGTATTTAAACTAATTTGTGTATCTCTAATAAGTTTTATTGTTGGGCTGGCTCATTCCTCGCTCAAAGAATTAGCATTGCGATCCGGCGGAGAAATGCAGCCAGTGTTCTTGCCACCATTCCACGCGGACTTGATCTATATTAGTACTAGGTAATTAAATTTAAAAAAAAACTTATTATACTTTTGAATAAATGATTTAAGACTTTTAATTAAATCATAAAAAAAAATATAATATGAAGGACATTACACCCATATTGGTCCTGGTCCCAAACTAAGCTCTAGGCTTGTACTATGTGTACCAGAAACAACGATATAATACATTTTATATTATATAAACACCCAGACCATGACAAACTGTTCAGAAAACTAATATCTTTTTGCAATGGGTAGGGATCGAACCCACGCCACCACCTCCGGATACAACGGAGGCGGCGGCTAAAATCATTATTTTATATTAATTATTTTATAATGATATTACATGAGTAGGTAAATAAATTCAAAATAAAGCAAAAAAATATTTTTTTTAATAAAAAAATCCACCCAATTAAAATTGGGTACAGTCTAGAGAGGCTATAGTATGAATTGTAACCTCAAAGGTCGCACCTCAAGGCCGCGGCGGGTTCCCGTGAGAAAATCTCCCTTCGCATGGGAACCGCTTACACCCGTGGGAATGAGAAAAATATGCAGATGTCCTCTCCTTATCTCAGACTGCTATATATTCTGCATAGTAAATAATAAATATGATTTTGATATGTGGTCTTTAGGATTTTTATTCAATAATAATGTTTGTATGACCTAGTTATATATATATATCATCACGGGTGCCTTACGGCGCCCGAGACCGCCTAGACGGCCCCAGGGTACCCAGCGGAGGGGTTTTAATCCCACCTCGTTGTAGCCGATGGTATGAGTCTACACCGAACAAGTGGCTAACTCGTCGCGATGTTTTGGATAGACTCAATAACCCATCTATAAACAGTTTCACAAGTTGGTATAGTGAAACCGGGACCGACAGCTTAACGTGCTCTCCGAGGCACTATAGTGATGTTGTCAAACAAATGTACATAATTTTTTTAATTAAAAACTCATTGGTACACACCGGGATTCCTAAACATTACCTAAGTTAAACATTATAAAAAATAAGATATTTAGTGACATATAGTAATAATAAAATAATTATATTTACAAAAGCACGTAAAATGGATTTCTATGAATTTATTTTATCAAATTATTAATAAATACATACCTATTTTATATTAATAAATACAACAACATATATTTACTTTATAGAATTATTATACAAGGTGAATTTGAAAGGATGTACTTTGGGCTAATATGAGGTTCTGCTGATCAAATAGAACAACTTTTCCCGTGGGACCATGTGTCGCAAATGATAAAAATTTTTGGTTTCCCCATACAAATTGGTCATTTTAACATTACTAGTTTGTATGGAGAAGGCAACTTTTTTTTTCATTTGCGACACATGATTCCATGGGAAAAGTTGTTCCATTTGAGCAGCAGAACCTCATATTAGCCCAAAGTACATCCTTTCAAAGTCACGATGTATATTACTTATAGTAAATAATTATTTTAATTAATAAATACAATAAAAAAATGCATGTACATTCTTTTGCAATATGGGGTAAGTAATTAAAATTTTATTTTATATCCATAAATCATTACAATAAAAAAATCATATATTTTAAACAATTTAATCATAATACAAAACTATAAATAGAATTATCGTCCCGGTGACATTTTTTTTACCCCTAGCTAGTTCCCACGCGCTTTTCAGAATTCCCATGCGAAGTTACACAATGTGTGAACACCGGAACTAGCGGTTAAGTAGGGTGACCAATATTTATACAATAGAAGATAGTCATTTTATCGCTATTGAATTATTATAAACGAAAAATAAACATTTGGTTTGGTTGTGTCATGCATGCATCTTAGCATGATTTTATTTTAATATTATTACTTTTTATAACACATTTAGGTGATAGTTGATTTAAATTAAATTTACTTATAGAATACTGAACTTTTTTTTTACATTTTATGAATGTTAAAATGGTCAGATTTTTTTCCAAAATTACTAAATATTTATTATTCAAAAATAACTTTAAAAATAAATTACGACGACTTGACCCTAATTATTTAAAAAATAATAGATTCGGGTTTATTACACAAAATGGAAAAAAAAAGAATTATATGGAGGACATTTCACACATATTGCCCTAGTCACAAACTAAGCTATAGGCTTGTACTATGTGTACCAGAAACAATACTACTAATACTTATTATATTTTATAAATACCCAGACCATAACAAATTGTACAAAAGAAACTTACTAATATTTTTGCCATGAGTGGGAATTGAACCCACGACCTCCGGATACAACGCTAAAAGCGCAACCACTAGTCTACGGATGCGATCTATGTAACTACTCTTCTTCTTTTTACCAGTGTCTAGAGCGGGTAGATTAAAATTTCTAGAATTTAAAGTAAAAGTGGCATAACGGGATAGACAGGAATAGGGAAAGGACTAGGATACAATTAGGAATAGCCGCATGATCGTATGCCAATGTCATGTGAAGAAAGGAAAATATAATCAACTGTAAAACGGGTAGGTTTACAGATTTTACAGAAAATTATGGGATTCTCTGAGATTTATACGAACTCTGAGTTCACTGCTTCACTTAAGATCACTGCTTATTATACAAAATTAGTACACTTTTGCACAATAAGATTTATTAAATTTATTTAAACACTTTATTGCACAGTAACAAAGGTTATGTACAAAGCGAACTTAATGCCTTAGGCATTATCTACCAGCTAACCTTTAAGATTGTGTGCTTAATTTAATATCCTATAAACTTAAATATGAAACTATAACACAAACACGGGACTTAAGTCTTTGAGCCCCCCTCAAAGAATCCATGTAAATACTCGTAGATAACAAATAAAAGGTCATATCAACCGTCGCGTCGCGACCGCACGCGCTGACGCCCGTTTGTTCACATGGGGTAGAGAATTCACTTGAGAACCAGCGTGGGAAGTAACCACGTCCCGTGTGAAAATTATAATGTTTGTGTGTGAAATATTATCAACCGTTTTTTTTTGTACCATCATTGGGTGCCTTACGGCGCTCGAGACCGCCTAGACGACCTAATGTTCCCAATGCCGAGGTCTTATTTCCACATCGTCGTAACTATTGGTATTCTAAGTCTATATCAAACAAGTGGTTAGCCTATCGCTGCTTTTGTTTCTTAGAAAAAAGATTTTTCTCTAAGGTAAGGTAAGTTTGTATTGGGATTCTTTGAGGGTAGCCCGAACACTGTAGACGCGTGTTTATATTATATTTTTTAAATTTAATTTTATTGAATATTATTGTGCAAAAGTGTACTAATTTTGTAGAATAAGCATTCGTATAGTAATATTAAGTGTGAGAAGTGTAGCATTTACGCAGTGATCTCGGTGTTTGTGTTATCTCAAATAATCCCACAATCTTCAGTAAAATGGCGGTACCCATTTTACTGTTGATCCTTTTCCTCCTTCACTAGACATTGGCAAGACTATACCGTATGCTTTCATACGGTCATGTCGCCATTCCCTTTTCTACCCTAGTCCTTTCCTGATTCCTTCCCATCCTGTTAGCCCTCTTTCACAAATAATATTTAATAAGTTTACCCATAACTACCCACTAGACACTGGCGAAATTACGCGTAACGCGTAGACGCCATTGTTTACCAAAATATAATAATAAATAACAGTTTGTACCACCAACCGTATAGTACAGAGACCGACCGTTTAAGGCGAATGGTGCATCTAAATTGTGTTTTTCTTTACAATTTTATTACGAATCTATTAGTGCTATAAACTGGAAATAAATATCGTATAATTTTCAAATCTTTTACTACCGGATCTAGTATTTTGTTTTTTAATACGATTAATAGTTTACGAGTAAAAAATCCAAAAACCCACTTTTTAAAAAAATTCAATACAATTTTTTACTTAAATTACATGAAAAAAATACTCTGTGACGCAGAAATTGTTAATAAATCGGACCTTAGGTTTAGTTTTTCAATAATCAATCGGTCCCTGAGGCACTATTTATAGTGATGTTGTGCGAGAAGCCAAGGAACAAAACTATTCAGTCCAAGCTTCTCACACGGGTACGTTACGCACCGCTGAAAAAAACTTAATTATTACTTACTGGTTGCTCTTGTCGTTTCGCTTCAGCGACCTGTTCCCCGGGTACCCAAGGAATGCAATATCTTTGTTGGCTTTTGAACCACTAACATGCCACGCAATTACTATTCACAGATTATTAACAATACTATGATGAATACCAAAACTTCACAACGCGACAATCATCATCAGCCTATCGCAGTCCACTGCTGGACATAGGCCTCTCCCAAGACACGCCACTGATCCCTATGCTCCGCTCTTCGCATCCAGAATCTGCCAGCCATCCTCCGCAGGTCATCAGTCCATCTAGCTGCGGGGCGTCCTACGTTACGTGCGCCAAGACGTGGTCTCCACTCCAATATCCGCCTGCTCCAACGGTTAAACGTTAACGCGACAAATCTGACAACTATTTGTAAGCGCCTAAACACATGGCGAACGAAACACTACACACAAAATTCAATAGAAATTAACTATCTAGGTTATTAGCGAACGCACATTTTTGGCTCAGAACAGTGGCCTTATTCCGAGCTAATCACGACAAGACGTTGCACAAACTATAGATATGGAAATATAAGCTCTATTCCAATGGTTATATAATATGTATTAGGTTGGCTATGTGTGAAGTATTGGAATTTTACAGGATAGAACTTATATTTCAATACCTGTACTTTACGCAAAATGCGTGACCGTGAACGTGCCAAAACTCGGAATAAAGCCCCAGCACGTCTTGTAGTTTCTTTTTTTCCTTGTGTCAAGAACGAAAAGGCAAAAGGCTCTTTTGCCTATACAGCCTTATCAATACCGAACAGATGTTGACCAAATAATGACTAAAATATTATAATATAATATAGAAATATTAAAGAAATGTTATAGTTTTACATTTACTAACTTAGAGGGGTTAGTAAATTGGTTCAGTGTTTTTGAAGTGGTTAAATTATATTCGTAAGTAAGTACAGGGCAAGTAAATACAATTTGACTGCCCTTACACACTTGACCAACCAATGTATTCCGGGTGTAAAATTAAATGTCATGTCAACCGTTGAGCGCACGCGCTTATTCCCTTTTATTCACATGGGGTAGAGAATTCACTTAAGAACCAGCCTGGGAAGTAACCACGTCCCGTGTGAAAATTATAATGCTTGTATGTGAAATAGAGCGACCGTTATTTTGTTTATTAAATTTTTGTTTCAAGTTTTAACTTGCCTAAATAATCATTAGTATATGTTTAATTATTTATGATTAATTCGTGTATAGTTATATTAATATAAATAAATAAAAATTTTTATTTAATTACAATATACGATAAAATCTGTAAAAGCTCGAATCTCAAATAACATCTAAACATTGTTATTAGTAGTTATATTAAATATATTTTAGCAAAAAAAAATAACATGGAGGTGTCTTTTTATATAAACGTTTAAACAGACCACAGACTACTAAAGTAAGATTTTTGATTTAAAATATAATACTTTTGATTTTAAAAGTTTACAGATTATTCATAAAGAGACTATCTAAATATATAAAATGTACACCTCTACGTTATTGCCAAAAAAAAAACTATCACTGAAAACAAAGTTTAGTTAGATATTATTTTATGTTCGAGTTCGCACTAATATTTTTATGTGCTCTTAACACTTGAGCTATTAGGCGTTGTATCTGGAGGTCGTGGGTTCGATATTCACTTTTGGAAAAAAAAATCAGTGCATATTTCTATACAGTTTGTCATGGTCTGCGTGTTAATAAAAAATATAATACCTACCTATATTAGCATCGTTATTTCCGGTACAGATAGTACAAGCCTAGAGCTTAGTTTTTTTGTTTAAATGAAAATAGCACCTAGAACCATGTCGCGTATTTAAAAAGATGACTTAGGATTTGCAGCCTATAAGAGACCTGGTTATTTCTTAACTCATAATAGAAAAAAGAAAATGGTGGTAAAATAGTACTACTGAAGCGGTACCCAAAGGGAGGTCACAGAATAAAATTGTTTACTGATGAGATTTTTTTTTTGTGTAATTGAGCAACATTTTAACAAAAACAATGACCGTATTTATGCTCAAAGGTCTAAGGAAGCTTCCCAATTGATCGACAGAGTGCAACGTGGGCATTATCCGACTTTAGTGATGGTTTGGTGGGGTGTTAGCTATGGAGGAGTGACTGAGCTATATTTTTGTGAAAAAGGTATCAATAATCAGCATAAATGTATTAATATACCATTCTTGAGAAGGTAGTTAAGCCCCTTAACAACACCATGTTCAATAATCAAGTATGGTCCTTCCAGCAGGACTCGGCGCCGGGTTATACAGCTCGGTCCACGCAGTCTTGGTTGGCAGCGAACGTTTCGGACTTCATCAAAGCTGAAGACTGGTCGTCGTCTAGTAGTCCCGACCTTAATCCGCTGGATTATGATTTATGGTCAGTTTTAGAGAGTAAGGCTTGCTCTAAACGCCATGATAATTTGGAGTCCCTAAAACAATCCATACGATTGGCAGTGAAGAATTTTCCCATGGAAGGAGTGCGTGCTTCTATTGATAACTGGCCTCAAGGTTTATAGGACTGTATTGCAGCCTATAGAGACTACTTCGAATAAGATTTTTATATTTTTAATTGTTTTATATTTATGTATTAAACTAACACACTGTAAAATTAATAAATGTTATTTGCAATAGAAAAAAGCATTGTTTTCTTTGTTACAATATTAATGCAAGACTAGGTACATCCTTGCTGATTCAATCAAATCAACTGGCCGTTTCGTAATCGCACCCTGAAAGGAAATTATCATCTCGACAATAAATCGATGCAATAGTCTCCTAAAAGCCCACAGACTAAAACCGAAACATGACTACGTCACTTCAAGGTTTTTGCATCTATGGGCGGTGGTAACGAGACCGGTCTGTCAGCCTAGCAGAATTATAGAGGTCTTTCTCCCACCTAAAGTAATAAAATAAAAATATGTTAAATTCCCAAAAAAAAAAACACATATACAGAGTATAACCGACTCACCCTTTTATTAACGTAATTTAGAATATTTACTTGAGAACCAGCCTCGAAAGTAACAATATCTCGTGAGAAAATATCCTATAACTGGTGACTGTTATATTTCTATTTCGTATTTAAAAAAAAACATTTCTCTGAAAGTTTATATTAACCGTACAGAGGAGAAACCCTATTATTATAGTAAGATTAGCGATAAAAAAACGTCAGATCGCTTACCGTTAATACGCGTATTAATTTGTTAATAGGTACAATGTTGGAATCGAAAACGATGGACTCATTTACTTAGTACGTTAACTTCAGTTTATTCGTTTACTTAGTAAAACCTTAGTGAGTAACTAACCCGATTAAACAAAAAAAAAAAAACCATAACAGATAAATATTTCATATAAATCGGTTCAGTTGTCTTTTAAGTTTACAAAGTAACAAACAGACACGATTTCTAAAAACTATTTTATATTTTAAACTATTTTTTTCTTACTCTTTATAGAACTTATTTTTCAATCTTCAGATATGAATAACTTTCAAATTTATTCATTCTCACAAGCTGTCTGTTAAATAAATGTTAAATGTGACGATAAAAAAATGAGCCCTTAGTATATTTGTAAAATAAAAATTAAGTATAACAGAACACTAAAAAACCTCTATAAACAAAACACTTGTATAACTATTTAATAATATACTAACTACTAAATACCAAAAAAATCAACCGTTAAACCGCACGTGCCCCGTCCCCTTTAGTCACAAGGGTTAAAATAGTTCACTTGAGAAACGCAAAGCGGTCCCGTGTGAACAGGCCCTAATGCCCTATTGAGGTAAAGCCGTTAAGGCCATGCACTAATAACAGATACGGGTTAATTGCTGGATAGAAAACCTTTTTTTTTACAATAGGAATTTTGTGATTCCGTGGGAACTGGATGGGAACCTTTTTTTTGGAGCGAAAAGGTCTCGGGATTTTATAATGAAGATGTGTCAAACAAGGTAGGGTATGTAAATAAATTCCCAGGCTGGTTCCCATGTGAAATTATACACTGTGTGAATAAAAGAGAGCTCGTGCGATCGAGACGGTTGATATATCTGCGCGCGCGCCGATTTGCATAGGTAAATTATGTTATACTAAAGCACGGCATGAAACTCTATATCTACCTGGTGGTAAGCAGCTGTACAAAATACATGATTGGTGTCGATCAATACATTGCTATTTAATAGCATTGATGGCTGTCAGTAAAATCGTAATGGTCTGCTTACCACCAGGTAGATACAAGGTCACATGCCGTGCTCTAATAAAATAAAATATATAATTAATTAGCTACATACTATAGTTATTTATTAATAATTTATTTTAATATTTCTAATTACCTATTTAATTATTTTAATAGCAATTGGGTATTAAAAAAATAACTTAGATATGAAAAAATACCTAATTATTTAGCACTATAATTAACAATTATAATACAGTAAATATTTGTTTTTAATAATGTGTTGACATTGCTTCCCCCAATATTATCGCATGGTGGTTGACACGCTTATTATATGTCACCCTAATTTAACGATTACAGTGTACCTAATACTTTACGATCGTATCACTTAAAAAGTAGTGTGACCATTCTTTATGTTTTATTTAAAAACTTTAATGCACAAAATTAATTTGGCAAATAGCAGTAAGTACTTGGTGGCCGAGTTGGTTAGACATTGGACTTAAAAACACTTAGGTCCCTGTTCGAATTTCCAATGAGTTTTTAATTGAAATAATTATGTACATTTGTTTGACAACACCACTATAGTGATATTAATTTATATAAGTTTATTAAAATTTAATTAAGCACCCGACTTCGAACACAATCTTAAAGGTTAGCTGGTAGATAATGCCTAAGGCATTAAGTTCGCCTTTGTACATAACCTTTGTTTACTGTGCAATAGAGTGTTTAAATAAAATAAATAAATATAGTGCCTCGAAGAGTATGTTAAGCTATCAGTCCCTGTTTCACTATACCAACTTGTGAAACTGTTGCCTTAAACGGTACCTTACGGCGCCCGAGACCGCCTAGACGGCCCCAGGGTACCCAGCGGAGGGGTTTTAATCCCACCTTGTCGTAGCCAATGGTATGAGTCTACACCGAACAAGTGGCTAGCTCGTTGCGATGTTTTGAATAGACTTAATAACCCATCTATAAACAGTTTCACAAGTTGGTATAGTGAAACCGGGACCGACAGCTTAACGTGCTCTCCGAGGCACTATAGTGGTGTTGTCAAACAAATGTACATAAAATTTTAATTTAAAAACTCATTGGTACACACCGGGATTCGAACCAGGGACCTAAGTGTTTTTAAGTCCAAGGTCTAACCAACTAGGCCACCACGTATACTAACCATACCTATGCAATAGATACGACTTTATTAGATTATTAGCATTACCTCTTATTCCATAAGTATTTAATTTTTGTAATAATAAGTTATGGTCTACATGGTCGAATGCCTTGGTCATATCCATATAGACAGTTGTTGGTATTCTGTTATCCATATTTCAGAAAACAAGGTTTGGATAGCCTTGGTTTTCAAAACGTTTTTAGATAGCTGTTTTAGAATACGGAATATTATATAAAAAAATAAACAGATTTTATTTGAGAAATAGGTCCCCCCAATTGTTTTCATGTGAAATGATTTTCTACTTTATTTGATGACTAATACCTATATCGTGTTTTCATAATGAGTAATTATTTTCCAAATCAGACTCCACATAATATAATAAATAATATACACAATAAAAGTTAAGTAGAATAAACATATTTACCTTATACAAAGAGGAAATGCTGCCAGCGTATTGGGTACCATGCAGTGGACCAACAACAGACATTTGGAAGACTATTTTAATTTATAGGTAAGAATTTTTTATTTTTATTTTTGTTTTTAATTATTTTATAGGTATTATTTATAATTAGTTTTTAAATATAATTGGTATTTTGTAATATGTATTATTGTTGAAATGCAAAAAAAATGAATTACTCATTTACCTTAGAGACAATTATCTTAGAAAAATATATTTATTTCTATTATTTTTTTTTTAAATTTCTTATTTGTAAACTGTTTCAATGAAAAATATATTTGTTTTAGTTTCACCAAACAAAGTTTTATAAACAAACAGGTTAGTAACTAAAAATATCAAATAAATATTTTAGGTAGGTACTTAACAATGGTCACCCTACATAACCTCCATATTCCCGTGTCCACACAATGTACGACTACTTCGCGTGAGAATTCTATGAAGCGCGTGGGAACCTATCGCCATCTTTATTGGGGTGAGAACTGTGGTTACTAGAGGAAGTAATATCGGCTTGTTCGGTTTTAGGGTGCAAAAAAACTCAAAAATGGAATCCTCGTGACCGTCCATCTGTCGCCAGGATAACTACTGGTCCGTTTTGCTCAAAAAATTGGAATCTAAACCTATATATCCAAAGGAAAATGATACAAGCTAAAAAACTATATTTTTTTAGCTCAACTGATTTTTTTTTTTTCAAGAATAGAAAATAAAAATAAAGTCACGATAAATAAAGAAAGTATATATTATTATATTGACTGTCTCCGAAGACTAGTGGTTGCGCCTTTGGGGTTGTATCCGGAGGTTCGATTCCCACCCATGGCAAAAAATACTAGTACATTTTTCTATACAGTTTGTCATGGCCTGGGTGTTTATAAAATATAATATATATATTATATCGACAGAGTTATAGGAAGATAACTATGTGATTATAACACTGTTTTTGGTACACATAGTACAAGCCTAGACCTTAGCCAGGACAATATGTGTCTTATGCCCAACATATTATACACACACATATATATATATAGAAAACAATATCGGTACCACGGAAGATATTCATTTAATCATCATTGATCGCTCCCACTACCGCTTAATAATGCTGTAAAGGGCGGTAACAAAGACGAATTTGCACTACATGTACCTACTAGCTGCTTTATCGTCTAATCAACGGTCCGTTTCCTAACCGCACTCTGAGTCTACCACCTAAATAAGAAATAGATGCAGTAGACTCCTAAAAATCTAATATAATATGAAAGAATGCTAATGCAATTAATCGCCACTGTCTACATAACGAACTAAACCATTCCATTCGCTTATCACACCAGCCTTTCACGCGTCTACTGCTGGACATAGGCCTCCCCAAGGATCGCCACAACGACCGGTTCTGCGCCGCCTGTTGACATCGGCTTCCCACTTGATCACTTTGAATTAACTTCCCAATCCACTAAAAAGAAAACTTTAGATCATAAATAGTTCAATCGTTATTTTAAATCATGTTCAAATAAACGGTCGCAACGTTTTCACACACAAGCATTTTCACACGGGACGTGGTTACTTCCCAGGCTGAGTCTCAAGTGAATTCTCTACCCCATGTGAATAAAAGGGAATAAGCGCGTGCGCTCAACGGTTGATATGATCCGGAATACATTGGTTGGTCAAGTGTATAAGGACAGTCAAGTTGTATTGACTCTCCCTGTCCAGTCTATTTACTTAATAATTTAACCATTACATAAAACACTGAACCATATAACATTGAATAATTTACAATAAGCTTCCTATTACATTCTACCAAATAGGCGTACTATACTTACTACTATGTAAAACTTGTGTTACAGTGTAAAGACTTTGGAATAATTTACCAGTCAAAATAAGACAATCACTAAATAGAGTCATATTTAAAAAAACTCTAGAGTATATGATTACTATTTAAATTCATAGGTAGTTTTTATTTATCTTTCATTATTCTATTCCTTTCCACTTTGTTACTCCTCCTTTCTCATTTTGTAGTTGGTAGTATTGTGTATATGTAGTTTATGTATGTATATATATAAGATATATTTAAGTAGTGTATAATAGATTGTAAGTATTTTATAAATATTCACTAGTTTATATACTCAGTTACTATATTGCACCTACCTCACTTATTAACTGCTTTTATTGTCCCGAAGGTTTGTAGGGAATGCCTAGCGGCATTAAGTCCGCCTTTGTATTTTGTATGCAATAAAGATTTAAATAAATAAATTTAAAAAAAAACTGTTTGGTATAAAATTGTATTTACATTAATTATCTCTCTTGTTGTATGAGAAGACAGCAGCCAGTCAAACCATGTTACTATCGACTTATGACTGAATGGTTTAGCCCCTTCAAGGTGAAACTATAATAGTTTTCACACGAGACAGGGTTCCTTCCCAGGCTGGTTCTTAAGTGGGCAGGAAAAGGATTCGCGAACTAGAGCGTCAAAATACATCTAAATGTTGTTTTCAGTTATAATAAAGTTTTTTTTTTGGAAAAAAAGAACATGGATGTGTAGATTTTATTTACTTGATCCTAATTACATAATTTCTTTATAAAAAATATGTTAAATTTTGAAATGATAACTAAAGTAATATTTTTAGAATCATAAATCAAACTTTGGGTGTCTTTTCAAAAGTTAATATATTTTTTATAAAAATACTATCTAATTAGGATCAAGTAAGTAATATTTACACCTCTACGTTCTTTTTCTGT
This sequence comes from Monopis laevigella, assembly GCA_947458855.1. Taxonomy (NCBI): domain Eukaryota; kingdom Metazoa; phylum Arthropoda; class Insecta; order Lepidoptera; family Tineidae; genus Monopis; species Monopis laevigella. The sequence goes on along the minus strand of OX381594.1, from coordinate 4,390,532 downwards.
AGAAATAAACTTTGATGTCACTGAAAACAACATTTACAAGTTTTTAGGCTTCTTAAAAAGCCAGTAAAAGGTTTCGCGCTTCTTAAGAAGCCAGTAAAAGGTTTCGCGATCTAAAAACGTCTAAAAACATTTAGATGTTTTTTGATGTTCGAATTCGCGAATCTTTCCTGCCCACTTAAGTGAACCATAGAAAATTTAACGAATCGACGCATGTGGGTTTGGCGGTTGATATATTTTTTTTAAAATATTTATTTTATGGGGAACCCCTTTAATTTTATGTAAGTATCCATGAAAGAATTAACAAAGTATTAGATAAAATTACTGTGAATAATTCATAACGTGTTTATTGTTGATTGAAACGTTATATATATGTAAATGTTCGGATATGATATCGTTTATTTTTAATATTTTACATGAGAAAAATAATAGTGACACATTTTTTTTATAGTAAAAATGGTTTTATCTATGTACCCTGATAGCGATTTTTAAATTTTAGCGGACGAAATGTTAAAAAAGTTATCGATATTTACTGGTGACTAAAACATCATACATATGATATCAATACGAGATAATAATCATCACAGATAAAGTATATTAAGTTCCATACCACCATTGAGTTTTTATGTTTTAGCCATAGGAAGATTTTAGCCTAGGACCAATTGGTCCTATAAGTTTAGCATAGACATCTCAATTACTCGTACCACTTAACTAACCCCTCTAGGTCAGTAAATGTAAAACTATAACATTGCTTTAATATTTTTATATTATACTATAATATTTTAGTCACAATTTATACAACACAACTTTAGTACCTCGGAGAGCACGTTAAGCGTTCGGTCCCTGTACCATACGGTGGTACAAACTGTTTATAGAATGGGTTATTGAGTCTATCCAAACCTTATAAATATATTATTTTTCTTAGAAACAAAAGCAGCGAAGAGCTGACCACTTGTTTGATCACTTGACTGTGTCAGATACCCTTGGTTACGACGAATGGTAATAGAACTCCGCATTGGGTACATTGGGCCGTCTAGGCGGTCTCGAGCGCCGTATGGCACCCGTGATGGTACAAAAAAAAATTTCACACACAAGCGTTATTTAGTTATAATTTTCACAAGGGACGTGCTTATTTCCCACGCTGGTTCTCAAGTGAATACAGGATAACACATCTAATGTAAAGTATGTTGCACCCCTTTAAACTCATTGAACCGTTATTTATAAGAAAAATAATACTCCTAGTCTTATAATAAAAAATATATATGAGGCCATATTTAAATTATTAATATAATATATATATATATATATAAAATTAGGATACCTAAATTAAAAAAAATTATATATATGATTTTATGTATACCAGCTGTGCCGGAAAGTTCCGGGCATTACTCGCCGTTTAATTTAAAAGAAATCCAAACTGTTTACTTAATTATTAAAGCAATGACAAATTTCATGAGAGGTGACTTGTACCTGGTTTGCTCAGTGGTTGAGTAACTTGGCGCGAACCGCGTCGTGGTTTCGAGTTCCATGCCATATTTTATTTCATATTAATTTTATCTTTATAATTTCAATATAAGAATATCCTTATAAGGAATTATTATAAAACTATACTAAACTTGTCTCTTAATGTTTTTTTTTATAAATAATTAAATAACTTTGTGTTAAAAATACTTTTAAAAAAACTTTTTTTTATATGCTTAATTTTTCGTTCCTTCAATTCCCAGGCTTCGAATCTCAACTAAAAAAGGCGTATTCACAGTTTCTGTACCATTGTGTAACGGTATTAGGATCAAAATGATCACACGGGACATTGTGACATCCCAGGCTGGTTTACAAGGGAACCGTTCGACCCGTGTGAATAAAAAATGGCGCGTGCGCGGACTACTGTTGTTGCATTCTAATGGTACGATCGATCACACGGGACAATTTAACGTTACATTATTACCAACGTAATATTTAAAAAAAATGCAAGCAGGATAATGCTACCTATACTTTCCAACGTTCACCGATGACTACGAAATCAAGTTTTATCATAAGACGTAATTTTGAAAGTCAAAAATGTACGGTACCAACTTACAAATAATTTCTCATTCATAAGAACTTACGTTTCGTTACAAAAAAAAAATGGTCGGTTCATCCTCCAACACCGCACCCTTGGTACTTTTGCAAAATTTATCTAGATTTCGATTTCGAGGCGGGGGAGGTTTGTTTTTACAATAATAATATACAAATTTAATAAATTAATATAAAGTAGTAAGTAATTAATGAAAATATTTGTACGCCTATTTGGCAGAATGTAATAGGAACCTTATTGTAAATTATTCCATGTTATATGTACATTCTTAAGCAAATACATAAATAATAATTTATTTATTATTTTTTTATTATCTTAAGCTTTGATAATTCTATAAATGTTTACATAAATTTAAAGGGGTTCCCCATAAATAATTTATTATTATATCAACCGCCAAACCCGCACGCGTCGATCCGTTTAATTCTCTATGGTTCACTTAAGAACCAGCCTGGGAAGTAACCCGGTCTCGTGTGAAAGCTTACCTTCATCGTGAAGGGGCTGAATGCTTGTCACAAGGGTCCAAGGGCCTTATTCCACTAAATTAATTGGATATCAACTGCACATCAAAAGCAAAATATAACTATGTATGCGTCCTTTAGACTCACAAATATTTCTCGGGTGAATTCGATTTATTTTAGTAAAATAAATAAAACTAGAAAAATTTAACCACCCTAAATTCATGAAAAAAAAACACGGTATTAGGCGTCACTTGGTAGAGTACCTAATGCGCTTGCAGCATTGCCTCTTGGTATGGCAATAAATGATCTCCACATTCCAAGAACACTTGTTTTCAGCGCCATGGTTCCTAAGGTTCCAGAAGTTTCGACCCCAAATGCTACGAAATGATAATTTTGTATTAATTCCCTGAAGTTCAGCCGCTTACGTGCTCTTACCATGTTTGCGGCTGAACCAGGGATTTAAGTAGTGGCCGAAATGTTAAAATTTCTAAAAAATATATATGTTGACATCGTAGCTACGATATTTAGCACATTTTGTTTACTCTCAATTTAAATTTATTTTTGGTCGATTAAAAATTTTTATGATATTATTTAGATTTTTATGTTCTATGAATATCAAGATACCAATATAATTTGGGAAATACTTAGAATCAATAACCATTTAAAAAACACAAATAATAATACATTTTAAACACCATGCGCAACTAAACTCTGAGCATTGTACCAGAAACAATGATGCAAAAACATATTATATTTCACTTGAGGACCAGCCTGGGATAAGTAACCCTGTCTCATGTGAAAGTTAATCATTATAATAGTACACTACCCTTCCTTACGCACCGAATCTTTAATTCGAATTAGGATTAGAACCCTTCCTTGAGAACCAGTTTGAGATAAATCCTCCCTAGCCGTTACAACACTACACTAACGCGCCGATTCTTTTAATTCGCACAAGGAAGACGGTTCACTTGAGAACCAGCCTGGGAAGTAACCTGGGCTCGTGTGAAAGACACTGGTTCTAGAATTTAGAATGTTACACAACCGTGACCCTGCACGCGCCGATTCTTTTAATTCATACGAGAAAAACTGTTCACTTGAGAACCAGCCTGGGAATTAACCTGGGTTCGTCTGAAATACACTGATCCTAGCCATTAGAATTTTATATTACCGTGATGCAGCACGCCCCGATTCTTTTAATTCGCAAGAGGAAATCGGTTCACTTGAGAACCAGCCTGGTAAGTAACCTAGGGTAACCACCGACTCTAATTCCATGAGATCTCGTTCGTGTTTGGATAGTTATATCTTGTTTTTTGGTGCTACGAAAAGTAAAAGATCATTGTAGTAGTTGGAGTACCTAATAAATTACAAAACAATATATACAATATTATGATTTTTTCAAATATCATTAGAATGAAATGGCGTCATTTTTTATCTCAACTCGAACCAGAACTCACGATATCGGAGTCGGTAGTTACCATCCTGTTCTTGTGTAAAACACACTGAACTTAGCCGTTAGAATGGTATACAACTGTAACCACACACGCGTCAATTCTTTTAATTTGCAAGAGGAAATCTGTTCATTTGAGAACCCGCCTAGGAAGTAACCTGGGCTCGTGTGAAAGACAATCATCCTTAGCCGTTAAAATTTTGTAACCGTAACCCCGCACGCGCCGAATCTTTTAATTTGGATGAGGAAGACATGACATAAGGTTCCCTTGAGAACTACCCCGAAAAGTAAACTACTCCCGTGTGAAAGCTTACTGATCACCGTCAGGCCGCACGCGCCGATACTTTTATTTCGCATGGGGTAGACGATTCACTTGAGAACCGACATGGTCCCGTGTGAAAGGCAAGACTGATCCCAGCCGTTAAAATATGGGGCGTTTTGTTTTAAATTTGGAAATAGTTAAAGCGCTTGGTGACCCAAAGGTTAATAAGTAGAGAGAAGAGTACATCCGAAGAAATACAGTAAAAAATAATATGTAAAATGGTCCAAGTCATTTTTTTTTTTCATTTTATTGGGGTTGGAAAACTACAATGAAGACAAGAATGATAAATACATACTCACGATTTTTTAGCGTTCTGTAGGTGGAGACTCTGAAAGTATTTTGAGCACAGCTTCGGAAGATCCTCAAGATATTTTTTTAAATATCCTCAATTCCCTCAGTTAAAAGTTTGAATTGTATAGGCGCGAGGTAGGCTGTCATCTGACAAAATCCTTACTCTTTCGACTGAAGACGACGTGACAATTCGCCTTGCTTGTATTTTCTCTAAAGCCCCAGTATTTCACACGGGACTGATTCAGTTCCCAGGCCCGTTCTCAAGTGAACGACTATATTTACTTAGGGTAACATTAGGGGAAGTGGCACGTGCCTATAATCCTACTATCTGACCGGATATACTTCACACGGGTAGAGATTGTTTAACATGTATTTAAATTAAAAAAAAAAAAAAAAAAAGTCTGGCTATTGAATGTTGACCCCAGGAATAAATCCCTATCTCGTTCTTTCTTATAAACAAAGTTATAAGACAGAAAGTAAAATAAAACATACTCCTCATGTCAGCATTGGATGGCATTTAAACTACCATACTAAATGCAACATTCAAACAAATGCAACACGGTAATTTTTTTTTTTATGGAACCGTCATAGGGCATTCTCACGGGCCGTTAATAGTTCCCATGCATGTTCTCAAGTGAACGGGTATTTGTGAGTGGAACGATAGGGGAGCGGGCACGTGTATGATACAATACAAATATAATATATCTATATACAGCCCGCTGCGCCAACATTCTGTTTCTTTTAAAGGTAACGTTAGATAATCAAAATAACGAAATCTTTTGATCGCCTCCGTAGACTAGTGTTTTCACTCTTGGCGTTGTATCCGGAGGTCGTGGGTTCGATTCTCACCCATGACAAAAAAATATTAGTATCTGTACAGTTGGTCATGGCCTGGGTGTTTATAATATATAATATTTTATTAGCTAAGCATTAGAAATTGCTTAGCAATGACTGTTAATCCGACCCTTACTAATTTTATTGTCGTGAAAGTACCTATTTTTTTTATTTTTTTTATTGGACTTTGTATCTACCTGGGGTGAGCAGACCTACATCTACAAAGTCCATGAATGGGGTTGATCAATAATTGTTCTTATTCCGCTCATTTCGAAACCGCATCATTTAGCCGGCATCGTGGGAGCGATCAATGTTGTTAAACAACAATATACCAGAGACAACGATACTAATACCTACTTACATATTATATTTTATAAGCACCCAGACCAACCGTGACAAACTGTACAAAGTAATATTTTTTTTGCCATCGGCATCGGTGGGAATTGAACCTAAGGCATCCGGATACACGGTCAAAGGCTCAACCACTAGTCTACAGAGGCGGTCGTTATTTAAGCAGAACAAACCAATATTAAATGGTTATTAAAAACACTGGAACCAAATTAAATTCAATTAAAATTCTTTAAAATTTTAATTATTCAAATAATCACATTAGTTAGTATTTTCGAGCTAAAATGCGATGAAGGCTCTAATTTTATTAATTCAAGTTAATTTGGTAATTACATTATTCATTTTTTTATTATTCTTCCATCTCCCTATAACTATTTTTTTTTATGGAGCCACTGTGACTTTAAATCCACTTGATGGTAACCAAACCTATAAATTCCATGATTGGGTCGATTTTTTTTTATAAGAGCTCAACATGTGACCTTGCGTTCACCTGATGTTAAGCAGTATGCAATGTCCAGGAATGATAGCAGCAAGCGGATGCATACAGGTGCGCCGCTGGTTGCCATCATTATGCCGGCTTAAGATGCCTATTCACGCTTCGTTTAAAGGACTCTAGGTTATAAGAGGAAGGAAACATGCAAGCTGGTAGAGCATTCAACATTTTGATAGTACGGCAGATGTATGAATCACCAAAACGTTTAGTACGAGTTGGTACATCAGCCACGGTATATGTATGCATTTTGCAACCAGTGCGAGTTAATACATTGTTCTTTAACAGCATTATTCGCTCCCACTATGTCGGCTAAATGATGCGGTTATGAAATTGTACCCACAATAAAGACTATTGCATTACGAGTTCACTTTAATATCCTGCTTTATTGTCCATTTTGTAATAGCGCCCTGCAGGGTAACCACCGACTCCGATACCGTGAGATCTCGTTCGAGTTCAAATCGAGAACGATGTTTTTGGTACTACGAAACACCGTTGTTTGAATTAATCATTGCATAACTAGTTCGAGTACCTAATTAATTACGAAAAAAATATAAATATATTTTGAACTTTGGAAATATGATTTGTATGAAATGACGTCATTTTTGATCTCAACTCGAACGTGAACTTACGGTATCGTAGTCGGTGGTTACCCCCCTGAAAGCGGACTATCTTTATGAAATCAAACACGAAAATATGTTGGTTATATTTGTTGCTCAAGAGCTGAGCATGGACCTAAAACTTTGTTAAACATTGAAAGCCACTTACAGAAATATTCATTTTGTAAAAATAAATAAGCGATACCAATCATGAAACTAAGAATAATAAATGGAACCGCCCTAAATCCTCAATTCAATTTCTTATTTATATGGCCTCTAGCTTTTCGCGAATTTTGTCAGTGTCTAGTCGTGAAAAAGGCACTTACTTAAGGAGCTAAAAAATAATTATAGAGACTTTAATTTATTAGTCTTTAAGTTTGGAATAACATTGTTAATCAAACAAGGGAGAACAAAATACAAAGATATTACTCAAGGTAAGGTTTATAAGGGGGAATGCAGTATAAATTAGTTAAGACATCACAAGGACCAAAGGTCAGAAGCATGGGCGTAGCCAGGATTTGGGGGGGGTACGTTTTTAAACTCGTAAATTTTGTAATGTTTTTCTGTTGAGCAATCGTCACCTCTTCGGGAGGGGGGGGTTCAATCTACTAACACTCAACATACACCGCCCCATGTCTACTACCCCATACAAATTTACCTATTTCCAAAAAATTCGCCCCCCCCCCCCCTGGCTACGCCCATGGTTAGAAGACATACACAGGAGCACACTTATCTGAAAAAGGAACATTCAGCAATTTAGTAATTAATATATAAAGGTTTTAAAACACAAATTTATACCCAGTTATATAGAAAGCTAAGTCCTAAAATGTTCTTTGCCGCCATATTCTGTTCTCACTTCAACCAATCAACGCTCAATGATTGCTTCTAAATATTTTTGTTCTGACTTTTTTTTCATTATTAGGTATAAAGGTGTTATACGTACATATTTATAACCATCTTGTGTCTGGAAAGGCGATTTTAGGCCTTAGAGCAACTCCCTAAGTATATCTCCATAACCATCAAGGGTGCCTTACGACACCCGTCGTAGCGTATAGTATTCTGAGTCTACCTCAAACAAATGACCAGCTAGTTGTGGTGTTTGGATAGAATCAATAACCCATTTATAAACAGTTTCACAAGATCGTATAGTGAACTGGCATCAACAGCTTAACGTGCTCTCTGAGGCACTATAATGATGTTGTCAAAGAAATTTCCATAATATTGAGTATTTTATTTTTTTCTATTATAGCTTTTCAATCACTTTACAAATGTTGTCCGTAAGTAATCTATATTAATAATAATAATATAAAAAGGATAAGTTTGTTGGGGGTCTACTGAACCGATTTTGAAAATTCATTTAGTGTTGGATAGCCGACTTATCGAGAAAGGTTATAACATATAAGGCTATGTAACATCACGCTATCACCAAATGGAGCGGAGCATCAATAAAAATTGTTGCAATAACGGGAAAAAAATCCTTTTTGGAGCTTCCGCGGCATGCGCTGCGTAAAAGCAAGTTACGCAGACTAGGTTGCGCTGGTCAGCTCGTTAATTAATAAAGTAGTTAATTCAATAAATACCTATACAGATTATAGGTACATTAATACCATCAACAATAAAGTGGTAGGAATAAATCCCCTCCGCTAGTTACCCGACCAGTAGCAGATCCAGGGGTTAGCAGGCATAGGTTATGCCCCCCCTAAAGCTTGTCAAAAGGCCCTGGCCACACCAGGGGCTTTAGAGAAAAATCGGGCGAGGCGACGTGTCGCGTCGCCTTCAATCAAAACTGTATAGACTTTGACAGGTGACAGCGTACCTCACGCCTACTGTCACTGTCAAAATACATACATTTTTGACTGAGGCGACGCGACATGTCGCCTCGCCTGCTTTTTCTCTAGGGCCCCTGTACCCGATGCTGCCTCGGGCGCCATAAAGCACCTGGGCCTTAGAGAAATTGCATTCTATTATAGATGACCCCTAGATGCGTTTCCATCAATGGAATTGCTGAAATTTCTCTAGAGCTATGATAAATAAAGAACAATAAAACTCCAAGTAAGGTCGTATTAATTTCAGTCAGGGACTGCATCCCATTCAAGGATATTTAATAAGGGACTTTGTATCTATCTGATAATAAGAAGACAATGTTGTAGAATTGGTCGCTGCGTTATAAATAGTTCTTTAGAGCACTGTTCATGGTAAAGGCGGTATTTGCGAAGCTGAAGTGCCTACGTGCATCTCAAATTATTACTGATTGAAAAGAGCTCACTGACATAGCTCTTTTTAGTCTAATAAATTGAGATGCACGCTTCTGTAGAGCTTCGAACGCAAGTAGTGAGTGGCCGATCCATACCAAAGGTGCGAACAATACCCCATACATGGAAGGATTTGGACTATTATTATACCTTGATTAATATGGCTTATAAATAAATAATTTAAAAACTAAAAAGGGGATCCTTTAATATTATTTCTTTGAAACCCAACTAATTAACTTACACTGTGTTAACATTTTTACCGACAGTCTATCATCCAAGTAAAAATCGTAAGTACATTTTAAATTTAAATATTTACCTATTAAGTTATCTATGAGTCCTAAAATAGCCGTTTGTCCCGACTGGCTATCAAAGCACAGCTAGGCAACTACTAAGGGCCAATTTTCCAAGCGTCAGAAAAAGTTATTCAACATATAACTTGTATAAAAAATGAATAAATAAATGCATAAATGAGTATATACGTGGTGGCCGAGTTGGTTAGACCTTAGACTTAAAAACACTTAGGTCCCTAGTTCAAAACCCGGTGTGTATCAATGAGTTTTAGTCTTAAAATGTATGTACATCCACTGGAGAGCACGTTAAGCTGTCGGTCCCAGTTTCACTATACCAACTTGTGAAACTGTTTGTAAATGGGTTATTGAGTCTATCCAAACGAGCTAGCCACGTTTTCGGTATAGACTCATACCATCGGCTATGACGAGGATGGATTAAAAACACCTACACTGAGTACTCGATTTCGGGCGCCGCCGTAAGGCACCCATAATGATGATATATATATATTTATTATTATTTATTTATTTATTTTTATTTAAATCTTTATTGCATACAAAATACAAAGACGGACTTAATGCCGCTTGGCATTCTCTACCAGTCAAACCTTCGGGACAATAAAAGCAGTTAATAAGTGAAGTGATGCAATACAGTAACTGAGAATATAATCCGGTGAATATTATATAAAATATTTACAATCTAATATATACTACTTAAATAAATATTATATATATACATACATAAACTACATATATACAATACTAACTACAAAATAAGAAAGGAGAAATAACAAAGTGGAAAGGAATAGAATAATGAAAGATAAATAAAAACTACCTATGAATTTAGATAGTAATCATATACTCTTTTTTTTTAAATGACTCTATTTGGTAATTGTCTTATTTTGACTGGTAAATTATTCCAAAGTCTTGCAGCGACCACTGCAAACGATTTAGAAACAAAGGTGGTATGATGGGAGGGGAAGGCAAGGGTTGTATTAAAAGTAGATCGAAGGGTTTTGTCGTGATGCGAGCCAAGATAAGTGAAACTGTTTTTAAGATATTCGGGTGTAGCAGGTTCGTTCAAAACAGAGTACAAAACACAGAGAACTCTGCAGTTGCTTCGTATTTTTAACCATTTAAGTTTATCACGAAAAGGCGTAACGTGGTCATATTTGCGAAGGCAAAAAAATTATCTGATGCATGCGTTGAGTAGACGTTCCATTTTATTAAGCAAACTTTCCGAAAGGTCCACACAACACACGTCACCATAATCCAGTAAGGGAAGCAGCATGGCCTGTACGAGCAAAATTTTAGCTTTTAATGGCAAAAAGTGCTTTAATGTGTTTAGGAAAAGCAGTGAAGAAAAGATCTTGCGACTAGAGTTGGTGATTTGCGCTCTCCATATAAGACAAGAATCAAGGTGTAAACCAAGATTTTTAACCTCACTGTAGAACGCAATCGGCTCATTGTTATACCGAACAAAGTCAACGAACAAGCTTACTCATATCAACTTTGGACAGTAGTCTGGAACTCCCAATTATAATGGATTGACATTTATTAGGGGTTAACAACAACACCAAAGCGGGTCGACCAAGATAATATATTAGAAAGATCTGAATTCAGCCAAGCTATTGCACTATTAATTATGTTAATATCGGTCTGCACATAGATCTGCGAGTCATTGGCGTATAGGTGATAGTGGCAATGAAATGACATTGTGATTCCATTAATGAATAACGAGAAGTAACGGTGAAACACAGTAATGGTGAAAGAATGCCTCCCTGGGGGACGCCCGTGTTCATCTCACACCAGTTCGACGATGTTCCATTAATGCGAACCTGTTGTTGACGACCATGCAATTAATCTGAAAACCACACAAGAACATCCGATGAGATCCCAAGACGAGACAACAAAGCGATCAGCAAATCTGGATCTACTGTGTTAAATGCATTTGTGAAATCTATTAGTACTAGAATCGTAACTTTAGTTTCATCCATGTCATTTCTGATTTCTTCAGTTACTTTAAGAAAAGGTGACAGTAACTTATTAACTACTGACTCCAAGACCTTTGATAAGAAAAACAGAACGGAAATGGATCTATAGTGAGTAAGAAGTAAAAATTATGGTAAGAGGTATTATAAAGGCTTTACGCCATAAAGATGAAAACTGGCCAGAAGTTATAGGATTTTATAAAAAATATGATCCGCTTAATAAATGGTAAAAGTAAATCAAGGATTGTAATGATCATAACACGACCGATGGAATCACATCCAATTGCTTTCGAAGTTATAGAATTAATCGTCTTAAGGATTACATTGTCAGAAACCTCTGCGAGTGCAAATGGCTTAATATCGGGCTTCGCCATCTCCATTATATCAGCTAAAGTTTTTGTTTTTGTAATGACATCCAGGGTAGGAGCTGATGAAAAATGAACATTAAGCTGATCAGTTGTTACAGAGCCGAGTGAAACTTGGCTCAAAGGTTTTAAGAAATTTCCAGGTATCAGTGGGAGATTTATTGTGGAGGCTATCATTAAAATCTCGGCGCTTAGCTGTTTTAACTAGTTGATTACATCGATTTATTGCAGCTCTATATGCAGCCAAACTATAATCACAGCGATGTCGTTTGTACTTGCGATAAGCGTAATCCCGCTTCCTCATTGCCATACGTATTTTATCATCAATGCAGTATGCAGGGAGACGTTTAGCTTTCGTAGGGCGTATAGGAGCATGAGAGTCGTACAACTTTAAGACTTCTCGATTAAATATCTCAACCATTTGTTCAATGTGCTCCGCATTATTGAAACAGCTCTAGTCAACCCGGATGGCATCACGACGAAGATCCGCAATATTAATACGGCAAAAATGGCGCATGAAAATTGTGGGTGGACGAAATTTATGAGGTTTAGGCTTATAAGAAGCATAAATAAGATCGTGAAGGGAGAAAGCAGAGGCATGGAGCTGACCATGACAAGGGACAATGTCGGGGCGAGAAGTAAACTTTAAATCAAGAAGAGTATCAGAAGAAGCAAGGTAATGAGTAGGGTCAGTAGGCAGAAGAAAAAGGTTAGCCGCAGTAATAATATTTAATAATTTGGAGGCACGACACTTTGTGGACGGGTTATTATCTAAGAGGCAGGTCTTAAAGTCTCCCATATGCGAATAATTCACCACGATCTCATCAATCATACTCTCAAAATCCAAGAAATAGTTGGTTAAGGAAGGTGAACAGTAAACAACTCCAACTAGAATGCTCGCACCGTGAAAACTGACTTGGATGAATAGATATTCGCAAGATGGAGAGTACACTGAAGGTGAGCAGCAAACCAATTTATAAGAGAGATCGGCACGTAGATAGATTGCTACTCCACCTCCACCGCGCCCTGTGCGATCATTCCGAATAAGAACATAGCCTAGAAGCCCATAAGATGTTGATGCAAGTGACGGTTTGAGCCAGCTTTCAGAAATAAGAATAGCATCAATGATTTCAGGAGAAGAAATGGTCGTGAGAAGACCCGTGTAGTGTGCGGGCACTCTTTGTGCATTAATATGACATATGTTAAAGTTGTTTTAATGGCCATTTAATTTTTTCCTCAATAAGACATCCAAATCCGCTTCGTCGGCAAAATATTCACTAGAAGTGTCACTGCTTAGAGTCGAATAAAAAGAGACATTACTATTTTCTGAAATAATACATAAATATACATGGTGACTTTGAAAGGATGTACTTTGGGCTAATATGAGGTTCTACTGATCAATACTAACAACTTTTCCCATGGAACCATGTGCCGCAAATGAAAAAAAAAATGCCTTCTCCATACAAACTAGTAATGTTAAAATTGCCAATTTGTATGGGGAAGCCAAATTTTTTTTTCATTTGCGACACATGGTTCCACGGGAAAAGTTGTTCGTATTGATCAGTAGAACCTCATATTAGCCCAAAGTACATCCTTTCAAATTCACCATGTATAGTATACAATTATTATAATAAATAAGCTCAGATTATTAAACATCGCAAGCATTCCATTTTAACCACTAATCATGAATTTGCAGCGTTAGCTTTTGAAACTATGGGACCATGGTCACCCGACGTAAAAGTGTTCATACGGGATTTATCAATGAGATTGGTTCAAGCGACAGGAGATCCTAGAACTAGCGCACACTTCGCTCAGAGACTTAGTCTCGCAATCCAACGCGGTAACTCTGCTAGTGTGCTGGGAACGATGCCGAATTGGGCTAATATGAGGTTCTACTGATCAATACTAACAACTTTTCCCATGGAACCATGTGCCGCAAATGAAAAAAAAAATGCCTTCTCCATACAAACTAGTAATGTTAAAATTGCCAATTTGTATGGGGAAGCCAAATTTTTTTTTCATTTGCGACACATGGTTCCATGGGAAAAGTTGTTCGTATTGATCAGTAGAACCTCATATTAGCCCAAAGTACATCCTTTCAAATTCACCATGTATAGTATACAATTATTATAATAAATAAGCTCAGATTATTAAACATCGCAAGCATTCCATTTTAACCACTAATCATGAATTTGCAGCGTTAGCTTTTGAAACTATGGGACCATGGTCACCCGACGTAAAAGTGTTCATACGGGATTTATCAATGAGATTGGTTCAAGCGACAGGAGATCCTAGAACTAGCGCACACTTCGCTCAGAGACTTAGTCTCGCAATCCAACGCGGTAACTCTGCTAGTGTGCTGGGAACGATGCCGAATGACCCAATCTTGGAGGATTTATATTTATTATAAAATGTTTCCTATATATTATAACAATTATTATGTTTAGGGCGTTATTTTATAGGCAGGTCGTTTATTTTTATATCTTATCGTTTATTATTAGGTTTTCTTTTATTATTTTGTTGTATTTAGGTAGTTTAATTTATATTAAATATTTAGTAAACGAATAAACTTTATAATTTGATTATATTATTTAATAATATAAATTAAATAAATAAGTTGTTTGTAAGTAAAATAAATCTGCATGTCCTTATATATATACATAGTCTGGCCATAAATACTGTTCCAATTGATACAAATGATATGAAAGCAAAAGATTTTATCTCGGTTCTCTTTATCACCCCACATATTGTAATGTATTGGCGCCAAAATGAGAAAACACAATGAACAATCGTATAAAAATTACAGATTCCAAATTCAAATGTAATATTGTTTTTATTTTTAACTGTAACAGTATTTATGGCCAGACTATGTATATGAAACTCTCGAATACGAAATATATGTATATAATAATTATTTTACCCAAATATGTATATAATTTATCACTAATAATATGTACATATGACATATCATACCGGGTGCCTTACGGCGCCCGAGACCTCCTAGACGGCCTCAGGCGGGTTTTTAATCCCACCTCGTCGTAGCCGATGGTATGAGTCTACATCGAACAAGTGGCTAGCTCGTCGCGATGTTTTGAATGGACTCAACAACCCATCTATAAACAGTTTCACAAGTTGTTATAGTAAAACCGGGACCGACGGCTTAACGTGCTCTCCGAGGCACTATAGTGGTGTTGTCAAACAAATGTACATATTTTTTTAAGTTAAAAACTCATTGGAACACATTGGGATTCGAATCAGGGACAAGTGTTTTTAAGTATACATATCATTTATTTAATTTAAAGTGGTAGTTTTCGTACTTTTTCTCAATTATTTCTTCACCTATATACATATATAGTAGTACACATTAGCAGTTGTTGAAGCCTTATTAAAAAAACAACATTGGAACTCTCCTCGGGCAAGTACCTATTAGCTTTTGGCATTTTTGATAGAAACTTATTTTAAATATATACGTGGTGGCCGAGTTGGTTAGACCTTGAACTTAAAAACACTTAGGTCCCTGGTTCGAATCCTGGTGTGTACCAATGAGTTTTTAATTAAAAAAATTATGTACATTTGTTTGACAACACCACTATAGTGCCTCGGAGAGCACGTTAAGCTGTCGGTCCCGGTTTCACTATACCAACTTGTGAAACTGAAACATAGATGAGTTATTGAGTCTATTCAAAATATCGCGACGAGCTAGCCACTTGTTCGGTGTAGATTCATACCATCGGCTACGACGAGGTGGAATTTAAAACCCCTCCGCTGGGTACCTTGAGGCCGTCTAGGCACCCGTGATGATATGTATGTATGTACTTATTTTAAAAAACTTATTTATATATTTGCTTCATCTGAGAATGAGACCAAAAGAGTCCTGAGGTACTTGGAGCCATTATAATTTAAATAATTGTATTAGTTGTAATACTGTAATGTACAATTTTTCTATTAAATAAATAAATAATATAACTGCAAAATATTTTCCAATTTTAATCATTATAAAATGGACAAAGAGCCAATCGATAATCGAATCGAAATACCCATCGAAAGCCAAATGTATGCGATTTGACGTTTCTCGTCGATCAGGCTCTACCCATAGAGTAAATTTCCTATACTTTTTTATCTATCGATGCGGCGATTCGATTGGCGATCGTGCTCTTTGGTCAGGCCCCTGATTGAATTAAATAGAAACTTTTTTTTTTATTAAAACAAAAAACGGATTTTCTTATAAAATAATGTGTATTTAGTTATATTTTTTCATTTGCAGGGGTTCGGTATAATTACGGTCGAATGCCACAGTTTGAAAATCTGCTTGCGGCAATGGTAAGAGGTGAGTTTTTTATATAATAAAACATATACGTGGTGGTCGAGTTGGTTAGACCTTAGACTTAAAAACACTTAGGTCCCTGGTTCAAACCCCGGTGAGTACCAATGAATTTCAGTCTTAAAATGTATGTACATCCAATATAGTGCCTCGGAGAGCACGTTAAGCTGTCGGTCCCAGTTTCACTATACCAACTTGTGAAACTGTTTATAGATGAGTTATTGACTCTATCCAAACATCGCAGTCAGCCACTTGTTCGGTGCAGACTCATACTATCGGCTACGACGAGGTGGGATTAAAAACCCCTCCGCTAGGTACCCTGAGACCGTCTTGGTGGTCTCGGGCGCTGTAAGGCACCCGTGATGATAAAAATATATATATATATACAGAGTGAAATTTTCAAGTGTGTTTCTTTATAAGCGACATATCTTCTAATCTACCGGTTTTTCGGTTCGATTCCCGGCTAGAATAATATTTTTTTAACAAATCTAATGATGCAGTTTTAGTTATTAAAATCGCCCCCGAGACTCGTTTGAGCATTTTTGGCTATTCCTTGTAGTTTAGGAATCGGCCTTAGAGGCACACTTGAAAAATCTGAACACCAGGTTAGCTAGTAGATAATGCCAAAGGCATTAAGCTCGTCTTTGTACAAATCTTTTAGTGCTATAAAGAATTTAAATAAATAATAATATTTATTTTGTTTTAGTACAAGATATGGATACACAAAACATGTTACCACGGCTGCACCAAAAGCTCTCCGCCCCATTAGGTAGGTATTACTAAGCAAGTTATACTTAGGTTCTACTATAAGTTTTTGCTTCTTATTAACGTGACGTTAATATGTGAAGAACCACCAATAGGAACGCTTTATTTCAAAAATAAAACGATTCTTATGGTTGTTACTCGCGTCTTATGAGGCTCTTCGATGCTCATGCTGATTCAACTACCAAGTAGTACCTCTTTCCCTACTAGGGCTTGAGCTCCAATTCCGACATATTTCAGCATCGTTTGTAATACCGGAATTGGTGAATTAAAACCGGAATTGGTGAATTAAAACCGGAATTTTGGTATCGAAAAAATATGTAATTTTGTCACGGTTTGGCGCGCAGGGCGTCATTTTTATTGTGAAATGTTATTACCAACCAAATTCCTATGACTTCATGAATCAGGGGTCACCCCGCGAAGCCCATCGACACACCTATCGACGTGTCGATCAATAGAAATCAAAACTCAAATGTATGGTATTAGACATTTCTCTTCGGTCGAGTACTTACACATCTCCTATACATTTTTATTAATCGACGCGTCGATCGGTATGTACATGTAGCTTCCCGTTTAACATTTTTAAAGGAAACCTTAAACTCCGGAATTCCGGTACTGAATTGCTTAATATTGAAACCCAATACCGGAATTGAAATATGGACCGATATTTAAGCCCTAATCCCTACTCTCGCGGTAAGTAAATAATATAAAACAATAGGAAGAGATAAGGTAAAGAGCACGTATGAAATTGTACCGTCTAGGCGGTCTCGGGCGCCGTAGGGCACCCGTGATGATATGTATGTTTATTGTGTTTATTTGGGAGTGGAAGGGTTGTAGTTGTAACTGTATGGAAAATTTCCCACACTTGTGACTGTTTGGGAAAATGAAACAAAAACTTATGGTATGAGACTTTGGTCTTTTATAAACTTTATACAAATAATAGAAAGTTATTGTCAGTAATTTTTTTATTTTTGTCACCAGTAAACCTTGGTAACAATGCTGATGCTTTTTCACTTCTACACAAAAAGGATCTTTCCAAGTTAACTGAAGATCAAATGAAGGATTTAGAATTGGCGAGTAAGTAATATTAATTAACTTAACTTATACATATGATCTATTTTTCTTCAGATTAAGTTAACTTGTATGATAAACTGCCAAATTTATTGATTTTTCATACAAGTTATTTGTTGAATAATTTTATCTGACGTTTGAAAAATCAGCTCCTAATAGTGTGAGTTTCAAAACTATTGTTGTGTTTTTTTTTAATAAAAAACATATTTATAATATTATAATATAAAATATTTATTACCCCCAAACAGAAAGAAAGTACAATTTATCAACATACAAAATAAAAAAAATCATCTAACAGCCAAGTTGTAATATTGGAAGTACGTTTGTATAGGCGATGAGATCAAGGCGACTACAGAGGCCCTAGTTTGTTTTAACGTTCTCACTGCGTTAAGTGAGTACTCTTCACGAATAGGAACACTGTGGTACGATTTTTTAATGTCAGCGATGAGTTTGATATCACCAGTGAGAAAAATATCAAGGATAAGTAGGAAATCACGATTTATCAAAAGTCCTATTTTTGATGTGTCAAATAATTTCTCATTCACAAAAGCTACTTGCGTTTTGTTACACGAAGAAAACATTGTTTGTCATTCTTGTTTCGCATAATAATTGACATGTCTAATGCTAAATCATAAAAACCAATGGTGGAACAGAACTTAACATACATTATCTGTGATGATAATTATCTGTCATCGGTGACTTTATTTACGAGTGGTAGGAGGCACTCGTATTGATATCATAGGTATGATATTTTAGTCACCCGATGAGATTCAAAAATACGCACTTTGGAAATCAATGTTTTTTTTGACATTTCATTGAACAGTCATCTGCTGATATTCAAAAATCGCACCCCACAGGTGCGATTTTTGAATGTCAGCGATTAGTTTGGTATCACCAGAGAGAAAAATATCTCCGATGACTAGGATATCACAATTTAGCAAAAGTCCTATTTTTGAAAGTCATATGTGCCAACTTACAAATAATTTTTCATTCGCAAAGGCTACTTGCGTTTCGTTACACGAAGAAAATATCGTTTTTCGTTCAATATGTCATTCTTGATTCTCATAATAATTGACATGCTATAAAAACTCAATGGTGGAACGGAACTTTTATATGATATTTTAGTCACTCGATGAGATTCAAAAATACAACCTTTAGGTTATTGATTGTGTTTTCAAGCAATGCCAATTAAGGGCTGAAATTTCGTCGATAGTTCCGAGTTTTTTAGGAAAGTGACTGTTTATAGACGAACAGAAAAAACTTAGACGTTGCTTACTCTCATCAGAGGCTATACCATGGGTTTGCGCATTGTAGCACCTTAACGTATTTGTATACGTATAAGTGAGCAACAACCAATAGGATCGCTTTATTTTTGGTAACAGGATTGAATAAAGCGACAAATACGTTACGTTGCTACAATTCGCAAACCCATAGCAGAGCCTCAGAAGTCGTACTTATAACGCTGAAATAAAACATAGGGAAGTAGATGAAAATACGTAATTTTACCGTCGAGCATGCCTCTTTAGGTCTTTAAAGCCGTCTTAACTTTGAACCAAAAATCGGTCCGTACCTTAATTAAGAGTTGTTTAGTACCTACCTAATCCATTGTATAAGATACCTACTTACTTAATTTTAATACTAACTGAAACATTATATATACTGTATTATGAGTATGTATACTTGGAAAGACCCGAATGTTGTAAACCCAATCTGGGAGCGATACAGGATACTATCCTAGTGCGGGGCCCACTGTATAATCTATACCTATGTAAATCTTTATTATTTAAATAAATGAATTGAATTGAATTATTATTGTGCCTAATACTTAAGTGTATCTTTTCTTTCAGTTGTAAAAAATGCATTGAACAATAAACCATGTAAGTTTTGAATTTTATTTTACTAAACAAACAAAAAATATAGGTAGTTAACAAAATTTCATATGAGACTGGGGCCCGAACTAGGCAAAAAGAGGCTGTAACTCGGGTCCCCATAATGTATTAGTATAGTCGTTCCTGGTACACATAGTACTGGGGCTTAGTTTGTGACTTATTGTTATTAAATGATGCGGTTACGAAACGAACGGTGATAATAAAACGACGGCTAAATTTGTTATGATCTAGGCATACATTGTTTTTCCTACATTAATGCCAACTAGGGCTTAAGATCCGTAATTCCGGTTTTAAAAAAAATCCGGAATTAGATTTCAGTGTGGTTTGTAATACCGAAATTGGTGAATCAAAACCTGTATTTCGATATCGAAAAAAATATATAATTTTGTCACGGTTTCAACAGTTTGAACGTATTGACACGTTCTTGAAAAATTTCAAGAACGTCAACTACCAAATAAATTCCTAGAACTTTTTGAATCAGGGGTCCTATCGGGAAGCCCATCGACGTATCGATCGATAGAAATCGAAACTCAAATGTATAGAATTTGATATTTCTCTTCGATCGAATACTTATACATTTTCCTACACATCTTTATCAATCGACGCGTCCATCGGTATGTCGATGTAGCTTCCCCTTGTATAACATTTTAAAAGGAAGCCTTTAACTCCGGAATTCTGAATTTCTTAATATTGAAACCCAATACCGGAATTGAAAAATGGTCCGATATTCAAGTAATACTTATACCGAATGTCAACCTACCTTTTATTATATCCTATTATTTATTTTCTTATTTTTCAGCTAATAAAAAAATAAACTTTAACAGTAACCGTGAGTTTCACATTGCGTTTACACACACACATAATTCACACATCATAATGTGACATACATTAGTAGATGGGCGCGCTGTTTAAGGTTCGAACGCTGACTTTGCAATCGCGAAATCTGCGTTCTCCATACAAAATGAGCTTTCGCACTTCCAGTAATACTCGACTACTGTTTGTCGCCTAATTAAAATAATATTTTTGTCGGTATTTTTGTATTTATTAACCTTTCTGCGTTGGGTTTTTTTTTTCTTAATAAGAAAAAATATTTTTTAATATTATTAAAAATATTTATTAAGTACATCAGAAAGATTTTTACGTACAAATAATAATGAGTAATTAATAATTAATAGTGTCCGACCGAAACTGGTTCATACGACCGAAACCGAATTTCGGCAACAGACCGAAACCGAAACTTCCTTTCAAGGATCATGTTTTGAGGGAAAAATAAAGAAAAGGTTATTTTAGTCAGTCAGTATGTTTGGTTAGGTATAGCATTAGCGAGAGTGTTCACTCATCCAAAAACATATTTGGATAGTTAGGTTAAACTTTATTCTACTATAATCTATGTATTAGTTTGTTTATAATAAATAAATATTTTTTGATATTTACTACCTACTCTTATGCTATATCACGTAATAAAACTTACCGAATTCAAAATAAATCACACGAAAAATCACAAAAAATAAAACGAACTGCAAACACAAGCCAGTCACGACATGATACGGCACGTGGACGTGGCAAAATGTTTTCGTCGCTTGGATGGAATTTAACCGATCACAGCGCGAGAACACCCGAATGAAGTTTCGGTTTCGGTGGTAGTTTCAGCAGGTTTGCCGCCGAAACCGAAACTAAACCAAATCTCATTTTTTTGTCAAAACTCGACCGAAACCGAAAGTCTTTTAGCCGGACACTAATAATTATATAAATAACAATTGAACTTTGTCCAATAGCCAAGTTGTAATATTTAAAATACGTTTGTAAAGCAATGTGTGAATAGCTTTAATATATATTTTTTTTAACTATATTTGCGTATAATAATTATTATATATTTTTTTAGATAACAATATGATGGAAAAACGTATGTTTTTTTTAATATATTTGTTTACATTTGATGTGGTTGTTTCTGGTACACATGGTACAAGCCTAGAGCTTAGTTTGTGACCAGGGCAATATGGGTGTAATGCCCTTAATATTAGTATTATTATATTTCAGTAAAATTTCCGCTACCGTTTCATACCCCAAAACCACCGCCAGTCAGGACGCTACCCAGACCAAATAAACGTCCTAAAAAACAGAGGTTACTAGAGGACAATAATATGTATTCAGATTTTGGAGATTATTTCCAAAAAAATCCTAGACCAGTATTAAAATATAAGGGCATTTCTAACAGTAAGTAAAATTTAACTAAAGGCTAAATTCGTTTCACGAAAGATTTCCTTAGGGCGGCGCTGTAGTCGCACAAAGAAATGTTTGTAACTTTATTTTTAAGACTCCTTAAAAAATATTTTAGGGAGAAAATTTTAATTTTTATTGGAGCCTGGCATGTGTTTCTGCATCTACCTACCTGATGGTAATCTGCCTACAAAATCCATGAATGGGATCGTTAAATTAATTGTTATTAAACATATTAATGGCTCCTACTATGCCGGCAAAATGATGCAGTTACGAACTGGCCGGCGACGATGACGAATTATTATATGCATTACGAGTCTATTTTAATATTATCGCTGCTTTTAATCTATCGGGCAAATTAATTACCCGTTTCGTAACCACACCCTGAAAGAAGACTGCCACCTCGACTATAAATCAATCAATGCAGTAGTCATCTGAAAACCATTGAACCTAGAGACTAAAACCAAAACATGACTTGGCGGTTTTTTCATCTGTATGAGTAATCGGTCGGTTTAACGAAGAATAATACAGGCCTTTCTACCACACCACCCAATTTATTTTATTTATTTTATTATTTTAGTAATTAATAAATATATATAACTAAGAAAATTATTGTATTTTGTCTAACAGATTAATACTATTCTAATTTAATATTTATTTCTTATAGAAACCAATGAGATGCAAAAACTGGATGGTAATTTTTTTTTTTTTTTTTTTTCAATAAATATTGTAATTTCGCCATTAATTTTCTTAGTCACTTTTGACAGAACGGTCGTAGTTTTCACCTTGTGTGTGTGGTGATGATTTCGAGCTTCACAAACTGTCACCATTCCTCTCTGACTACTGCTCTCTTGTTACATTCGTGTAATAGACTCCATGGCTTTGATTTGTTTAGAGTCCATCTCATAGATCATCTAGCGCGCATTTTCGTGCCCTATATATAATAATATAGACCTTCACATCGAGATACGTATCCGAAAAAGGTGAGGATACGTGACGTTTAAGCTGCCATGTTAGTGCTTAGAGTCAGGACCACCACTTAAGGCCTGCGACTAAAACTGGACCTAAAAATGTATCTTGTAGTTTAAAAGAAGTGTGCTACAGAAGCGCCACGGCTATCGGACTTGAGTGCTGGTTCTGACTCTAGGGGTCGGATTAATAGCCATAAGCAATTGTTAATACTTAGCCAATGCTTCGGGCTGTTAAACTGCATATGAAAAACTAAATTATGACAGTACCAATCAACGGCTCAGGCTAATCACCTAATATTAATCTGACCCTATCGGGATTAATAGTGAGAACGTGTGTGTTTAAATGAGGGAGAATGTGTGTGTATGTAGTAGTGTTAGGGTATGAGAGAGTAAATGTATTAAATTCGTGTGTATCTATTTATGTTTAGATATATATAATGAAAAAGAGGGAGAATTTCGTTTTATTTAAAGTATATTTATTAAATATTCTTCAGTATCAGTATATTTTAGCTCACACAGCTATTCATAAACTTTAGTCTTATTATAATTAAATTAAATTATTATTATTGTTTTATATAGATGCCAATAAGTTGGAAAAACAATGTAAGTAAATTGTGTTCTTCTTTACTCGTGCGCCGATGAGTCAAACGACTAATAGAGTTACAAATTAACAATATACATAATAATAATATTTAGGATTTTTTTCACACATATTGCCCAGGGGCCCTATCGGTAATCTACGTGGCATATTGATCAATGCGTCGATCGATTGAAACCGAAAACAAAATCTATGTGATTTAACATATTTAATTGATTATTATTTATAATTTTACGTGGTGACCGAGTTAGTTAGACCTTGGACTTAAAAACAGATCCCTAACTAATGAGTTTTTAATTGAAAAATGTATGTACATTTGTTCGCCTCGGAGAGCACGTTAAGCTGTCAGTCCCGGTTTCACTATACCAACTTGTGAAACTGTTTATAGATGGGTTATTGAGTCTATTCAAAATATCGCGACGAGCTAGCCACTTGTTCGGTGTAGACTCATACCATCGGCTACGACGAGGTGGGATTAAAAATCCCTCCGCTGGGTACCCTGGGGCCGTCTAGGCGGTCTCGAGCGCAGTAAGGCACCCGTGATGATATGTATGTGTATGTGTATTTTGCGGAAGTCCATTTTTATAATGATAACAGTTGGATTTTTTTTTGCAATATCTTCCGCTTTGTTGTATTAAAATATATGTTACATGTAACAACTTAAAGAAATATCACCAACAAACGAACACTGTCAGTAGTCGTCATGAGTTACATTTAACCCTCAATGTTTAACCATTCCAACTAGTCCTGAAGATACTTGTACGTGTCGACAACTACAGTATTCGTTTGTTGGTGATATTGCTTTGTGTTGTTATATGTAATATATAATTTAATATCTCGAGGTGGGATTAAAGCCCCTCCACTGGGTACCCTGGGGCCGTCTAGGCGGTCTCGGGTGCCGTATTATATCTACATTACACCAACATTATAAGCAGAAGATATTGGAAAAAAAAAGATTTCTAATATACTAAAAGCAAAGCTACTGTTGGAAACATTAATACATTTTAGGAGAACAATTAGAACAAATATAATGTACAGATTATTAAAGACGCTTATATGTAAAATGTTATATACAGGGTGACTTTGAAAAGATGTACTTTGGGCTAATATGAGGTTCTGCTGATCAAATTGACATACTTTTCCGGTTCCCATGGGACCAGGTGTCGCAAATAAAAAAATGTTTGGCTTCCGCATACAAATTGGTCATTTTAAAATTACTAGTTTGTATGAAGAAGGCAATTTTTTTTTAAGTCACCCTGTATAATAAATTTAGTTGAAAAAATTGTTTTCAAGCCATAATAAATTTTATAAAAGAGAATTTGGAGGAATTCAACTAAATTGCCATGATTATAGTTAACTAACGGGGACAACCAATTTGCGATTACATTGAATAAATGTTCTGTAAAAGCTATGAACACCGGTTTAAGATGCTCCTTAGTCAAAGTCAAAAATATTTATTTCATTTAAACCTTTACAGGCATTTATGAAAATAAAATAAAAAAGTATATATAAGGGAATGCGTGCACTTGGCCAGGTCACCATTCCTCCCACAGACAAACGTTGAAAATATAATAAAAAATAAACAGATCGTGAACGTTTAATAGTTCACGATTTGTTTATTTTTTATTATATTTTCAAAATTTATTATCCTTGCGGGAGAAAAAAAACCAACCCAACCGAACACACACTACATAACCAACCAGTTTAATACTAGGTGGTTAACTGGTTCCATTTTTGGTTTTCTTATATTCGAATATATTTTATTTCAAATGACGTTACTCACGTCGTTTATATTATTGACTTTTGTTTAGGGTCCAAAACGACTGTACACTGAAAATAGGTAGAGCAGTTTTAGGTAGTTTTCGTCTGTCAATGTAATTCCAATCGGTTCAAAGCGAATATAACAAACGCGTATATTGTATTCTACTAAAATAAATTTGGACCAGTTGTTCTACCACAAGTTTTTGCAAACAGTTTCTACTATAGTCGCTAGTAACTATAGATAGAAATGAACCAATAGGATCGATTTATATTTTAAATAAACTTCTCTTATTGGTTGATTCCTATCTATATTTACTAGCGACTATAGTAAAAATTGTTTGCAAAAACTTATAATAGATCTACAGAGATGAAATACGTTCGTATTTGATTGTATTTAATTTAAACGCAATTTGGACCACGGGGTAAGGGTCCAGTTTTAAAATACTAAGGTCAGTCTATTTGAACATTAAATCGGCCAAATATGTGGATATAGTGTGTTGAATATTTCTTTTTTTGTATTTATACAGTACTGTTTGGAAGGTTTTCTATTACATCATTAATTAAATTATTGCAAAAAATAATATCAAAACCACCGCGACCACCTCTTCAAAAGCGACCACCGCTACCAAAGCGACCACCGCCACCAAAGCGACCACCGCCAACAAAGCGACCACAGCACTCACATCGAAACAAACAAAAGTCATCCTCAACAATAAATGATAATAGTAATAAAAATTATGAAATCAACGTGTATGTTGAAAATCAACCTATTGATACTAATTCCACCAGTAAGTCTATTTTTTTTTATTAGTTAAAAAGTAAGTTTTATAAATAATAGGTACTAAATATACAGCTAAAATATTTTAGTGCAATTTTTTTTTACGTTTACTTTCGAGTTAACTACACTACTGTGTAGTGTCCCACCGAAAGTTCGGTTTCGGTCAAGTTTCGGTTTAATTTCGATTTCGGCGGAAAACCTGCCAAAGCTACGACTGAAACCGAAACTGCATTCGGGAGTCCTCGCGCTCTGATCGGCCATGTTCGGCGCGTTAAATTCCATCCAAGCGAGTCGCTTACTCGCTTCCCAAAGATATTTAGCTGCGTCCACGTGCCTAACCATGTCGTGACTGACTCGTGTTTGCAATTTGTTTTGTTTGTTGTGGGGTTTCGTGTGATTTATATTGAATTCGGTAAGTTTTATTACGTGTATAGCATAAGAGTAGGTAGTAAACGTCTAAAAATAATTTTATAACAAACTAATACATAGATCATAGTAGAATCAAGTTTAACTTTATTGTTTCGGTTGATTTAACTCTCTCGCTATTGCTATACCTAAACAAACATACTGACTGACTGATTATAATAACGTTTTCTTTATTTCTCCCTCAAAACATGATCCTTGTAAGGAAGTTTCGGTTTCGGTCGTAAAAACCATTTTCGGTCGGACACTACTACTGTGTTAACGTTTTCACTAATCACACGCTCGTATTTTTAGTTCTCAAAATTTCCGCTTTTAATAATATTAAAATTAGAAAACTCACACTAGTTCTAGTTGGTATATTCTGTTTGTTTTAAAGGTACAGTTAGATTGTCAAAATAACTAAATCCTTTATGTACAATTGTTACTTCACATAATGCTAAAAACTGTCAAAGCAATAGCACCTGTAACACAAGAGAATAAAGTGCTTGCCTTTTTTAGTTATTGTTGTTTCTAATTGTTCAATGTATTTTTTAAGGATATCGTTATTATGGCAATCTAACGTATCCGTTAAAAGAAATAGAATGGCCACATTCTGCAGGTGAATTTTAAACCTTTCCTATTCTTTTAAAAACACAAACACCTGTGTTACTGCACCCCTGTAGGTATGTCGAAATAAGCCCAGGGGCCTATTTCATAAACGTGACAATTGTAATTTACCATGACAATTTATAATACATTGATTAGTTTAGTTGGAATTATCTACATAGAACAAACCAAAACCAAGCAATGTATTATAAATTGTCATGGTAAATTACAATTGTCACGTTTATGAAATAGGCCCCTGGACCAACGTGAAATCAAGTCATTTTTCTTTGTCATATTTGATGCCTTAGCATTAAATTAAAAGCGCAAAAAAATACAGTAGACACGTTATATTATTAATAAAAATAGTAATCGAATAAATTTTTTAAAAAAGTTGGGTTTCCGGAAAAAAAAATCAAAAACAACACTTTTATTTTGTAATACTCAATATCTTCAACGACAACTATGCTTTTTTTTATTGTTTTGTATTGGTATTATAATGTACTAAAACATTAATCGTGTACCTACTTTTTTTATTTTACTCATTTTTTTTTTAAATATTAATAAAAACTTACATTTTTGACTATTATATACGGATTTTTGTCACACCACATAATGAATTTGTATGCGTATAATCACAAATGAGTTGTTATGTATCAAGTTGGTCCTCGTCTTAAAATATAATATGTATTACCTATATCGTTGTTTCTGGTACAAATAGTACAAGCCTAGAGCTTTGTTTGTGACTATGTAGAGCAATTTGTGTAAATTGTCCTACATATTATATTTTTAATTTATTTATACTTTGAAAGGTTACAGAATATTTATAAAGGTACAACCTTTAAAATTTTTTTTTTTTTTTTTTTTAATTATTTGTCATCAATACTTATAACTAATTTAAAACGTATGTTACACACCTTTTATTACCTACTCAATATCTTTACCGCCGCTCGTTTCGTAGTCGTATTATTTAGCCGGCATAGAGCGATCATGGATTTTTAGGTCTGCGTACTATTATTTAGATACAATATCCGAGCCCTGCTACACCAAAAAAAAACGTTTAACTTCCGGAATTTGATTTGCTATTAGCGTACTTTATTTATTTTTTATTTTTGTGTCCCAAACAAATAGGCAGACTCAATATACTTAGTATTTATTTTATTTTACTATACATATAAATAACAATAAAATATATAGGGTGAATTTGAAAGATGGCTAATATGAAGTTCTACTGATCAAATCGATCAAACTTTCCCCATGAAAGCATGTGTCGCAAATAAATATTATTTTTGGCTTCCCCATACAAGTTGGTCATTTTAACTTTACTAGTCTGTATAGAGAAGGCCCTTTTTTCTCATTTGCGGCACATGGTTCCATGGAAAAAGTTGTTTGATTTGATCGGTAGAAACTTCAACTATTTGACACCAAAGATTTTTTAATGGATTGCCTAGCGAAATGCAAAATATTTATAAAATTGGAAGTAAATAAATACAGACCAAAGTTTAAAGGGTTTTTCCTCAAGCATACAAGACCTAACAACAAAAATATTAATCTAGGTATAATATTTGCGACTCACGCACAACATATAAACCTAAAGGTGTCCGTTGGTGTGTAACATACGTTTTAAATTAGTTATAAGTATTGATGACTAATAAATTAGTTATAAGTATTGATGACTAATAACAGAAAAAAAAATAGCTCGAAGTACAACCTTTCAAAGTCACCATGTATAAATAAATTAATAATATAATATGTAGAACAATTTACAAAAATTGCTCTAGTCACAAACAAAGCTCTAGGCTTGTACTATGCGTACCAAAAACAACGATAAAATACATACTATATTTTATAAACACCCAGACTACGACAAAACTGTACAGTAAAACGTACGAATATTTATTTATTTGCCATGGGTGGGAATCGAACCCACGACCTCCGGATTTATCGCCAAAGGCTCAACCACTAGTCTACGGAAGTGGTCAAAAGAAAAAAGACTTGAAGATTAAAAATTAAGATTAAAGATTTAATAGCTTTTTTGTTCCGGATAAACTCAAAACCTACTAATCCGAATTTTGTAAATTTTCACCAATAACAGAAAGCCTTATTGTCAGCAAAAACATGGTATCATTTATTTCTTTAAAATTAAACGCGGGTAAAACCGTGATGCACAGCTAGTGAGGTAAATATATCAATACATTGTTGCAACAGCATTGATAGCCCAGCTCGTACCTACTAAGCCGGCATAGTGGGCGCGGGCGTGCGATCGATCGGTTACGAAATGTGTGGCGACAACGATGAAAAATAATTTAATAATAAAAATAGGATTCATTTGTTTCATATAGGTATATAATAAATAATAATAACATAGTTTATATACCCAAGTATTAAAAAAATAGGCTTTTTTTATATTCATAGTATAGTAGGTAGGTATCATAGTAGGTAGATAAAATTAACATAACATAATAACTTTAAAACGGGGTACATACACTTTTTAGACTCGTAGTACGCGGGCTTTTAATAAATATATATACAGGGTGAATTTGAAAGGATGTACTTTGGGCTAATATGAGGTTCTGCTGATCAAATCGAACAACTTTTGGCAAATGAAAAAAAATATTGGCTTCCCCATACAAATTGGGGAAGCCAATATTTTAATTAACATTACTAGTTTGTATGGAGAAGGCAATATTTTTTTTCATTTGCGACACATGGTTCCATGGGAAGAGTTGTTCGATTTGATGAGCAGAACCTCATATTAGCCCAAAGTACATTCTTTCAAAGTCACCATGTATATTAAAATTGCTCACAACACTTTGTTATCCTTATTTTTATTAATTATAATAATATGTAGGGCAATTCACACACAAACTAAGCTATAGGCTTGTCCCATGTGATTAACTCCGTGTGGAAAGGATGTGCTCTCATGTTTTAAAAGTGCTGGCAGGTACTCTCGCCACGGCTCCCTCAACGATACAATAAAAAGGTCTCTTGCCACCATCGAGGTGGAAGCTATTTTAGAATCTACTGGTATTTTTTTTTTTATATTTAAGACAAATTACACATACTGCTCTGGTCACAAACTAAGCTCTAAGCTTGTACCAGAAGCAACGATATAGTATATATTATATTTTATAAACACCCAGACCATGAAACTGTACAGAAAAACGTACTAATATTTTTTTGTCATGGGTGGGAATCAAACCCACAACCCCCGTATATAACGCCAAAGGCGCAACCACTAGTCTACGGAGGCTGTCAATTTTTATATAGTATTGGTCGCGATGATGGCAAGAGACCCGATGGTATGACGTTGATCCCATGGGAGGGCCTGAGGTTCTACCATAGGTTTGCGTATTTTAGAAACGCGACGTATTTATTAACGGTTGTTGCCCACGTATACGTAAATAAATACGTCGCGTTTCTACAATGCGCACACCCATGGTAGAGCCTCTAGCCCTTGTGTGGGATGCCACGTGTGTCGACACGCTAGCCCCTCACCTAAGTGGAACACTCATGTTCGGATTAATAGTCATGGCTAAGCACTGGCTCAAGTCCTGCTCTCG
Organism: Monopis laevigella; assembly: GCA_947458855.1. Taxonomy (NCBI): domain Eukaryota; kingdom Metazoa; phylum Arthropoda; class Insecta; order Lepidoptera; family Tineidae; genus Monopis; species Monopis laevigella. The sequence goes on along the minus strand of OX381594.1, from coordinate 4,359,841 downwards.
AAAGTAATACTCAAACGATGCTTAGCCGAGCAACCACTTCGCACTACAATAGTCGAGTAAATTGACGCCAAGCAACGCATCAAGCCAATGCTTGCTGAAAAATGTATTTACTTGGAATCCTGGTGCAAAAAAACTCAAAGTATTGAGAAGTTCCATAGAACATGAAGAGTCTAACGCTGAGCACGACTTAAGTAAAGGAATATCGACACTAATGCTTTGCCGAGCAACGGCTCAAGCTTTAGCCTGAGCCACCGCTCGGAGCACCGACTATTATAGAAATTACTGTCACTTAGACAGTTCTAAGCATTCTAAGCAATGGCTCGTGCTAAGCACTGGCTTAGCAACGACTATTAATCCGAACATTAGAAAGCGGGGCCCGCTGCGGAGAGTGCAGAGGCCTTCAAACGGGGCGCATGGATCTATAATCAAAGATCACATATGTGTGCCGTTTGCAGTAGGGACTCTAGGCCCATGGGGCCAAAGCGCAAAAAAAAATCTTAAGGGCATAACACCTCGTCTCATCTGGTGACAAGAGGACTGGCTCATTCCTCGCTCAAAGATTTAGCATTGCGATTCAGCAGGGAAATGCAGCCAGTGTTCTTGCCACCATTCCACGCGGACTTGATCTGTATAATTAGTACTAATTAAATTTTAAAAAACTTATATTATACTTCAGTGAATATAATATAAAATTAATATTAGATATATTTTGTCATGTTTAGATTCCGGTGATTTGGATCAACCAAGTAAGTTTTATTACCATTCAGGGTTTCAAAATTTAAAAAATCATAAGGATACCCTTACAAAGTGATATAGGTGTCTGTATGTTTGTTTATCCGCGTTAATGCTATGGGGGGAAATCGAACCCATGACCTCCGGGTACAAGGCTAAAGGCGCAACCACTAGTCTACGGACTATACTGCTGTTGGTGTAAGTTTTGAAACCCAATTTTTTTTTTTTAAAACATTGAGAAATTTAAAAAAAGCAGCCCCAGCCTAGTGGTTAAGTAACTGCGCAACTGATAACAAGGTTATGCAGATGAAAACAAGGCCGGACCTGTGATGGGTGACCGCTTTATACAACGAGGCTATTTCATCATAAACACCGCAACAAGCTCGCCACTTGTTGGGTGTTGCCTCCGAATACCATCGGCGAAATGAGGACGGGTTCTTCCCTCTGCTGGGTACCCTGAGGCCGTTTAAACGGTTCTCAGGAGCCAAATAGGCACCCGTGATGGTATTTATTATTATGAGAAATTAGTCAAATCTATTTTTTGTTAGTTAAAAAATTAAAACTTTTTCCATTAAAATTTAGGTTTTTTATTTCAATTCATATAAATCGAAAAATAATTATTTTGCGCTAAAAAAATACAGACATAAAAAATAAAAATAAATTACAGAAAATAAAAATGTTTAAAAAAACAGTTTTTAGCGTTTTACTTTATATTTTCACGTTATTTTGAAAAATAATCTAAGGTAAAGTTTGAGATACTTTAATTTTGTACATTAATGAATATACTTCAGTGAATATAATATGAAATATTAATATTATATTTTGTCATGTTTAGATTCCGATGAGTTGGAAAAACCACGTAAGTTAATTTTGTTTCTCTTCAGGGTTTCAAAATTTAAAAAAATCAAAGGAAGTGAGATATAGGTGTCTGTATATTTGTTTGTTTGCATTAATGCCATACGGGGGAACGGCCTCCGAATACAACACCAGTCTACAGAGGCGGTCAATTAACTAATTGTCAAATCTAATAACTATTGATTTTTTTAAAGATAACATGTAATGAAAAAACAATGACTCGAATCCACGACCCTCGCTTTCGCGGCAAGGTACTTAACTACTGAGCCAACCTTACAAATACAAAAAAACAAAAATAACAGGTTCCAGTCACCTCACGAAATTTGTCATTGCTTGTATCTACTTATACATACACGCCCTCTATGTGCTTTTATTAGAAGTTAGAAATCCTAGTTTCTAATACTAGATGGCAGAAAAATCGTTTTTTTTTCTAAAACTAAACAAGAGACAATAATAATTTTAATATTTATGTTAATAAAATTAAAAACTACATTATAATACTATAATTTAATACAAAATAATACCTATATAATTCAATAAAAGAAGTGTTTAAGAAAACGAAATTAAGAGCACTCCATACAAAATTAGCTTTCGTAGTTCCAGAGGCTCTACCATGGGTTCGCGCATTGTAGAAACTGAAAACTGTAATAGGATCGCTTTATTTTTGTTATCAGAATTGAATAAAGCGATACTATTGGTTGTTGCTCACGTATACGTAAATGAATACGTTACGTTTCTACAATGCGCAAACCTATGGTAGACCCTCAGTAATACTCGATTACTGTTTGTCGCAGAATTAAAATAATATTTTTGTCGGTCATTGTTAGTCTTTCTGTGTTGGGTCATTGTTTTTATTATTTTTGAAATCAGAAAAAAACCTTTTTTAATATTATAATACAAAATATGTATTACCCACAACAGAAAGATTTTTGCTTACAATTACGAAATGAAAATAATAATTGCACTTCGACCAACAGCCAAGTTGTAATATTTGAAGTACGTTTGTATGGACGTCAAGTCGACTTTAGGCCTCTTAAGCAACAATGTATTGATGATCGGCCCCATTCATGGATTTATTAGGTCTACTTTACCATAAGATGGATACAAAGACACTTGGAATAAAAATCAAGTTCCATTACTACTACTAATTATTATTTTATTTTGTTTAGATTCCATTGAGGTGGAAAAACTAAGTAAGTAAACTTTTATTATTTTTTAGATGTGAAGGATTCAGCCATCAGTAGCCCTAGTGTGAGTTTTTTTAACGTTTACTTTCGCGTTAACTATACTACCGCGTTAACATTTTGACCAATCACACGACCGCATTTCTAGTTCTCAAAATTTCCGCTTGGAGCGCTGAACCATTTCCCATACAAATTTTAGTTAACTCAAACGCAAAGTATTCAATAGTTAGAAAACTCACACTAGGGGTACTGTTATTTTTTAGATGATCAGGATTCAGCCATATGTTTTTTATAATACCTATCAGTAGGAAAATGTTGAATTATGCCACATTGATTGTTTGACCTATTTTAGGTTATGTATTGATATATATGCCACAATGATAATATTAAAGTTAGCATGATCACACATATTGTTCTGCAGTCCTATATATATTCTTTATTACTTTTTAATTTTTCATATTAAAACCCCGTTTGTACATAATGGGATTCGAACTAGGGACCTAAAAATATTAATATATTTGTTTGAAATCATACCCACAAAAGAAACTTTTTTATTTACGTAGTGTGTAAATAAAAAAGTATCTTTCAAATAGGTTCAGCAGTTTTCCATGTTTATATACTTTGAGGGTATGCCATATCTGTCGCAATTCATTTATTTATTTTTATTTATTCGAGGAAAAACAATGCAATACATTACTTAAAATAGGTAAAACAATATAAATGTGGCATTGATCAACATTTTCCTTCTGATAGGTATTACAAAATACAGATTACTGAATCCTGCTAAAACAATCTAAAAATAAAACTATCTAAGAAAAAATATTAATAGAGGCATTATGAAAATAAGTTAGTATACCTTATGATATAGGAGTTAGACTTAGTAAATTCAATTCAGAATAGGTTTTTGGAACGCGCCTCTTTTTTTTTATTGGAGCACGGCATGTGACTTTGTAGTAAGCAGACCTACAAAGTCCATGAATGGGATCAATCAATACACTGTTGTTTAACAATATTGATCGCTCCCACTTACCATCAGTTATAAAATGGGCGGCAACAAAGACGTATTTGTATTACGTGTCTATTTTACTCGCTGCTTTACAGTTAAATCAATCGCCCGTTTCGTAACCGCATCATGAAAGGAGACTACCACCTCGACAAGAAATCGATGCAGCAGTCTTATTTATGCAATTACAGTAATTATACCGTTTTGATTTTTTTTTTTAATAGAAAAAAGGGTTCCCTGGCCGATCCCTCCACCAAACCGCCACACAACTAAACCACACAAGATAGACAAAAAAGAAAAACAAAATAAATTCAAAACACAAAACGATAATAGAATTAATAATGTCGACATAGACGTAAGTGTCAATATACCTGAAAATAATCAAGATAGATCAGAAGAAAGAACTAGTAAGTATTGAAAATTTGTTTTGGTGGTCTCTATAACTTCGCTAGACTGACAACCCCATTTCATTACCTTTTACCTTTTTGGCGTAAAATGCAAAACATAAACATTTATGTCGTATAGTATGTCGCGACGATGGAAAGCGTTTACACCGCAAAAATCTCGCCACTTGTTAGGTTGATCTTGTTGTCTCCGTTCCGAGGTACCCAGGGGAGTGATTTAACCCTTCCTCATTTTGCCGATGGTATTCTGAGCCTCGGAACGGAGACAACAAGATCTACCTAACAAGTGGCGAGCTTTTTGCGGTGTAAACGCTTTCCATCGTCGCGACATAAATGTTTATATTTTGGATTTTTAGTTCAGTAGCTTTTGAGGTATACAGAAAGTATTTAGTAAAGCTCAAGTAAGCAAACTTCAAAAATATGAGTCTATATCTAGAGATTATATATTTTCGACGTTTGCTGTGGAAACGATGGGTCCGTGGGGATCTGAGGCGAAATCTCTGTATATATAGTATAGTCTCTATAATAAATAATAGTCACAAAGCTCAGCAACATCTCAGGAAACATTAAAGCTGGCAGCTTTTTCGGTCAAAAATTGAGTATCTTAATTCAGAGAGGAAACGCTGCCTATTTTTCTTTAGGCAGGTATTTTTTCATTTATTTTGTAATTCCAATAGATGGCAGCAGGAGAGATATCCACAAAAACTGTCAAAAAGGGCTGTTTCTATATTTGAGTAGTGTCTATTTCCACATGTCTAGTTACTCTATAACTCAAACTTCAAAATACATTTTGGTATTGCAAAACGAGTTATATTTTTTATCAAATTTAGTCACTTTTATATGTATTCTTGCTCTCTATAAAATATATTTAGTAGATACCCTGTCAAGAAAATCTTCGTAAAAAAGACCAAGATACCTTAGAGATTCAAATTTAATTACTAATCTTATATTATCTTACGATGATATTTAAAAGAAAAACTATTACTTAAATTGGTGCAGTTAGACAAAGTGCCCAAGATAATAATGTATATACAACGTGTTACAAAATACCCCGTAAAGCCGGTTAGCAAAGGGGGTTAAATGGGGCCTTATAACGAGTAAATTCACAATATTTAAGAACCGTAGTAACGCTGTATAACATACCCCAAAATAACAAAAAAATATTATTATTTTCACTGATGTGCAAACCCTTTTTCAGTAAAATTAAAGAGTAAACTACGCAGAATGTACCTACATTTCTACCTAATTCGCGGAACGACAAATATTTTAAAAAACCTAACCTAACGAAACAACCTAAACGAACACTTACATTTACATAATAAACGTCAAATTTACAGTACCCCTAGTGTGAGTTTTCTAACTATTACTTTGAGTTTGAGTTAACTAAAATTTGTATGGGAAATAGTTCAGCGCTCCAAGCGGAAGTTTTGAGAATTAAAAATGCGAGCGTTTAATTGGTCAAAATGTTAACGCAGTAGTATAGTTAACGCGAAAGTAAATGTTAAAAAAACTCACACTAGGGGTACAGAAACGGCTCAAAGTGTGCTCCGCCTTGCTCAATACACAACCTCGCTCGTCGGGATATGGCTTGTGTGGCCATTTCGCACCAACGTCGGTGTTATTGATGCGAAGACCGATCTAACACGCTGTTCCATCTCGGCAACCCTTGGGCAATCGGAGAAATACACTCTCTGACCTTCACATAACCCCACAAAAAGAATTCCAAGGGTATGAGGTCCCGAGAACGAGCAGACCATAGCACCGGTCCCCCGCGGCCGATCCATCCTCGCGGAAAGCGAACGTCAAGATGTTCTCGTACGTTGCCAACAAAATGGCCGGAGCTCCTTCATGCTGAAACACCATGTTTCTTTGGTACTCAAAGTAATCCCAGCCAGCCACAGAAAAGTTGTCAATCGCCTCTTCGAATTCAGTTTGTAAAATCGTTAGAGAGTTGCTAATGCAGACGTGGTGGCATAATGACGGGACCGATGACATGCCCGTCATAAAGGCCAACCCACACATTCATAAAAAGCTAGAAACAGTTGTAGGAAAACATATGTTGCAAAAAATATCTATAGGTATTCTAATCGATAGATTATAAGATTTGAAATTGACAACATATTTTTTTTACAACTTGACATTTTTTGAAGCCAGTACTTGAGTATAATGACATCCTTGTATTGAGGTAGCAAACATTTATGAATGAAAAATAGAAAAACTATTAAAGTAGACAATTATTAAGTAAAATAGGTACGTAGGTCTTTCTGTTAAATAATCTTGGTTCCCTGAAATGACAGCTTACTCGGGTTAACAATATTTTTGGCTTAGATAATTAATTATATATTTACATGATATTTTGTAATACGTTGTATATATTAAACAAAGTTAAGTAAATTTTATAAATTAATCGTATGAAGGTATTTATTTTCCTATTTACCCTAAATTTTGGGTATATTTTATTCACTATCTGTTTTGACAGTTTTTGTAGATAACGACTAAACGCCACCTATTGCGTTAAATAATAACTACTGGAAAACTCCTCTTTGACCACTTTTTCAGGCTACAAGAGATCATTATTTAGCAATCGCATGTTTGATAATAAACTCAATCTATTGGTACCAGCAAAGAAAAAAGAGTATCTTATGTACAACACTATCAACAATTTAACTGACATTATTTCAAAAATTAAAAATATTGGGACAGTCACCAGTAAGTAATAATATAATAATAATATGTAGGACAATTTACACATATGCGGCCACATTTTGTTTCTTATAACGTGATCGTTAGGTTGTCAAAATAACGATTTTCGCTATTAGTGCGCTCTCCTCCAATCAGAGTAGTTTTTTATCCTTCGCTGATTGGAGGAGAGAGCGCTTATAACGGAATTCGTTATTTTGACAATCTAACGATCACGTTATAAGAAACAGAATGTGGCCGATGCTCTGGTTATAAACTAAGCTCTAGGCTTACATAATATATTATTACGAGTGCCTTACGGCGCCCGAGACCGCCTAGACGGCCTCAGGGTACCCAGCGGAGGGGGGTTTTAATCCCGCCTCGTGTTTGGATAGACTCAATACCCAGTTCTATAAGCAGTTTCACAAGTTGGTATAGTGAAACTGGGACCGAGGCACTATAGTGATATATATAAAAATCTCTATTATCAGCGAGTAACATGCGTTGTTTTTAAAATTTCGACCCAATTTTCTTTAAATTAAACGACGGGTAAATTTGGGGCACAGTTGGTTTATATTAATTATTAGTTATATATTAACCCAAATACATAGCGCAATAATTATTTCTTTACATATATACGTGGTGGCCGAGTTGGTTAGACCTTAGACTTAAAAACACTTAGGTCCCTGGTTCAAACCCCGCTGTGAACCAATGAGTTTTTTTTTAATCTAAAAATGTATGTACATTTGTTTAACAACACCACTATAGTGCCTCGGAGAACACGTTAAGCTGTCGGTCCCAGTTTCACTATACCAACTTGTGAAACTGTTTATAGATGGTGGTTATTGAGTCTATCCAAACATCGCAACGAGCTAGCCACTTGTTCAGTGCAGAGTCATTATACCATCGGTCTAGGCGGTCTCGGGCGCCGTAAGGCACCCGTGATGATATTTATTTATATTTAATTACATACTGTAGAGACGACTGGGGTTTGGGAATCCGAAGCCGTGGTCTTTGGGAAGACGTTATGTGCTCATCCAAACGAGGCCTCTGGTGATTCTCAGTCCGGTTACTTTTTTAAACAACGTATATCACTGGCAGTTTAACGAGGTAATGCTGACAGTGTTATGGGTACTTTCGGACCAGGACGGGGTTTGGATATGGTGGTCCATGAATAATATACATGGTGACTTTGAAAGGATGTACTTTGGGCTAATATGAGGCTCTGCTGATCAATACGAACAACTTTTCCCATAGAACCATGTGCCGGAAATGAAAAAAAAAATGCCTTCTCCATACAAACTAGTAATGTTAAAATGACCAATTTGTATGGGGAAGACAACTTTTTTTTTCATTTGCGGTTTCATGGGAAAAGTTATTCGATTTGATCAGCAGAACCTCATATTAGCCCAAAGTACATCTTTTCAAATTCACCCTGAATATTATTTTTATATATTATATATTTTCTTTGGTAGGTTTCATTTTTATTGTAGGTACGAGTATCATTTTTGTTTTAGGAGTGTTCTTTTTTAATATTATTTAGGTATTAATTAATTTATTTTCCTATTTTATGTTTTATAAATTACAAATTATCTATTTCAGTTGTTTATATATTTAATTTAATACTCTATTTTAGATGTTTAATATTACTTACTTGTATTTTTTTAGAACCACAATTGAGAGGTTTAAATCAAAATCCACGTACTGTACCAATAGTATCTAGACTACCTAAGACACATAATCGTGAAGGCATTCAATATGTTGGTTTGGGGAATAATCCTTATGTTATATACAAACAAGATCATGCAGCAATAATGCCACTAATACACCGGCCTAATTTGGGAGATTTGAATGGTAAGTGTTTTTTTTTTACTGGAGCACGGCATGTGAGTAGTCAGCATTACTCTGGTGGTAAGTCGATCAAAAAGTCAAAAGTCAAAATGATTTAAGTCAGTCAGTCGATCAAAAAGTTAAAAGTCTAACAATGAGGCCTTAGAGTGCGTTTGGTTAGGCAGCTATTCATTAACAAAAGAACGACAAATAATTATTAAACATCGATATCAGATTTAGAATTTAAACGCGATGGAATGGAAATAATAATATGAAAAATACTACCGAACCGAAAATACACCACATAACCAACTAAGACTAGGTGTGATGACTGAATCAAAACATTGTCGTTTAACAGCATTGATCGCTCTCACTATGCCGGCTAAATTATGCGGTTACGAAATGGGCCGCGTCAAAGACGAGTAAGTAAAGTCAAATGGTAAGTTAAAGGTCAACCGATCGGTCTCGTTACGCCTGTACACTCAAAAAAAAACGGTCGACAAAGGTGCGAAATACCTTTGTCGAATATTTTTTGTCATTCTGACGTAGCTTTTAAACGATGCGTTTAGGTAAACTTTAACTCAGCAACGTAGTTTATATTGTCGAAAATTTTGTTGTCTTGTCTAGGTTACGTGTACGTATCGTCAAGTTTTATTTTGTTTTAGTCACTGCGACATAGGAGGTTTACTATGCGTTAATGGCTAAATATGGATTTTGACGAAATCACAAAGGTACAATAACGAATTAACAAACCCGTACCCGTATATTTATACTCCGCGACAACGTCCTTTTTGTCAAAAGTAATTTTGCATAGGTTATTTAAACGTAGCGTTAAAGTTTTTTGGCAACATTGTGCTGCTGACAATGGCTCTTTGCGTTTTCGTCAAAGTTCATCATTATTTCCAATTCCTTCTTTAAAATTTGTTCAGTCATCAGACGCAACTCAACCAGTCAACACGCAACTAGCTCAGATAAATTTCGTGCACTTTTTTTACAGCTGAGTTTTGTGAAGTTTTTATGACATATTGTCACATTTAGACTTTCTGGTAAGATTAAGAAAGAAAGTAAAATGTGAAAATTTAAGTTTACAGGTTTATTAAAGAAATAGCAAAGATTAAATTACAAGGTTATGATAAAGAATATAAGAATTAAGAAAGTAAGCAAGAATTATAAATATGAGATAAAGTTAAGAACAGGGAATAATTAAAAGTGAGCTAAAGTAAATAAGAGGGTCGTGAGTATAGGTCAAAGGTACTCCGTATTTGATATTAAATACCGCACTCCCCTGGAATCGTTTCACGGCGTCGGTCCTGAAGACTTGGCGTCGCATTCTGAAATTTGGCGTAGCGTTTTCAATTTGCCGTGATGCCAGGTCAGTGCGGAGGACACAACTTGGCGTCGTCGCTGAGCGCTCAGGTTTAAGTATAGACGTAGTTCCTGGAATTAACCGTTCCATAGCATTAATTTAAATTCACTGCCTGATGTGAGAATTTTGGCCAATTAACGAAGCGAGGAGGCGAATATTTAAATTATAAACTAGCTATCTAGGTGATTGGCAGGCAAGCATGTACTAGGCAGTGACGGTTACAAAGGGATTAGCCCCTTTGTAACCGTCACTAAAGTAAATTAATTAAGAAAAGAATATAAAGTAAATTAATTAAGAAAAGAAACAGGAGCTTTGTTCATGCAAAATTATACTGAATTATATTTTAAACTTAATAATAATTATTACTTAAACTTTTATAATCTTATAACTAAATATAATACTAATATTAACACTATTTACAGACTAATACATTATGAAACTTAACTAACACAGCCTAACTAAAATCTAATAGTATTTGCACAACTTAACTTACCCTTAGTACGGGAACTACAACACTTAACAACTTTATTATATATTAAATTATATTATAATATTACAATTTTAATAATGTAAAAAGATTAAAGAATATTGTTAAAAGAACAACCAGTTCGGCCTATGATTTAGAAAAGTGTGAGGTAGGTCTTAAATAACCGCTAACGGTCTCAGCAAGCGCGCGCAAAAGACATTCTAGTGATGGGATGCGTATGGTTTGATTGAAATAATCGATTAGATATTTATTTTAAACCAATTTGTAGTAATAATATATGCATCTTATATTTTAATAATAAGATGCATTGTTACAATATTTATTTTTCTAGTTTTATTTCGCAGGTCTGTGATGCGCACGCTATTTCGCATGTATTTTTAATAGTAACGTTAGCTTAACTCATATATTATAAGTTTTTTATTACGTACTCTACCGTCTGAATTTACATGTTTAGTGGAATTCTGTAGTTCCTTGCAATACACAGGATTTTACTGTTAAATACATGCGACTTAGCAGAAGGTTTAAAGAAGATTAAGGGGTGACGTATCACCTTAAGCTGGCCATTGTCGGGCACTCCATTTAGCAGCGCTACACTCCATCGCACCAAATTAGTGCAATATCTTGTTGTGAATGTAACAAAACTACATGATTCGCGGCAAGAGTATGCATTAATTTGGGGTGATGGAGAGGAGCGTTGCCAAATGGAGTGCCTGTAAATGACCGGCTTTAGATGTAATGACATTATACCGTAAACATACAGACAATGTTATTTTGTCAAAATGACAAAGCTACCCTTGTCGTCGTAACGATGCTCCTTAAACATATAGACAACACCATAATCGTAGAGCCAAAGCAATATTGAGGATGTGACAATGCACCGTATAGACAAAGGAACTTTGTCGAAATTACAATACACCGAGAACACCGTGACAAGTTTACCTAATACGGGACGACAATATACTGTAAAGTTGCTTTGTTGATTTTTTCAATCGTTTAAATATGCTTTGTCGTTGGCTCTAAGGCCCCTAAACGGCTCCCATTTGTTAAGGGAATATAAACGCCACGTTCAAAAATTTCTCTGAGTGTACAGATGCGAAAACCGTTTTTGTCTTTTTTCGGTTTTAGCCCGTGGGTTTAACAGTTTTTAGGGGACTACTGCATCGATTTTATTGTCAAAGTGATAGTCTCCTTTTAGAGAGCGGTTGCGAAACAGACGAACAGCAACGAAATAGACTCGTAATGCAAAAACTTCTATATCGTCGCCCATTTCGTAACCGCATCATTAAACTGGCATAATGGGAGCAATCAATGTTGTTAAAAAACAAAATCTTTATCGACTTTATTCAAGGGCCTATCTGTACTGTACCTGATAAGTGCACTTCTCTACCTAATATTATTATTACTTTATTCTAAAATGATTGTAAAAAATATATTATAAACAGAATATTACTTTCTTATGTTTTATTTTTAAATTGTTACCCTATCTGGGATGTTGTTATTGAATATTGTCAAATAAATTATACTATTGTGATACATAGGTCACATAGGTCACATAATACTATTGTGATACATAGGTCACATAGGTCACATAATACTATTGTAATACATAGGTCACATAATACTATTGTGATACTTAGGTCACATAATACTATTGTGATACATAGGTCACATAGGTCGCATAATACTATTGTGATACATAGGTCACAAAGGTCGCATAATACTATTGTGATACATAGGTCACATAATACTATTATGATACATAGGTCACATAATACTATTGTGATACATAGGTCACATAGGTCACATAATACTATTGTAATACATAGGTCACATAATACTATTATGATACATAGGTCACATAATACTATTGTGATACATAGGTCACATAGGTCGCATAATACTATTGTGATACATAGGTCACATAATACTATTGTGATACATAGGTCACATAATACTATTGTGATACATAGGTCACATAGGTCGCATAATACTATTGTGATACATAGGTCACATAATACTATTGTGATACATAGGTCACATAATACTATTGTGATACATAGGTCACATAGGTCACATAATTCCAACTTGCACAAAGTAAGCTCTTCATCATCTTCATGGCGGGTCCACTTTTCCGCAATTGGCCAGAAAGTTAGGCCTTTTTGCGTGATGTAAACGGCCGGCTACTCTAGCCAGCCCAGCTTCTTCTAGAAGGCAGCAAGGAGTCCTGGACTCCTACAGGCCTCGAGGAGCGACCTCGGTGTTCCGAGGATCTCCGCCCGTTGTGAAGCCACCCCGGTGCAGTGAAGCAGCACGTGGGTAGGTGTTTACAAAGTAAGCTCTATAAGATGTATAATAAAATGATAGTAATTAAATTTAGTGTACTCTACCAGAAACAATAACAGTATACATAGGTAGCCAGGTCCCGGTTAAGAAAAATACATAGATTCGTTCAACATAGAACTATGAAAGATATTATAGGTACAACAGTGGAAAGATATACACGTAGGTACATCTTGCATTTGTTTCGTTGAATCGAAATCATGCATCACGTTATCTCTTTTGTAACTTAATTATTCTTTTAGAGTCTTCTTCGCCCGCGTCCTTGTCACAGCAGAGGCTCTACCATGGGTTTGCGCATTGTAGAAACGTAACGTATTCATTTACGTATACGTGAGCAACAACCAAAAGGATCGCTTTATTCAATCCTGTTACCAAAAATAAAGCGATCCAATCGGTTGTTGCTACAATGCGCAAACCCATGGTAGAGCCTCTGGTCAAATTTGTGAGACTATTTACATTTTGAGGAATATTCATGGTGAATTTGGAAGGTTGTATACTCTAGGCTGATAAGAGGTTCTAGTGATCAAATCGAATAACTATTTCCAATGTCGCTAATTAAAAAAACATTGTCTTCTCCTTACAAAATAGTAAAGTTAAAATAACCAATGTGTAAGGAGAAGCAAAAATTTATTTCTCATTAGCGACAATGAGAAAAGTATTCGATTTGATCAACAGCCCCCCTAGCCAAGAGCGCAGTCGTAAATAACGCTAACGAAACTTTTGTATGAAAATGACATTTGATGATGACGTCACGTTCGTTTTTATCGTTGCAGAAATAACCAAAACGAGACAACAATATAGATACACCAATAGGATGATAAATTTGTTATCTCCCTCTCTTTCACGCTTCTGCGACGTTCGAGCGTAAAAAGCGACCATGCTCTTGGCTAGGAGGGCAGAACCTCAGATTATATACGTGGTGGCCGAGTTGGTTTTTTTTTTTTTTTTTTAAATAAAAATGGTTTATTCATTCAAGTACAATTTTAAAGTTACAATTTTCTTTGAGCTTCTCCTTTTAAGTTTTAGAAAAACCTGTCTTAGGAGAAAGAGAGTTCGTTAGACCTTGGACTTAAAAATACTATTCAAAACATCGCGACGAGCTAACCACTTATTTGGCATACACTCATACCATCGGCTACGACGAGGTGGGATTAAAAAAACCCACCGACACGTGCCTTCCATGATCGGCTGTCGGAACTTCTATGAAACGCAGTTCCATTATGGTGCTGATAGGATTGTATAGTATTTGGTTGAGTAGAGAGGGTATACTGTAGCCCTAGTGTGAGTTTTTTAACGTTTACTTTCGCGTTAACTATACTACCGCGTTAACATTTTGACCAATCACACGACCGCATTTCTAGTTCTTAAAATTTCCGCTTGGAGCGCTGAACCATTTCCCATACAAATTTTTGTTAACTCAAACGAAAAGTAATAGTTAGAAAACTCACACTAGGGGTACAGAACACAGTAAAGTCTTCGTGGTCATAAGTCTGTAATTTGGATTTGAATTAATAGTATTTTTTTTATTAAATAATGGTTGACTTTTGCTGGATACAAGCCTGTGGTATTTACGGAAAACCTAAATTTAAGAACAATTATTGATTGACCCCATTCATGACTTTGTAGGACTGCTCACCACCAGGAAGATATAGTCACATGTCGTGCTCCAATAAAAAAATATAAAAAAATGTACGTCTAATATACGTCTCATAGACTGCTCACCACCAGGAAGATATAGTCACATGTCGTGCTCCAATAAAAAAATATAAAAAAGGGACGTCTAATATACGTCTCATAGACTGCTCACCACCAGGAAGATATAGTCACATGTCGTGCTCCAATAAAAAAATATAAAAAAATGTACGTCTAATATACGTCTCATAGACTGCTCACCACCAGGAAGATATAGTCACATGTCGTGCTCCAATAAAAAAATATAAAAAAATGTACGTCTAATATACGTCTCATAGACTGCTCACCACCAGGAAGATATAGTCACATGTCGTGCTTCAATAAAAGAATATAAAAAAATGTACGTCTAATATACGTCTCATAGACTGCTCACCACCAGGAAGATATAGTCACATGTCGTGCTCCAATAAAAAAATAAAAAAAATGTACGTTTAATATACGTCTCATAGACTGCTCACCACCAGGAAGATATAGTCACATGTCGTGCTCCAATAAAAAAATATAAAAAAATGTACGTCTAATATACGTCTCATAGACTGCTCACCACCAGGAAGATATAGTCACATGTCGTGCTCCAATAAAAAAATGTACGTCTAATATACGTCTCATAGACTGCTCACCACCAGGAAGATATAGTCACATGTCGTGCTTCAATAAAAAAATATAAAAAAAATGTACGTCTAATATACGTCTCATAGACTGCTCACCACCAGGACGATATAGTCACATGTCGTGCTCCAATAAAAAAATATAAAAAATGTACGTCTAATATACGTCTCATAGACCCCCAATATATTTTTTTATTGTCGTAGCCCCCCACATCTACTCCTGGGGGTCGGTCTTTGGATATAGACCACATTGTATGAAATGACTGATCTAAACAATCGTCTTTTCTCACTTTTTTCAAACTTTGGACCTCTTGCATTTTATGTATGCATGTTATATTTTAGACCAAAAGACACCTTTTTATTACTAGTGCTTAACTAACCACGAAGTTTTTTTCTCTCCATACATTAACGGCCCTACTCGGCATGTGTCTTTGGAACTACCTGATGGTAAGTAGACATACAAAGTCCATAAATCCAATGAGTGTTCTTGGGAAATAAGCCCACAAACGAACATACAGACAAAAAGGCGTTCCATTTATTAAACTTCTTCCGGAAACCCTAAATAATACTCACGAAATAAGTGTTTTAGCTTCATGTATATTTTACTTAAAATTAATAACAGTGTACATTTACAATCAAATAGGAAAAACAAATAGCGCATCAGAAAGCACGACCTCCACGCGCCACGGTTTCTCGTTGACAGCCTTCTTTTTATTTTTTCTATTTTTCGCGGCCAAGGAGATTGTCTGTGAAAATGGAAGTTATATGTAATACTCAACTTATTTTCTTGAAAATGCTAACACATTTGATATGTATTAGAGATTACTTATGACAATAAAATTTTGTCTTTTATTTATTTTTTACTTACAGGTGATTACCCAAAATTTAAAAAGTTTTGGCATGATTGTAAGTACTATTTATTCATACATACATTGTATTTATTTATTTACTTTTACATCTCGACTATCAATGTATATGTAAAAAATATATTTTATGTATTAAAATTGTATTATTGTTCAAAATAAGAACATTTTAGGGTCAAAATCAAAATTATTGTACAGTAACAAAAAAGAAACAAATATGAATAACGTTACAAATATGAATAATGTTACAAAAAAGTAACAAAAAGGAATTGTAAGGGTTTCTTCACACTATGGTAATTAAATAAAAAAATATTTAACATTATTTAATATTAATTACTCAAAAAGTATACAAATAGCAAAACTAATCATCTTTTCTAAAAGAGCGTAAAAATTCAAAAGAAAAATGCAAAATTATCATATATCATTACAGTTTAATGTCGCTTTACTTTTATTGCCCCAACATTTAACTAATTAAAAGTCACTTTTGAAGTTATTACTAATCATAGTCGTGTTGCAGATCATTGTGTTAAAATTAGTATTTGCACTAAGATATCAATAATATTTTTTTCTTATTAATAAGAAATATTCAACTTCAATAATAATTTTGTTATCACTTAATAATAAGATAAAATAAACTTCAGTAATATAAATAACAAGTTCGATTTTAGTAATCTTAAAACAGGTAATCAATTTCAGGTCTTAAAGTAGGTAATCAATTTCAGTATATTTTTTAGTACAGTGGGCAGCATTTCACGGTATTCACTTCTGAGGCTCTGCCATGGGTTTACGCATTGTAGAAACGTGACTTATTTGTATACGTATACGTGAGCAACAACCAATAGGGCCGCTTTATTTTTGGTAACAGAATTGAATAAAGCGATCCTATTGGTTGTTGCTCACGTATACGTATATTTTTATGACTTTCCGATAATTTTGCAATTTTAATAGGTATATTTACTCTTAATCCGTTAAATTTATCAGTCGAATTTCTTAAAATTTTTTTGGATCATTTTGTTTTAGTCTTTCACTGTAAAGGCGTTGTCTTTGGCATTTTCTATAACAAATAATTAAAACATAGATATTTAAATTCTTATAAAAATATTTAAAAAACAATGCTACTTTAAATATAAAAATATTAATCTTGTAAAAATTAAAACTTATTTTTTACGTTAATTAACCTAATGTGAAATAGCCTTTATTTCATTTTTGTAACGTAACAAAAAAACGTAACGATTTGCTACAAAAAGGAAAACAAATCACATGTTTAAAATATAACCCTTAGCGATAAAGATACAAATAAACTTCTAAGATTAAAATAATAATCAGTTTCAAATGTATTATAAACAGCATTTTACACAGTATAGTAATAGTTTATCATTTACTTATCGTAAAATATACAGGCTGAACAAGAAAAAGGAATATATATTTGTTTAAATAAATGAACACGTAAAAAAGCACACGTGTCGCACAACCATTTCACGCCATCAAAATGGCTGACTGCGGCCGCAAGACGGATGCTATTGGTCGTCCTTATATCAAAATGTTGCAAGCCCAAAAATTTTGAAATCTGCTAAAATTAATGTTACAAAAGGGAATAACCAAAATGAAAAATAATGTGGACACGTGTTAAATTGTAAATAATTAATTTATCTCTGTGTTAATTTTATTGATTTTATAAGAATTATGTGGTAATTTAATCATAATTTAGTTAGATAAATTTAGAATTATCTAAAATTAAATAGGTTTTTTTTTAATTACTTTTTTGTAACACACGTGTGTCTGGAGACATAATTATTTGTATGAACCAAGTACGATGTGTATATAGCAAAACAGATTTTTTTATACTTACCGGTATAATTTCTTTATTTATGAATACTAGAGGTATTAATTTGGTAAACCTATATTTAAAATATATAGATCTTATTTAAAAAATATTAACCATTTCAACGCTATTCACAAGGACGTTTTGAGATGTAAAAATGTACAAAAATTTTGAATACGACCCTTTACTAACCATCAAAACATATAAATAATGTTAAAAATGAAATAAATCATAATTTGAAATAAAATATAGTGACCTACCGATAAAAAAATATTATATTGATTTATTTAGGTAAATTATTTTTCGAATTATATACTGCAAAATTTATTAATTTATAATCGAGTATTGGAAATTTTTTTTTTTTTAAATCCATTCTGTTACACTTTTTTTTTTAATTTAAAAACCTTAGGTTCAAAGTTATTTTTTTACTAAACTACCTTTTTTTTTAGATACTTACCTAAAACGTAAAACTAAATCAGGGAAGATGTCAGTTAAACAAAAACTTAGTGGAGGACAAGGATACATAAACGATGACCGTAAGTTGTCTTTAATTAACTACAGAAAAAGTACATACAGGGTATAATATATATTTGTTTATTTGCATTTTATATACACATGTTACATTTTACATCATAACTTTTATAGTAACAAACATTTTGGTGTACATAAACCCTGGTAGGGCATTGCAAGTTACGTTATATAAAACTAATTGTAATCATAGTTAGGAGTGTTAGTGTCACCGAACGCGAGATTGAGAAACAAATGTAGATAATAAATATATTTATTAATTATGTTTTACCAACTTATTCATTTTAGTTAATAAATATAAACAATACAATTAAATAACGAAGAATACAGGGTGAATTTGAAAGGTTGTACTTTGAGCTAATATAAAACTGTACAGTCGACCTAGTGTGAGTTTTTTTTAACATTTACTTTCGCGTTAACTATACTATTGCGTTAACATTTCGACCAATCACACGCTCGCATTTTAAGTTCTCAAAATTTCCGCTTGGAGCTCTGAACCATTTCCCATACAAATTTTAGTTAACTCTAACGCAAAGTAATAGCTAGAAAACTCACACTAGGGGTACTGATCAAATCGAACAACTTTTCCTATGGAACCGTGTATCGCAAATGAAAAAAGAATTTGATTCCCCATACAAATTAGTCATTTTAACTTTAATAGTTTCTATGGAGAAGCCTTTTTTTTCATTTGTGACACATGGTTTCTTGGAAAAAGTTGTTCAATTTGATCAGTAGAACCTCATATTAGCCCGAAGTACAATGTTTCAAAGTCAACCTGTATATAAAAATACTCAACTCAAAATCTTTATTGCATACTGAAATGTGGTCTTAAAAATTAAACATAAGTTGTTGGATTTCTCAAGCACTGCAAACTACATTCAGTAAATTCTCAGTAGACAGCTCCAACAATGAGGAGTTTTCTTTTTGATGGTTCCAAAATATTCCACTAGATGGCAGCAGGAGAGATATCCACAAAAATGTGACAAAAAAGGCTGTTTCTATACTTGAGAAGTCTATATTTCCATATAGACTACTCAAATATAGACTATAAATTCTCTATGACTTAAAACAAAATATTGCAAGACGTGTTATATTTTTTACCATATTTTGTCACATTTGTATGTATCTACTTCTCTATATTCTTTATCTCTATAATCTTTAGTAGATACTTTGTCAAGAAAAACTTCGTAAAAATGACCAAGATACCTTAGAAATTCAAATTAAATTACTCATATGATGATATTTAAAAGAAAAAATATTACTTAAGTTTAAATTGCTCAGCGGCCACATTCTGTTTCTTATAATGTGATCGTTAGATTGTCAAAATAACGAATTCCGTTATAAGCGCTCTCTCCTCCAATCAGAGTAGTTGTTTAACCTTCGCTGATTGGAGGAGAGAGCGCTAACAACGGAATTCGTTATTTTGACAATCTAACGATCACGTTACAAGAAATAGAATGTGGCTGCTGGATATTAGTATTAGTGTATATAATATATAAAGTTAAGTAAATTTTATAAATTATTCATAAAAAGGTATTTATTTTCCTATTTACCCTAAATTTTGGGGGTATTTTATACATTACCACTATCTATTTTGACAGTTTTTGTAGATAGCGACTAAACGCCATCTGTTGCGTTAAATAATAACTACTGAAAAACTCCTCATTCTGACACCAGAAAAAAAATATTAACAATTTTATTATCTCTGCTATAAAGTCACTGACCCATATTTAGATTTTAAAATGCAAATTCTCATAATTAAACGGTTAATTTATTACGAATTTTAGGACAGATTGATAGTTAGTTGTGTTGAATATTTATAGTTTAGAATAAGAGTAGTTACATATTAGGTTTAGATGTAAGAGTGGTGTATCCTGAAAATTAGCGCGTTTGATACTGCAAAGTATCCGCGCACAAGCTGAGGGCAACCAATTCATTATAATAAGAATAAACAAAATTTTAATAGCCTAAGAAATTATATTATAAATCATTTTTTATATTCGTTTAATGAAATCAAGATTTAAGTATATTGTTTTATTTTATTTCTTGAATAAATGATATCTATTCTATATTAAAATAGACTCTAATGCTAATTCATCCATGTTGCCGCCCATTTCGTAACCGCATCGTTTAGCCAGTATAGTGGAAGCAATCAATATAGTAAAACTAATTATTGATACAATTTTTCACATATTGCTCTGGTCACAAACTAAGCTCTAGGCTTGTAGTGTACCAGAAACAACGATACAATACATATTTTATTTTATAAACAATTAGACCATGATAACCTGTACAGAAAAATGTATCTATATTTTTTTATAAATAATTGAATAGGGAATATGCATGTAACGCCAATTATTATTATTTTAATATATTTATTATTTTAATATATAATGTTCCTTTTATGTCCTTGAACATATTTACAGTAATCTATTCTATTTTGATTAGCTATTTTTTTTATAAATACGATTTTAATAATCCATTTTTTTGTAGAAACGGAACGCATTTCTAAACACACATTGGCAAACACTACATGTAACGTCATTCGCGCATAAACAAATGTCAACGTGTGTTCTGTAGTCTAGAGTTTCTTGTTTTCTCGGGTATTTATTGTCCTTTATTACGATAATTTGTGATAAACAAACCTTTTGACTAATTTGTGAGGTGCAATAAGATTAAACTTATATGCTTTTTGAGCACGAATGACGGTCACAGAACGGCGGCTAGTGATGTACCGTTTTTTACTGCGGTAGTGGCAGATAAAGTTTAAACCCTTTTATTTTTGTGTTATTACTTTTTTAAAAATGTTTAATATTTGTTTTTAGGGTCTAATGTAGTTACTCTATCAATTAATGAAATAAAAAAAAACATGCATATTCCCTATTACTCGTATATGGTAGCTGATATTCATATACTTTGTTAATTTACAAACATTCACACAAACACCACACACGTCCACAAATCATACACACTCTTCTCATACATAAAATATACATTCACATACACACATGATTTTGCTTTTAAGGTTACTATTGTTGTATGTTTCTTGTGTATTTTTGCTTAGTTTACTAATTGTGAAGATTCGTTATTGGTCTTTTAAATAATATGTATGTTGTTTTGTAAATTTTATTGAATATTTAATAATAAAGAAAACATTTATTTTTCAGAATATGAAGATGATCCAGGTAAATGAAAAATTACTCTTCGGTCGTATATGTTAGGGGTGCGATTTTTATTATTAGAAACGTACCATCTCGGGTGCCCTACGACTGACGCCCGAGACCGCCTAGAAGATCTACGGTACCCACCAGTTGGTTTTTAACTATATAATATTCTGAGGCTACAACAAACAAGTGGCAAACTCGTCGCAGTGTTTGTATAGACTTATAATAATTTTCACAAGTTTGTATAGTGAAATTGGGACCGAAAACTTTTAATGCCCTATAAAAAAAATTGACTAATTTCTGAAAACGAGTGGTTACTGTTTTTACTTGTTTATAAAAAAAAAATGTTTACCTTAACTTTTTGTAATTTATTATACATGAATTTAAAATGTTGTACTTTGGGAATATGTGAGGCTCTACTGATAAAATCGAACAACTTTTCCCATGAAACTATGTTTGGCTTTCCCATACAAATTGGTCATTTTAACATTACTAGTTTGTATGGAGAATTTTTTTATTTCATTTGTGCCACATGGTTCCATGAAAAAGGTTGTTCGATTTGATAAATAGAACCTCATATTAGCATAAAGTACAACCTATTAAAGATACTCAGATTTTTTTTTCAACTTTAAAAAAAAAAAAAAAAAAAAAAAACCTCTTGTATCATTTATGTTCGCCAATAAATATTATTATAAGTTATATTTTTTTTTTATCCTTGTGTACTTATTTTTTTTAGCATATGATCCTCAAAATCTCTGTAAGTATTGGAAAAAAATTCTATTGGTCACGGTTTTCTTTATTGGTAACTTTTTATTTTTTATTGAAGTTTTTATTAATAAATATATTTTATTTAGCATCAATTATTAAACTCTTCGGTATGTATATAGAATAAATAACTATAATGTACAAAGCCTGGTTTTATAGCATAGTATTTTCTTCGCAAAACTTCCAACGACTGGCCTTGTGATTTATTTATAGTAATCGCAAATGCCAGTCACCAGGGTAATTTTAGTCGCTTAAACTAAAAAAAATAGATATAACAGATTTTTAGTTACACAAATTATGGCTGTATGGTCTAAAGGTCCTTGCCTTTCCATACTGTTGGAAGAATAGACAGATGACAGATCAATATAAACAATTACTACGAAGTATAAATACCTCAGATTAATAATAACTGAGATAAATAATGTAATGTCCATAGAGTATAATTAATATATACAGAAAGTAATGTCCGTCATGGTCTAAAGAGACTTTTGCCTTCTCTATTTTTGAGAAAAAAAAAAAAAAATACCATCACGGGTACCTATTTGGCTCCCGA
Organism: Monopis laevigella; assembly: GCA_947458855.1. Taxonomy (NCBI): domain Eukaryota; kingdom Metazoa; phylum Arthropoda; class Insecta; order Lepidoptera; family Tineidae; genus Monopis; species Monopis laevigella. Next base: position 4,336,966 of record OX381594.1, on the reverse strand, counting down.
GAACCGTTTAAACGGCCTCAAGGTCCCAGCGGAGGGATTAACCCATCCTCATTTCGCCGATGGTATTCGGAGGCAACACCTAACAAGTGGCGAGCTTGTTGCGGTGTTTATGATGAAATAGCCTCGTTGTATAAAGCGGTCACCCATCCCAGGCCGGCTTTGTTGTCATCTGCTTAACATTGTTATCAGTTGCGCAGTGACTTAACCACTAGGCTGGGGCCGCTTTTTTTGAGAAAACCGTACCGGAAAAAAAAGTAAATATCGTCATTTTACATACAAACTACTCAATATTATTTTATAGCTTTTCTATAGGATTTGCCCTATTATTTTTCCTTTTCAACCACCCTTGTATTAAAAGCAAACAAAATAAAAAAATATTCAAGCAGTTTTTGAGTTTTAGCGAGACTAACGAACGTCGGTACATTTTTATAAGTTTTTTTGTTCTATTTTTATTTTTTAAATATGCTTTAATAAAATAAATATGTGGCTTTACAGAGTCCTGTCAAAGTGGTAAGTTCGTTATTATTATATTATATATTCTATTCACTATAAGTTGATCCTCTTGATATTCACTATAAGTTGATCCTCTTGATATTTAAAAATATATAAACGTAGGTAACCGTAATAATAGGTATATTTTAATTTTCTAATATAAATATTCAGTTTATTTATTTAATGAAGATAATAATAAAAAAATAATTAATTATTATAATTCATTGAGTTCCTCTGGAGCCGTGCAGGTGCCGAGAAATGAGGCTCTACCATGGGTTTTGCGCAATGTAGAAATGTAACGTATTCATTTACGTATACGTGAGCAACAACCAAAAGGATCGCTTTATTTTTCGTAACAGAATTGAATAAAGCGATCCTATTGGTTGTTGCTCACGTATACGTAAATGAATACGTTACGTTTCTACAATGCGCAAACCTATGGTAGAACCTCAGAAAATGGATTCGTGAACTCGAACGTCCAAAAAAAAAAAATCTAAAAGTTGTATTCATGATTTAAAAAAAAAATAAAAAAAAGATCATGGGGTTGTATATTTTACTAACTCGATCCGAATTTCATAATTTATTTATAAAAATATGTTTAGTTTTGAAATGACAACTAAAGTAATATTATGTTTCTACAATGCGCAAACCCATGGTAGAGCGTCTGTTATTTTAAGATAATTGAGGTGCTATTATAGTTCCTGCAGGGTGATTACGCGTCTTAAGTTCGCTCGCACGCCAATCGTTATGACGTCATTCTGACGTAGATCTAGCTTGGCTTTTTAACAATGGCTCCAAAAATTCTTAGAAAATTACGTCATAACGATTGGCGTGCGAGCGAACTTAAGACGCGTAATCACCCTGCAGGTCGGACCTATCGGACGACGTTTTAAATTGACGCCAAGAAAATAATCAATGTTTGAGCTAAAAATAAACATAAATATCATCACGGGTGCCTTACGGCGCCCCGAGACCGCTTAGACAGCCTCAGGGTACCTAGAGGAGGTTTTAAATCCCACTGATGGTATGAGTCTGAACAAGTGGCTAGATCGTCACGATGTTTGGATTAACTCAATAACTCATGTATAAACAGTTTTACAAGTATGTATAGTGAAACTGGGACCGACAGCGTAACATGCTCTCCAAGACACTTTAGTGGTATTGTTAAACAAATGTATTTTTTTTTATTATAAACTTATTGGTACACACCGGGTTTAAATCGGCACCTAAGTGTTTTTAATCGCAAGGTCTAACTAACTGTATACCACGTGTATCGTAATTGTAAATATTTACTTGTATTGACGTATATTCAATACATATCTTCACGGGTGCCTTACGGCGCCCGTGACCGTCTAGACGGCCCCAGGGTACCCAGCGGAGGGGTTTTAATCCCACCTCGTCGTAGCCGATGGTATGAGTCTACACCGAACAAGTGGCTAGCTCGTCGCGATGTTTTGAATAGACTCAATAACCCAACTATAAACAGTTTCACAAGTTGGTATAGTGAAACCGGGACCGACAGCTTAACGTGCTCTCCGAGGCACTATAGTGGTGTTGTCAAACAAATGTACATTTTTTTTTTAATTAAAAACTCATTGGTACACACCGGGATTCGAACCAGGGACCTTAGTGTTTTTTTAAGTCCAAGGTCTAACCAACTCGGCCACCACGTTTTGAATATATTCTGAGAATATTTGTATTTTCATAGACAGTATGACAAAATACTAGGACTGTATATTATTTACTGAAATATTTACCAAGAAAATAAAAGATAATATCTTTTTCATCTGGTTTCAGCAACCCGGCCTTACAGAGAGCTTTTTTTCATGTCACGGCATTGCAAACAAAATCCATGAATGGGGTCGATCAATACACTGTTTAACAATATTGATCGCTCTCACTATGCCGGCTAAACGATTTGGTTACAAAATGGGTGCGACAAGGACGAATTTGTATTACGAGTCTATTCTAATATCCTCGCTGCTTTATCATCAATTCAACTGCCCGTTTCGTAATTAAAGAAGGCTACTCGACGAGAAATCAAATGCAGTTGCCTCCTAAAAAACCGGTGAACCCACTAAAACCGAAATATGACTAGGTCTTTTTAACGTTTTTGCATCTGTTAAAAATTTTGGTATTTTACAGAAATACGAAATGCCGAATTTGCGTAAGTACTTATTAATTTTAAAGTAAAAAAAAATGTTGACTGGACAATAAAAGAACCTGTGAACAAAATTAGAACACACACCGATGACACCATAAGTTTATAAATGCCACCAATTTTATTAGCTGACACAACTATTTTATTATTTTTATCAAAAATTAAACAGTTATCTAGACTGAAATTAACAGTTAAGAGACTTCTCACTTAATTTAACAGTTAAGAGACTTCTCACTTAATTTAACAGTTAAGAGACTTCTCACTTAATTTAACAGTTAAGAGACTTCTCACTTAATTTAACAGTTAAGAGACTTCTCACTTAATTTAACAGTTAAGAGACTTCTCACTTAATTTAACAGTTAAGAGACTTCTCACTTAATTTAACAGTTAAGAGACTTCTTACTTAATTTATCAGTTAAGAGACTTCTCACTTAATTTAACAGTTAAGAGACTTCTCACTTAATTTACACAGATATTAAATTAGTTGAGAGCTCAGGTATAAACATTACATCTGTTACCTTTTGAATCATACTATTTGTCATTTTAATAGTTAAGTCACTCAAACCTAAACATTTAAAAAAAAATGGTTATTTGCAATTTCTACATCATTAATATTATTTATTTTCTTAAAAAACTATGGAACCACTTAATTCGTTATATATATGATTTTAGATTGGATTATAGATTGGTTGCCCCAGTCTATAATCCAATCACAATCACAAAAGTTACACTAAGACATACAGACGCATATAAAACTATCTATTAGATCACTTGTCACCATGGAGCAACGCGGCCACCGTACAAGCCCGGAGCTTGTCACGCATAAACTTGAATGCACTTAACTTTTATGTCACACATTTATACAGTGGTGACATTTATTTTTTCTTTTTAGTGACCATTAAATGCACTTTCATTTACAGGTGTTTCACCGCTACCTTTTCTAAACTCCTCCTGTAACAGCCGCATCCGTAGTTTTTTACTATTCAGGGTTCCACCAAGACTGGCTGCCAACTGCTCACTCAAAGTCATTATTATACCTTCAATGTAGGTCTTCATACTGCTATACTCGTTGAAGCTGGATCGATAAAGCTGACGTATGCCAGATCGTAAGCTGTCATCATGACACGTCGAAATGTCACGCCTCCAACCTTAAATACTTCGCAAAGCTTATACCATGCCTGCTTGGCTGATATAGCACTGCGAACATATTGCATGCAGGAGCTTTTCCCTCCAAAGCTTATACGTGCCAACGCCCTATGGTCTTTTACAGCATCCAGGTCACTGCCCTTGACGCACGACCACACTCCATCCAAAAACAGCGCCATTTTCATTTGGAATTTCCAAGTATTAAAATTGCTAACGCCATCCAGTTCTTCAAAAGTGCCAAAATATATATTTGAAAAATCTTCTAAAAACTCCATCGAGAGTAATAAAAAAAAATATGCCGAGGGTAGATTTGCCCCGCACTTTTTTTCACGAAGCCGGCGCGGGCGCCGCAACAAATTACTCCACGTGATATGCAAAATCCTATCGACCGCTCAGGTTAAGTCTGGGCCCATAACCTGTTCGTGGCGGCAGGTCGATATGGATGTTAATAAAATGCAGAATTATGGAGCACAAGACACTTTTATTAATTAGTTCACACAATATATCACAATACATACGTTCTGTAGAAAGGATTCCGAGCAAGTCCTGTTTTGAAACCTACATTCCGACGAATACATGATTTAAAAGATTTTGAAGGTTTGACTGGTAGATAATGACTAGCGGCATTAAGCCCGCCTTTGTATTTTGTGTGCAATAAAGATGTAATAAAAATAAAAAAAATTACAAATAATATTACTATAATCTGTGTGTCAATCAATGACTCCCTTAGAAAAAGATCTAGTATAGAAAACTGTAATGGCGTCCCAGTCGCGGCGAAACAGAGGAAATTACTTTTTGATTTATTGTTTGATATGTGGTACTTGGAAAAAACTTATTGATAAAATAAAAAACGACTTTCCATAAACTAAAAAAAAAAACGACTTTCCAAAACTTAGTTAGGCTAAAAGTCGTTTTTTTTAATGTTTTTTTACGGTCTTAGGGTACCCGCGGAGGGGAACAAGAGGCGAGCTTGCCGCATAGGTTGTACAGGTTTCCGTGTAAACTTATATTACGGGCGCCGTAAGGCCGATGCTAGTTCCGAGCAATGGCTTAGGCTAAGCAACGACTATTAATCCGACCATAAGATACCTTAGAAAACGGTATTTTTAGACCCAGGCTTATAGCCCTATATTTTCAGACCCAGGCTTTAAGCCAGGTTTTGAAAATATAGCCGTGTTCAAAAATGAAACCTATCCAGTTCGATAGAGGAAATACATATAATAAAATTTTTAATTACATCGAAGTTTGAGAAGTTGGGAGAAAAAAGTTATTCTCATTTGAATATCAATTTGAGGTTATGTTATAACTAGTTATTAGGTTAGTATAGCGTACAATTTCGGTCCGCGAATTACTAATCCGCAAAATTATTAGTAGTGTTTCCTTGTGCTGACAGAATAATATTATATAATCTGTGGATGATATATCGCTCAGATTAATAATAATAATATTATTAATCTGAGATATAGTCGCTTACTTTTTTTAAATATATATTTTAACAGTAAGTCCATCGGCCTATCGTCGCTATATAAATATATATATATAAAAATATATACAAAAATAATATTTTTTAATGTATAAAGCATTTTTTTTTCTGCATAATGTGGACCAATATACAGAAAAGGCAGAAGAATCAGCACGTAACAAAAGTTGTCAGAACTTTTTTAAACTTCTTCTTCTTAACTTCTAAAATTATTTTAAATACTGGAAAATATAATGCTTAAATTATCTATTATTAAGTAAGCATATCGTTGTTTGTGAACGCTAAGCTTTTACGGTTGGGTCCAGAATGACCACACTCCTTTAATTACTCTTATGATGATATTTAAAAGATAAAATATTACTTAATTTAGTGCCAAAGGCAAGGCGCTCAGGATATTAGTGTATATGTTATGGACCAGGTGATTAATGCGGGCATTATTAATAATGTGCGAGCATTATGTATAATGTCTATCTCTATCGGGCTAAGTGATTAATTACTATCTAAATTTCATTATTTATCACATTGCACGGTCATTATTATATTGCTACGTGACAATTGGGCAATTTGATAATAAAGCTAAATTTGACGTGGTGCGGGGAGGGAGCACGCGTGACACGCTCTGACCAATCAGAGACAGAGAAAAAAGTTGTGTAACTCAAAATGCCATCATAGCGGCAATTGTTCTAATAAATAAATCTGTTACTACATATTATATTTATTAGGGTATAAAACAAAGATATGTTGTGAAATTTTTGTTTTAATTTTTATGTTTTGTGTTACATACTTACATTATATTTATATTTATTAGGGTATAAAACAAAGATATGTTGTGAATTTTTTGTTTTAATTTTTATGTTTTGTGTTACATACTTATATTTTTAATATAACTCCTTAAGTTTTAAATGCATAAACTAGTGGATTCATAATGCAGAAGTCTTTGCTAATTAATCCAATAATCAGTCTGATTATTTAAATTGTTTAACATTTAGTTAATTTAAGTTAAATGACAATAATAATAAAAAAATAGTAATTAAATATGTTTGAATTACTCTGCCCAAAAGGTGATGGACAATATGTATAATGCCCGGTCAATTTGATAATTTAAATAATATTATCAAATTGCGAGCAAATTAATTTATTACTTGGTCCATAACATATATAGGTAATTTATATATAAAGTAATTTTTATCCCTTAATTTTGGGTATATATTACCACTATCTGTTTTGTCAGTTTTTGTAGATAGCGACTAAATGCCACCTATTGCGTTATATAATCATCATCATCATACCAGCCTTTCACGCGTCCACTGCTGGACATAGGCCTCCCCTAAGGATCGCCACAACGACCAGTTCTGCGCCGCCTGCAGCCATCGGCTTCCCGCGACCCTTTTCAGGTCGTCGGTCCATATTGTGGGGGGGCCTACCTCTGCTGCGTCCTCCAGCACGCGGTCGCCACTCTTATTATATAATAACTACTGGAAAATTCCTCATTTTTTTTTTCAGATTTAATATAGTTGTGGGATTAGTGCGGGGCCTCGTCTTGGACATTCACGTATACGGATGGAATGACTCTATGCGGAACTTAAGACCACCAATCTGATTAATAAACTATTATGTACATCAAGTAAATAAAATAAACTTATTTAAAACAACACTATTGTTTTTTTTTAGACATGTAGGACATTTCCCGTACCAGGAACAACTATATTAATACATTAAAATACTAGAGAGAGAAGTGGAATGGAAGACGATGTTGTATCGAAGATTGAAAGAGGTATGCTAAGGTGGTTCGGCCACGTTGAACGTATGAGTGATGAACGAATAACTAAAAAAAATTATAAAACAAAATCGAGAATGTTAGTGGATTACGTGGTCGACCAAGGCGCGTTTATCTCGATCAAATAGGTTATATTCTGAGAAAGGGACAAATTCGCAGTCTCCGAAAAGATGTATGAATGTTGAGGAAGCTAGTGAAGTATGTAGGGATCGTACGAAGTGGCGTACATTGCTCTCTGCCTACCCCATAACTGGGATACAGGCGTGATGGTATGTATGTAAAATACTAATATTATAAAGAGGTAAAGTTTGTTAGGCTGTAGGGGGTAATCTCTGGATCTACTGAACCGATTTTGAAAATTATTTTAGTGTTGGATAGCTCATGTATCTAGCCTCACGGTCCGAATAGCGATAACACCGCTATCACCGATGACGTTCATAATCACCGGTTCGATTCAAAAAGCGCGATGTGACCACTCACGGTGCTATTGGCGTGCTAATGAATCGGACCAGTGATTAAGCGCGCTCACAAGAACATCACTTGTATCTCCCTCTATCTCGCAACTAAAACATATGCTCCTCTCACTCTGTTTTAATGTCAAATAAAACGCCATAACAAATTAATGAATTTTAATGTATTTTGTATATTTGTTTACATAAATACCAAAATAAAAAAGAGCACAACACTTTTAACCATCTACTTAATAATTATTTTAGGAATTTTATTACTTTCCTCAAAAACATGTTTCTAGATAAATGTCATTCTGACGCTCATAGCGATTTCACCCAGAAGCAAAATCACTGTAAGTCCAATATGGAGTCTGTAATGACGTCACCATTAATGTCAAATCATCTATCGTCAGCGCGCTTACGCTCATACGGACCGGTGCTGACAGCGCTGACATCAATTTTGCCGTGAATCGGACCGCAAGGTAAGAAGGCTATTTTTTTTTTATAGACCAGGGCCCTATTTCATAAAGGCGACAATTGCAACAATTGTCAACAAGTGTCAAAAATAGTCGCCGTATCGTGGTGATTCTTGTTTCATGAATTCTGACTATGACTGGTGCGACAATTGTCAAAAAATGACAAGAATTGTCGACTAAATCATATGATGGATTGCCTAAGGCATTACAACTACGAATAAATGCTATTGGAAGTTATACCATTGAATTTAAAAAATATTACGGTCGAAATTGTAGTTATAAAAAAGCTACAGTTACAGCTAGCAAAAAAACTCTTGTTTTTTTTTAATTTTTCCAAATATTGGGAAGGCAAAGGGATCTAAGCCTATACAGCTTTTTGTTTTCTATTCGTCCACCAGTGTGGAAAGGCCATATTAAATAAACATTTAAAGAAAGACTATCGTCTGTTTTTTTTAAGAAAAAATATTTATTCATTTAAAAAAAAAGGAAATATACAGAAGGCCTAAAATTGCTTTGCGAATGAAATATTAAACATGTTCGTTTACGTACATAATATTTTATTACCTATATAATATTTTTGTTCTGACTTTTTGATGTGGTTTGTATGACGGGCGACCATCTTCTGGCTTCATGTTTGGAAAGCCTATTTTAGTCCTTAGGACACCTTCTTTTTATGCCTCCATAGAAATACCTACATATTTATGCATGAAGGTAGCATAATATACTAACGTATGCCTAACGTCCGGTTTCTAATAATAATAAGTACTTATGATACTTATAGTTATAATTGTACATAGTTGAAAATGGCGGATTTCATAAACAGCTCTCAAAAATATTATTAACGTAACGTGTGCTATTAATATACCCTATTTTCAATTATTTATGAAGTTAAGGATTATGTACCTACTAACTTTTTGTACCTATTTAAAAAAAAATCTTTCCCTAAAAACTCTATTAAATAATTCTTCAAAAACATTATTGTCACTATTACTTTCATTAACATCCATTTTATAATTTAATTCTGTAATTATTAATTATTATATCAAATAGGAACACGGGACGTTATTAATTTGTCATTTAGTGACACAGATCTTAACTCATGTCAATTATACCCGACAATTTTACAAATATTTCGACTTGTAAATAAATTTTATGTTTCATAAAACAAATTTAACCAATTGTACACTGACAATAATAAAAATATACCTGTCGTGAAATTGTAACAATTGTCAACAATTCTAATGCAATTGGTCGTGTCAAAAATTTTATGAAACGCAATTATGACAACTTGTCAGATTTTCATAGTAATATACTTGTCATTTAAAACGTTATATGAAACAAAAATTACATAATTGTCAAAATGTCACTTGTCACCTATCACCTGTAACTTGTCGCCTTTATGAAATAGGGCCCAGGACATGTGACCGTACATCCCCCTGATGGTAAGTGGCAACGTAACGTCTAAGAATGTTCTCAACCAATAGTAGTAATAATGCTTGCTTCAATTGGTTGATTCCACTATGCCTGCTTGAAAAACTTATTCACACCTCGCTTAGAGGACTCAGAATTAAAGGAAGAAGGGAAAACGTACGCAGGCAAGGCATTCCACTCTTTTATGGTGCGACATATATAAGAATCAGCATACCTTTTTATATAGGCTATATATATGTTACCGGAAATGTATGAAATTTAGGAATTGTATACAACTCCTAGGAAATGTATACAATTCCGAAGCTATTTAGGAAATGTGTGAAATATAGTTTTAAAAAATATTTAATACATACGTATCCTGGGAAATGTATACATTTCCTAGGAATTGTAAATAATTCCAATATCTTAGTGTAAAAATAATTTTGCTGTTTTTATTATAGCACGTTGTTAAAATGAGAATAATATTTTTTATTATGACACTCGTTGAGACAATATGCTAACAATCATGCCGTAAATTACTAATTAAAGATTGAAGATTCATTATTTAATTTATTAATTAAAGATTCTACAATGCGCAAACCCATGGTAGAGCCTCTGTTCTAAATCTATAAATTAAAATTTAGTATCTCTGCCTATTTTTTTTTTTTTTATAGGAGCTCGGCATGTAACCCCACATTCACCTGATCGAAAGCAGTATGCAGGTCCAAGCATGAATGCAACCAGCTCTTAGAATTGTGTTGTAAGAGCTGGTTTCATCCATTATGCCGGCAAAAGATGCCTATTCACGCTTCGTTTAAAGGACTCAAGGTTATAGGATGATTGAACTTTCATTTGGTAAGTAATCAGGCTGTTATTTAAGTAATTATAAATGTCCCAATATTAAACTAAAAGTCTTTATATTCTTATACTAAGTTAAATGTAAACAAGGCATTCCATATGGCTATTTATTTTTGCAGAGTAAGCTGGAATGGCACTTGGAAGTACACAATAGTTTATTTTGATAGCACATACATTTAACTGTAAGTTGTACAGTTCTTCTTGCAAAAGCACTTTTTAAATCCTTGGCTGGTTCCAGTGGATTGTAGTTTACCAACTGACCGTAGTGCAATCCCCGTACTAGGTATAGCCTCTGCATCAAGAAGAATATTTACTGATGATGATGAGCTGTATCATCATCGGTTTTAGCCAAAACTACACCTATAATATTTCGGACATCACCACGTCCTCTATCAACCTCTGGAAATGCATCTTATGCTAAATGATTTACATTTCCGATTGCTATTTAACTATTTAGGAAATGTATAGATTTCCTAGGAAATATGTCTAATATAATTTATATCACACATTTCCGGGCGATTTCGGGAATTACATATATTTCCTAGGAATTGTATACAATGACGGATTACATACATTTCCGTTAACATATTTAAAAAAAACAAATAACATAATTTATACGTGGTCCCGTATTTCGTCGTCGTCGTCGTCGTCGTCGCGTAATTTTAAATGTCCCGCTGAGACTGACTTTGTCCCGTATTTCAATCGTGCTCGATTTATTATTGCCAAGTAAATCGTGCTACGGCAGACAAGTATGAGTACTTGTCTGCCGTAGCACGATTTACGCAATAAATGAACCACTTGCTTAATATTTATATTATTTAAGAAAAAAAAAATACAATTATACTTATATCTTTTTTTTATATGTTAAATCCAATAAAAATATGTTTTTGTTGCCCGTTTATCAAATTTTTTTTTTAATGACCCGGCTAAAAATCTGAAATCCCGTATTATTTTGCCCATTTAAGTATTTGTCCCTTATAGACTAAAAATAAATTGGCAACACTAGTAGCGACCCACGCAAATCTATATGAGTTATAAAACTGGTCTATATAAGCCCCGTGTATCACAGCCAGTAGCCAGAATGGAAGCCACTACACTCTGAGGCTCTACAATGCATGGGTTTGCGCATTGTAGCAACGTAACGTATTTGTATACGTAGGTATATACCAATAGGATCGCTTTATTCAATCCTGTTACCAAAAATAAAGCGGCCCTATTGGTTGTTGTTCACGTATACGTATACAAATACGTTGCTACAATCGGTACGTTTGAGTACTGCTTAAAAGGCTTACAAAGCTAGCTTAATTTACTTGACAGGTGTTATTTTAGTACTTCGCTTTGCTTTTGATTTTTGATGACGTCACAGAAAAAAAGCTAATTACGTCATCGAATTCGCTGCGAACGCTTATAATATACAAGTAGTGCAATCAAAGTATATTGTCTGTGATCACAATTATTATGTATCAAATACCTTTTTTTGTTTATTTTTATTGTTCCTCCCTTTCACTTAACAGTTTTTGGACTCTATTTTGTATTCTCTTATGAATTTTATTTGATGTTTATTTATGCACATAAAACTGTTCGAGTACTCCTGCAAACACTGCGATTGCATTGCTCGCTTTGAGTACTTTGACGGCTGATTAGATTGGCTTAAAGCCTAAGCGCTTTAAGCGAAAAACAGTAGTAAACGAACACACTGCATGAAGGTAAACCCGTGCCCGTCCGCGCGCGGGGCGCGTTTTTTTAGCTCCATGGTTGCTACAAACCCATGGTAGAGCCTCTGTTCACAATAAGAAAGGTTAAAGGCTGACATGGACGATAGAACGTATTTTTTTACATTGATTGATAATGTCAACGACGCACACGACGTATCCGAAACGCATGAAAAGGCGGTTATAATTCTAAGTGAGGTTTTTTTTAAACTAGTGATGTTCCAATAAAATTTGTTTATAAAGTTCTAATCATTTTTTTATGGAATCTTTTAATTTTTTTTTCCTTTATTTTTAAATAAACTTGATTGTTTAATAATTAATGTAAAATATAGCTTCTCTAAAAAAATTATAAAATAGGCAGAGATACTAAATTTTAATTTATAGATTTAGAACAGAGGCTCTACCATGGGTTTGCGCATTGTAGAAACGTAACGTATTCAGTTACGTATACGTGACCAACAACCAATAGGATCGCTTTATTTTTAGTAACAGGATTGAATAAAGTGATCCTATCGGTTGTTGCTCACGTATATGTAAATGAATACGTTACGTTTCTACAATGCGCAAACCCATGGTAGAGCCTCAAATTTTGCAATGAAAAAATATTTAAATAAAAGATGTTTGTAAAATATTTTTATACCTATATTGTTGCAAATAACTATATATAAAGTAATTAATTATTTATAATAGAAGTACAAGTTTTTACATGAAGTAAAGTGCTATCCTACATTTTATATTTTTTAAGGAGATAAATAAAATGAGGACAACTTTCATGTGATAATCAATACGTATGTACAAACATTCTGAAAATTAAATGGAAAAAGGCGCTTTGGGCCCGGTTTCTTGATGGATAGTCATCTTGACTAATTGTTAAATAATGACAGATAAATTACTATTGGTTTAATTTCGAAAAAAAAATGTTTCTTGATGGATAGTTAAATTGAGTATCTGTTAAATATAATAAATTAATAGTAATTTATCTTACGAATTTAATAAATTAACTATAATTGCTTAACCTACTGTATAAGATACAAATAGTCAAATTTAGATATCCATCAAGAAACCGGTCCTTAGTCGTAAATCCAATAGCATGTTCGTAGACGAATAATTAAAATATGCGATTCACGGTAATATTAATAACATTTTAAATTACAAAGCAAATTATTGTAAAATTGTCTCATATTTGTATCATATTAGACAATTTTACAATTATAAATTATTTACATACATAAATCAACTATAATAGAACAATAATCGACGAAAAAAATTTGATTAAAATTACTGAAAAAAAAAAAAATTACATTTAAATAAAATCCAATTATTTATAAATGCCCATCTCTAAGCACGATACTTCAGGGGACTCTTTTGATGATGAACAGAGAATAGGCTCTAGGCCAGCGGTCGTCACACTTTTTCGGCCAAGGGCCACATAGGACAATGTGGGTATCACTGTCGGGCCGCACACTAAGGGTGTTGTCCACTTATAAAGTGTGAATTTGAAAGGATGTACTTTGGGCTAATATGAGGTTCTACTGATCAATACGAACAACTTTTCCCATGGAACCATGTGCCGCAAATGAAAATAAATATTGCTTTTTCCATACAAACTAGTAATGTTAAAATGACCAATTTGTATGGGGAAGCCAAAAATTTTTTCATGTGCGACATGATTCCATGGGAAAAGTTGTTCGATTTGATCAGTAGAACCTCATATTAGCCCAAAGTACATCCTTTCAAAGTCACCATGTATACCACCTATTGTGTTCGTTTTTATTTGTAGCACGGCATATTACTTTGTATCCAACTGGTGGTAAGCAGATTTACAAAATCCATAAATGGGGTTGATCGATACATTGCTATTTAACAGCATTGATCGCTCCCACTATGATTAATATATATTCGACAGCTAATTGATGCGGTTACGAAACAGGCATCGACAGACAAATTTGTATTACGAATCTATTTAATAGCCTCGCTGCTTTATCATCAAATTAACTGCCCGCTACGTAACGCATCCTAAATATCGATGCAATAGCCTCCAAAAAACCTATAAACCCACAGACTAAAACCGAAATATTGTTGGTTTGTGGTAATGAAATTAGTCGGTCCGTCGATCGAAGTCATAGACACCTTCCTCCCATCTAAAATATACTTAGTCGGCTGGAGTCATATCATACGGTGGCTGTTCGTTATGATTTGTTGAGTTTTAGCCAGAAATTCGTTCACAACTATAGCCTTGTGAGATGGCACGTTATCGTGGTGGAAAATCCATGACTTTTCTTTCTACAAAAGCTGTGAACATCATCTTCACTTTTGATCGACTTTGAAAATGCATTTTTCGGTTGCGGCACAGTCGGAGTCCTTGTTCCGAGTTGCCTGGTTTACATTTAAAACTCGTAAACACTTTTTTTTAAAGTGGGATTTATTGATTCGTGACACACAGACATTTTAAAGGCTATTTTGCTTCAGACTTAAACAATTTTCAGTCACCATTTCTTTTACTTTAACGATGTTAAGTTCAGATAAAGACTTTGATGGACGACCATATGGTCGTCCATCAAAGTCTTGCTTCAATATTCACGACCAATTTTTAATAAATTCGATTGACTATAAGACTTATGTAACAAATTAATATTAAAAAGATCCCATAGGGTCGAAGTGCTTTTGACTGATGTCAACCCAATAAAATAAGATATTTTTATAACACTTTCAGCTCTTCAGCACAAGAAATCCTATTTGTAATAATTGTAATGCACATGGCAATTTAAAGAGATGTTCAAATTTTTTATCCATTGTAAAAATCAAAATGTACCAACTTAGCGACAAAAATAATTCTGACATGAAAGCTTTTTAAATGATAGAATTCCAGTACTTTCTTGACATAATGTATATCTATATAAATATTATTATATATATACAAGTTTTTCAATATAGATTATTTAAGTAATGGAAAACCATCAATGTTTAGTGGCAAATGTAACAAAAATATTATTAGCCAAACCGACCGCGGTTTGGCTATACATGGTGACTTTGAAAGGGTGTACTTTGGGCTAATTTGAGGTTCTACTGATCAATACGAACAACTTTTCCCATGGAACAAATGAAAAAAAAAATGTGCCGCAAATTAAATAAAAATTGCCTTCTCCGTACAAACTAGTAATGTTAAAATTATCTGAAACAAATAAAGTGTGTTAGATGTGTTTCTTACTTGGTAAAATATATAAATTGAAGCTATAACATTTTATTGCCAAATATTTCGCCTCTCTATGGAGCGGCGTCATCAGTGACAGTGACTGAAGGTCTTTGTCATAAATTTTGAAGAAGTAATTTTATGTCTTTTAGCAATGGTAAAGGTAATGCACTATACAGTTTTGTATTCATTTTTTAGAAAAATATCATCACCACCTAGCCCATTATGGAAAACATCATCAGCATGTTATGTCCATTGTTGGTTCGATATTAATAAATTTACAAAACAAGTTAGACAAAACCTAATGCATTACATTCAGACCAGGGCTATAGTATGCACCAAGCTGCCATATAAAAGAGCTTTCCCATGTTTTTAAATCAATAGACCGAATAGTTTTAGGAAAACTCTTTAATACTCTTACTGTGAAACAATTGTTAAAGGTAGTGTTATGTATACGCGCATGGGTGGGCACAGGTAAAATATTATTAATTTGAGAATCTACCGAATGTCTGTGTCCATTCATGCGAGTACGAAGGGGTGTCGTAGTTTCTCCCACATAAAAACTGTTACAAAATCTGCACTCCAGCATATATACGCAATGAGAAGTAGTACATTGTGCGAAATTTTGAATTTTGATGACAACAGGGTTATGATGTTTTCTAAAAAATGAATACAAAACTGTATAGTGCATTACCTTTACCATTGCTAAAAGACATAAAATTACTTCTTCAAAATTTATGACAAAGACCTTCAGTCACTGTCACTGATGACGCCGCTCCATAGAGAGGCGAAATATTTGGCAATAAAATTTTATAGCTTCAATTTATATATTTTACCAAGTAATGTTAAAATTAGCAATTTGTATGAGGAAGCCAAAATTTTTATTCATTTGCGACACATGGTTCAATGGGAAAAGTTGTTCGATTTGATCAGCAGAACCTTATATTAGCCCAAAGTACATCCTTTCATGTTCACCCTGTATATACAATTTTATTTATATGTACAAGTTTTTCAATATAAATTATTTAAGTAAAGGAAAACCATCAATGTTTAGTGACAAATGTAACAAAAATATTGTTAGCCAAACCGACCGCGGTCTCTGTTTATATATACAAGTTTTTCAATATAAATTATTTAAGTAAAGGAAAACCATCAATGTTTAGTGACAAATGTAACTAAAATATTATTAGCCAAACCGACCGCGGTCTCTGTTTATATATACAAGTTTTTCAATATAAATTATTTAAGTTAAGGAAAACCATCAATGTTTAGTGACAAATGTAACTAAAATATTATTAGCCAAACCGACCGCGGTCTCTATTTATATATACAAGTTTTTCAATATAAATTATTTAAGTAAAGGAAAACCATCAATGTTTAGTGACAAATGTAACTAAAATATTATTAGCCAAACCGACCGCGGTCTCTGTTTATTCCCTTATTAACCCTCGCATCGGTGCCTATTTAGTTAACTTTGTTTGCAAAATCTGCTTTAGTAGGTGGTTGATTATTGAAATTATGTGCTTTGTCGCGGGCCGCACAAATATCGACGGCGGGCCGCATACGGCCCGCGGGCCGCAGTTTGACGACAACTGCTCTAGGCGCTAAGCAAGCCGCCTGTCTGTGCGGACGTACCTAGATTTACAGTGTACGTCCTCTCCAAGACATAGTGGTCTTCTGTAGCCCTAGTGTGAGTTTTTTAACATTTACGCGTTAACTTTACTACTACGTTAACATTTTGGCCAACCACACGCTCGCATTTTTAGTTCTCAAAATTTCCGCTTGGAGCGCTGACCTATTTCCCATACAAATTTTAGTTAACTCAAACGCAAAGTAATAGTTAGAAAACTCACACTAGGAGTACTGAAAAGGTACATGACGAGGACCCTTGTGATCATCAATTTCATTTTAGAGTCAACCGTAACGAAACGTCATGTTTTTCAATTAATTTTTAATTAAAAAGCGGTGCAAATTTAGTTATTGGAGCCAACAAGATTTCAATTAAAAAAATATCGTAAAAAAAAATACTTAATTTCAACAGTTTTATTGGGTGTTTGAATATGTACTTTATAAATATTTTATTTATTATATTTATTTGCAGTGTAAGTTTATATTTGTTTTATTACATTTAAATTTTATTTTTATTAACTACTTATGTAATAAAAAATATTATTTTAGGTAAAGTCACAGATAGATAGGTCATTTAAAAATGACCTTAAAGAAGGTAAAATAGTTAAAATAAATTAAAACTACCATCATGGGTTCTTTACGGCATCAGGGATCGCATAGACGGTACCAGGATTCCCAGCACTGGGGTTTTATTCCCACCTCGCCGATGGAATTCTGAGTCTACACCAAACAAGTAGCCAGCTCCTCGCGATGTTTGATAGGCTCAATAACCCTTATATAAACAATTTCAGAAGTGGATGTAGTGATACTGGGTCCGACTGCTTTAACGTGCTCGAGGCACTATGTGTGTTATTATGAGTGGTGTTATCAAATAGATGTCTTTTTTTTATAATTTTTTTTTTTTTTTTGTTAGGTTTTTCACATATTTTAAAGTATGCAAATGATAAATAAATACATTTTCAGTTTACATTAATTAATATTATATAAACATATTTATATAATTATATAAATATTTTATCTTATATTATTTTCAATTTTCTTTTTCAATTATAATATGTATCTAAATTAAAATTTCCTAATAGGTTGAAATGAAATATATTTAGGTATTTGCCAGAATACATTGACAAAAGATCTTCAAACAATATTCATGTGAAAAAGAGTCTAATTCCCGATTTCACCAACTCTAAGGGAGCTTCTAACTAAGTTAAGGGACAATTAATGACAATTGTTTCATAGTAAATATCTCAAAATTCTTATTTAGGGGCTCCTTTATAGTTAGAGATCGTTGGTGAAAGAGGGGTAATTAAGTCAAAATTCTAGACATATAACTCGTTTAAGTACTAAGTGTAGTTAGTGTACTAAAAGAAATCTGTGCAACTTTGCTCATGTATATTAAAACTCATTTATATATTCTTATTTAATTCAGTTTATTATTTTTATAATTTATATAGTCGGAATCCCTTTACACGAAAGTACGGGACCAATATTTTTTTTAAATAATAATAACAGCCTCCGTAGAATATTGGTTGCGCCTTTGGCGTTGTATCCGGAGGTCGTGGGTCCGATTCCCACCCATGGCAAAAAATATTAGTACGTTTTTTTCTGCACAGTTTGTCATGGTCTGGGTGTTTATAAAATATAATATGTATTATATCGTTGCTTCTGGTACACATAGTACAAGCCTAGAGCTTAGTTTATGACCAGAGCAATATGTGTAATTTGTCCTACATATTATTATTATTATTATTATTATTATTATTATTAATATTATTATTATTAATATTATTATTATTAATAAGATGCTTTAATTTTTTTTTAATATGTAGGACAATTTACACTCATATTAGATTACCGAAAAGAAGGTTATTAAATAAAAAAAAACAAGTATAGCTACCCTTCTATATTTATTTATTGTATATTACTCTTCCAGATTCAAAAAGTATATTCAATCTGTTACATAAAATGGATATTTCAAAGCTTACTCCAAAAGAGTTAAAAGAATTAGATAATAAAAGTGAGTTATATTACATTTTTTTTTTATTTAGTCATGGATAGCCCATTTTTCGAGCAAGGCTATATAACATCACGCTACGACCAATAGGAACCGAGCATTAATAATAAAAAAAATGAAAAAAAACCCTTTTGAGATATTCCGTTGCATGCGCTGCTAAACTGTTAAAGTTGCGCAAACGCATAGTTGCGCGGTTCAGCTAGTATACTTATATAGATATCATGGTTTTAGTCTGTGGGTTCACCGGTTTTCTGGAGATTGTTGTTGTTAAACAAATACACATAATGTCATTTACTAACTGTAGTGTTTTTTAGTGTGAGGTCTAACGAACTCGGCCACGGTAGGTATATATTTTTTATCGAAATTTTATTTTTTCAGTAAGATATAATGGCCAGCGACCCCAAACTTTAAAACACTACCCTTTAGGTAAGTAAATTATTTTAATTAATACACTTCCTAAATATACAGTTTATAGTATTAAAAAATATACCGTTTATAGTATAAAAAATATACAGTTTATAGTATTAATAAATATACAGTTTATAGTATTAAAATATCGGACAAATACAAACATTCGGATGTTCATAGGCAACCCCCCTTGTTTTTCTTGCTATGTATTTTTATTTATACTCCACATTTATTTATTTGTATGTATTGACATTATTTATGACACCTTTTTATCCCCCTAAAAGAATTTCAATTGAATAACTGAACGTTTATTATTATTATTTTCTTCCTGATCACGGGCGCAGACAGGATCGTGGGGGATTTCAAACTTCGTTTTTTTTTTCATTTTTTTGCAAAGAATTTTTAATGAGCAAAAAACGCCTTCGTCAATATTACCTATTATATAGTAACGTCTTATGATTTTTTTTTATCTAATTTCATAGATTTCGGGGAGGG
Organism: Monopis laevigella; assembly: GCA_947458855.1. Lineage (NCBI taxonomy): Eukaryota > Metazoa > Arthropoda > Insecta > Lepidoptera > Tineidae > Monopis > Monopis laevigella. Next base: position 4,317,272 of record OX381594.1, on the reverse strand, counting down.
TTCGTTCCCGCCATACTCTGTTCTCACTTCAACCAATCAACGCTCACGGATTGCTGATTATTTATATGGCGGCGGCCGTCTTCTGTTCTCAAAACTTGGGAGGCGATTTAAGGGCCATGGGCCCTATTATATCTCCATGTGATTTTCATACATTTTATCTGCCCGCATTTTTCTACATAGTTATGATGCCTTGTTTTTGTAAAAGAAAGATTATACTTTCCGAGCCACGGAATAGAAAAAACAAGTGGAAGTGCAAAGTAGGCGTGTTTAGTGTGGCACAATTAAGCGTAGCTACGCTTATTTGATCCCAGTCGTTAGTCGTTATCAGTCGTGTATAACATCGCTTCGAGTTGGTAGTCTCGCGTCGTTCCTGATTTTCCGCATAATTATTGTAAATATGCCGTATTGTTGCATTCTGGAGTGCAAAAACGATAGTAGGAGAAAAAATCTTCGTAATGGAGGTGTTTCGTATCATCGGTAAGTACGATTTTGTTAGTATTCTTTAAAAACTTTAGCTTATTTTAGTTTACTAATAATTTTAGTTTAAATGAAGTTAAAATCAACCTTATGTAATTGTAATAAAGAATACTTTAGATTGAACTTTGGATTTCAAAAGTTCTTGCTACTCGGTTAGTGTTGTAGTGGGTGCTTATCGATATAACTTATTTATTTAAAGAAAAGAAGGAACAGTTTCGGCAGTTATACAAAATTATATACTTACATATTTTTTTAAATATTTATTCATATTGTATCGCATACAATTTTTTAATGGTGTGGGCTTAGAATAATAAAATGTACGTGTAAACTCTTTATAACTATAAACTCCCTATACGTAGAAGTCAGCACAATTTGGTTGGTTTACCACATACATAAAAAAATATTTATAGCGCAGCAGCTATTCTCTATTACGAAGAATTGTGTTCATATTTAGACACAGTAACAGTTGTTTGTAAAAAGAAATTGAAATGAATAGTTTATAAAATTGAATAATCAAAATTTATTAGGCTACCATTGTTACAATTACTTACCATTACCATTACTTACTATTTACCATATTGTTATAATGAGTGGTTTATATATAATTTCATTAAAATCATTGAAAGGTCATCAATAAGAACTTAACCAACTTTCTAACCTTCGTCATATGCACAAACAAAATTAGGCCCTATACCATTGCGACTAAAAACTCATTTTTTTAAATAACGATAAAAAATATTTTTATAAAATAATGTAATATTCCAGGCAAAAATAATTTCATTTTGCCTAATTTCTTTATTTTTATTACAAAAATACTAGTTATATTAAGATTGCGTCCCAAAGTTTTGTTTCGTGCTCACGTCACAACAACGTCACCCAACTCAACTTAAAAAAAATATACTTATCTCAAAAATCAGTGTTCAAGCCTTTATATTTTCTAAAAGTTTTATAGCTATGTTTTCTAAAAAGTTTTCCCTTCCATCTGCGTTTAAATATATAGAGCACAATTTATATTAAAAAAAAGCATCGATATCGATACTTTAAATATTTTATTATGTCGCCGCCTTTCAATTATTATATTTTTATGCAAGGAAAGTTCTAGAATAAACTAAAATACTTTTTTATATAAAAGATAATATGCCTTATGTCGACTGAACAAAACATTTATTCGAATGTTGTAGTAATCACGCCATCTATGTTGGAATAGCAGAACAAATTTTATAGGAGGTTCTTACTACTTTATGATAGATGGCATGTTTATTTTTTTATATGAATTTAAATCTAATTATTTGGAGAATAGTGTTTAAAATTGCTGTGTATATTTGCAACCAATCAGGACGAAGTGGTTATAGATTCAATACTTATAGATATATGATTTTGGCGACACCGGTTCTAATACATTTGGTGCTTTATAGCATTTCCACTTGTTTTTTCTATTCCGTGTTCCGAGCAGATGTTGTATAACATCATTTGTTATTACAACAATGACCAATCTTAAATTTTCCATTCCACTTTTACCCTTTGAAACAGGTTTTTCCTTCGCCTTTTCTATGTCGTATCTGGTATTCATAAACGCAGTTTATCGAAACTTTCCCTGAGGGATTTCGCTTCAACTTAGATCACAGAGAAGCTGTGTGAGCGGAATGAATGATCTCCACAATTTGGAAGAGTTTCGAGTATCACCAGGGGCCTGACCAAAGAACACGATCGCCAATCGAATCGCCGCATCGATCGATAAAAATGTATAGGAATTTTACTCTATGGGTAGAGCCTGATCGATTGGAAACGTCAAATCCCATACATTTGGCTTTCGATGGGTATTTCGATTCGATTATCGATTGGCTCTTAGGACAACTAATAAAATCTTTGAGGTAACCCCGACCAAAGAAGAAGGATTCTACTAGTACTTTGCTAGAGATACGTCTATCATAGAAAGACAAATAAACCCGACTTATTTTTTGGTCTCTTTCGGTATACATACCCAGTATTACAGGGTATTTGAAACCCTACACAGTGCTGATACGGCAATTCCTGATATAGATCTTTTAATATGTGATCAAAGTATTTGGCCTTCATTGGACGAAGATCTTAAGCACAAATAGAGTTGTACTATCATTGGGGAGTAAAGAAATCACCCTGTCTGGTAGGCATTGAAACATTTGGGAGGTATAAGTCTGATATGACTATCAGAGAGGACATAAGCGTTGTTGAAAACGTTTTGTAACGATGATTTGTACTGAAACGACGAGCCAGTCCTAATGCAGGACGAAGGATGAACTGACTCCGATCATTTACTGAAGCAAACGGAGGCGCTTGATTTTGGAAGCACAACAGGAGTCCTACTTATTACTGAGCCCTGTGTTATGCCGGCTCTCAATGGACTTCGAGAAAATCGAATCCTTCGCGACACTATAATGAACAGTGTGATCACAAAGAAACACTTATAGGAAAAGAACATGATCGGGATATACTCATTGCCAGATCTTGTCTAAAGCTACGGTCGTGTTTTAGATATTACTTATTTATTTTAATTATTTACGAGAGAGCCTTGAGAATAAGGATTTATCGTTTAAGAAAAAATACCTTTTTAAGGTTTGGCTACAATCTAAGAAGCGGTTGCTATCAAAATTTCATGTTTCTGGATAAATATCAGCATTGATACCTACATAAGTCAGTCAGTCATTCAGGGGTCCTTAAAAAAAAACGATATCAACTCCCATTACAATTTCAGTCTATAATTTTTGAAAATACATGTCCTCTTGCTGTCAACTGATAAATTCATATGTTTTCTAATTTATAGAGTTTATAGCACTTCCTAACATATACAAGGTGACTTTCAAAGGATGAACTTTGGGCTAATATGAGGTTCTGGTGATCAAATCGAACAAAATTTCCCATGGCACAATATATCGCAAATGAAAAAAAAATGCTTTCTCCATACAAACTAGTAATGTTAAAATGACCAATTTGTATGGGGAAGCCAATTTTTTTTTTTCATTTTAGACACCCGGTCAGGGTTTAATTTAACATGTGGTCTACTGACCACATATATTTATAAAATGCGTTACAAAATGTTTTGAACAGCTTTCACTATAGGAACAACTCTACCAACGCAAAAAAATATTATATTAAAACAGCTGACATTTTTTGCTCAGGTAGATTGGTCCTTGAGTGAAAGTTGTACCGATTGTGGTTCCACCCGGTATAATAATACTTTTCGTTTCGTCGATAGTGATGAACCCAGGACACCAATCATGGGAACTAAAACCATCTAGACCGAGGTTTATGAAAAAAGAGGTTTTAAATATTTTTGATAAAATACCGAAATATCTAATGCAATTTTTTAAATACGGAAATTCAAATAGTAAGTGTTTACAAAAATTAAACTATTTAGAAAAACGTTAAAATCCCGTCGAGTTGTTGAGACCTTATACTTAAAAACAATACAGTTTTATTTCACGTCACGAGTCCGAACCCCGGTGTGTACCAATCAGTTATTAATTAAAAAAAACCGTACATTTTATTGACAACTCAAACAAATATAGTACCTCCGGTCCCAGTTTCACTATACCAACTTGTGAAAGTACAAATACTGCAACGAGCTGGTAACAGCCAGATTGTCGCGTTTATGAAATAGACCCTGGTCACTATACTTGTTCGGTGTAGAGTCAGAATACAGGCTACGCTGAGGTTGGAATGCTCACCGCTGGGAACGCAGAGGCCGTCTATGGGGTCTCAGGTTTGTATTGACTTATAGCCAAACTTGGCTTACAAAATACATTTTATTTCACTTTATAATATTATACTTTATTTGCTTATTATTATGTCTCAAGAGCACGTTAATCCATCAAGATCGCTCCTAGTTCAAAAAATGTACCATCACGGGTGCCCCAGACTGCATAGATAGGCTCGGAGTACCCAGGCAGGCGGTAAGATTTTGTTCCCCCGTCGTGGAGGCACTATAGTGGTGTTGTCAAATAAATATACATATTTTTTTTTTAATAAAAAAATCATTGGTACTCGAACCAGGGACTCGTGTTTTTAAGTCTAAGGTTTAACCAACTCGGCCACCACGTATATTAAAAAATCTCTGTGGGTGGGTCTAAAAGCTGACATTAAAATATCGCACCCATAGGTCTTATAATAAACATACTCTGGGGCCTTATTAATAGAATAAGGTAAAAAAAAAAAATTTAAGATTATAACTCTATTTATTTATTGGTTTGTTGGCCAATACATGCTTCATATTATTTAAATTACTTACTTTTATTAATTTCAAATTATTATATTTAGCTATAAAACCTGGAAATAAAGGAAACATGGGGTATAAAACACATAAAGGAATTAATAAAATAAAAAAGAATAAAGAAAATAATAAAATAAAAAATAATAAAGGAAATAATAAAATAAAAAAGAATAAAGGAAATAATAAAATAAAAAATAATGAAGGAAATAAGAGAGAAAAAGCCAAGAAAAAAGATCGAAAGAAGCAAACAGGAATATTTGATTCGAAACAGAAGAACAGAAATACTATTATAAATAAGAATAATAATGTTAATATAAATCACAATATTAATAAAAATTATAATATTAATGAAAATGATAATTCTAATACAAATCAGAACATTATTATTTATCATAGGGATAAAACAACTAATTATTCAAACGAAACTAATGGTTCCGGCAATTCAGATGAATCAGACAATTCCAACGAATTACTTATGTTATTTAGAAGAATGAAAAAACAGTGCATTATGTAGTTTATTAATATACAAATCAAATTAATAAATAACGAATTAAAATTACAGCTTCAAAACGTTTGAAAAGAAAGCAAGAAATATATTTAGTCATTACAGATTATATATATGCTCTTAGAACACAATATGAAAACATTTAATTTCAAAAAAAAAAATTACAAAATTTATTATCTAATAACTGTATATTTGACCACTCCAATGTATTGCTTTATGCCGATGGCTTGAAAATATTTAGAACTATCAAATCAATTAATGACTGTAAATTATTACAAAAAGATCTTTATAGTATTGCAAGATATTGTGATCGAAATCATTAATGTCTCAATATAAAAAAGTGTAATGTAATAAGTTTTACAAGAAAGTCAAAGCCTATTATAAGTACATATTTCTTGAATGATGAGCCTATCTGTCGTGTGTCCATGGTGAGAGATCTGGGAGTACTTCTGGACACTGGCCTAACCTTCATTCCTCACGTAAATAGTATCGTAGCCAAGGCCTATCGCATGCTAGGCTTTGTATTGAGAACATGCAGGGATTTTAAAAAAAGCTCTACGTTCACACTGCTTTTTAGCTCCCTGGTGAGGTCTATCCTTGATTATGCGTCTACTGTTTGGAGCCCAAAATATAGGATACTCGTAGATAATATTGAAAGGATACAAAAGAAGTTTTTTAAATATTTGCATTATACCTGTAGTGGATAAACGGAGGCGAAAACCCCGAAAAACCTACCTCTCTTCAGGTTCGTCGTATAGAGAGGGATCAGGTATTTTTACTCTCCGTTCCTTTTAAGCACACTGTCATTTCGATGTCCTCGTGTAGGTTCACGCCACCAATGCTTATTCCGTTTCCCAGAAGCAGCAAGAAGTAATTATGTAGCTAATTCTTTTATATATGGGTCATGTAAGATACATAACGAAAGGCTTACAAATGTTGATATTTTCAATATTTCGTTAGCTCAATTTAAAAAACTAATACATGAAATACAATTCATTGATTAATTGCTGTTTACCCCGACCGGGGCCTTGTTTATCTAACAATTTTGAATGTTAGACGATGGGCGCAGTGTACCAAGGACACTAGCTGCATTACCACGCTGGATCGCAATGCTGATCCTCTGAAAAAGGTACTCCTTTCTTAGAAGATCTCCAGTAGCAATTTTTTTTTCCTAAATCGTGGATAAATTCGCTAGCGTCCTCGGACCATGGACCCATCAGTCAGTAATGTAATTGATACATAACGAGGTAGAGAGTAGGCACGCAAGTATTAAAGTCAAAGTTTACCATCATGAATTTAGATGGCGCTGCTATATTTTTGTGAATTATTTAATGATTTTTACTCTAGCTTTCAATACATTTAAATATTAATCGTTTTTATTTGCATTTCTATTTTAATTAATTTTTCTTCTAGTTTCCTATATCTGTAGATTATAATGTTACTATTTCTATTGATCGAAACTTTCTGTAGTCTCTGAAAACACCTCTAGGTTCGTGTTCACATCTTTTGTCATTTTATCTAAAATTGCACGTCCCTCCACTGAATGTGACGGTAATATGTGATGTGAGGGTGTTGACCACAGAGCACGGAACCCACGCGCGCCGGCCGCCGGAGTAGGCAGCGCGCGGCGATTCCGTGCTCTGTGGTGTTGACGATCATGACCGATGATGGTGATAAAATTGCTTTTTTTTTCTTTGCAATTGATGATTAAGGGGCATTTAAAATTTAATCATATCTACAGAAGTAAGTATTTAGAGACTATTAAAGTAAGTATTTTGGGGTTCAGAAGCCTTTGTGCAAAGATGTATGTATCTTCTTCTGAACCATCGTGTCATGAAGCTAAACGGGCACGGTTTTTACCTTCATGCATCGTGTGGTAGAATATGTAGTCTCAAGCAAACAACTTTTCAACAACATGTACCCATATTTTGGCAAATAAATGATTTATTATTATTTGCCAGAATATGATAAACTTCTGGCGATCCCTTATGGAGATATGTATTATTTTCATTGTTAACAATGTATTGTTTTTATTTATGTATAATATACATATTTATATATCGTATGTATTTGTAATATGTTTATTTTTACATATTTATGTTAGAAATTAAATTATATTACAAATAATACTTACGAACTCAAATAGAAACACAAGGAATGAACTGATTCCGTTCGGGGCTTTAAGGAAAATGCAGGCGACACTTTTGTAGCTCCAGTTTTCTCAATATCGAGTAAAACTGTGTGTGAAAACGTACTGTTACTACTAATAAACGATTTATAATTTATTAAAACTTTCGGTCAGCTAAGCTAACTGATGAGTGAGACTTTATAATATAATAATAATAATATGTAGGACAATTTACACAAATTGCTCTGGTCACAAACTAAGCTCTAGGCTTGTACTATGTATTATATGTATTATATCATTGTTTTTAGTATGTATATATATACATACTAAAAACAATGATATAATACATATTATATTTTATAAACACCCAGACCATGACAAACTGTACAGAAAAACGTACTAATATTTATTTGCCATGGGTGGGAATCGAACCCTTGATCTCCGGATTCAACGCCCAAGGTGTAACCACTAGTCTACGGGGCTGTCTATTACAAGTAAAGTATTATACATTATTTTGCAGGGAAAAATTGGACTATTAGAGATGCAATTTGGAATATGGGTAAGTACCAATTTTCAATAGCTATTAGTATAGTATTTTTATATGGACATTTTACAATTTTTCTTCATCTACGAGTACAAGCAATGTAGGGGACATTTGAATCAAGTGCAAGGTTGGACGCATTAACTTCCTCACCCCTTAATATTAATCGCAATTGCTCTACAACTGGGTTGCGATTACCTTTGCGATATATTTTGTTGACTGACTAATACAGGAGCCTTACCAAAGAGCCAATCGATAATCGAATCAAAATACCCATCGAAAGCCAAATGTATGGAATTTGACGTTTCTCGTCGATCAGGCTCTACCCATAGAGTAAAATTCCTATACATTTTTATCAATCGATGCGGCGATTCGATTGGCGATCTTGTTCTTTGGTCAGGCCCCAGATAGCATTGAGGAGCATTACCTGTTTCCGACGATGGCGTGGCTTCGTGAGGCGCTATAGCCGAAAAAGTTTTAAATGCTCGGTTTATCAAAGCTTTCCCTGAGGGGGTGCGCTCCGATTTTGGTCACCGAGGAAGTAATGGGGTCAGCTCGGGCCTTACACCATTTGGTAGTGAGGGGTTGCGATATCTGCCAACACTACACATGCATATGCTGTTCTCAGCTTAAAAGTAATGTATCACAGACTAAGTTGGCAACGGGGCACTGGCAGGTTTCCACATTACCATGCCCTAAATTGGCGTTGTCAGTGGTTAATTTCCCATCTGTTCTAGAACCACCTTATTCCGAGTTACAACCGCTAAACACGACAAGACGTTGTTACTACTAAAAACTATTGAAATATAAATTCTGTCCTGTTAATTATAGATTTGAAATTCCAATGCTCCACACATATTCAAACTTGCGAAAAATCGTGTATTTCAAGATTGCGGCACTATTATAGCCAACCTAATACAGATTATATAATCATTGGAATAGAACTTATATTTTAATATTTATAGTTTACGCAACGTCTTGTCGTGTTTAGCGGTTGCAAACTCGGAATAAGGCCCCAGGTGGGCAATTCTCGCGCTTTCGACATTCATCTCGATTCGAGATTTTTAAACGAAAAATGACATATTTAGTCATTTTTCGTTTAAAAATCTCGAATTGAGATGAATGTCGAAAGCGCGAGAATTGCCCGCCTGGCCTTAGCCGATCAGATGGGAAGAGGCCAGATGGATTGACTCTTCTTCCTTGGCGCAGAGGTTGCAGTTTAATATGGGATGCGATGCGACATGTATTATCACATATGCCTCTTCCCATATTAATGGCTCTATTAACAAAGTTGATTCAGCTGCGAAATCTGCTGCTAAGACCAAACACCTTAAATATTCAATTTTCCAACAAAACTATTTCTTTGTCCCTTTTTCCGTCGAAACAGGTTTTGGTCATCAGAAGCCAAATAATTTTGGAAAAACAGTTATTTATAATAAATATACAAAGGTTATTGCACAGCACAAATCATATTTAAGGTGTCTTTTATGTTCAATAGAGAAATCATATAAAAACCCTTTTTGACAAGGTTCTTTAAATTTCTTCTAAGTGGTAATTAAGTACAAATTCGAGGCGTAAGGCGTACATTTGTAGTGTATAAGCCCAAAATCCCGGAAATTTGTAAGATTAATTATTTTGTAAGATTCGTTTTTTACACTATGAAATAAAATTCATCTACTTGTACTATTTCTTCTGTGGTAGTGTTAAGAATTTTATACCTAAACCAAGGGACTACTTATGTACCATAATTATAGGGTCCATTTAGCTATACATTTTAATTTTCACGCAAAGTATATTTTTTGTTTAGGTACAAACACCACGAATGTATAATAAAATAACAAAACTATTTTTTAAAACCCAATTTTCAAAAATCTCAAGCTTTATTTATACTAGACTATTATATATCTTAATAATATATGCCTATATCTATACCATTAGAACATATAAAGGGAAAAAATAAGATTTTTTATTTGTAATAAAAAATCATATCTTAAAAACACACTAAAAAAAATATTACTTCGATGCATATTTGGGATCGAAATTTAACATGATGAAAGGTTTTCTTTTCACCCTTGTCGGGTTTTCTGTTCACCCTTGTCGGGTTTTCTTTTTTTGTTCAACGTAACAAAATTATTGCTATGCAAATTGTTATTTTATAATAGCAACCAGCAACAAACTGATGTTGACGATGACGCTGTGAATTCACTATTAAGATTCTTTTTTAATTCCAGTACAAGAACGGCATCGACAGCTAACTTCTATGCGGCCGGATGCAGGTAATATTAATGTTCCATACAACAATACTTAGGTGAATGTATTTCTTAAATATTTTTATAATAATAAACGACATCTATATACTTATTATACATATATTTAAAAGAAAGCTAATAGAGGGCGTCTGTGTATAAGTAGATAACAAGCAATGACAAAATTCGTGAGGGCTGACTGGAACCTGGTTGGCTCAGCGGTTGAACGCCTTGCCGCGATAGCGAGGTTCGTGGGTTCGAGTCCCGCCACCAGGAATTTTTTCATTGCATTTTTATCTTTAAAAATTTAATATAAGATTATCCTATAAAAAGGAATTTATAAAAATGCATAAATCTATTTATAAATGTTTTCTACATCCTATGTGGTGGCCGAATTGGTTACACCTTACTTTAAAACACTTAGGTCCCAACCCGGGTTCAAACCCCGGTGTGTACCAATGAGTTTTTAATCTATCTGTACATTTGTTTAAAAACACCACTATAGTGCCTTGGAGAGCACGTTAAGCTGTCGGTTCCAGTTTCACTGTGCCGACTTGTTAAACTGTTAATAGATTTGTTATTGAGTCTATCCAAATGATATATGCAATGCAATGATATATTTAGTTATTATTTCATAAATATAGTTTTAATAAATTTTATTTATACTCGAAACATAACATACATATGCAAAATTAAAAGAGAATAAACAAAAAAATACTATAACTAAAATAACATAAGTAAAAAGATATCGTCTAACACTGGTTCTTGGGGCATAGTTCCCACGACACTGGAGCACGACTTGAGCCAGTGCTTAGCCATGACTATGAATCCGGACATAAGTCTCGCCATTTAAAGGGCGTTACCCCTTTCTTGCGAAGTGATTGCTCGGCTAAGCATCCTTTGAGTATTACTTTCGTGAGCACGACTTGAGCCAGTGCTTAGCCATGACTATGAATCCGGACATAAGTCTCGCCATTTAAAGGGGTAACGCCCTTTAAATGGCGAGACTTATGTCCGGATTCATAGTCATGGCTAAGCACTGGCTCAAGTCGTGCTCACGAAAGTAATACTCAAAGGATGCTTAGCCGAGCAATCACTTCGCACTATAATATTCGAGTAAATTGACGCAGCTAAGCCAAGCAACGAACGCCTCAAGCCAATGCTTGCTGAAATATATATATATTACTTGGAATCCTGGTGCAAAAAAACCTCAAAGTATTGGGAATTTCATGGAGATAGGTCCCTCTATTGTTGAAGTTGTATAATATAAATTGTATAATTTGCATTGTCACAGAAAGAATCATGGATTTTGTATGAAGAAATTATGAAATATACACAAGAAATAAAAGAAAACTATGAGAATAGAGAATAATATTTTTAAAGCGACAAGAAATTTCATAATTACGTAGTCAACAGAAACTTTATATATAACAGACTAACATAAAGAATCTAACGCTGAGCATGACTTAAGTAAAGGAATATCGAGACTAATGCTTAGCCGAGCAACGGCTCAAGTTTTAGCCTGAGCCACCGCTCGGAGCACCGCCTATTATAAAAACAACTGTCACTTTGACAGTTCTAAGCAATGGTTCGTGCTAAGCACTAGCATAGCAACGACTATTAATCCGGACATTAGTCTCTGGGCAAAGTAGGCTCTAGCTCTATAGGATCACCTGACGCACAACCAGTCTCCCCGACAGATTCCGCACGAATTCCTTGGTACCGGAAGGCCATGGACCCATCGTCTCAAAAGCCAATGCCGAAAATTCATAATCAATAAATTTATAAATGTCTAGTTCAGATATAATAAAAGTATAATAAATATTGCTTCCGCATATGATAATTTAGGACACTGGTATGTATGTATATGTATGTATCATCACGGGTGCCTTACGGCGCCCGAGACCGCCTAGACGGCCCCAGGGTACCCAGCGGAGGGGTTTTAATCCCACCTCGTCGTAGCCGATGGTATGAGTCTACACCGAACAAGTGGCTAGCTCGTTGCAATATTTTGAATAGACTCAATAACCCATCTATAAACAGTTTCACAAGTTGGTATAGTGAAACCGGGACCGACAGCTTAACGTGCTCTCCGAGGCACTATAGTGGTGTTATCAAACAAATGTACATAAATTTTTAAATTAAAAATTCATTGGTACACACCGGGATTCGAACCAGGGACCTAAGTGTTTTTAAGTCCAAGGTCTAACCAACTAGGCCACCACGTATATTATATTTAGGACACTGGTCTACCGACTAAACATAGATATATAATAATAATTCAAGTAGGTTATTGTCGAATGTATTTAGATGTTGTGAGGCACGCCAAGAAGGACAGCATCTAAGCACATATGTGAATTTGTTGAAGATTAAGCAGTTGCGGAGTAAGAAAAGGGCTATATGTGGTTCTATAACTTCACATTTGTTTACTATGTGGATAAGGGTATTAACTTTATTTAATAAAAGTGGGGAAAGTGATTCATCTGTTAGTGGAGCACCAAGTAAAGACAGTTCATTACGAGGGACACTTTTTATACCAGGACAGATGGAATCAAATAATAATAAATTATCTGATGTATTGTAATTGCCATTGAAATGAATTTCACATTACTTATATTCTCGTAGAGAGATCTTGAGTGTGAGGAAACTTTACGTTTTACATATTGTACTACGTAGGCATAAATCTCTAACTTCAATTCCGGTATTGGGTTTCAATATTAATTTGAAATTAGATATCGAAATTCTGGTTTTGCTTCACCAATTCCGGTATTACAAACGATACTGAAATATGTCGGAATTCCGGATTTTAAAACCGGAATACCGGAGCTTAAGCCCTAATCCTGACATTACTACAAACTACAAAGAAGAAGACATGGTTCTAGTAATATGTTGCCCAGCACCTTTTTTTGCTAGTAAGCAGTACAATCAACAGTCATCCCTTTTGTACATAAAGTAAATAAAGTCCTTAAGAGGCGTGTCTGATGAGGCTCTTCGATGCTTATGCTGATTCAACTGCAAAATATTACCTCTCCCCGCGCCTGACGGTGAGTCGGTTACGCTACCATATAATTATTTAAACCTTCCCCCCGAATTTCAATAAGAGCACGTTTGAGATGCACCTATAATTTAGACAGCAAAACGACTTTCGGGCCAAAACTGTTTTCTACCCCTTAACTTTAATGGATTAGAAAGAAAAAGGTCTCATTTATATTTACTTTAATTTGTTAAAACAATGACTGTACGTTTTCTGTAGGATGTTTTTTGCGATTTTTCGAATTCCAAGATTTGATGTTTTTTTTATATACCAAACTTTATAAAATGGAAATAGTACGAGCTTAGATATAGATCATATTTATAACGCTACCAAAAATCATAAAAATCTAAGAATATTTAAAGTGGGGTAACAGTTAGGACCAAAAAGGTCGTGAATGTATGGGAAATGATTGATCAGACGCTGCTCTTAACATATATCCTCTGAATTTCCTAAACTGTAAAATGGTTAAAAACATTGGATTAAATACAGACTAACACCGGTATTCATAAAAACTTATTGAGTCCTTGAAGAACACTTTAGTTACAGAAGGTTTTTTCTCATTTAGCAAAAGAAAAAAATAAGCGTAACATAGAAAAACCTTCAATAACTAAAGTTCTTAAAGGACTCAATAGGTTTTTATGAATAACGCCATGAGTCTTTGATGGATTTCATTACATAAAATTCATACAAACGACTAATACGAACACTCACAAACTTTTTTTTATAGCAAAATTTAACTCTTCTAAAATATCTTTCTTTTACTTTACACTACCATACCATATGCCCTCTATTTTGTAATATTTATTCGATATGTATTCATAAGTATGCACAAAAAAGTTTAGTTCTAGTTTTTGGGGGTTTCAAAGCTTAAATTAGTACTATATACCTATTCTGATATTGTGTGCGAAGTTATTACGCTAGGACCCCCTTCAAAGCCAAGTAGGGAGAGGCCACATAAATAATATATTAAATAACTTTTTTTTTTCAGAAAATCTCCGAAGTCATATAATAGAACAAGGAGAGAAAACCTACTGTACGAAATAAATTAATAAAATAATAAATTTTGTTGTATGATTATATAAGCCTATAACAAAATAAATAATAAATTGTAACTGTTTACTGGTCTCGTTTTTTTTTTTTTGTATACAGTAAGTTACATTATTGTTTACTTACAAGCGGCCGCAGCCTAGTGGTTAAGTCACTGCGCAACTAACAACAAGGTTAAGCAGATAACAACAAGGCCAGCCTGGGATGGGTGACCGTTTTTACAACGAGGCTATTTCATCATAAACATCGCAACAAGCTCGCCACTTGTTAGGTATTGCCTCCGAATACCATCGGGGAAATGAGGACGGGTTTATCCCTTCGCTGGGTACCCTGAGGCCGTTTAAACGGTTCTCGGCAGCTAAATAGGCACCCGTGATGGTATTATTACTATTATTTACTTACCTTATGGTAAGCAGGCCTACAAAATCTATGTATGGGGTCGAACACCACATTGTTACACTATGCCCGTAAACTGGATGGAAACGGTTACGAAACGGGTGGACACATAGACGATTTTTTTTATTGGAGCACGGCATGTGACTGATGGTGAGCAGACCTATCAAGTCCATACATGGGGTGGATGAACGTCATATTACAAAAACATTGGAATACCCCGCTCGTACAAGCCAACTATACAAGCTTATCTTTTTTTTTTTAAATAGAAGTGACCGAGCTCGTCTTTTGGACGTCTCCATAAAAGAGTCGGGGCAATGGCTTTATGCTATTCCAAACAGAAACCTCGGTACCCTTCATCAAACTTTTCAAATTGCCATAGGACTGAGATTGGTAGCCGCCATTTCAACCTCACAGATATCCGTGCGGATGTGGCGTTGATCAATTTGGGCTCCATGGTCTCTCTTGTTTGAAAAGTGCTGGGCGATTTTCGCGGCACAGCCTAACCAATGACTTAATCCGTAGGGCTCTTGCTGCCATCAATATACCATCTGTGACTGTACCTTGTAGTTTGTCACACGATGACGGCAAGAGACCTGACGGGTTGAGTTTGATTACTTGGAAATTAGGTCGCTGCTTAGTGTGACACTTTGGCAGCTTCACATCTTCCAAAGACATTAGATGGGGCTGGAAACGCCGCTGCTGATGCGGAATATCTCAAACGGCAACTTGTGCCGTTTGGGGTAGAGACAATGGGACCATGGGGCCCAGAAGCAAGAAAGCTTGTAAAACAGATTTCTTCAAAATTGATCGACGTCACAGGGGCCTGCAGGGTGATTACGCGTCTTAAGTTCGCTCGCACGCCAATCGTTATGACGTAATTTTCTAAGATTTTTGGAGCCATTGTTAAGAAGCCAAGCTTGAACTACGTCAGAATGACGTCATAACGATTGGCGTGCTAGCGAACTTAACACGCGTAATTACCCTACTGACCAAAGAACACGATCGCCAATCGAATTGCCGCATCGAGCGATAAAAATGTATAGGAATTTCACTCTATGGGTAGAGCCTGATCGACGAGAAACGTCAAATTTCATACATTTGGCTTTCGATAGTTATTTCGTTTCGATTATCGATTGGCTCTTTGGTAAGGCCCCAGGGCTGGCGCTTTCCTCTCTCAAAGAATAAGTTTAATAATCCAAAGAGTGTCGCCAGCGTTCTGTGCACTATGCCCCGTGTTTATTGTGAGGATTTTTTATTTTTTTGAGTAGGTAGCGTTTTTTTATTATTATTTTAATTTTAGTTAGTTTTTATTATTTATTATTTTGTATATTGTAAAAAGTTACTTTGCATAAAAAAATAATTTAATATTCTTCAAAAAATATATATATATATATATATATATATTAGTAGGTATGAACTATTTTTTTAATTCATGTGACTTTGTATCTACCTGATGTTAAGCAGTACAAAGTCCATTGATGGAGTCCATCAATACATTATTGTTTAACAATATTGATCGCTCCCACTATGCCGGCTAAATGATGCGGTTACAAAATGGGCGGCGACATGGACATATTTGCATTACGACTCTATTTTAATATCCTCGCTGCTTTATCATCAAATCAATCGCCCGTTTCGTAATCGTACCATGAAAGGAGACTACCTCCTCCACAAGAAATCCATGCAGTTATCTCCGGAAAACCCACAGACCAAACCCGAAACATGACTAGGTCACTTGACTGTTGCATCTGCATGGCGGTGGTAACGTGTTCGGTCGGTGTTATTAGTGAAATAACTTTTGAAAACCATCCTTGCTCCATATTCCTTTCCCCCACTTCCTCATTTTACTAATTATTTAAAAATATATTTTTAAATAAATTCTAAAAAAAATCTGTGCATTTTGTCATAATAGAAACAGTCGGAGGTGATCAATGTTTAATTAAAAAGCATTGCTAATTAATTATTTAAACAAAACAATTTCACACCTAATTAAAATTTTAGTAGGTAAATATTTTGTATAAGTTATTACCTAAAGCTAACAGTTTTCTTGTTTAATTTTGTTAAATATAAGTATTATGTATTACTTTATTTCTTTTTTCACATTTATAATTTGCAGTGTAAGTTTTTTGTATATTTAGAAAGAAAGAAGAAAGAAAAAATATTTATTTGCCACATAACACACAATAAAAAATACAATAGAGTAAAAACAAAAGTAGATAAACAAAAAAAAAAACAGATAGGCACATTTTAATGTACCTACATCAAGGAAACAAAAATTCATATGTGTGGTGGCAAAAGGGTCATCAGCTCAGCGAAGGCTATATAACTCATCGAGTTTTATAGCGCTGATTTTCAGCTAATGCCCGCTGGTAATCAGACACATTATGCAAAGTCACATTTTCCTGTATCAAGTAAAAATAATAAATATACATATATCCATACCTATCATATACATATAGTATAAAAGAATATAGTAAATTAAATAAATACACTGTAATAAATAGGGCTAGTAGTTTAAGTATTTCATTAATTATTTATTTTTAAACCTAATAATTTCTTTGAGCTGCCTTCTGAGAGTCTTTAAGTTTCAACTTAAAACCTGTGACTTGTGATTTACTTACTAAAAAAAACCTTTTTAGGGACCCTGAATTCGTAATCGCAAAGTCTGCGTTCTCCATACAAAATAAGCTTTCGTAAACTTCCAGTAATACTCGATTACTGTTTGTCGCAGAATTAAAATAATATTTCTGTAGGTCACTGTATTTATTAATCTTTATGCGTTGGGTTAGTATTATTTTATTCAAAATGATAAAAAATAAACATTTTTAATATTATTAAATAAAAATATTCCTTACCCACACCAGAAAGATTTTTGCGTACAATTACCATCACAAAAATAATAATTGAATTTCGATTACAGCATTCTATAACATCATCTAGCTCCGAAAATGGAAATCATAGAACTGTGCCACAATATAATATGACCAGTGAAGGTAATATACAATAAATTTTTAGTCCTAACAAAAAAAAAAAAAAAATAACATCACGGGTGCCATTTGGCTCCCGAGAACCGTTTTTTAAACGGCCTCAGGGTCCCAGTGGAGGGATTAACCCATCCTCATTTCGCCGATGGTATTCGGAGGCAACACCTAACAAGTGGCGAGCTTGCTGCGGTGTTTATGATGAAATAGCCTCGTTATATAAAGCGGTCACCCATCCCAGGCCGGCCTTGTTGGCCATCTGCTTAACCTTAGTCCTAACAAAATACAAATTCAACAATTTATTTATTTTTATTTCCAATATTTTTATTTTAGAAGTCAAATTGTGCCGATGTTTTGATCCTCATCATAATTATAGTAAGTACTTACTCGTACTTATTTTTGGTTGTCTTTTCCTAATATATGTTACATTTTATAAACACCCAGATCAAGGCAAATGTACAGAAAGACGTACCTTCTAATTCGTGCTAGCCTTCGTAGACTAGTGGTTTTGCGCCTTTGGCGTTGTATCCGGAGGTCGTGGGTTCGAATCCCACACATGGCAAAAAAAAATACGTTTTTTCTGTACTGTTTGTCATGGTCTGGGTGTTTATAAAATATGATATGTATTATATCGTTGCTTCTGGTACATATAGTACAAGCCTAGAGCTTAGTTTGTGACCAGAGCAATATGTGTTAATTGTCCTACATAAATAAACAAATAAAATTGCCATGCGTAAAAATCGAAACTTCGACCTCCACAAGGCTAAAGGCGTAAGCACTAGACCACGGAGGCGGTCGAAATTAACAGCTGCCTCACGGCGCCCGAGACCGCCTAGACGGCTTCAGGGTACTAGGGCTTGAGCTCCGGTATTTCGGTTTTAACAAAATTCCGGAATTCCGACATATTTTA
Organism: Monopis laevigella; assembly: GCA_947458855.1. Lineage (NCBI taxonomy): Eukaryota > Metazoa > Arthropoda > Insecta > Lepidoptera > Tineidae > Monopis > Monopis laevigella. The sequence continues at coordinate 4,298,761 of OX381594.1, read as the reverse complement.
ATATCGTTTGTAACACCGATATTGGAGAATAAAAACCGGAATTTCGATATCGAAAAAAATATATAATTTTGTAGTGTCATTTTAAAAGCTTAAACGCATTGACGTTCTTCAAATTTCCCTGCCAACCAAATTCCTAGCAATTCTTGGACCAGGGGTTCTACCGGGAAGTCCATCAACACACCCATCGACGCGTCGATCGATAGACATCGAAATTCAAATGTATGGGATTCCACGTTTCTCTTCAATCGAATACTTACACATTTTCATATACATTTTTATCAATCGACGCGTCGATCGGCATGTCGATGTAGCTTCCCCCTGTATAACATTTAAGGGAAGCCTTAAACTCTGGAATTCCGGAACTGAAATGCTTAATATTGAAACCCAATATCGGAATTGAAAAATGGTCCAATATCCAAGCCCTACAGGGTACTACGGTTTTGATCCAACCTCATTGTAGCCGATGGTGTAAGTCTGCCTACACCATGTGGCTAGCTCCGCGCGATATTTGGATAGACTTAATAACCCACTTATTATAAGATGGTATAGTAAAACTTGGAACGAGAGCTTAACGTGCTCTCTGAGGCACTAGGTACAGTAGTGTTGTATACTTGAGCTTTTTTTCTATCGAGGAAATGTTATGTTAATAAGTTTTTAAAAATGCATGGCCCTTCTTAATTCTTGTTTTTTTAATATATTTTGTTATTAGTTTAGAGTCTGAGATCTAGATTTCTGATTTGCCCATTACCGTCTCTTAGAAATAAGGATCTTAATTATTTTGTTTTATTTCAGCTTTATTTTGTGCTTGCAATGATAAATATAAAATTTTTCTTCCTTTTACTGACCAATATAGTAAGTTTAATTTTTTTTATTTTATGTTATTTTTTTATGATTACTAAGTGTTTCAACTTCGTGTACCTACGTTTTATTTTAAAACGAAATATTTGTTATTGCTATTATTTGTTTTGTATTTTGAAACCAAGAAAATAAAATATATCAATTATTATATTAATATTATTATATTATAGAACCGTCGAGTGATCCAAGTACGTACCTACTTTTTTTTATAATTACCAGCTTTTACATACTCGTATGATCAAAGCGATCGCTGGATGCCATAATTCCTGGACATGGCATAGGTACTACTTAACATTAGGTGGAAGCAAAGTAATTTAATAACATCTATATCATTATACGAATACATATTATCATTGATACGAATTTAATTTATTATTCGCAGTAGTCATGATGACTTTTTATTTACTAAAAAGCCTTACAAAAACATAAGATCTTAAAGCCATTTTGGAAAAAAGTTTGTTCTGTGGTTTTTACTTTTATTGCTTGAAGCTAAACAAACTGATATTTGTAATTTACTGATGCTACTTATGCTATAAATACAATAAATAAATACCTAATATAAATTGTTGTTTTTGAATGTACTTAATTATTTTTACGGCACGTTCTCTTTAATAGTTATTAAAAACTGGACCAGATACAATTACACGCCATCCACAACAACATAACCGATCTGGAAACAATATAACGATCAAATTAGACATATAATTTAAAAAAAAACTAATAAAACAAAAACATCGCGCAGAATGTGCGCACAGGCCAATAGCTTGTAGAACAATGGCTGCGAACTAACAAAAGTGCGTCAGTTAGACGTAGTTTGCTCGGTCCACATTCCATATGTACCTACAGTATCTACTCTTTTTGTTTTAATCTAAGATTATAAATATCTATTTGTTGACGAATTTCCTACTAAATTTGCGTCTATACTCGAAAGAAGTTATTGTACGTTAAAAAAGTCATAAACTAGTCATTATGCCAGATAATGCCTAACGGCAGTAAGTCTTAAGCAATATAGTTTAATAAATAAATAATTACCTACTTGATTTTACAGGTTTGAGAGTAATTATGGGTAAGATTTAATTTATAACATACCGGATGTTTTTTAAATGATCGCTGAATGATCGCTGATTAGGCGTTCAGTATAAGTTACAGATTACTTTCGAGTACTACAAACAACAATTTACAACTTATCAAATTCACCTTTTAGAACAGTAACACATGTAGGTGTTAATATATCATCCTAATAAATGTTAAGAACCACTGCAATCCTCCTTTTATTCGGAATTTCGAACAATATTGATATATCTACCTCAGTAGTACTTTCCTCAGTGTAACAGTATGAGAGCGCGCTAGTTTCAGTAACAGCTGAATAAGATTGTTATAGTAAAACATATATAGGTCAAACTGAAAGTTCTTAGAAAATCAAAAACTTAGCAAACCAGTGTTATTAGTATAATTATATATTTTAAAAATAGAGTCCATTCACATCAATATATCGCTGTATCCGATGGAACCACTGAGAAAAGCACTTTGCCAACTCGTCCTGGGGTATCTTCGACGGCCTTTTGAAGAGCAGCCACTGCTTTCTCTGCGTCCATAAAACGTTTTCCTCGAAGTTTTTCTTTAATTTTCGGGAATAAATAAAAATCGCAAAGTGCGGTCGGGGCTATACGGCGGGTGACCCAGTAATTCCACGTGGCGTCGCCAAATAGTCGATCGTTCGCCCGGCAGTGTGCGACGAGACGTTTTCGTGGTGAAGAAGGATCCTATTGCGAGGTCGTTTCTCCCGAACTTTTTTAAAGACAAGTGGCAAACAATTGTTAGTGTACCACTCTGCAGTAACTGTTTTTTGATCCTCTAAAACAATTGTCGCCAAATGCCAATTTTATTATATTGTTTACAAGTGGCCAGTTTTAAAAACTTTAAGTTTGGCACTACTAATACTTATTACAGTTATTTAAACTCAAATTAAGCATATTTAGAGCACTTTGTTTATAATATTGATAAATTATCATGACTGTCATGATAATCAGTAACACATATACTGTTTGTTAATATCATCCTAATATTTTGCAAATACCTAAAATAAAAACGGAACTGTTCAATAGAAATAGTTATCTCATGGCGATAAGAATATACTAAGCTACCTAATGAATTCAAAGATTTGCCCATTATCTTGTTTAAAAATAAATTGTATAAATGGTTGACTATTAATAGTTTTTACTCCGTAAAAGAATTCACCACGAATAGTATTTGGAAAATTAACTAAATTTTTGTAATAATGTATAATATATAGTAATGTGATTTAAAATGTATATTAAGCATGTAAAGGTAAATTAGTTTTAGGCAGTGGGTGTATTATATACCTACTATTATTACATTGCATGTCAGAAATAACTTTATGTGAGATCAAATCTTATATTAACAACTTTTGTACACCACATTTATTGCAATAAAGATTTTCATTTCAATAAATATTAGGAACCACTGCAATCCCTCTTTTATTCTGAATTTCGAACAATATTGATATTAATTTTTCTCAGTGTAGCAACTCTTAATGGAATCAGCTTTTATTTCTTACTTGGACAGTTGAAAATGAAGCTTTGATGAAAATCTTTGTTACCAAAGCCTTTTTTTTAAATAAGTAATTATGCCTTTGAATCCAATCGCGCTACAATGATGTCGTAAGGTTCCAGAGGCTCTGCCATGGGTTTGCGTTAAGTCCTGTTACCAAAAATAAAGCGGCCCAATTGGTTGTTGCTCACGTATACGTATACAAATACGTTACGTTGCTACAATGCGCAAACCCATGGTAGAGCCTCAGAGGCTTTATCTTGAGTTAACGTAACGTTAATACGAGAGGCAAACCAATAGGATCGTTTTATTTTTGAAAACAGAATATGTAAAACTTTCCTATTGGTAGAACCTAAGAAGCCAGGAAAAGGATTCGCGATCTCGAACGTCTTAAAACGTGTAAATGTTGTTTTCAGTGATATCAAAGTTTTTTTTATAAAAAAAGAACGTAGAGTTGTAAATATTACTTACTAATTAGATAGTCATTCTTATAAAAAAAATATTAACTTTTAAAAAGACTCAAAAAATATTACTTTATCATTTCAAAACTTAATAGATTTTTATAAAGTTATTATGTAATTAGAATTGAGTAAATAAAATCTACACCTCCATGTTCTTTTTTTCCGAAAAAAAACTTTATTATCACTGAAAAAAAAATTTCAATATTTTTTAACGCTCGAGTTCGCGAATCCTGTGAACTTAACACTACGTTAATAAATGATAGCAAGAACTCATAGTAGGATCATTTTTGCGTACGCACGTGAAGCAACAAGCGAAAATATTGTTAAAATGTCGTAAAATTCAATCGGATTTATTACGTTATTCGTAATAGCAATGTAACACTAGATAATAATATTTATCATAGTTTATGTATATAAAATGTCCTACGTATTATAATCTATATATTAATTTTATCTATGTTGTTTTTTATTTACAGATTCGATTCGCGAAAGTAAGTATCTAAGTAATACTTTAAGTATAATAAATGATTATTTAAATCTTTTTTTTTAGTTCTCCTGTTTTATTTGCCTTTATACGCCCTCTTAAGTCTTTATACTTTCTGCAATATAAAGACCAAAGACTTAAGAGGGCGTATAAAAGCAAATAAAACAGGAGAACTAAAAGATGCCTGTTAAAATGCGCGCGAGAAACAAAAAATCTTACGCGGAATTCTTGGAAAATATACAATGTTTTTTGCTATAATATATATCATCACGGGTGCCTTACGAAGCCCGCTACTGCCTAGACGGCCTCAGGGTACCCAGCGAGGTGGGATTAAAAACCCCTCGGGTTGTAACTGATGGTATGAGTCTACATTAGGGCTTGAGCTCCGGAATACCGGTTTTAACAAATTTCCGGAATTCCGACATATTTCAGTATCGTTTGTAATACCGGATTTGGTGAATCAAAACCGGAATTTCGAACGAAAAAAAAATTATCCCTGTTTGAGGCGTAGCGCGTCAATTCAACAGCTTGAACGCATTGACGTTCTTATACTTTCACTACCAACCAAATTCCTAGTACTTGTTGGACCAGGGGTCCTACCCGGAAACCCATAGACACACCCATCGATCGATAGATATCAAAACTTTAATGTATGGAATTTGACATTTCTCTTCGATCGAGTACCTACTTATAGAATTTCCTATACATTTTTATCAATCGAACGCGTCGATCGGTATGTTGATTTGGTTTCCACCTGTATAATATTTTTAAAGGAAGTCTTGAACTCCGGAATTCCATAATTCTTTTTTAATATTAATTTTACTGAATAAATTTTATGAATACCTACTTATATTTATAAAACTCTATCTTTATTTATTTCAGAAGCCATAATTGTGCAATTAGGGTTAGTAACAAACTAAATTATATAATTTTTAGGTAGGAGGCCCCAATTATTTAGCTAGGCAGACCGATTTGAACGCACAGACTAAAACCGAAAATAACTAGGTCACTTGACGATTTTTGCATCTGTATTTATTTATATAATAAGTAAACGGTCGGCCTAACGAAGTAATAAGACCTACCTCCCACGTTAAAAATAATTATTTTAAAGACTATTCACGAATCTAATGTTTTTATTTTATTATTCTTACAGTATTTTGGACTATTTTGACAGAGTAAATAAAGTCTTTAACATAGCAGAGAGCCACGGTTGGAAAATAGCAATGAAATGGTTATAGAAAAAAACAAAATAATAATAAAAAATTACTTCAGTATATACTTTTATTTTCTTCGCTCATTACTATCACAAAAGTCAGTTTGACGTACATTGAGGAATGCCGCATCTGTTATGGCCTATTATGTACAGCGTTAAGCTAAACTTTAACCAAAATGACGTAGTCATGTCAATTTTTAATGTCACCAGGTGTGCATTACGTCATAATTGCATCATATCGATTAAAGTTTAGCTTAGCGATGTGCGCGGAATTACCCCGATGTAGGTATTCATTCGATTGGTGTTTTGATAAACGAAATATTTTCTCTTTTATAGTTATTTTGTATAATAATAATTTTGAATATTATTACCTAATTACTACTGGCTGTTGCTACATTAGTTAAAAATCTGATCTTTCTGACTGCATATGCTGCTGAGCTCAATCTATCAGATAACGCGTTTATATGAGCTCTCCATTGCAGTTTGGAGTCGACTGTGATTCCCAAAAATACAGTGAAGTCAACAAATTCTGGTTCAGCCTAACTTCAGTGAACAGTTAATTATCCGAACATTTGGCAAATAAATTTTAGGCACTTGGTGTTCTTAGTATTTAAAACCAAATTATTTACTGTGAAACATTCAGAGATCATAGACAGAGTATTGTTTGCTGCTGACAATATGTTGTCTTTTCTATCAATTTTAAAAAACAGGGACGTGTCAGCAAACAGCACTATCTGAGCTGTTTCTTGTACCATATGCGGAAGGTCATTGATATATACCAGAAACAGGAAAGGCCCTAAAATTGATCCCTGGGGGACTCCTATATTCACCAGATATCCTTTAGAAACACTACGATTAATGTTAACACATTGCGTTCTATTAGAGAGATAGGACTCCACAAGGTTTAACGCTAGTCCGCGAACTCCATAGAATTCCAGCTTACTAAATATAGTTTGATGATCTAAACAATCGAATGCTTCAGACAGATCGCAGAAGACACCAATGAGATCCTGAGACTTTTCCCAAGAACTAAATATTTCCAAATCAATCCAGTGCCAACATTTGTTGTATTTCTAATTTTCTACCTTTCGTAAACCCAAATTGACGATCTTGTAATAATTTGTTGTTATTAAAATATCTTAATAACTGACTTAGCATTATTTTTCGCAAATATTTTGCTAAGCGCGGGTAATACGGAAATGGGTCGATATTTAGAAGGGTCTGTTTTACATCCCGATTTAAATATAGGGGCTATTTACTGTGCTTCATAAAGTCTAGGAAGACACCCTTATCCACATAACTATTAAAAATGTCGGCTAAGATAAATGGTGTAAATAATAGGTTCTATAAAGTTCTATTGCTTTTACGGATAAACCCCATAAATCTTCCGTTTTCTTTTTATTTAACATTTTGAAGTGTTTTATAATATCCTCATTTGAGACATGTAATTAATATATATTACATTAATGAAATATTATTTAGTTATTGAAAATTAACAAAATAAACTCAAATAACAGAAATAAAAAACTTAAAATGTCGGCTAAGACTAATACCTATTACAAAATAAAACCCTAATAAATTATAAAATAAATATATTATAACAAAAACACTTCTTCCAGATCGCAGCCAGAAGGAACTGTGCCCAAAAGGCTGGCTGCGTTACCTCGCTGTATTGCGAAGCTAATACGTTGACCGAAGAACGAGCCAGCCCTTTGGTCATCAGATGTTTCGACCAAACGCTTCGAAATCTCCTTATAAATTTCATGTGCTCCCGGTCCCCACGGTCCCATGGTTTCATGAAATATATATGTACCTGGATGGTCGAATGTTATACTATGATGGTGCTGGGTGTGAGAATTTTAGGCGCCATTTTAGTAGACACTTTTTGAATGTTTAAATTGTTATTATCTGCCGTACGGATTCTTTTACAATCTATTAGTGCAATCGCAGAAATAGTTGTCCGATTCGACTCGGTCAAATTAATATAGAAAAAAAATTCTGATTCAGATTACCGTTTTTTTTTCGATTCGTTTTTGACGGGGAATAGGCCATGAATCATCTTAAAGCCATCATGAAAACGCTTACAACTAAAAACACGTTCAACGTTTATTGCTATTCACTTTAAAAAATTATAAGTTTCAGTACCGGATTTCCAAGTTTCATGTGAAATTTTAACAACAACTCATTGCTCTATAGTTAGATACTCTTTTTTTTTTCTGGCGAAACAAAAAGACGTCTATATTGAAAATGAAGGCTACGGCTATACCTACTAGTGGACTATATACCTATATTTATTTACAGAATAAAGAAAAAGGCACTTTACGAGGCACGAGGCACTTTATAGTGGTTTAATAACACCACTATAAAGTGCATCGGATTGTATAATACAAGTGAAACTGTTTATATCTATGCAAATATATTATATGCTATGTGACGAGCTAACCACTTGTTCGGTATAGATTTAGAATACCATCGGTTCCGAAACCTCTCCGCTGGGTCCTCCTGACCTAGCGGTTTCGGACGCCGCCCGTAAGGATCCCGTGATAATATGTATCTTAACAGTACTACGTATTATACAAGGTGAATTTTTCAAGTGTGCCTTCAAGGCCAAATCCTAAACTACAAGGAATATCGAAAAATGCTCAAAGGAGTCTTGGGTCCTGTTTTGATAAAAACGAAAACTGCATCATTAGATTTTTTTTTAATTCAGCCGTTCTTATTTTAAATAGTTTTGTTAAATTCTTGGAGCCTTAAAACCAGATAATTTAAATTTTATTTCTATGAGTATTTTCGATAGTGCAACAGTTGGCTAAACAGTGCCTTTAGGTATTAAAAAAAATGTTCTTTAAAAATAAAACATGGTTATTTTTTTATGTTTTTATTGAAAGCTTTAACATGTAATTTTTCTAAGAGCCAGTTTCATTCTGTAATAAATTATTTAAATTAATAAAGATTTAAGTAATACTTAAATAAAAATAATACACAGTAGGTAATTAAATAGTTACTTGTATAATTCCTGTTTTAATCTGAAATAATATTAATATTCAAAATTAACAAGATATGCATTCAGAGATACAGATAAAAATGTGCATTCAGTCTAGTTCAAAAAATTATGTTAATAAAAGTAAGAGAAATTTGTTTGTATAACAATACTTAAATACTATGTAATACGTATGTATTGCATGTATTATATCGTATTTAAGTATTGTTATACATCATTGTTGATATTATATCTATTTCTTTTTAAACAGTTATGCACCCTAAGCATATTTCATTCTCTCTAAGGTTAGCTGGTAGAAAATGCAAAAAAGAATTTTAAATAAATTAAATTAACATGATGAACTTAGGTTGCTTTGGGCTAATATGAGACTCTGCTGATGAAATCAAAAAACTTTTCCCATGGAACCATTTTCCAATAGTTTGGGCATGTAAAAATTATTTTTAAAAGTAGATTTTTAGTGTAAAAAAAAAAGTTATAGTAGGATAAACTACTTGAACACAGTCTGTCGGTCTTAATAGTAGGGTAAGTGTGCAAAGATTTGAGAAAACTTTAATTAAAAATGCGCGTGAGTTTACAATATTTTTTTCGGGTATTACGAGTATAATATAAAATTTATTTACAAACTTTATATTGTGTTAAATATTTAAACAAAAAACACTCAAATTAATTATCTTAATTTATAAAATTAATATGTATTATATCGTCGTTTCTGGTACACATAGTGCCACAGCATAGTACAAGCCTAGAGCTTAGTTTATGACCAAAGCAATAAGTGTAAATTGTCCTACATAAAAAAAGTAAAAATAGTTTTGTAGTTATGTACTCACACTTTAAAATCTATAACACAATAAAGGATGTTGTTAAAAAATATGAAGTTGTCGCAATGTTCGAGTTTCTTAACCGCGTTATTTAGCTGGCATAGTTAGAGTATGGTAACCAACCCTGTGTGCCCTTTTTAGACTACAACATGTGATCTAAAATTAAACCATTTAAGGAAAAAATACGGGTAAACGCGTTTCTTATTAACGGATTTAAAACTCAACTTTATGCAGTGGAAGTTGGTGCAAGAGGAATTCCAGCAAAGTCTTTGCACCGTCTATTGAAGGATCTTGGCCTTCCGAGAACAGCCGTCGGAACTTTTATGGAGCGTGTTTCCAGGGTGGCGCTAAAAGGATCATATAATATTTGGTTGAGTAGAGAGGGTAGTGTACACAGTGCAGGTGAGAGTTCAAAAGGCATTTAAACCTACTTCGCGGTCTCAAGTCCGGGAACGCTGCAGTTCATTCCCCTGCCTTTCAACCACGCGATGGACCCGGCACCCGCACGGTGTATTCATGGTTTGCTAAGAACATTGTCTCTCTTGTTATTTAACAAGAAACGCTTTCGCTTTATTTAATCCTGAGGCTCTATGAATACGTTACGTTTCTACAATGCGCAAACCCATGGTAGAGTCTCTGTTTATATTTATTTAATTTCTCTACATTTTTTCCGTTTTGGGACCATACATAGTCCTGTATTTTGCTTATGAAAATAGGGGCCATCCCCAAAAGGATAGTTGAAACGGGACTTGCTGTAAAATACAGTACAGTGGCCAGCCTAAGTAAGACCAATTCCTTTGTGATAGGCCAATAATAAAAGTAGGTACGTATTATTGAAATTACTTACTCCCAATAATTATATCTGAAAAAAAGGACATACCCTTTTTACTACGTAGCATATACATGGATACTTAACATATACATGTTACATAACGTATGCATGTATACTTAACATATACATACATGTATACTTAACATATACATACATGTATACTTAACATATAACTTCTAGTTGAAAGAAATTGGATCGAAAATTAAATCAGTACAGTCCATTACACTCACTGATAAGATATAAGATAATGCAGCTATCAATAGGTGTATTTTTTTAAAAATCGGTTAAGTATTTTATGTGTTTATCCATTACAAACCTACAAAAATACTTTTTTTCTTTAAATTAGTACTCCTTACTTTTATGCTATTTATGTAGTGTCGGAGACTACTTAAGCTGTTGGTTCCAGTTTCACTATAAAAACTTGTGAAAACGTTTTAAGCCTATAGTGCACTGAGAACAGAAGTTGTACTGATCGCTATTTTTAAGAGACTCTTAGGGCAAGATTGATAGTCGTTCCTTACTCCAAGTCATTGCTTCTAACGGTCAAAATTAAGTTTTATTAATAAATGCGTTTGCTAATCAACGACTATTAGGGCCGGATTAATAATCGTTGCTAAGCAAGTGCTAAGCCAAAGCTTTGGACTGTCAAACTGCATATACAAAACTAAAGGCTGAGATTAATATAGTCAGGGGCGCCGGCTTTTAGAAAACCTCATGGGTGCTCATACACATTTGATGACTCGAAAAAGTGGCGAAGTGTGAGAAGGTATAAATGCATACTAATCGACCGACAAATAAATAAATGTCCTACCTTCATACTGCGCACACAATAATTACAATATCACACACATTATCCGGGCCCCAAACTAAAGTTTTTCTTGTACTATGGAAACTAGGAACAACAAAGGAACCCAGACCGAACAAAAATATATGTTTCATCATTCATAATATATGAATCGACTTACACAAAAAACTAGTATTTTATTTATATGTAACAATGACGCAGGTATCAACATAGTGATGTACTGGCTACTTATGACTTTTGTATTATTTTTTCATACTATTTTAGCACACATTATTTATATTATTAAAAGCAACATTCTGTCATGGCTAAAACCTTAATAAATTGCTTAGACATCTTTTGAGATGAGGTATAAGCTTATTTATCATAATTTATGCTATTTGGGTAGTAGGTACCTATCAAATTTCGTTTTTTTGTAAAATATATTTTTTATATCGCACATTCCACACTGCAACCAAAACGACAATACATTTTTAAATAATGGAAATAGTATTTTTACCGCTCATTTCGTAACCGCATCATTTAGACGGGATAGTGGGACCGATCAATGGTAGTTCATGTTGTATCGTGCTGTTTCTTATAAAGGAAACGTTAGCTTGTCAAAGTAACGAAATCCTTTATAAATGACATTGAACAATCAGCAACAACAATAACTAAAAAAGATATGTACGTTAATCTCTTGTATTACAGGTGCTTTTGCTTTGGCTATTTCTGTGTGGTGACAATTGTACTTATAGACTACAGGACAAAAATTTATGGGTCATTTGAACCACCAGGTGACCTATCTAGAATCTAGAACGATATAAGGGCATAAAATAATAAGATTCAGCACTATGCCGTCACTTGTAAGCTGTCCAACTGAGTGCAGGTGGGCGATTCTCGCGCTTTCGACATTCATCTCGATTCGAGATTTTTAAACGAAATATGTGATTTTTCGTTCAATATTTATATATTTATTAACTAATATTAATTATTTATTTCGTTCAATGTTCGATATTTTTGAACGAAAAATCACATATTATGTCATTTTTCGTTCATAAATATCGAATCGAGATGAATGTCGAAAGCGCGAGCCTCCCTCCTAGGGACTTAACTAACAACACCTTACTGCTCACAGATAGTATTGGTACGGGAATGGGTAAAATTTTTAATTTCCATTTAGATCATTCTGTAACTAACTACTGTATGCCAGGCAATAGTTTTATGAATATTGTAAAATCCATTTCCTCTAAATTTTACAATTCATCTATACTAATATTATAAAGCTGAAGAGTTTGTTTGTTTGTTTGTTTGTTTGTTTGAACGCGCTAATCTCCGAAACTACTGGTTCGAATTGAATAATTCTTTTTGTGTTGGATAGTCCAGTTATCGAGGAAGGCTATAGGCTATATAACATCACGCTACGACCAATAGGAGCAAAGATATAGTGGTAAATGTGTAAAAAACGGGAGAAATTATTTCATCTTTGAAGCCTTCCGTTGCGTGCGCCGTGAAAACGGTTCAAGATACACATAAAATATGTATTAAAGAATAATCTAAATATATATAACTCAAAGGTGACTGACTGACATAGTGATCTATCAACGCACAGCCCAAACCACTAGACGGATCGGGCTGAAATTTGGCATGCAGGTAGATGTTATGACGTAGGCATCCGCTAAGAAAGGATTTTGATAAATTCTACCCCCAAGGGGATAAAATAGGGGATGAAAGTTTATATGATAGAAAAATAACTATTCCACGCGGACGAAGTCGCGAGCACAGCTAGTTTAGTAATATAGTTATTATGGTAGGAAATGGATTAAACACAAGCAAAGGAGATTTGTTGGACAGTGTGGATCTTTTGTCTCAACTTGGAGTAAGAAATGTTACATTATGTACATTCCTTTATTCAAAGGGATATACTGTCCGACAAAATAAACATTTACATTATCTAAATAATTGTATTTATAATATGACTCGCTACAATAATCTGTTTACTCCTTTTGATATAAACATATTTGTTAAAAATGTTAATGGGACACAGGATAGCATGAAACTACCCATGAAGGTACAAAGAAATATTGCTACATTGGTAGCTAATAATATTTTATTAAGCATTGACTCCACATCATCATTTAGTAGTGGTACTAATAATGTTGTGGTACAACCAATTTTAAACTCTTAGATTTGACAATAGAGAAGGGCATTTGCAAAATTAATTTAATTCACCAAAATATTCAAAGCTTCTCTAGCAAGGTTCTTGACATAGAATTATTTATTGAAAAATATTACTTGGATATAATGTGTTTTACAGAATCCTGGCTTAAGTCCGATAAAATGTGTTTCAATGTAAATAACTTTTTAGTTGCTAGTTTTTTTAATAGAAACTCCTGTGAAGGAGGTGGGTCTATAATTTTAATTAAAAATACTTTAAAGTATAAAGAGCGCAAGGATATTGTAAAACTATCTGTTGAACGTGTTTGTGAGATTTCATGTGCAGAGATGGACTCATATATTATTCTATGCATCTATAGACCCCCAGCATCGTCTTTAAATTCTTTTATAGATATTATGGAGGATGTACTCTCAAAAATATATGATTTAAATAAACAAATTTTTCTATGTGGGGATTTTAATATTGACATTTTGTTAGATACATGTGACAAACAAAAGCTCGTTTCTCTTTTTACTTCCTTTAATTTAAATAACATATTTACTGAACCGACTAGGATTACTTTATATAGTCAGACTTGCATTGATAATATATTCACAAATTGTCCCGTTCCAGACCACTCTGTTATTACTGGTGTACGCTCGGATCATAAATGACTAATGATCAGCTTTCAAGCACAAGTAAAACCAAAAAATAAAATAATTAAATATAGACTTCTTACTGATAATAGACTAAATTTTTTTAATAATAACATTATACAAAAAACTAATAATTTCAAATATAATATTAATAAACCTGATACAACCTACTCAAATCTACATAATTTAATAACCCTAGAATTTGATAAAGTATGCAAGACAAAGTCTAAGAAAATTAATAATAAATTGAATTTTGCTATCTGGGCAACCAGAGGCATTAGAAAAAGCAGAGATACTTTATATGATTTATATGACAGGAGATCCTTTACTTTAGATCAAAATTTTCATAACTATGTTAGAACTTACTCTAAAATATTCAAAAAAGTTTGCCTCATGGCAAAATCTAATTTTATTAGCTCTAAACTAAAACAGTCAGAAAATAAATCTAATTGTGTATGGACGATAATTAATAATGAAACTGGTAAAAACGCACATATCCAAAATGATATTTTAATCAGACAAAACGGAGTAATGATATCTGAAACAAATGAAGTTGCCAGCTTATTTGAAGAGTTTTTTGTTAATATCCCTTTGGAAGTCACGAATAGCATTAATTCGTCATCCAGTATTGCTAAGGAACTATTAAATCGTTATGTTAAACTACCTGATTTGCTAGAATTTAGTTTTATACATGTCTCAAGTGATGATATTATTAAACACTTTAAAATGTTAAATAAGAAGAAAACAGAGGATTTATGGGGATTATCTGTAAAAACAATCGAACCTATTGTTCACACTATAGGGCCTATCTTGGCTGATATTTATAATGGTTGTGTGGATAAGGGTGTTTTTCCAGACCTTATGAAGCATAGTAAAATAGCCCCTATATTTAAATCGGGCTGTAGAACAGACCCTACTAATTATCGACCCGTGTCCATATTACCGGCTCTAAGTAAAATATTTGAAAAAATTATGTTAAGTCAATTATTAATACATTTTAATAGAAATAAATTATTACATAATCATCAATACGGGTTTACAAAAGGTAGAAATACAACAAATGCTGGTACTAGATTGATTGAGGAAATATTTAGTTCAAAGTCTCAGGATCTTATTGGTGTTTTCTGCGAATTTTCGAAAGCATTTGATTGTGTAGATTATGAAACTCTGTTAGGTAAGCTGGAATTTTATGGTGTTGGCGGAGTAGCATTAAATCTGATACGGTCATACCTAACAAACAGAACACAATGTGTTAACATTGATGGTAGTGTTTCTAAAGGATCTCTTGTGAAAATGGGAGTTCCCCAGGGATAAATTTTAGGGCCTTTTCTCTTTCTTGTATATATAAATGACCTTCCACACATGGTACAGGAAATAGATAGTGCTGTTTGCTGATGACACGTCACTATTATTTAAAGTTGATAGGAAAGACAATATATTGTCAGTAGCAAACAATACTCTGACTATGGTTTCTGAATGGTTTACGGCAAACAATTTGTTTCTAAACCCTAAAAAGACCAAGAGCCTGAAATTCTCTTTGCCAAACGTTCCAGTAGTGAACTGTTCACTTAAATTAGGCGGCACTGAGCTGGAATTTGTTGACTCCACTATGTTTTTAGGAATCACGATCGATTCCAAACTGCAGTGGAGAGCTCACATAAACACTTTATCTAAAAGATTGAGCTCAGCTGCATTTGCAGTCAGAAAGATCAAACTTTTAACTGATGTAGCAACAGCCAGGCTTGTGTACTTTGCTTATTTCCACAGTATTATGACTTATGGTCTTATTATCTGGGGCTCAGCTGCAGACATAGAAACAATATTTATCCTTCAAAAAAGAGCTATTAGAGCTATGTATGGCATGAGGACCCGCGAATCCCTTCGGGAATTTTTCCCTAAAATTGAAGTAATGACACTGCCCTCCCAATACATATTTGAAAATTTATTATACGTTAAGAAAAACTATACTACGTTTAATAAAAACGCAGATAGGCATACTCGTAACTTAAGAAATATAAACAAAATTGATATACCAAAATTTAGATTACAAAAAAACTAATAAATGTTTCCTAATAAACAGTATCAGGTTATTTAATAAATTGCCAAATTCAATTATAGAACTTAATGATATAAAATTTAAAAATTGTATAAAGCAAACTTTAATAGCAAAAGCATATTACAAAGTTAATGATTATATTAATGACAGAGACGTCTGGAAACATACCTCCCTGCGACTGAAATCTCTCAACTAATAAATGTGATACAGTAATAATTCATTACTAAGTACTTATTATATTATTTTTATTCTACATTAGGTAATTTGTTATATTTGGAGAAGGTAATAACTTGTTATTATTATTTTTTTTTTTTTTTTTTTAATATTAAGTATTTTGGCTAGGAATATACCTACTATTGTTTTTCATATATTTAAATTATTATTTTGTTAACAGAGCTACATAATACGAATCCGTTTTCGATGTTTGCGCGTGTCTCAGATTCTATAATGCATATGGCCTAGTAATGTGTCCTAGTAATATGATGTGTCCAGCGAAATTCCTCTCCTTTGAAGGTCATTACAGTGGTGGCGCGTGTGCCTGGTTCTAGTCTGCACCCTAAGGGCCTGGTTGAGCAGGAGGATGGCTGACACATACGTTACGTCCGTGATCGGGTGCTGCTGTGGGGGCCTTGGATCTCCGCTGGACATGCATAGTTTAATTATTATGTTAAAAGCGGAGGTCTCCAAAATTGTCGGATAGACTAGCGCGGGCTTTGGTGTTTTGTGATTCCGTACTACCTCTATATTGTAAAATGGTTTATCTGCTATGGGGTGTTCTACTCGTGCTCTTCAGCAGGATGAGGGTAAATTATCATGTATAAAATATCACATATTATAAGCTAGTAAATAAGCATATCTCCTGATGTCAGGTACATATGTGGAACGCCAGAGTTTTTTACTTGCTGGTGCCTTTTTCTCCGGGGTGTCTCTGGGGGACCAACATGCGGTTAGTGTTTGCGCTCTGATTGATACATTTTTGTACTTTTATATTAATTATTACTTATAGTGGATATTTGGGGCGTAGATATAATCTGTTAGGTTAGTCGGCTCGGTGGCACCTTTGCATGGCAGATAACGATGGACAGGTCAATGGAACCAGCTAACCACCTAGTCTTACACTGGTTGGTTATGTGGTGTGTGTTCGGTTTGGTTTCTAATTATTTTATGTATGCAAAAGCCTAACCAAGCGCACACTTAGACCTTATACTAAATATAGTTTTTTTTGACTATGCATAAATACCTGTAAAGGTTTACATGAAATAAATATTTTTGACTTTGACTTTGATATGACGAATAATGTGAATCTTATTATTTTAGTTCAAATGACCCATCAATTAGCTACCTTAGCTATAGCATATCAATATACATGCCGATTAAGATATTTTTAAAATGGAAACTTACCTTATTTGTTTAATAATTCAAAGATGTACACATAAAATATATGTATTATATCGTTGTTTCTGGTACACATAGTATAAGCCTAGAGCTTAGTTTGTGACCAGAGCAATATGAGTAAATTGTCCTACATATTATTATTATTAATATTTGTAAATATTTTCGATGCGAAAAAAACAAATAAATAAAGTATTTAAATTAACTTACTTCTTTGTCTAGTCAAATGGGCTGTTGAATAAATATTCGATTAATGACATAAAATTTATTTATTCACAATTGCTTTTCTTGAGAAGATCAATTGTGAATAAATACACAAAAACTTAAACATCTTTATTTGAATGAACCACTGCATAACTAGTTCGAGTACCTAATTAATTACAAAATGTACCTATATATAATATTATGGAGTATGGAAATACCAATTGTATGAAATGACGTCATTTTTTATCTAAACTCGAACGAGAACTCACGGTTTCGGAGTCGGTGGTTACTGGTTACCCCCCTGATTTCTTGTTGAGATAATAACACTTTCAAGGTGCGCTTGCGAACGTATTTCTTTTAATAAATTATTGTGTAAATACAATAATTGAATTATTAATTTTATTAATACCTAACCTTAAATTTAATCATATCAAACCTGCAGGGTAACCACCGACTCCGATACCATGAGATATTTTTTTAGTACTACGAAAAGTGTAACATCGTTATTTGAATTAACCAATGCATAACTAGTTCGAGTACCTAATTAATTACAAAAACATATTTATAATATTATGAAGTTTGTAAATATGATTTGTATGCAATGACGTCATTTTTGATCTCAACTCGAACGAGAACTCACGGGATCGGAGTAGGTGGTTACCCCCCTGAATTTACTTACAAATCATATAATTTTTAGGTTTTATTATATAAATTGTCGTTGTAAATTAAAAATTTTTTGTTTATGAAATTACAAAGCCCATGCAACATTACCTATTTATTGGTCGTTCAAATTATGTGGTACGAAATGGGCGGCAACAAAAGGCCGCTGGGCTTTAAATTATGTCATCGACTATTAACAGCCCAACAAATTGGATTTTAATAAATTATTTGTACCTATTCAAACAATAATTTATTTAAAAAAATACTTTTATTTTATATTTATATACGTAGTAAAGGCTTAATTTCAATTCTTTTAATAAACGAAATTATTTTAATAATTATATCATACCTGTGGCAAACACATCCTTTACTTGTATTTTTATAATGTTAAAATCATATAGAATAATTTCAAATACGTTGCTAGGTTTCAAGTTTTTTTAGGTTTTCATTGTGCTACAGAGAGCTTCAGAAATGTAATGAATTAATAATAAATAATATTTGGTTTGTATAAAGATCTTTCGTTTCCACCAACTCCTTGGCCACAATAATTCAGCCCCTATCTATATATACAGTCCTTTACAATACCAATGGTACACTTTCTGGTTTCGAAAAAATATAACGATTCTATTGGTGGTTTCTCACGTTTTAAGTTTTTAACGTTGCTTTAATACGAAGTAAAAACCTATGGTAGAGCCCCAGGTCTAGTTAATTATTACAAAGGGCAATAATTGTAAAATATTCTACATATTATTATTAATAACATTATTTACTTACGCATTATTTCTGAAATGGACATGTTAAATTTTTCCCCATATGTTCTTAATGGTTCTAAAAACATTTTCATATGCATTAATTTAGTAATTTTAAATTTCGTAACATAAGTTAATAATTCAGTTAAGTTAAGAAATAGTTCAACGCCCCAAGCGGAAATTTTGAGAACTAAAAATGCTAGCCTAGTATTGGTGAAAATGTAAACGCTGTAGTATAGTTAACTCGAATGTTAACGTTAAAAAACTCACACTAGACCTACAGAGGCTCTACCATGGGTTTGCGCATTGTAGAAACGTAACGTATTCATTTACGTATACGTGAAAACAAACAATAGGGACGCTTTATTTTTGGTAACAGGATTGAATAAGGCAATCCTATTTGTTGTTGCTCACGTATACGTAAATGAATACGTTACGTTTCTGAAATGCATGCTCGCAAACACATGGTAGAGCCTCAGTTCATGCCTATAAGCGCATGGCTTTTTCTCACATTACGACCTCCGGGATACGGAATGCGCATGTGACGGTCTTGGAAAATAAATTAAAAGCCCATAACTGGGATGCCACTTGTATAGACATTATCAGAATTAAATATTTCGACCTCCTCGTCTGCCCCTGGTGACAACGATTAAATACATGCATTTAGTCCATTTTCTCATTTGCGACACATGTTTCCATAGGAAAGTGGTTCGATTTGATTAGTAGAACCTCATTTTAGCCCAAAGTACAACTTTTCAAAGTCACCATATCCATGTATATGTATGGATAATATTTTATTACGGTCTCTGAATAGTAAATAAAACTGTACAGAAAATACGTTATATTATTGTATATAGTATTTACTTATTTTTCCTATTTTTTAAATTCAACCCATTTAAATATTAAACATATACTTACTTCCATGATGTATATTTTGCATCAACTTCTCTCTTCCCTGCGAAAGGTTAATCCGAGAAGAGAATTCCTTGCGAAAGTCTAAAAATACAAAATATTTATATATACAGGTTGAATTTTAAAGGACGTACTTTGGGCTAATATGAAGTTCTGCTGATCAAATCGAACAACTTTTTCCGTGGAACCATGTGTCGCAAATAAAAAAAAAATTGGCTTTCCCAACAAATTGATCATTTTAACATTACTAGTTTGTATGGCATTTTTTTTTTCAATTGCGACACATGGTTCCATAGGAAAAGTTATTCGATTTGATCACCAAAACCTCATATTAGCCCAAAGTACATCCTTTCAAAGTCTCAAACCTTGTCCCGGTCCGAAAGTATCCATAACACTGGCAGCATTACCTTATTGAACTGCTATTGATATACGTTGTTTAACAAAGTAACCGGACCGAGAACCACCAGAGGCCTCGTTTACAAGAGCACTTAACGTCTTCACAAATACTACGGGTTCTGGTCCTCAAACCCCAGTTGTCTCTACAGCAAACTGGACAAATAAATATTTAGATTTCACATATTGATACTTTGCATGTTTTTATTTAGAGGGCGCTTCAGCAGCTGCCCCTGACGAGTCCACAAAGGTTTTTAAATGTGATGCGGAAATTGTTCCTTTTTTATTTTAATTTTCTTGTTTATTGATACGGCATGTGACCTAATGATAAGCAGGCCAGTCCTACAAAGTCCATAAATAGGGTCGATTTATTGTTGATGAACAGCATTGATTGCTCCAACTAAATAATGCGGTTATGAAACATACATACACACATATCTTCACGGGTGCCTTACGGCGCCCGAGACCGCCTAGACGGCCCCAGGGTACCAGCGGAGGGGTTTTTTTAATCTCACCTCGTCGTAGCCGATGGTATGAGTCTACATAGAACAAGTGGCTAGCTCGTCGCGATGTTTTGAATAGACTCAATAACCCATCTATAAACAGTTTCACAAGTTGGTTTAGTGAAACCGGTACCCGACAGCTTAACGTGCTCTCCGAGGCACTATAGTGGTGTTGTCAAACAAATGTACATATTTTTTTTAAATTAAAAACTCATTGGTAGGTACACACTGGGATTCGAACCAGGGGGGGCTTAGTGTTTTTAAGTCCAAGGCCTAACCAACTCGGACACCACGTATTACTACATCTATTCTGAAAACTGATCCACCCACAGACTTTGAATGAATGTATGAAAAATTCTTAATTCCACAAAAGCTTAATACTATTCTACATAGACGAGCTTAATGCCTTTAATTTTATTATGCTCTTTTTTTCCGTTTCGTAACCGCACCTTGAAAGGAGATTACTACATCTTGCTCCTGTAAACCGGTGAACCCAAAGACTAAAACCGAAACATTACTTGATGGTTTACTACTAAAGCTTAGAAAAACTAAAAAAACTTTACCGCTATATTTTAACTCACTTTTTTCGAATAAAGGTAGATTTAGTACATCTGAAAATTATTAAGTATTATTTAAAACAATTTATTTACTTCACAAATTTACGTTTAATTGTAATAAAATAATTTAAATAAAAAAAATATTTAAATCCTCCTTTGCTGAGCAAGTGTACTAAAACACTTAAGGGCCCAGCAGTCGTCTTGACGCCCATACATATAAACGTACTTCCAATATTACAAAGTTGCTGTTAGTCGAAAATAAATAATTATTTTTATGCTTCTAATAGGCTTTTGAGAAAAATGAATAACAGAATCTTTAATTCTTTCTGTTTGTAAGAAATAAATAAATATATTTTTGTAATAAATATTTTTAATAAAAATGTAATTACCTAAAAACATCTAATTCTGGTCCTCCGGTGCTAAACTTGAGTTATATCGTTTTTCAGTTTTCTAATGCATGTGGCTTAAAAAAATACGCATTTTTTGATCTAACTCACGTGTAGCTATTTCTTTTAGTTTCGAAGATAGCTTCGTGTCTAATAATACAATTAACAGTTTTTTTGTGAAATTTTAGTGCTAACTGATATTAATAAAGTTATTTCACTCAAAATTAATTATGGTAAAGATTTTTTTTTTGTCTTAAATAATATTACTTTAGACATATTATACTTAACGATATATTTACTATAAATTTATGGGTGAAATGATTTAAGTGAAGATGTATTAGTTTGCACTAGCACTTACTTCAACCATATCTCGGGTATAACACGACTTGAATCTACAGGTTGAAAATGTTATTCATCAATATTTCGTACTAAATGTTTTGACTCATATTAAATTATTAAACACAAGTGATAGCGTTTTGTGCTTGTTGATTCTACTTAAGTTATTTTAATCAACCGCACAAACTCATTGAATTTTTAGTCTTACTTCGTTGTGCAATATGGAAATAACAAGGAGTGGCAAAGACGGGGTGAAGTTGGTGATGTGGGAGAGGAAAGTACTGCAATGAACGCTTATCGTGCCTTTTTGATTTTATATTAAATCACAATAAGCCTACAGGTAGACCGCGCACCCCAGTACCCAAACCGGCTGGTGCCACGGGTGCTCGGAGGATCGAGGCCGCGGGATGATCCAGGCGCCAACAGTGGACAATCCCTGTGGAGGCCATAATGCTTCGCACAACTGCACTTTACCCCCGGGACTAGGACTCTGGATGCTCTATTAGAACCCCGGAGTCATTAAAGCAAACCTAACCTCTATCAGCTTTTTGCCCCAAAGAACGAACTCCATGCGCCGAACTACTTCGCGTACATGCGAGACGAGACGGACCGGTTCAGCAGCTATCGCGGTACCGCCGTCCTGGTCCGTAGGGATATTGTCCACGAATAACTTCTACACGCGGAGTTCATAACAACCAGAACAATAAGAGTTAGTATCCAGTCATCCGGCTTAAAGTTGAAAGCCTACGCTGCCTATAACCCCACGTCTATCGTTTTCATCGATCCAACTTTCGAGGGGTCCTGGATGGAAGAACCCTGAGAGTCGGAGACTTCAACGCCAAACATCCAGCATGGGGCTCCCAGCTAATCAACCCAGCGGGTAGGATCCTGTCTAAGGACACGGATGGCAAGGACTATAAATTCCTAGGACACACATTCCTACGTCGACATTGTAGTCGGCTTGGCCATCAGAGTTCCAGTCCACGTCGAGATATTGTACGACGTGGACTCACAATACCTCCAAATACTCGTGGTGCTGGGCACACAAGTTGAGGTCACCGCCGCGAAGGAGCGATTTAAAACGGACTGAGACTATACAAATATATTCAAGCTCTTATCTTGCTGGTCCCATAAACTCGCCGGACGACATAGAAGCGACAACGACTCGCTCCTTACACCGGCTTAAAGCCTCACACATCCCCTCCGACTTAAGCTTCAAGCTTAAAAGGTGACTCAAGAGGCGCTGGGCCAACTTGACCCCAGCATCAAACGCGAACTCAACCGGGTCATCGGAGATCACCGCCTTTCGGGGAAGGTCGTGTAAAGAATACATGGACTCCATTGGTAATGACGTTACCTTATGGTCCCTGTACCGTCTCACCAGCTGAGTAACCCGAACGCCCAAAGCCATTCATCGGCTGCTCGACGACGCAGGACTATGCCTCCCAAGACAGAGCTGATATTCTTGGCAGGCCTTGGAAGGGCAATTTAAACCTTTCTCCGTCGTCAGGCTTTCAACGGCCATACAGAGAATAAATTGCGGAAATTCTTGTTTGAACAAAAGACCCATTACCGAGGTACTGTTTCATTTCGCCAGCTAAGGTGGAGTGAGTCGCGCTCCGCCTTAAGCATAACGGTCCTGTGGATTAGTGACCCGGTCCAGACGGGGTCACTAATCCACATCTATCACAGCTCCCGCGCAGAGCCATAGTCGAATTTGCTCGGCTCTGCAATGGAATACTACGTACAGGTCATTTTCCTCAAGAAGCAGGGGAAAGTCATCATGATCCACAAGCCCGTCGAGGACGTCTGCCGGGCAGCTACCGCCCCAGTGTCCTGCACCCAGAAAATTTATGAGAGACTTTTCCTCCGGAGACTGAAAACCATGAAGGTAAAAACCGTGCCCGTTTTTTTAGCTTCATGCTGAAAACCTATATTGAACTTGACGCAGCACCACACTCCAGCTTACCCGGGTGCTGCACCAAATGACGAGTGAAATGAACCGGGTCCAAGTCACTGT
The DNA here is from genome assembly GCA_947458855.1 of Monopis laevigella. Taxonomy (NCBI): domain Eukaryota; kingdom Metazoa; phylum Arthropoda; class Insecta; order Lepidoptera; family Tineidae; genus Monopis; species Monopis laevigella. The sequence continues at coordinate 4,274,760 of OX381594.1, read as the reverse complement.
CGGGATCGTTTTTGCTATTGAGAAGGCCTTCGGGCGTGTTTGGTACCCCGGGCTCCGCTCCAAGCTCGTAAAATCGCCGGTGCCGCCTGTGCTCGCATCCTTCCTCAGCGACCGTCATTTCCACATGACCGTGGAGGGAAAAACCTCTAAGCTAAGGAGTATTCCATTGAAGTATGTGTCCCTCAGAAGAGCTCTAGCCCGCACTTTATGCTCTGTATACCAATGATATCCTTAATCTCTCATGTTATTTTTATTTTGTGTTAAATAATAAATAAAATACACTAATTTCCTCTGCACTGTATAGCGGTCCGGTCGGTTTTTTTTGTTTATTGGTTGTTGGTATTAGTAATTTTATACACGCTTATTTAAATGCTCAATATGTTACAAAACATTTTAATTTGTGAGTAAAATTAAGGGTATTATCTACATATTACGTAGATATTTGTAGAAAAGATGAGAAAGATGTATTAGGTTAATACCTAATACATCAAAAGATGTATTAGGTATGAATTATATATATTTATATAATATTTTATTTTCTCCCTTTTTTCATTTGATTGTAAGTACACTGTGAAAATTATAAACTGAACATGTATTATTTAACACACATTATTTTTTAAAGTCACGTTGGTCTAACCCAAGTTGCTTTACTTTTCACAAAATGAAATGGTCGTTTTTTTGGATTATTAATACAAGTAACTTCAAAAGTAATCATTTTAGATTGTTACTTACAGATATTTGATATTCAATAAACTTGCATCACTTCATATTATTACAGTATGTTTGTATTGCTTATAACAACAGCGCAATGATATAAAGTATTCAAAGTTATATTAATATGCACCAACGTCTAATGTTTAGTGCTATTTGATACAACTCTGAATCATTTTGAACTTTAACTAAAATTTTAATGGGAAATGGTTCAGCGCTCTAAGCGGAAATTTTGAGAACAAGAAATACGGTCGTGTGATTGGTTAAAATGTTAACGCGGTAGTATAGTTAACGCGAAAGTAAACGTTAAAAAAACTTGAACAAAATTACGAACATAAAAATTATAATTAAACTTCGGCTAACAGCCAAGTTGTAATATTGGAACTGCGTTTATATGGGCGTCAAGTCGACTACGGAGCCCTTAAGTAAGGTTGTGTGTCGCTTACAAATTCACCATTTTTAATATTACTAAGAAATTAGCCCTAGTTACTTGTACCTATTACTTCTCTATACTATTATTTCTCCAATCACACACTCGCATTTTTAGTTCTTAATATTTCCGCTTGAGGCGCTGTGCTATTTTCAATCTCAAAATTCACACTAAATAGGGCTATAAATAAATATATAATTTATGCGAGCGATATTTGAATGTCACCAATGAGTTTGATATCACCAGTGAGAAAAATATCACCAATGATTAGAAAATCATGATTTATCAATTAATGTCCTATTTTTAAAAGTCATTGGTGCGGTACCAACTTACAAATAACTTTCATTCACAAGAGCTCACAATTGAGCTACTTGCGTTTCGTTACACAAGAAAATATTGTTTGCCATTCTTGTTTCTAATAATAATTGACATGTCTATGCCAAAACATAAAATTTCAATGGTGGAATAGAACTTAACATATATCTGTGATGATCATTATCTATCATCAGTGACTTTATTTACGTGTGGTAGGAGGCACTCGTATTGATATCATATGTATGATTAGTCACCCGATGAGATTCAAAAATACGAATTTTAGAAATCGATGACTATTTTGACATTTCAGTGATATTTAGTCATCCGCTGACATTCAAAAATGGCGATCCAGGTATAAATACTCACCTTCAAGATAAGTCGCCATATTACTTATATTGTCATCTAAAAAAAATTGTTTATAAATATAAAATAAGGCATGTGACTTTATATCTACTTGATGTAGCAGGCGCCGTAAGGCACCCGTGATGATGTATGTATGATGTAGTAGGGCTACAAAGTCCATGAATGGGTTTAGGCGTTTCTATAGACAATTAAAAAAAAAACAGAAAAGCTGAAGAGATAGGGAAATATTTGTTGAAATAATTAATGATGTATACACGTCGATCATGCTATGTACACATGTTTTGGATGACAATTTAGGCTAAGGTATCTTTACTATGTAAACAAACTGTATTTGATTGTTATTTGTTTTGTGTGCTTTATAAATAAAATAAATAAATTATTTTGTTATATTATCAGTTCATAAAGAGTCTAGAACGCAAACCTGGATAATGGATAAGTATCCATCTGTAAGTCTATACGCTATGGTTACCCATTAAACGTACCTAAATAATGACTTGCTGAAACCTGAAAATTAAATTAAATAAGTAATTAAAATTAATACCTAGGTAGATGACGCCATAAGCCGATATTTCCGGAGGGCTGGGGTTCGATTCCCACTTAGGGAACTATTTATTAATTACTAGCTTATTCCCGCGGCTTTGCACGCATTAATAAGTTTGAAAAAAAAGAACTTACTAGTAAGCTACTTAATAGTTTTCACAACTTCGCTTCATATAACTAGAGACTCTTAATACACAAACAACCTGTACAGATATACAAGTCAAAGCCAAAGTCAAAAATATTTATTTCATGTAAACCTTACAGGCATTTATGAAAAGTCAAAAAAAAAATTATATATAAGGTCCTGTGTATACAAGAGTCACTCCCTTTAGCTATGTAGAAAAGTGATGATAGTCTCACACTATCCATACCAAATGTCATCTATATTGGTTCAGCGGTTTAGTCGTGAAAACGTAACAAACAAACATAGTTACTTTTGCATTAATTATTAGTATGAATATATATTTTGCATACCGTCACAAAAAACACGAAGAAAGCGCATATCTTCATTCTCCACTAAGCTAAAAGCAACTAAGAGAATTAAAAATTAATTAAACTATAATCTAATTATCGTAAACCGTGAAGTAATTTGTATTTTAAAACCGTAAACTAAAATGTGGCAAAGAATAATTTTAGACTAATGTAGTATGTTAAAGGCCCTCTCTATGTTATGTAGTATGTGTAACGCTCCATCTAAGAAGTTTTAAATACGCCTAAACTTTATAATGCAATTTAATGTAAACCTTACGTCAAATGTTGTTTTCAGTAATATTAAGGTCTTTTTTTAAATAACGTGGGGTGTAAATGTTACTTACTCAATTAGAATTAAAGTAATATTTATAGAGTCGTGTCTTATAAAAAATCTGAAACTTTTGAAAAGACTATCAAAGTTTATTATAATTAACTATTGTTGATATTGACTATTTAAGTTGATTAATGACTCTAAAAATATTACTTTAGTGGTCATTTTAAAACAGATTTTTTTGTAAATCAATTATCTAATTGTATAGGATCGAGTTTCTAAGTAAAATTTGAACCGCCATGTTTTTGTCCCAGTTTCACTATACCAACTTGTGAAACTTTTTATAGATGGGTTATATAGTCTATCCAAACATCGCGACGAGCTAGCTACTTGTTCAATCAAATCAAATCAAATCAAATCATTTATTTCATGTAAATCTTTACAGATATTTATGAATAGTCAAAAAAAAAAAAAAAAATTTAACAATGAGGTCTTAGAGTGCGTTTGGTTAGGCAGCTATTCATTATTAAAAGAATGACAAATATTTATTATACCTTGATATCAGATTTAGAACTTAAATTTAGAAATCTTAATATGAAAATTACTACCAAACCGAACACACACTACATAACCAACTAGTGTAAGACTAGGTGGTTAGCTGATTCCATTGACCTGTCAATCATTATCTGCCATACAAGGGAGCCACCAAGGCGACCAATTTCACCGACCATATCCACGCCTTAAATATTTATTCTAAATAAAAGGTTAGTAACCAATCACATATAAGTAAACGTATAAGGATCGGTATTTTTAAGGGCGGGTATACTAACTGTAAAGTCGATCCCCTCAGTGACACCCCGGAGAAAAAGAAACCAGCAAGTAAAAAACTCTAGTGCTTCATACAAACTAAAAGAGGAGTACAGCCATTGATTTGCTTATGCTATATAGCATATATATATATATAGTAGCATACTCAAAATGCACCCCACCGATCAGCATGCGCAAAACACCCTATGGCAGATTATTTGTTACTGTACCAATGTACAGAACTACACAGTACTGTAGTATAAATTAAGTATAAATAAGCAGGTAATCATCAGTGATTACCTTATCCAAAGACAAAATTTACATAATGTAATAAAAATAAATTATGTAATATTAAATTATTACAATATCGGACACTACTAAGCTAATGTTTATTCTACAATTCTCATAAGACCTCAATTGCATAACAGGACGGTTCCAGACGTCTTTATCGTTAAAATAGTCTTTTACGCTATAGTAAGCCTTATTGATTATATTGTGTAGAATAAATATTGTGTCAATATCTGCCGCAGATCCCCACATTATAAGACCATATGTCATTATACTGTGAAAATAGGCGAAGTACACTAGTCTGGCTGTTGCAACATCAGTTAATTGTCTAATTTTTCTGACTGCATATGCAGCAGAGCTCAATCTGTTGGATAAAGTATTGATGTGACCTTTCCACTGTAGTTTGGAATAGACTCATACCATCGGTTACGACGAGGTGGATTTCACTCCGGGGGTGTGATTTTTTAATGTCAGCACATGACTATATATCACTGAAATGTCAAAAAAGTCATTTTCATCGATCGATTTCCAAAGTTCGTATTTTTAAATCTCATCGGGTGACTAAAATATCTTACATATGATATCAATACGAGTGCCTCCTACCACTCGTAAATAAAGTCACCGATGACAGATAATGTATCTTAAGTTCCGTTCTACCATTGAGTTTTTTATGATTTAAAATATACATGTCAATTATTATGAGAAAAAAGAATGACATATTGTAACGAAACGCAAAAAGCTCTTGTGAATGAGAAATTATTTGTAAGTTGGTACCGCGCATATGACTTTCAAAAATACGTCTTTTGATAAATCGTGATTCCCTAGTCATCGGTGATATTTTTTTCACTGGTGATATTAAACTCATGGCTGACATTCAAAAATCGCACCCGGTGAGGACTGTCCATCCTATACCATATGTAGTCTGTGATAATAAAATGTTTTATTCTCTTATTGCACTCTGGGACCTTTCAATCGTCAGATGAATTAATTCAACAGATAACTTGTTAGAGAATGAATAGTTAGTTTTTCATACAAGTTAACTGTCGTATAACTTTATCTGACAGTTGAAAAATTAGCCCTAATCGTTGTTTCTGGTACACATAGTACAAGCCTAGATCTCAGTTTGTGACAAGAGCAATATGTGTAAATTGTCCTTCATATTATAATTATTATTTTGGGAAATGGGTTTCAATTTTAACTTTGATATGCCGTTGATACACAATTTATTTTATTAGAATAATAGGGTGTTGCAAAAAAAAACAAGCTAAATTGCTGCATTATTAGGTCTCTAAAACTTTGCTAGACCATTCCATTCCATTCCATAAATTAAAAAAAAAACCGTCAATTGACCCAGAAATCGATTTTAGTCTATGGGTTCACCGGTTTTCAGGATAATATTGCATAGATTTCTTGTCGAGGTGGTAGTCTCTTTTAAGCGTGCGTTACGAAATGGGCAACCAATTTGGCGTTAAAGCAGCGAGGATACTAAAATAGAGTTGTAATCCAAATCCGTTATTATCGCCACCCATTTCATAACCTCAACATTTTGCCGGCATAGTGAGAGCGGCTAATGCTGATAAACAACAATGTATTTACCATAGGTAAATATAAGGTAAGGGACGTGCTCTTATTAAAAAAAAATGGGTACATTTATTAAGGTATTTTTTCTCGTTAAATAATACTTAGCTTAAATTACCAAGATAGATGTCATATGTATAAGAAATATACAATATGTCATATAGATGTATAAGAAATATATTATTTTATTTTTTATTTTAAAGATTTATTGAATACAAACGATACATAAAGATATTAACAAAAAACCATGAAGGTAAAAACCGTGCCCGTCCGCGCGGCGCGGGGCGCGTATTTTTCAACTTCATGCAAAAAACAGATTTTTAACAAAACACATACATGTGACAACAGCGTATTCACAGAAAGTTATACAAAATAAAAAGAAGTGTGACAGGACTTCTTATTCTTATATTTATTATTCTTATATAATATAAATAAGTAATATAGGTACTTTGATAAGTAGGCATATACACATTACAATAAATAATACAGAATATTTGCTTTATATACTTACACATAATTATATACAGATTAGTAATAATATATAAACAATAATTAGATTGAAGGATTTAGAAGAGATTTTATTCCACTCTTATACTTGCCAACTGAGCTGTTAAAAATGTCGAGGGTAACAAAGCGCGTATTATATACAGTGGACATACGGTGTAGTGGGGCGGGTAGACCGGCATTGGTTCGGCTTGGTTGTAGATGGAATAACGCTTGTGACCTTGTGTTGTTTTTAGGCACCCGAAAGTGCAGAAGTTCCAGAAGATCAGGACAGCCAATATGGTTGTGCAGCAACTTAAACAAAAACATGGCATCCGATCCGGCATGTCGCTGCTGAAGGGTTGAGGTTTTAAATTTACTTATTAATAAGTCATATTTCATATATTTATGATGACATCTAAAACTGACAATTTTAATAAATTTTCTTTGAATTTTTTTTATTAGATGAGATATCATATAATTTGCCGTCGAAGTAGTTTAATGACCCAATGTTGATTTTTTATGGTTTGTAACATTATAGATAGTTACCCTCCTATCATAAAGGTACATAATGGGTAGCCGAAATAAGAAATTGGTTATTATAAATAACAAAAGTTTAGCATTTATTGAAGTTTATTTAAAATGTTTTATCTTCTTGCTTGAAATCGGACAGGTGAGATTAAAAAAATATTCTTCAAACCTGAAAAAATAACAGTTGAATGCGGTGACATATTAGAAACTAATAGTTAAAAAAAAAAGACAATTATTATATAATACAAAATGAATCTTTTTTTCAACGTCAAAACTGACATTTGACAATAAAGTCCAAAAAATATATAATTTTCCTAATTAAATAATTTTATTGGAAAATAAGCTACAAAATTGCAGTATAAGTATTCACAAATATGCATAGGATAAAATAATACATTTCGAACAAATAAATAAATCTTCTTTAACGTCTTCAGCAAATTTCAACTCTTTCTTTCAGCTCCTTCTTTTCAGTTATTTGCAAATATACATACTTTACTTTATATGGGTATGTAAATAAATCGGTACTTGTTAAGAAAGGGATTCTACGTTTTGTTTGAGTGCCCAAAGGATAGTGAGATTTCAAAATACTAGTTGCCGTTTGGAGGAAGTTTAAAAAAATCCTATTCAGATGGTTAGGTACCTATTAAAAACCTTATATATCCCTATAGAAAAAAAGGACCCGTCCGAATATTATCTGGTTATTATTATTTCCTACCTACTTTGATAATAATAGTTCGCAAGCACGTTTAGAAGAGAAAATAAGAAAGATAAATTTTAAAATAAAACTTTGTGACCGAGTTCTAAAGAGAAGTGTAGTTTCCAGGAAATCAAAATTTGTAATACATCCTTCCATACCCTTCATTCGTTAGCAATAATTATTTTCTAATTATTATTTTATTTATTTTTATATTACAGCAAATTTACTAGGTTTTATTTTAATTTTGACATTCTGTCTTTGTTATAAAATTAAATATTGTTTATTCAGAACTATTTTAATTTTTATAGGTCTCATTTATTTTTATTTAACTTTGTTTTAACATTCTTTGCTTTTGATTAGGTTTTAATTTTTATTGTAATCTCCACTTTGTTGTCTGTTGAAATGGCAGATAATTCTGTAGTTAATTCTCAAATTTTATATAGCAGCTCTTTTCAATGTGAATTATGTAATAGATTCTTTTCATCTCAAAGAGGCTTGCGTATACATAAAAGTAAAGTTCACAAATTACAAACACCTTCAAATTTAAACAATTCTGTTCCCTTAATTACAACTCCAAATTCTCAGATTTTTGATGATATTATTTTAAAATTAAAGTCTTCTTGTCCAATAATTCGTAGAATACCAAAAAGTGTTCGTATTGAAGTTGCAAGAAAATTATGTGATGTACTGGAATGTTGTGTTAAACAAAACAGTTTCAGTGATTGGGAAAATTTATTCTTATTTTCTTATAGATATCTTCGTATAAATTCATTTGACAAAACTATATCACTGTCTAAAAAAATTAGAAATAATTTAAGTCAACAAGATTTTGATTTTGATAATTATTCTGTTATATTTTCTAAAATGTCTTCTTTATCCACTAAAGTTGAAACTAAAATAGCGGACGGAGACATCCGCGGCGCAGTTAGAATTATTTCTTCAGATGACTCTTTCATGTCAAATAGTTCAGAAGTTTATGAAACTTTGAAATTAAAACATCCTACACAATGTGTGGGTAATTATCCTGATGCACCCGATTCCAATAATAATTTCCTTATAGCCAATCCAGATGAAATTAGTAAATGTATAAATTCCTTTTCTAGTGGCTCGTCAGCTGGTATTGATGGTCTCCGACCCCAACATTTAAAAGATTTGTTATCAAAGCAAACCGGCGATGTAGGTCGAATGCTCTTAATGCGCATAACAAACTTAATAAATTTTATGTTTTCTGGCAAAGTTTGTGAAAGTTTTCTTAAATTTCTTTATGGGGCTTCTCTTTTTGCTTTACGTAAAAAAGACGGTGGAATCAGACCTATTGCGATCGGTTGCACCTTTCGCCGTTTAGCCTCAAAAATAGCATGCCATAACATAATGGAGTCTTTAGGCAATTATTTTAGACCTTCCCAATTAGGGTTTGGCACTTCTGCAGGCTGTGAAGTAGCCGTACACACAGTACGTACATATTTGGCAAATAATAATAATTCTGAAATTTTAGTAAAAATAGATGTGACCAACGCTTTCAATACTGTGAATAGAAATCATTTTCTTAGTTGTATAAAAGAGAAAATACCAAATATATACCCTTATTTATGGCAAAGTTACCGAAATAACACCAATTTATTTTATGGGAACAAAATTATAGAGTCATGTAATGGTTGCCAACAAGGAGACCCATTAGGCCCAGCAATTTTTAGTTTATCTATACATAAAATTATTGAATCTTTAAAAAGCACTATAAATTTATGGTATCTCGATGATGGGACATTAATTGGAAATCCGTCAACAGTACTTAATGACATAAAAATTATAAAAGAAAAGTTTTTGGAAATAGGTTTGAATATAAACGCACAAAAATGCGAATATTACTGCCTAAATTCTACTACTCCTCAAATTATTTCTCACTTAAATGAAAATCTTCAACAATTGCTTCCAGATATAAAATATTTAGATAATAACAATTTATATCTACTCGGATGTCCAATTAAAAATGAAGGTCTGCCATCTTTGATAGATAACAAAGTGGATAAGTTTTGTTATTTTGTAAGCCGTTTGGAAAAAATCCAACCCCACATAGCACTGTTTTTACTTAGGCATTGTCTGTGTATTCCCAGACTATTTTTTTATATACGTTCGTGCCCTTTTTGGATGTATAAACCTTTGGTAGAAAAATTCGATAATATTTGCAAAACTTCTTTAGAAAACATTTTGAATGTAAAATTAGACCAAAATTCATGGATCCAAGCAACACAACCTATCAAATTTGGTGGATTGGGCATTCGTCGTTTATCAGATCTTTCTCTTCCAGCATTTTTGGCTTCTACACATTTATCTGCTGATCTTATTGTTACGATCTTGAACCCTATTTTAGGTAACTTTGAGATCAGCGGAATGAGTGAAGGAATCAGTCGGTGGAGAGAGTTATGTCCTAACGACGACATGCCCAATACACCAAAAATTCAAAAATCCTGGGACCTACCTTATTTAAAAATTTCCTGTGCAAAATTACTTGACTCACTTTCAAACCCTTCAGATAAAGCTCGTTTGCTTGCAGTCAGTCAGAGAGAATCGGGGTTTTGGCTAGAGGCATATCCATCACCATCTTTAGGTACGCTTCTAGACCGAGACACCCTGAGGATCTCTGTTGGACTGCGATTGGGCGCCGAAATTTGCAAACCTCACCCGTGCGTTTGTGGATCAATAGTTGATCAACATGGTCATCACGGACTGTCGTGTGCCAGGAGTGCAGGTAGGATGTCTCGTCATGCACAGTTGAACGACATCCTCAGAAGATCTTTGACATCAGCGAATATCCCAAGTACCCTCGAGCCCTTAGGTGTATCCAGATTAGATGGAAAAAGGCCCGACGGTATGACATTAGTTCCCTGGTGTCAAGGTAAATCTCTTGTTTGGGATTCAACGTGCACAGACACTCTTGCCCCCACCAATCTGACCCGTTCTTCAAGAATCGCGGGTTCTGCCGCTGCAAAGGCTGAGAATGCAAAACATATTAAATATTCTCATATAAAAGATAATTTTGTATTCTCGGCTTTTGCTGTGGAGACTCTCGGTCCTTGGAGTAACGACGCACGGCAGTTGGTGGACCTTATTGGCCAATTATTGATTCAGACTTCAGGTGATAGTCGGGCGCGATCATTTTTGGCCCAAAGAATTGGTCTGGCAATACAACGTGGCAATGCCGCTTCCGTTCTCGGGACTATCGGTGCTATGTCCGGGTTGGACGAAATTTTTTATTTAATTTAATAGTTTTAATTTTTATTTCCTTAGTTTTATAGTATTACTTAATTATGTTTTATAAGTTTTTTTTTTTGTGTATACAAAATAAATATTGTTAAAACTGTTAAATACGAGCACGATTCGAGGCTATATTAAAAATATCATATTTTATAAATTATACTTGTGACGCTGTAATGCCAACCTTAAAATAAATTGCTCCCTTATAATGTCTAAGTTTACCTAGAGAATATTATATAAAAATATTTTCGGTCTATTGATATTCAGATGCAAAAACCTAGGTGTCAGGCGACCTACTCATGTTTCGGTCTTAGTCTGCGGGTTTCCCGGTTCTCAGGACACTATTGCGTCAATTTCTTCTTGAGATGTAGTCTTCTTTCAGAGTGCAGTTACGTAACGGGCAATTAATTTGATGATAAAGCAACGCGGTGCAAATTCACGGTTAAGAAATGGGGGGCCATTTCTTAACCATTTATCATTTAGTGGCAGCGATTGTATTGATCAGCTCCATTTGTGGATTTTGTAGGTATGTTTAATTGCTTACCGTCAAATAGATATAAATAGAGTCACATTTCAATCCAGTATTATATATATATATATATTAAATAGTATAATTAGGTACTTGTTTAAAGTTATATAAATTCATTAAAATACTAACATATTTAGGTCATACGAAAATCTGTAGAAACAAAAAAGAATAGCTATGATTTTTTTTATAGTTACAAATTTGTGGAATTAGTACTAATTATCAGTGCATCTGTTTGGTCACAACTTCCGGACACCATGCTTTATCATGCAGGCTTGGTGCAGATTGGAAATTTTAAAAAGATCTCTCGGTTAGGCCGGTATACCCATCACTCTCGAGCCTGTAGGTAGACCGTGATGGTAAATTGTAAGAGGCCGGACGTTGTGGCTGTAAACTCCATGGCATAGAGGTCGAGCACTTATATGGGACGCCACCTGTGTGGACACTATAGCTCCTAGCTATATAGACATGTCGTCACAATCCTCCGGTGCTGCAGCATTCTTAGCCCAAAATAGGAAAACGATAAATATAGAAATCATTATGAGTTTCTAGCTTATTTAGTGGAAACATTTGAGCCTTGGTCTCCAGATGCAAAAACATATGGACGTACTTTTGGAAAATTATTAATAGGTGCTTCTGGAGACCAAAGTGCAAGATCATACTTCTCCCAACAAATAATGATAGAATTTCAGATGGGCACTGCATTCGTAATCGCGAACTCCGCGTTCTCCATACAAAATTAGCTTTCGCACTTCCAATAATACTTGATTACTGTTTGTCGCAGAATTAAAATAATAGTTTTGTCGGTCATTGTTTAAAAAAACTATTACCCACAACAGACAGATTCTTGCGTAAAAAAATTAACTTCGACCAACAGCCAAGTTGTAATATTAGAAGTACGTTTGTATGGACGTCAATTCGACTCCAGCGGGGTGAGAAAGAACTTTATTTAACATTTTCGCTTTCGTCAGTAGAATCGTTTTCGTCTTGTCTATGGTCAGAACCTGTATGAATAATATACGGAAGTGCTGTAATGCATCTTCAAAATGATTTTTCGATTGAATTCTTCAAAGAAACGAATAATTGATATTTATCTATTTTCTATAAGTTGAATCGAAAGAATTATGGTACATTGGTAGTTTTAATAATTTACATGATCTGTTACAGCACTTCCGTATATTATTCATACAGGTTCTGACCATAGAAAAGACGAAAACGATTCCACTGACGAAAGCGAAAGTGTTAAATAAAGTTCCTTCTCACCCCGCTGGGCCCTTGGATACATGCTCAGCAAAGGATTTAAATAATTTTTAAATTCAAATAAGGTTTTATTATTTAAAATAAAACTTGTGGGGTAAATAAATGAGTTTTGACCAATTTAGTAAAAATGTTAAAATAAAAAATATTATACGTACTAACCGCAAGTAACCTGTAATTAAGTTTGAAAATAAAATAAATATTTATTTATTTAAAATACTTTATTGCACAAAATTACAAAATAAAATTGTACATAGGCGAACTTAATGGGCATTTTCTACCAGCTAACCTTTGAGAGAGTGGAAGATTATGCATAGGGTGCAATAATAAGAAAAAATACAAAATTAAATCTTTGTATATATTATGAATATGTATTAAAGAACTTATGTAGATTAATTGTCTGTTAACCGTAACGGCCACTGTAGGTCTACTAATTTTTTTTCCAAATAGTTACTACTATAGTCGATAGTACCTATAGATTGGGATCAACCAATAGGATAGCTTTATTTTTCCAATAAACCTATCTTATTGGTGCATTCCTATTTATAGTTAATAGCGACTATAGTAAAAACTGTTTGCAAAACTTGTAGTATACCTACTAAAATTTGTACTGAAGTACAGTCATATACATAGGTACGGACTATCCCTCAAAAAAATATTATTGAAAATGTTTGCAAATAATAAGAAATATTTTTTACTTACTATTTGACATGAGTCCTGTGAAATTTTTAGTAATAAAATTAATATTTAACGTAAATTATATTATTATATAATCTTCACAAACATAGTATAACTTACCTGAATGCCTATTGATTTTACCTAGGTAACATATTTTTAAATGTTAGTATTAAAGTACACAAAATATATTACATTTATATTACTTAAATTCTTACATACCTAGTTGAATTTGTGCATAACGATTTCCTAAAGCTAAAAATAATATATTTTTTTAATTTATTTATCTTGAAGTAAAAAAAAAATATTACTAAAAAATAAAAATAACCTAACGATATGTTAAATGGGCGGCATTTATTCCTGATGTTAAACCTAATCCAACCCAGCTCGATATTTTTTTTTATGTTAGTATTAAAATACAACAATATATTACTTAAACATACCTAGTTTACTTTTTGCATAAACGCGGTTTTCAGCTAAAAGAAAAAAAACTTATTTAATTATTACCACAGAGTAAAAATTATCTACTGGTTGTCACGTTACAACCGCTCCATATTATATTTAAGTATTTTATTTTATTTGTCTTCATATCATTTCATACATTTTTTTAAAATGACCACCAAATGTATCATAATACACCATTTTCAGGGAAAATTCCAGGTAGTAAAAACGTGGTTAAATTGGTTAATATTTGTATGTAATACTCCAGAATTTTGACAGCTAGAAATTTCCCTTCTGTGAACGTCCCAAATTTTTCATTTAGTTTTCACGAAAAGTTAGGCTTTGGTTATGAAATCAGATTCCTAACATTTTAAATTTAAATTTTAATTATATAAATTATGTATTAGGTAATATTGTAAATTAAAACATATTCTTTAGGTATTTTCACATTTTTAGACACTTAAAACACTAAATCTTAGCGTCTCCTCTGACCGCTAGGTAGCTTCAAAAGTTCCCATACAAACCAAAAAAAATACTGGCAGTTTATAAATTAAAACTAAATATGAATTTTAATCGTAAAGCTCTAAAATCGTCTTTAAATATCTCGGACCGGCGATTTTTCGTGAGTCTCGAGGAAGCTTAAGAAAGAAGAAGAAGTCTAACTACAGTGGCAGTGATCGACTGGTTCTCATCCTTGAAACCTTGAACCTGCTACGTCGAGAACCAGGCCCGATCCTGTCACACTTCCTTGAAGACTCCGGATTCTGGAGTTGCGGCCTCCGGGATTTGCCTAGACTCCACTTCGCTCGGGCGTCTGCTCTGAGGGTTGGAGAACCTCCTTGTGCTGCAGGACCTCGCCTCGGGCTTCGAGCCTTGAGTGACGAGGCCATCTGACTTCTCGTCTCAGGCATTGGCCTGAGAGACGGGAATTCACCTCTTCGTGTACGGCTGCCTCTAGAGCCGTGCCGCCCGCCGTCTGCGTGCTGCCGTCGTGCCGCCGCCTTCCCCTTGCTGCCGTCATCGTGCCGCAAGCCACTGCTTCACGGACCTCACCTCAGGCCTAGAGTCTTGAGAGTCGAGGCCATCTGAGTCCTCGTCTCAGGCGTCAGCCTGAGAGACGAGGCCTCACCTTATCGTGTGCGGCTGCTACAGTCGTGCGTGCTTGCTGCTGCTGCCATCGTGCCGCCGCCTTCCTGCTTGCTAGCCTACATCTGCTGCCGTCGCCTGTCTACGTGCCAGTCTGCGTGCCAGTCGACGTGCCAGTCCTCGAGTCTGTCCCTCGTCAGTCCTTCCAATCTTCCCATACTATACGGTCAGAGTTTTAGTTTATAATAGGCATATCCATTGTAGGCAGGGCCAACATTTATTAAGTAGGTCTCTTACATAGTTACTGTACTCAAAACCAACTTTAATTGTAAATAAATATCTTATTTTAAATAAACTTGTATTAAACCAACTTAATCTTTTATTTTAAAATTCTTAAACCCCCCCCCCCGCTACATTGGCGCCCAACGTGGTTGAGTACAGTTCCTATAAGTACACTTTTCACCTAGGTACACACCTTTCTTTATATTTTTAACTTAGGAATTTCTTTAGTATTTTAAATTAAAAACTGTAAATATATTTTTTTTGTTTTGTAAATATTCTGAAACAAAAAAAGTTGATTTTCCAATTTATTATTTGGAATTTTCTTTAAAAAAAAAAAATCTTAATTTCATTTTCTTTTAGTAATTTTCTTTTAAAATTAATTTACTTAAGCCAAATGGATACTAAAATAATAAAATTTCATTTTCTCAATAAATCAGAATTAACCTACGAAGTCTATATCAGATATCGTGAATCTTATAATAACTTAAATTTAAAAATAAAGAAATCTTAAACCTTGATTTTTTTAAAATAAATAAGTCATTTTCTAAATTCTAAAATGACTATAACGTCCTATTTATTTTCGGTTCATTTTGGCTATAAAATCTTAAAAAAAAAAAAAAAACACAATCATTATACTTAAAACCTAATATAATTATTTTGCTAAATGACTATTTTGTTATAGATATTTTTATCGATTCTTTTTAAAACTCTTGAAATAAATTTAAAAACCTATTGCTTAAAACTGTTTTTTTTTATTAAAAAAAAAAAAACTCGTAAATATATATAATAAAATAATAATACGTTTAAATAATTTTGTTTTTAATTATAACTCTTTAATATTTTTATATGTACATTTGTAAATATCACCTGGAAATCTTTATTAACCTTTATAAACTGTACATATATTTTGAACTTAAGTCCTAGAATTACTACTTTATTTTATAGACACATCCTAGAACATAATCTTAAACTTATACCTAGAACTTAAATAAATTGTTCTTAGGATTATTTATTTTAAACTTTTAATGATTTGAAACTTGAATTAACTTATAAAATGTTAATTTTATAGTTTTTTTTACAACTATGAGTCAAATACTTGTTCTAACGTGGTCGTAGACCATAATAACATTTCTTAAACCTTATTTGCTTAATCTAAAAAGAAAACTTTTGGCTTAAGTAAAGATTTAATTTTTTTTAACTTAAATAATTCATAATATTTTATGTTTTAACTAATAAACCTTGAACCTAGAACCTTTGACTGCTACAAACTTTTAAAACATAAAATATTTTATTTTACTTTCATGATTCATTAACCTCATTAAATCTATATATTTCTTAATTTTTGGCACTATTTCCATCTTAATTTATGTATGTATATATTTATTTTCTACGGAGCGGAATGACAACTCCTTAAATATGCCTTGTCGTCAATGATATTATTATTTTATGTATGTTTGTTCGATCACCCTTATATTTATGTATTATATTATATTTTTTAAAGAGCGGATGACAACGACTCTCTAAATAAGCCTACGTTGGTATTGTATTTTCTTACCTTCTTTGAGAAACACAATATTCTTTCTTAATGTACTTCTATCAAGACCTATGCTACAACCTTGGTAGAAAGTACCCTTCTCCTTGAAAAACTCCCACCAGGCCGTTTGCTACAAACCTGGTGAGGGGTATTATACTTTGCGCCTGGGAACTAAACCCAGGGCGGGGTATTTGACTTTGCGCCTGGGGACTAAACCCAGGGCGGGGTGCTATAATTACAGGAGCGGATACGGTAACTCCTTTATCAAATAAGCCTAGCCGACAACTACTGTGTCAAGAACTTTTCTTGTACCATATCTATCTAAATTATTTATTATCTTTTATATCTTCTTGAAAAATTTTTCGGGAAGCCTAAAAATTTTATGGGGAAATGGGGGTATATGTCACGTTACAACCGCTCCATATTATATTTAAGTATTTTATTTTATTTGTCTTCATATCATTTCATACATTTTTTTAAAATGACCACCAAATGTATCATAATACACCATTTTCAGGGAAAATTCCAGGTAGTAAAAACGTGGTTAAATTGGTTAATATTTGTATGTAATACTCCAGAATTTTGACAGCTAGAAATTTCCCTTCTGTGAACGTCCCAAATTTTTCATTTAGTTTTCACGAAAAGTTAGGCTTTGGTTATGAAATCAGATTCCTAACATTTTAAATTTAAATTTTAATTATATAAATTATGTATTAGGTAATATTGTAAATTAAAACATATTCTTTAGGTATTTTCACATTTTTAGACACTTAAAACACTAAATCTTAGCGTCTCCTCTGACCGCTAGGTAGCTTCAAAAGTTCCCATACAAACCAAAAAAATACTGGCAGTTTATAAATTAAAACTAAATATGAATTTTAATCGTAAAGCTCTAAAATCGTCTTTAAATATCTCGGACCGGCGATTTTTCGTGAGTCTCGAGGAAGCTTAAGAAAGAAGAAGAAGTCTAACTACAGTGGCAGTGATCGACTGGTTCTCATCCTTGAAACCTTGAACCTGCTACGTCGAGAACCAGGCCCGATCCTGTCACACTTCCTTGAAGACTCCGGATTCTGGAGTTGCGGCCTCCGGGATTTGCCTAGACTCCACTTCGCTCGGGCGTCTGCTCTGAGGGTTGGAGAACCTCCTTGTGCTGCAGGACCTCGCCTCGGGCTTCGAGCCTTGAGTGACGAGGCCATCTGACTTCTCGTCTCAGGCATTGGCCTGAGAGACGGGAATTCACCTCTTCGTGTACGGCTGCCTCTACAGCCGTGCCGCCCGCCGTCTGCGTGCTGCCGTCGTGCCGCCGCCTTCCCCTTGCTGCCGTCATCGTGCCGCAAGCCACTGCTTCACGGACCTCACCTCAGGCCTAGAGTCTTGAGAGTCGAGGCCATCTGAGTCCTCGTCTCAGGCGTCAGCCTGAGAGACGAGGCCTCACCTCATCGTGTGCGGCTGCTACAGTCGTGCGTGCTTGCTGCTGCTGCCATCGTGCCGCCGCCTTCCTGCTTGCTAGCCTACATCTGCTGCCGTCGCCTGTCTACGTGCCAGTCTGCGTGCCAGTCGACGTGCCAGTCCTCGAGTCTGTCCCTCGTCAGTCCTTCCAATCTTCCCATACTATACGGTCAGAGTTTTAGTTTATAATAGGCATATCCATTGTAGGCAGGGCCAACATTTATTAGGTAGGTCTCTTACATAGTTACTGTACTCAAAACCAACTTTAATTGTAAATAAATATCTTATTTTAAATAAACTTGTATTAAACCAACTTAATCTTTTATTTTAAAATTATCTTAAAACCCCCCCGCTACATGGTGTAGAACGGACACTTCTCACCCCCTCTGATGTTAATCTTCATTATAGCTCGATACTTCGATATATTTAAAACCGCTCGGGATGTAATTTTTTTTTTTTATTTCATAAAAAGTTACAGTTGTATATTTTATATAATACGCTATTCGAACTTTAAGTTACCCTGTGTTGTGGGAATCAGCCTCTTATAATGTTACAATAAAATATTAGGTGAAATGTTACCCACTAATACTTATAAAAGAAAATGATAAGTTACAAAACTAAATGTAAGTGCGTATAGTATATGTGTGTTTGTATTTGTGTGAATATGAAAAAGTGGGTGTTTGTGTGGTGTGTATGTGTATGAGATGTAATTTGTGTATATTTAAAGTTCAGGCAAGTGTTGTCAGGCAGTCAGGCAGGGGCTGATGCTGCATTAACGGCCTACATTTACTGGAAGCAGAGTCGGCACAAATTCTAAGATTTGGACGATACCATTGAAGAAACAATAGTACAAGTAACGATACTGTATTATTGCACCTGAGATGAAAAGAAAAACAAGGCCGAACAAGGCATTTCCCGGGTATAGAAATGGCTACAAAACAACCTGCTCACACTCAACGTTAGTAAGACTAAATATCCTGTAATATGTATATTACACGCTGTGCCAGAGTTTTTCCTCTTAGTTGATATCAGCATGGGATGGAATAAATTAAACTTCCCTTATAGCATTGGAAAGAAGCCAGTGCTTAAAGTTACTTTCTCCAAACCATTCAGATACGCGACCTGCCAACAAGTCACGAAACTACTATCAGTAAGGCATACCATCATAAATATAATCCTTAGATTTCATCAAAATTCTCTTTACTTATATCCCAATACTGCTAAACACAAAAGATATAACGCATGAAAAACCTCTCGAAAAAAACAAGATTTGCTCATCGCTTTAGCCGCTTTCTATGACTATAGATATATACAAATTTCAATAAACTTATTAAAATTATTAACACAACAAAACTACTATGTAAAACACACTCAAATTAAAACATTGAATTTAATCACTTTATAGCTAATTAGTAATTACCTACGCAACCATTATCTATGTAGTATTCAAACATATTCATAACTTATTGATTATTTAATAGACATTCACATGCTGACTTAATCAGATGGAACTCTGGCTACCCACCCACAGTACAGAGTATTCTAATTTTTGAGCTAGGAAACTCTAGCATACAAATAGGCATACACCCACATATTCAAAATACATACCTACATACAATACACGAACTAACATACACACACAAAATCATACATACTTACACGCTTAACCACATTCGGTGATTTATCGTTATTCTGCATATTGGGAGCTACCAATACAGTTAGACAACAGTATATTTATCAACCCCATTCATGGACTTTGTATGTCTATTTACTATCTGGTTGATACTCAGCCACATGCTACTCCAATAAAATAATACTACTTATCTAGGTAATACTTAATATTTTAAACATACCCTTTACAGGAATCCCTTGTGAAAACAATTGGACAACCTAAAATGTTTATTTATTTATTAAGGCTTTAGAATTCCCTTTACAAAAAAAATAATAAGTGAGTCATAGGTTAATGGCTAGTGTGATAATATTTTATATTGTTGTTTCTGATACACATAGTAAAACCTAAAGCTTAGTTTTTTTTGTTGTAATATGTAGAACAATTTACACATATTGCTCTGGAGTACAATTTTTGAATATCAGCGGAAGACTAAATATCACTGAAATGACAAAATAGTAATTGATTTCTGAATTTCGTATTATTTGAATCTCATCGGTTGATTAAAATACCTCTCATATCAACACTAGTAAATAAAGTCACAGATTATAGATAATAATAATACGTTTCTTTCCACCATTAAGTTTTTTTTTTATGTTTTAGCATAGTTTTAGAATATTAATAATGCTTTTTACTCATTTCTCACGGCAATTTAAACGACAACCAATATTTTATTCGTATAACGTAACGCAAGTACCTCTTGTCATGAGAAATTATTTGGAAGTACCTACTGCACGTATTACTTTCAAAAATACGACTTTTGTCAGATTTTCTAGTCATCGGTGATTTTTTTCTCACTGATATCAAAGTCATCGCGGACATTCAAAAATCGAACCCCAGATTCTAAAACGATGATCAAATAAGTTTTATTTTTAATAAGTAGAATAGTTTTAAGGAGTTTAAACAAAATTAAATAAAACTTGTAAAATACACCTATGTATAAAATAAATATTTGATCTAAATCGTTGTCTATCGTCATAGTGCCCAATACGCTGGCAGCATTTTCTCTCTAAATAAGACTACTGAGTTTATGAGCAAAAAGCTGCCAGCTCTATTGTCACCAGAGATGACAACAGGTTTCGGCGTAATATCTTTATAATAATATTTTAATTCTGATCCCCACGGACCCAAAGTCGACAGCAAAAGCCAAAAATATATAATCATTACAAATGTTTACATATTTTTGGCGCTTGCTTATTTGTGCCTTTTCGCCACAGACCGCTAGTAAGGCGTACCGCATAGGAGTATAATGCAAAGAGTATACAGCAATCGCGAGGTCTGCGTTCTCCATATTAATTGAGCTTATTACTCGACTACTGTTTGTCACAGAATTAAAATAATATTTATGTCAGTCAATATAATCTGTGTTTTTTTTTTTATTAGGAAAAATATATATTAGAATTAAACCTAGATCTATAATTCGTTAAAGTTATAAAACTATTTCCAATTGTTATTTTTAGTATATTCCTAATAAATAAATTAATAATAATACTTAATGATTAAATAAATAATAAGTTCAATAAAATTACCATTATAATTATTATTGCGTCAATTAATTGCATTTTTCGTTGAAACATTTTTATCGGATCTGATCTAACTGACTAAGTGTAAAACATTTCTTTAATGCGGAAAATTAATTTTATCGTGAAATTAATTTAAATTGCGACAAGAAAATTAAAAAAATGTTAATTTTTCGTAGTGTATAAATACGATTTTTTTACACAGGGCCCTGTACAGTATTAACTACTGTATAACCAATACAAGTACAAGTACAAGTACCAAGTACTGTATATGAAAACTAATAATTAAAAGTAATAGTCATTTATTTAGAAATATGATATAAGTTTTTTAAAATTTTAATTAGTACTAATTATACAGATCAAGTCCGCGTGGAATGGTGGCTAGAATACTGGCTGCATTTCCCCGCTGGATTGCAATGCTAATTCTTTGAGCGAGGAATGAGCCTGCCCTCTTATCACCAGAGGAGGCTATGAGACGAGGTGTTATGTCCTTAAGATTTTTTTAAGCGCTTTGGATATTAAAATAATAAAAAAACGTGGCTTTATGTTTTGTTAAAATAGTTTGTAAACGTGATGTATTTAAATGCTGTAAATTCTTGTGTAATTAATTATTTAAAAAAAAAACAAATTTAGAAAGAATCTTTATGTAATTATGATCTAAGTAACTATATAGTTAAATATAAGTTCGTAAGTAGGTATATATTTATATTTGACCGTCATTTGCCGATTTTCAAAAGGTTAGCTGGTAGATAAAGCTTAATCATTAAGCTTGCCTATTTACAATAGCATTAAGCTTTTTTTTTTTGGAGCACAGAATGTGACTTTGTATCTACCTGCTGATAGGCAGACCTACAAAGTCCATGTATGGGGTAGATCAATAATTGTTCTTAAACAACATTGAGCTCCCACTATGCCGGCTAAATGATGCGATTACGAAATGGGCGGCGACAAAGACGAATTGCATTACGAGTATATTTTAATATATTCGCTGCTATTGAATAAAACAACTTTAATTCGGAGGGAAACAAAGTGACAGTTTTTTTTTATTTTTTTTATTACATATGTTAAGTACAGCACAGCACATTAAATTTATGCCAACACTCCCACAAAATTTGATGAACCGTTACTTACATCAATATTTGATTTCTTAAACATTCAAATTTCTGTGTTGACAGAACCTTTGTTAAAATATCTGCCAACTGGCATTCACTTTGAACATATTTTATTTGAATTAAATCCTGATTAACTTTTTCTCGTACAAATTGAAATTTAACATCAATATATTTAGTACGCTTGTGGTACATAGGATTATGAATTAGCTTTATTGCACTCTGATTGTCAATACATATAGTGATACAATCTTGTGGCTCATCAATATCTACCAGAAACTGTTTCAACCACAGGAGCTCCTTTGCCGCTTCACAGGCCGCCATAAATTCAGCTTCTGTGGTTGAAAGTGCAACCGTCTTCTGTTTTTGACATGACCATGTAACCGGTGCCCCACTCATAAAAAAAAATATCCAGTAGTGGAATTCCTGGTATCCAGGTCTCCAGCAAAATCTGAATCTGAGTAACCGATCACACCATCAGATCCCTTATACACAATACTTAATTCTTTAGTTTTAAATAAATATTTAATCACTCTTTTTAGTGCTTCTACATGTTCTAAACTTGGATTATTAACATATCTACTGAGTACATTTACAGAAAATGCAATATCAGGTCGGGAGACCGAACACAAAAATAGCAAACATCCTATTGCTTCCCTGAAAGGGAATTTGACCACCTCACTACTTTCATTATGTTTTTTCAGTTGAACATTTACATCAGCTGGTGTACTGACTGAATGAGCTTCAGACATATTAAACTTTCGAATTAGTTGTTCAATATAACATCTTTGATTAATTGATATACAACCTTTAGTTTTATTTATTTCCATGCCTACAAAATAATTTAACTTCAATTCTTTTATTTTAAAACATTTTTCTAAATAACTGATGATATTAATTAAGACCTGTTTACTTTTAGATGATAATGCATCATCAACATAAATCAAAAAAATGGCTTTAACTTTATTAAATACCCCAACAAAAACGCAAGTCTTAGCCTGAGACTGACAAATCCATAATTCTGTAAAAAAATCTTAAACTTTGTATTCCAGCACCGGGCTGATTGTTTTAAACCATATATGGATTTATTCAGTTTGCAAACCTTACCTCTAGGTACTTGCAAACCTTCTGGCACCTCCATGAAAATATCTTCAGGGAGCTCTCCCTACAAGAATGCAGTCTTTACATCAAATTGGCATATCTCAAGGTCGTATTTTGCAGCTAAACTCAATAGAACTCTAATAGAATCATATCTAGTGGTAGGTGAAAAGGTTTCGCTATAATCAATATTCTTAATTTGTGTAAAGCCTCTTGCACAAAGACGAGCTTTATATCTCTCTATTTCTCCAGATTGGCTTCTCTTTGCACTGAACACCCACTTTGAAGTTATTATCCTTTACCCTAAATTGTCCATTATGGTCCAGGTGTTATTATCTGCATGAGATTTAAATTCTTCATATATAGCCTTAGACCACTCCTTACCACGAGTACAATTTATAGCTTCCTTATAGCTTGTTGGTGTATTCAATTCAATAATATTTGCTTCATACATCTGTCTTCTTCTAGGCCTTGAGTTAACAAAATCTGGGCTAGTATTGTTACTAGTATCTGATTCAGATTGAGACGTTACATATGTGAGGTCACTGTTGCTCTTACAATTCAACATCTCACTACTAGTATCAACCACTGTATCATCAGAATCTGTCTCATTCATCTCAACTCCCACAGAATTATTATTTTCAGACATCTCACGACCAATGTACAGTTTAAGAATATTTTTATTAATATTAGGAATATAAGTCTCATCAAAAATTACATTTCTTGAAATTTTTAACTTACGTGTTTCTAAATTAAACATTCTATAATTAATGTTATCTTCATAACCAACTAAAATCATTTTATCGCTTTTCTTATCAAGTTTTGTTCTTAACTGATCTGGTATATGAACAAATCCCAGACAACCAAATATACGTACATGTTCCATAGAAGGTTTCTGTCCATGCCAAATCTAATAAGGTGTTATATTTTTAGTTTGGCTAGATGAGGTTCTATTTAATATGACAGATTCAGATTGAGACGGTACATATGTGAGGTCACTGTTGCTCTCATAACTCAACATCTCACTACTAGTATCAACCACTGTATCATCAGAATCTGTCTCATTCATCTCAACTCCCACAGAATTATTATTTTCAGACATCTCACGACCAATGTACAGTTTAAGAATATTTTTATTAATATTAGGAATATAAGTCTCATCAAAAATTACATTTCTTGAAATTTTTAACTTACGTGTTTCTAAATTAAACATTCTATAATTATTGTTATCTTCATAACCAACTAAAATCATTTTATCGCTTTTCTTATCAAGTTTTGTTCTTAACTGATCTGGTACATGAACAAATCCCAGACAACCAAATATACGTACATGTTTCATAGAAGGTTTCTGTCCATGTTTACTTCATGAAATAAACATATCTATAACTTGATGCTGCATCCTTAAATAATACAAAATATTACATACAAAACATAAAATAGGAAAATAAATAACTAAATAAATTAATACCTATATAATATAAAAAAAGAACACTCCTAAAACAAAAATGAATACCTACAATAAAAATTAAACCTACCAAAGAAAATATATATAATATAAAAATAATATATATTATTCATTGTCCACCATATCCAAACCCCGTCCCGGTCCGAAAGTACCCATAACACTGGCAGCATTACCTCGTTGAACTGCCAGTGAAATACGTTGTTTAAAAAAGTAACCGGACCGAGAATCACCAGAGGCCTCGTTTAGACGAGCACATAACGTCTTTCCAAAGACCACGGCTTCGGATCCCCAAACCCCAGTCGTCTCCACAGCAAATGGGACAAATAAATATTCAGGTTTCAAATTTTGATATTTTACATGTTTTAGTTTAGAGGCTGCTTCAGCAGCTGCCCCTGACGAGCCCACACAGGCTTGTAAATGTGATGCCGCAAATGTATCGACGCAAGTTGCATCCCAGATAAGACAACGTCCTTTCTGCCATGGTATTAGCGTCAATCCATCTGGGCGTTTTCCATCTACTCTACTTAGCCCATGGGGCTCGAAAATACTAGGGATATTTGCTGAAGACAGAGCACGGCGAACAATATCATTGAGGTTATGGTGTCGAGACAATCGCCCTGCACTTCTACTGCAACTTAATCCATGATGACCATTCGCTAAGACTTGCATACCGCATACACAAAGGTGAGGTTGGCATATATTTGCGCCTAACCTTAATGCCATAGCAATTCTTAACGATTGGTCATCTAGGAATGTCCCTAGCGAAGGAGAGGGAAGTGCCTCTAACCATAACCCAGACTCAGGTGTTATTGCGGCCTTAAAACGAGCTAAATCAGATCCGGACAAAGCTTCCAAAATTATTTTTTGTGAGTTTTTAATATTTATTGTGTCCCATTGACGTTGTGAAGACAACTGAATGGCAGGAAGAAGGTTAGATATCGCCTTAAAAGCCTCTACTGATTCTGATAAATATGGGATCTCAGATATTGCACCTAAATTAGGTAAAATAGTAGTGACTAAATCTGAGACCCCATAACATGAAGCAATAAAGGCTGGTAAGCCGACATCTAAAACTCTACGGATACCTATGCCTCCAGACTTAATGGGAAGAGTAGCTTGACACCATTGAGATTCAGATAAGCGAATATTTAAAACTGATTCTGCACATAATTTAATACTGTTATCTATTAAAGAAACTAAGTCTGGAAATTTCCAAATTGGTGTAGTCCGTATTATGTATGTAAATTTGGGTATCGAAAAACAAAATTTTAATAAAGTGTAAGCAATATGTGAATGAAGATATGGTAAATGATTATGAAGAATTTTTAATTGTAAAAGTTTATTGTTGATAATTTTATTAACACATTCTATCGTAATAGGTGCCCCTAAAAATTAAAAATGTTGGTTATTAACAATTTTGATGTCCGGAAAAAACTGTTTAATGTGGTCGTTATTTGAATCACTGCAACTATAGATTTCGGATTTAGCAAAATTTATATCCAAACCTATGTTTGAAAAAGAAGAAGTAAGTTTTTCCAAATCTGAAGTAACAGTATTTATATCTCCTCCAAGTGTACCATCATCCAAGTACCAAATATTGAGATCGGAATTTAAAGACCTGATAAATAATAATAAAATAAAAATGATTTATTTCCTTTAACTTAAAATTAAAACATTTCTTAGGGTGGGGTACACCTTTTAGGTACATAAGCACCTGTGTTAGGTGGCCCGCTCTTTATAAATATTAGGTTTTCACTTATACAGTAAATAAAGAAAGACAATTATATCTAAATAAACCCTAAAACACAATGTTTTTTAAGTGAGTAAGAGTAATGGTCTATTATGCCATTTTTTTATTAATTTTAAACAATAATAACAAATATCAAAAGGTAGCAGTATGCAAAAGTAAACAAAACAGGAAATGTTTCAACTGTTTTGTTCACTTTTACAGACTACTATTTGTTGAAGTTAATTTAGATTTTATAATTTTAACAGATTTATGATAGCATTTTTGTGGTTATATTATTTAAATAGTTATGTTTCAGGAAGATGATTATATGTGTGTGTGTGTGTGAACAGAAATGTAGGTGTAGGTAAAGGAGTGTGTGTGTGTGTATCAAAATTATCCAGACAGAACAATCAATATTTCATTTCTAGTAACGATTCAACTTGAGCATAGCTTAGGGTTTTAAGCCATTTTATTATTTCTTTTTTACTTTCATAAAATGTCATTTGATAGAAGTTAATTTTTCTATTTATTTCATTATACATATACACAGATTGCCTCAAAAATTGCCGTCTAGCAAACTCAGTGAAAACAGGGTGAAAATAGGGAAGAACATCCCTCCGTCTACTCTTTAAGAGGTTTGGGTTAAAAGTTATAGATTTGTGAATTTTTAAAACACTATGCAATACATATAATTTTCTTACTGATAGAAGCTCACTGATGGAATACAGATTTCCAGTAGGAAACCTGTAAGGTTTAAAGTACACCTGATAATTGATTGAATACCTAAACTAAATAATAAAGGTCCTAAAGGATCGCCCTGCTGTACACCTTCACTAGAATTTAGAATATTATCACTATAAAAAAGTATTAATAGAATAACATTGAAATATAAAGGGATATAGATGTGGAATAGTTTCTTTTATTTGTTGGAGAATTTGAGTGCGTCCTATACAGTTGAAAGCGTTCTTTATATCTAATTTTAAAACAATTTTATCCGAATTGCAATTGTTTAATATAAATTTTCTGGTCGCGTGTATTGCAACTTCACATCCCTGGGAGGTGCCAAAACCTAATTGTGTAGGTCTAAGATAATTACCTATTTCTTGACGCACATGTTTACAGCAGATTTTGGCTATAAGGCGCCTGAAAACATTTCCTACAGCAATTGGCCTAATACCTCCATCTTTTTTTGTCAGGGCACATAAATTCGCACCGTATAAATAAGGACATATATCAGAGTTCAGTTTACCTTGAAGCAAAAAATTACACAAACGTCTTAATGATGAAATTAAACGAATACTATGATTACCTGAGGATTGTCCAATTAATTATTTTAAATGATTAGGTCTTAAGCCATCAATTCCACCTGCCGAACCATTTTTGAAACTATTAATAACATCAACGATATCATTATCATGAATTTCAGGAAAATTTATGTTAGTAGGTGGATCTTGTGAAACAATTGAATTCGCAGGTGGAGGATGTTTTGATATTAAGGATTGGAGAGTGTCATCATTGTTAGGAGCTAAAGAACATTCTGATGTTAATAAACGAACAGCTCCTTTGATATCTCCATCACACACCTTAGCTTCGGCTCTCTTATAAATATTAAACTTATTAAAACTAAATCTATGAAGGGTGCTTGAGACATTATTATTAAAAAGTGAAGTATTCTCTTTTACTATTGAAGTTAAATTTTTGTTTTTATTTGCTTCAGGTAAATGTAGTGCTATGTAAGGAAAAGATAATAAAGCAAACCAACTTGTAGAATTATTAAATATAATGGCATCATTTACCAAACTAATAAGCTTTTCTGCTACGACAGGACGTGAGCCTTTGGGTATATGTTTGAGAACCCTATTGTATTTTTTTAAATTTAAGAAAGTTTCTTTTGTGTGCTCATTATTTGGTTCTTGGATGTTTAATGGAGCGCTATGATCAATCGTAGATATAGGGATCTGTGTTAAAATTCTGTGAATTTTAACACAGATCTATGTATGTTTAAGCCGTGTGCTCCTCTAAAGAGTCTAGTGGAGCCTGGATGTTAGGAAATGTTGTAAAATAAAACAATTAATAGAATTTACCGAAAGCTGTCACGCATATATTTTTATTCTGTTATCCGTCGTCCTAGTTACCACTTATATTTTTTTATTGAAGCAAAGAATTCTCTACATCCTCCCCAACCTAGCAGAGCTATTATAAAACACGGATAAATAAATAAATGTAAAAGTAAACACGAAATAATAATTGATTAACAATTTTAACATGTTTTCCTTCTTACACAAACCTTAACAAAATATTATTTTAGAAAAGAAAATTAAAATATTGTGTCAACCCTAACACAAAATGTAACCTCACTGTAACAATGTAGGTTGCCTAAAATATTAATTCATTTTACAGTATATTTAAAAAGTAAAGCAAGAAATTAAATTATAGGTAAACATAATAGAATAAATAAATAAACCATGTCCAAAAAGTTTTATAAATCAAGACGTTGTATAGGTCTTATTTGTCTACCTGCCCTTGTGACCAAGAACTTTTCTTTTATGTTTTTACCTATATCAATAATATATTTGTCTGTTTCTTGTCTCACCTCTAATGGAAATAACCGTTGAAACGGTCTAGTCAAAATAGAATTATGAATTTTTACCTTAGCCACTCTTTTAAAACCATCACGACCAGTCATAACTTCTAAAATAATTCCTAAGGGCCAAAACTGTCTTTTTTTATCGGTTTCAACTAACACAACGTCACCTTCTTTAAGAGAAGTTGGTTCCCTAGAATTATTTCTTTGAATAAGCAATGTCAAGTATTCATTTCTGAATCTTTCTCTGAAATTTGATCGTAAAGTTTGAATGTAGTTTAGGCGAATGTTAAGTATGGTAGAGTCTATATGGTCAATGTCACTAACATCTGATGTTGTAAGGTCATGTAAAAAACATGCAGGAGTCAATGGTTCTAGATTGTCTCTGGCTGAAATATATGTTAAAGGCCTAGAGTTCATTACTGATTCACAATCAACTAAAAGTGTCTCCATTTCAACATAGGTTAACGATGCTGTACTTAACATTCTACGTAGCAGATCCTTCAATATTCTAATTAACCTTTCCCAGAATCCTCCCCACCAAGGACTACTAGGAGGATTAAATTGCCATTGTATTTGTAGAATGTTACATTTTGCCTTAATTGATTCCCAATCTAAATCTCTTAATTGGTTATCTGCTCCGATAAAATTTGTCCCATTGTCTGAGTATATTGTACTCACACGACCTCTTCTCCCTATAAAACGCCGTAGGGCCATGAAAAAACTTTCTGTCTAGATTGACATCGTAATTTCCAAATGGACTGCTCGGTAAACTGCACATGTAAATATGAGTATCCAACATTTTTCACCTGTTCTTAATAACAACGGGCCGGCCAAATCTACACCAACTGTTTCAAAAACTTTAGCTTTATTGATGCGGTTTTCCGGCAGTGGAGCAGTCGGTACGTAAGCAGCTTTACATCTATAACGTTTACAAACCATACACGTAGATATTACTTTATTTACACTTCTTCTAGCAGAGGTGATCCAGAAGTCTTGTCGGATATTACTGATAGTTATAGAAGTACCCGCGTGTTGTAATTGGCAATGTTTGTAATAAATTAATTTCTGAACGATAGAATGTCCTCCTGGAAGTAATATTGGTGTTTTGAAATTTTCAGGTTCATTAGTAAGCATAAGTTTAGTTTTAACTCTTATAATTCCTGTTGAATCTATAATAGTTTCCATATTATTCCAATTAGTATTCTCAAATGACTCCTTTTGAATAGTTTTTATTAATAACATCTGTGCTGACTGGTATTCCTCATATGAAATATCTCCTGTTAACTTATTTGTAAATCTGCAGTTATAAGCAAACCGTAAAACCCAGGCCATACAACGAACAATTTTAGAATATTTTGAAAAATAATTAAAACTTGTACTAAAAATAAAATTTCTCAAAACTGTTGTAACATTTGTTGTATGTACATATTCATTGTTTACTTGCTCTTCATCGACTGTCATTTTTGATTTGGGCCAATCCTTACTATTTGATCTTAACCAAACTGGACCAAGCCACCACTTTGACGATGCAAGTTTGTTTGCATCGCAACCGCGTGAAGGCAAATCAGCTGGATTATTACACCCAGAAACATGTTGCCATTGATTAACATTAGACAAGCTTCGTATCTCCTTAACACGATTTTTTACAAAAAGAGACCAATTATTATCTTTTTTAATCCAAGTGAGAGCAACTAACGAGTCAGTCCAAAAGTACGAGTCATATTTAATGTTTATTAATGATTCAATTACGTGTTTATATAGTCTCACAGCAATCACAGCTGATATTAGTTCCAATCTAGGGATGGTTACTTCTTTTACCGGAGCCACTCTAGATTTCGCCAAAACTAATTGTACATGAACATCATTTTCATACTCGGATCTCAAAAAAACACATGCCGCATAAGAATTTTTCGATGCGTCACAAAAAGTATGCAAGGATAATTTACACGCATTGATTGGGTACTTAGTTAAACGTCTGGGTATAGTAATATTATGTAAAATATCTAATTTACTAAGCCACAACAAAAAATCTTTAAGAATAAAATCAGGTAATTTTTGATCCCATTCAATATTAAACTGCCAACATTTCTTTAATAGTAATTTAGGAATTAAGGCTACTGGACTGGTAAAACCTACTGGGTCAAATATTCTTTGCGCAAAGGATAACAAAACTCGCTTAGAAACATTATTTTTATCAATATCGTTGTATTCAGGATTAACACATAAATAATCGGACTTGTTATTCCACATAATACCAAGTACTGATATAGTTTTGTTTTCTTTGCTAGGCCCTGTAACCCAATCACATAGATCAAATTTACCGTCATTCATTAAGTCTTTTGCAACTTTTATAAATTCAGTACAATCTCTTTTAGAGTCCATGCTAATGATACAATTATCTACATAAAAGGAAGTACGTAATTTTTCTGCAATCCCCCTTCTGTCATCACAAATATTTTCTAAATGAAAATTTATTGTTGCTGCCAAAAGAAAAGGACTGCACTTCAAACCGAACACAACTCTTTTATGACGATATGTAATTAATTTATTTGTATCATTAACATCACTCCACCATAGAAATTGTAAATAATCTCTGTCACTTTCAATAATGGAAATCTGAAGAAATGCTCTTCGTATGTCAGATACGATGCCATAACTACCACTGCGAAAACCTATTAATAATTTTGGTATAAATTCAATAAAATTTAAACCTTTCTCAAGGCCATTATTCAATGTATCACCATTAAAGTTTTTAGCTGAAGCATCAAACACAGGCCTTATGGGTGTAGTTGTACTTGACTCTTTGAAAACAGCATGATGAGGTAAATATATTCCTCTATCGTTTCCACTTACTTCTTCTATAATACCCCTTTTTAACCAGTCTTGAAATATGTTATTATAATCATTTAGTTTACCTTTCATTTGTAGTCTTTTAGTTGTAGATTTAAGTCTGTTATACGCCAATTCCTTGTTATTAAGTAATAGTAATGTTGGATACCCTTCTTTCCATGGCAAGCTTACTTCATATCGCCCATCATTATTTCTTGTCACAGTATCTTTGTAAAACTTTAAAGTATCATTTTCTAACTCCATTTTATTTTTAACATCACTATTGTCACGTATTCCTAACGACTCTAAGTCCCACAAATCAGTCAAAGTAAAATGATTAACTAGGGTAGTATTATAATAAATATTATTAATTGCGCAAGGTCCCTGCAGAGTCCAACCTAACTTGGTCTCAATCGCAATAAGACTTCCCTCTATCTCTATAATATTACCTGTCAAAATATGTCCAGCTATGTCAGCGCCTATTAAAATTCCTACATCCGTTCTTTCATCGCCCGTATCATTAATATGAACATTTAAATTGTTCAGTTTATTCTTTAATTTTTGACATTGTAAACGAGGTAATGGACCACTAATTTTAGTTTGTTCTAAAGCTGTCATATTTAATTGATAGCTGTTATCAAGGCTCTTGATATTAAAATTAAAAATATTGTGTATACCTTTTTTAGTCTCGATGCCTCCGAATAAGTAATGACTTACCAGTTCTTGGTCACAAGCTTGCATACCTAATTTTTTGGATATATCTCGCCTAATATATGACCTCTGTGCCCCACTATCAAAAAGAGCTCGAGTAATAATGCTTTGTTCAGAATATACAATTTGACATAATACAGTTTGTAAAAATGTAGTAATATTATTATTTCTTTGACACATTAACACTTCCGGGCTACTTTTATTTGCTTCATCTTTGACTTCATCTTTGTTATTTGACTTTAAATCGGGACACATTGGTACAACATG
Source organism: Monopis laevigella (assembly GCA_947458855.1). Lineage (NCBI taxonomy): Eukaryota > Metazoa > Arthropoda > Insecta > Lepidoptera > Tineidae > Monopis > Monopis laevigella. The sequence goes on along the minus strand of OX381594.1, from coordinate 4,241,786 downwards.
ACGTTTTCCACATACCAAGCATTTTGGAAAACTTTTACATTTCTTAGAAATATGCCCACCTCTTAAACAGATTAAACATGCATTCTTTTTCTTTACTATGTCTTTCTTCTGTTCTAAATTAAGTCTACTTAACTTATAGCACTCTAAGTTTGTATGACCTACTTTATCACACCAAATACATTTGTCTTTCTCGACCTTTTCATTGGCAATTATGCATGTTGCTGTAGGTTCATGCTTTTTCTGATGTATGTCAACACCAAAACCACTTCTTGCTGCTGTAATCCGCTCTTCACTTTCCACTTCCTTTTTAATGAATTTTAGTAAATTATCCAACTGACATCCTTCATCTTTATTATCTCTTGATCTCTCCCAAGCTCTCAGTATGTCAGCAGGTACTGCAGATTCCACCATAGGTAAAAGTATTGATGCATACTTATCAGTAGTAACCTTAAGTGATGCCAATGCATGTAGTTGTGTTGATAATTTATCATATAGGTCTCTTAGTGACATATTAACTTTATTTTGAGATAATATTAATTGTAACAAACCTCTTATATAATTTTCAATAAGCAGATCGTCTCTGGCGAACCGTTCTTTTAGTTCGTGGATCGCTACCTCGTAATTATCTCCCGAGGGTGGATAGCTATCTACCAACTGTCTCGCTCTGGAACCTGGTTCTGTGGCTTGCACCAAATATTGAAATTTATCACAGTTATCGATTGCGGGATCTGAATGAATTTTTTGGAATTGTCCCCAAAAGGTGATCCAATTATTCACATTGCCATCGAACTGTCTTAATTGAATTTTAGGTAGATTAAATCTCCGTTGTTGTGAATTTTCAACATCGGCCATCATACCTTTATGTGCTGTTGTTCCGCTCGCTACACTCTCTGCATACACATGTGCTGGTACTGCAAATTGGCGGCGGTATTTACAGCTGATATCATACCATCGACGTACATAGGATTCTGTAACTGTTAAATCGGCAAATAATTCTTCTTCATCTGCGTCTTCCATATCCAGCCATTTATCCTTTATTTCAGCGTCAAGTTTAAAAAGAACATCGGCTTTATTACTACAATATTCAAAAGCCGCCTGGACATCGACTTCCTCCGAAAAGGCCTTTTCCAGCTCATTCTCTGATGTAGTATATAAGCGACGTAATAAACTTCGGTCTTTCTTTAATTTGTTCATTTTGGTGCTTTACCTGTTTGATTTCTATTATACACAAAAATGTACAGGATCGTATTTTTCCTATTCACGGTCGCCACTTGTTAGGAAATGTTGTAAAATAAAACAATTAATAGAATTTACCGAAAGCTGTCACGCATATATTTTTATTCTGTTATCCGTCGTCCTAGTTACCACTTATATTTTTTTATTGAAGCAAAGAATTCTCTACACTGGACACAGTGGACATGCTAACATACAAGGCTGGGAGTTATTCCTATCCATAAATTAAAATAAATTACCTAAATAACAAAAAAAAGAACTAAAATAAATAACTTAACAAATAAATTATATACAGAATACTAAAACATATGGGTTTCTGTAGGTTGTTCTAGCTTTTCATTCTCCTTTTACACATCTTTTAAATAAAAATTCTTCAATAAAATCAATTTAAATTTTGGGTACTCCTCTTGTTTCTATTAATTGTTTAAAATCCTTTAATCTTTGTAATTAAATTGATGCTCATCATAAACTGGATAATGTATATTTCATATATTGTAATAAATATTGTTGTAAATAATTTAAAATTCCTCATTGTTTACATTTTGTCTTCTATCCTTATGGTTGCTAGGTTACAAGTCAACAACTAACAGTCAATGACCATTTGTCCTCTTCTTTAAAATATTTCATACCATTTACAGAAGTATGACTCATGGGTCCGCATACATCACTATATACCAGATCGCCTGGTTCAAGCTGTCTCCTCTCAGATCTGTGAAAAGGCAAGCGACTCTGTTTACCATATGCACAGGCTTCACATACAAATTTATTTATTTCAGATATGTTTAATCCACTAATCACACTATTTTTATGCATAATATTTAGGATTTCCTGAATGTTTAAATGACCTAAACGTTCATGCCATGTTTTTAAATCCATTTGCACAAGATTACAACTTCCATTTGTAATTGTTTTCATATTTAATTCATAAAGGTTATTATTTTCTAAAGTGGCTTATTACTAAATCACTACCTTTATAAATTGAGGCATTATTGTTAATTTTTATTACTTTATAACCTTTACGCATAATTGCACCCTCAGAGAACAGATTTCTTCTTAACATAGGAACAAACAAAAAATCATTTAACACACAAGTTTCCCATCGCTTGTTGATGTATTTATCCACCAATACAGATCCAATTCCCATAACATGAACAACTTCTTTGTTACCCAATGTCACAGAACAACCATTATAACTTTGGAAATCTTTGAAAAACTCACGTCTGTATGTTATGTGGGCTGATGCACCACTATCTAGGATCCATTTGTCCTCTTCTTTGTAACCTTGCACTCCGCCCTCCACATTAAATGCCATCATGTTCCCATCACTTGCCCCTGAGGATCTCATCCCGGATTTCTTGGGTTCTGTGCATTGCTTTGCAAAATGGCGACGCTTGTTACAATTGTAACAAATATAACGATGGCGAGTATTCTCGTTACTTTCTCTCTTCTTTTTAGGTTTGTTACTTCTCTGTCCTCTCTGTGATTCCACCATTAAAGCTGTTTCACTTTCATCTTCACATGTCATACTAGTCTCTTCATCCAATAACCGGACAGTCAAGTTAATTATAGTTTGCTGCTTAGGATCCAGAGACAACCAAGCTTGACAAACATATCTGTACTTCTGTGACAGTGTACTCAAGATTTTTGTTATAATAGCCAGATCAGTTATTTCTTCGCCATTTTCTTTCAATTGTTTTGCTAAACTCTCAACTTTTGTGATATGTTGAGCAATGTTGTCAGTTGAACTCATTTTATACTGATAGAAACATTAATGGAGCATCATTTTGTTTAGCTCTGACTTTTGTTCATAGACCGACTCCAGTTTAGTCATTATGTCTTTTCGCATTCACAGTTTTCGATAAGTGTAATTTGATTTAAATCTAATGATGATGTTATTAAAAATATTGCCATACCATCGTCTCTTAACCATTGTTCATAATTACTTGTAGGTTTTGATTTTTGTATATCTAACCCCTTAGCTCGCAAAGCACATTTTAATTGAAATTTCCACTGACGAAAATTACTACCGTCAAACTTCTCTACACTTATGGAACGTGAAATATCCATTTTATTCTTTATTTAACAAGGTAGTTAACACTGTAGGTATTTCTATTATTTATTGCGTTTTTTCTGGGCCCATAACCTATTGAATAAAACAACTTTAATTCGGAGGGAAACAAAGTGACAGTTTATTTTTTTTTTTAATTACATATATTAAGTACAGCACAGCACATCAAATTTATGCCAACAGCTGCCTTATCGTCCATTCAACCACCCATTTCTTAACCGCACCCTGAAACAAGACTACCACCTCGACAAGAAGTCCATGGAGTAATCTCATGAAAACCGGTGAACCCACAGACCAAAACCGACAACCTTGACGGTCGCCCTATCGAAGTTATAGAGACCTTCCTCCCACCTTAAACGGTATAATAAAGAATTTTCATTCGTTCATTCAAAGAAATGTTGAACGAAATATGAAAAATTTACTACTTTCTCTCTAAAAGGTGTAGGTACCATAGAAATGAACATTTATAAGACTGTAATAACAATAATAAAAATTAATTGTTTGTAGGATAATGTAGATTCTAGATGACCACAGACATTTTCTATGAAATCGCTCTCGAGATACGTCGCGCACATATTTTGTTAATCAGCAAATATGATTTACAAACTTTAGCTGCTAAAGGAATTTCTGCTTCCACTATTTCATGAGGTTCCACCGAACACGTGGTCGCGAGCCGTCTTTTAATGGTGTCTTTCATCCAACATCCTAACAACTAACTCTACTCAGGATAAATCATTTGATTTCGTGATTTTCTACTACTCGCCATATTGTGCACTGTGATCGTCAACAATCAATTCGCCGACCACTGCGACACAGTGCCTAGTGCAGAGATTGGAACACCACTTGATATTCAGCCTATCCTACCTTTACAACTAGTTATATTTATTTGTTCACATACATACATATCATCACGGTTGCCTTACGGCGCCCGAGACCGCCTAGCTAGACGGCCCCAGGGTACCCAGCAGAACCTGTGTAAAGTTAGCGGCCCTCATAACCCGACCGATTTAAAAAGTCGCATGAAAATGTGAAGTTAGCGGCCCCTATTTTCTTTAATCTCGTAGCATCTCGTAGCCACTCTACAATTTCTTATGAATTCTTCAGGATTTTTTTTGAAAAATCTGTATCAACAAACTGAAATGCGATTAAAAGGGGACGCTGTGTGATAGCTTCTATACTAGACATAATATTCTGATCAAACTCTCTGAGCACATAGGCCTAGATACATATTATATAATGTATATACTCAGCTCTACTATAAAAGCTTAGGAACTTCTGAAAAAATATTTTAAAACTATACTTTTTATGAAAATTTCTAGTAAAGAGAGCACATTGTTACGGCTTGCAGCTACTAAACCAGACATAATATTCTCATGATTATTTTTATATATAAAGGGAATAAGAGTAGGCATCGAACAGTTATAGTCTCCTTTACTATAACTGTTTATGTAGTCCTCAGGATTTTTTTGAAAAATCAGTATCAACAAACTGAAATGCGATTAAAAGGGGACGCTGTGTGATAACTTCTATACCAGACATAATATTCTGATCAAACTCTCTGAGCACATAGGCCTAGATACATATTATATAATGTATATACTCAGCTCTACTATAAAAGCTTAGGAACTTCTGAAAAAATATTTTAAAACTATACTTTTTATGAGAATTTCTAGTAAAGAGAGCACATTGTTACGGCTTGCAGCTACTAAACCAGACATAATATTCTGATGATTATTTTTATATATAAAGGGAATAAGAGTAGGCATCGAACAGTTATAGTCTCCTTTACTATAACTGTTTATGTAGTGCTCAGGATTTTTATGAAAAATCAGTATCAACAAACTAAAATGCGATTAAAAGGGGACGCTGTGTGATAGCTTCTATACTAGACATAATATTCTGATAAAACTCTCTGAGCACATAGGCCTAGATACATATTATATAATGTATATACTCAGCTCTACTATAAAAGCTTAGGAACTTCTGAAAAAATATTTTAAAACTATACTTTTTATGAGAATTTCTAGTAAAGAGAGCACATTGTTACGGCTTGCAGCTACTAAACCAGACATAATATTCTGATGATTATTTTTATATATAAAGGGAATAAGAGTAGGCATCGAACAGTTATAGTCTCCTTTACTATAACTGTTTATGTAGTCCTCAGGATTTTTTTGAAAAATCAGTATCAACAAACTGAAATGCGATTAAAAGGGGACGCTGTGTGATAACTTCTATACCAGACATAATATTCTGATCAAACTCTCTGAGCACATAGGCCTAGATACATATTATATAATGTATATACTCAGCTCTACTATAAAAGCTTAGGAACTTCTGAAAAAATATTTTAAAACTATACTTTTTATGAGAATTTCTAGTAAAGAGAGCACATTGTTACGGCTTGCAGCTACTAAACCAGACATAATATTCTGATGATTATTTTTATATATAAAGGGAATAAGAGTAGGCATCGAACAGTTATAGTCTCCTTTACTATAACTGTTTATGTAGTGCTCAGGATTTTTATGAAAAATCAGTATCAACAAACTAAAATGCGATTAAAAGGGGACGCTGTGTGATAGCTTCTATACTAGACATAATATTCTGATAAAACTCTCTGAGCACATAGGCCTAGATACATATTATATAATGTATATACTCAGCTCTACTATAAAAGCTTAGGAACTTCTGAAAAAATATTTTAAAACTATACTTTTTATGAGAATTTCTAGTAAAGAGAGCACATTGTTACGGCTTGCAGCTACTAAACCAGACATAATATTCTGATGATTATTTTTATATATAAAGGGAATAAGAGTAGGCATCGCACAGTTATAGTCTTCATTACTATAAATGTTTATGTAGTCCTCAGGATTTTTTTGAAAAATCAGTATCCACAAACTGAAATGCCATTAAAAGGGGACGCTGTGTGATAGCCTCTATACTAGACATAATATTCTGATCAAACTCTCTGAGCACATAGACCTAGATGCATATTATATAATGTATATAGTCAGCTCTACTATAAAAGCTTAGGAACTTCTGAAAAAATATTTTAAAACTATACTTTTTATGAGAATTTCTAGTAAAGAGAGCACATTGTTACGGCTTGCAGCTACTAAACCAGACATAATATTCTGATGATTATTTTTACATATAAAGAAAATAAGAGTAGGCATCGAACAGTTATAGTCTCCTTTACTATAACTGTATATGTAGTGCTCAGGATTTTTTTGAAAAATCAGTATCAACAAACTGAAATGCGATTAAAAGGGGACGCTGTGTGATAACTTCTATACTAGACATAATATTCTGATCAAACTCTCTGAGCACATAGGCCTAGATACATATTATATAATGTATATACTCAGCTCTACTACAAAAGCTTAGAAACTTCTGAAAAAATATTTGAAAACTATACTTTTTATGAGAATTTCTAGTAAAGAGAGCACATTGTTACGGCTTGCAGCTACTAAACCAGACATAATATTCTGATGATTATTTTTATATATAAAGGGAATAAGAGTAGGCATCGAACAGTTATAGTCTCCTTTACTATAGCTGTTTATGTAGTGCTCAGGATTTTTTTGAAAAATCAGTATCAACAAACTGAAATGCGATTAAAAGGGGACGCTGTGTGATAACTTTTATACTAGACATAATATTCTGATCAAACTCTCTGAGCACATAGGCCTAGAAACATATTATATAATGTATATACTCAGCTCTACTACAAAAGCTTAGAAACTTCTGAAAAAATATTTGAAAACTATACTTTTTATGAGAATTTCTAGTAAAGAGAGCACATTGTTACGGCTTGCAGCTACTAAACCAGACATAATATTCTGATGATTATTTTTATGTATAAAGGGAATAAGAGTAGGCATCGAACAGTTATAGTCTTCATTACTATGTGCTCTCTTTACTAGAAATTCTCATAAAAAGTATAGTTTTCAAATATTTTTTCAGAAGTTCCTAAGCTTTTATAGTAGAGCTGAGTATATACATTATATAATATGTATCTAGGCCTATGTGCTCAGAGAGTTTGATCAGAATATTATGTCTAGTATAGAAGCTATCACACAGCGTCCCCTTTTAATCGCATTTTAGTTTGTTGATACTGATTTTTCAAAAAAATCCTGAGGACTACATAAACCGTTATAGTAAAGGAGACTATAACTGTTCGATGCCTACTCTTATTCCCTTTATACATAAAAATAATCATCAGAATATTATGTCTGGTTTAGTAGCTGCAAGCCGTAACAATGTGCTCTCTTTACTAGAAATTCTCATAAAAAGTATAGTTTTCAAATATTTTTTCAGAAGTTCCTAAGCTTTTGTAGTAGAGCTGAGTATATACATTATATAATATGTTTCTAGGCCTATGTGCTCAGAGAGTTTGATCAGAATATTATGTCTAGTATAGAAGTTATCACACAGCGTCCCCTTTTAATCGCATTTCAGTTTGTTGATACTGATTTTTCAAAAAAATCCTGAGCACTACATAAACAGTTATAGTAAAGAAGACTATAACTGTTCGATGCCTACTCTTATTCCCTTTATACATAAAAATAATCATCAGAATATTATGTCTGGTTTAGTAGCTGCAAGCCGTAACAATGTGCTCTCTTTACTAGAAATTCTCATAAAAAGTATAGTTTTAAAATATTTTTTCAGAAGTTCCTAAGCTTTTATAGTAGAGCTGACTATATACATTATATAATATGTATCTAGGCCTATGTGCTCAGAGAGTTTTATCACAATATTATGTCTAGTATAGAAGCTATCACACAGCGTCCCCTTTTAATCGCATTTTAGTTTGTTGATACTGATTTTTTATAAAAATCCTGAGCACTACATAAACAGTTATAGTAAAGGAGACTATAACTGTTCGATGCCTACTCTTATTCCCTTTATATATAAAAATAATCATCAGAATATTATGTCTGGTTTAGTAGTTGCAAGCCGTAACAATGTGCCCTCTTTACTAGAAATTCTCATAAAAACTATAGTTTTAAAATATTTTTTCAGAAGTTCCTAAGCTTTTATAGTAGAGCTGAGTATATACATTATATAATATGTATCTAGGCCTATGTGCTCAGAGAGTTTGATCAGAATATTATGTCTAGTATAGAAGCTATCACACAGCGTCCCCTTTTAATCGCATTTTAGTTTGTTGATACTGATTTTTCAAAAAAATCCTGAGGACTACATAAACATTTATAGTAATGGAGACTATAACTGTGCGATGCCTACTCTTATTCCCTTTATACGAGTATATAAAAATAATCATCAGAATATTATGTCTGGTTTAGTAGCTGCAAGCCGTAACAATGTGCTCTCTTTACTAGAAATTCTCATAAAAAGTATAGTTTTCAAATATTTTTTCAGAAGTTCCTAAGCTTTTATAGTAGAGCTGAGTATATACATTATATAATATGTATCTAGGCCTATGTGCTCAGAGAGTTTGATCAGAATATTATGTCTAGTATAGAAGCTATCACACAGCGTCCCCTTTTAATCGCATTTTAGTTTGTTGATATTGATTTTTCAAAAAAATCCTGAGGACTACATAAACCGTTATAGTAAAGGAGACTATAACTGTTCGATGCCTACTCTTATTCCCTTTATACATAAAAATAATCATCAGAATATTATGTCTGGTTTAGTAGCTGCAAGCCGTAACAATGTGCTCTCTTTACTAGAAATTCTCATAAAAAGTATAGTTTTAAAATATTTTTTCAGAAGTTCCTAAGCTTTTATAGTAGAGCTGACTATATACATTATATAATATGCATCTAGGTCTATGTGCTCAGAGAGTTTGATCAGAATATTATGTCTAGTATAGAGGCTATCACACAGCGTCCCCTTTTAATGGCATTTCAGTTTGTGGATACTGATTTTTCAAAAAAATCCTGAGGACTACATAAACATTTATAGTAAAGGAGACTATAACTGTTCGATGCCTACTCTTATTCCCTTTATCCATAAAAATAATCATCAGAATATTATGTCTGGTTTAGTAGCTGCAAGCCGTAACAATGTGCTCTCTTTACTAGAAATTCTCATAAAAAGTATAGTTTTAAAATATTTTTTCAGAAGTTCCTAAGCTTTTATAGTAGAGCTGAGTATATACATTATATAATATGTATCTAGGCCTATGTGCTCAGAGAGTTTGATCAGAATATTATGTCTAGTATAGAAGCTATCACACAGCGTCCCCTTTTAATCGCATTTTAGTTTGTTGATACTAATTTTTCAAAAAAATCCTGAGGACTACATAAACCGTTATAGTAAAGGAGACTATAACTGTTCGATGCCTACTCTTATTCCCTTTATACATAAAAATAATCATCAGAATATTATGTCTGGTTTAGTAGCTGCAAGCCGTAACAATGTGCTCTCTTTACTAGAAATTCTCATAAAAAGTATAGTTTTAAAATATTTTTTCAGAAGTTCCTAAGCTTTTATAGTAGAGCTGACTATATACATTATATAATATGTATCTAGGCCTATGTGCTCAGATAGTTTTATCAGAATATTATGTCTAGTATAGAAGCTATCACACAGCGTCCCCTTTTAATCGCATTTTAGTTTGTTGATACTGATTTTTCATAAAAATCCTGAGCACTACATAAACAGTTATAGTAAAGGAGACTATAACTGTTCGATGCCTACTCTTATTCCCTTTATATATAAAAATAATCATCAGAATATTATGTCTGGTTTAGTAGTTGCAAGCCGTAACAATGTGCTCTCTTTACTAGAAATTCTCATAAAAACTATAGTTTTAAAATATTTTTTCAGAAGTTCCTAAGCTTTTATAGTAGAGCTGAGTATATACATTATATAATATGTATCTAGGCCTATGTGCTCAGAGAGTTTGATCAGAATATTATGTCTAGTATAGAAGCTATCACACAGCGTCCCCTTTTAATCGCATTTTAGTTTGTTGATACTGATTTTTCAAAAAAATCCTGAGGACTACATAAACATTTATAGTAATGGAGACTATAACTGTGCGATGCCTACTCTTATTCCCTTTATACGAGTATATAAAAATAATCATCAGAATATTATGTCTGGTTTAGTAGCTGCAAGCCGTAACAATGTGCTCTCTTTATTAGAAATTCTCATAAAAAGTATAGTTTTCAAATATTTTTTCAGAAGTTCCTAAGCTTTTATAGTAGAGCTGAGTATATACATTATATAATATGTATCTAGGCCTATGTGCTCAGAGAGTTTGATCAGAATATTATGTCTAGTATAGAAGCTATCACACAGCGTCCCCTTTTAATCGCATTTTAGTTTGTTGATACTGATTTTTCAAAAAAATCCTGAGGACTACATAAACCATTATAGTAAAGGAGACTATAACTGTTCGATGCCTACTCTTATTCCCTTTATACATAAAAATAATCATCAGAATATTATGTCTGGTTTAGTAGCTGCAAGCCGTAACAATGTGCTCTCTTTACTAGAAATTCTCATAAAAAGTATAGTTTTAAAATATTTTTTCAGAAGTTCCTAAGCTTTTATAGTAGAGCTGACTATATACATTATATAATATGCATCTAGGTCTATGTGCTCAGAGAGTTTGATCAGAATATTATGTCTAGTATAGAGGCTATCACACAGCGTCCCCTTTTAATGGCATTTCAGTTTGTGGATACTGATTTTTCAAAAAAATCCTGAGGACTACATAAACATTTATAGTAATGAAGACTATAACTGTGCGATGCCTACTCTTATTCCCTTTATATATAAAAATAATCATCAGAATATTATGTCTGGTTTAGTAGCTGCAAGCCGTAACAATGTGCTCTCTTTACTAGAAATTCTCATAAAAAGTATAGTTTTAAAATATTTTTTCAGAAGTTCCTAAGCTTTTATAGTAGAGCTGAGTATATACATTATATAATATGTATCTAGGCCTATGTGTTCAGAGAGTTTGATCAGAATATTATGTCTAGTATAGAAGTTATCACACAGCGTCCCCTTTTAATCGCATTTCAGTTTGTGGATACTGATTTTTCAAAAAAATCCTGAGGACTACATAAACATTTATAGTAATGGAGACTATAACTGTTCGATGCCTACTCTTATTCCCTTTATACGAGTATATAAAAATAATCATCAGAATATTATGTCTGGTTTAGTAGCTGCAAGCCGTAACAATGTGCTCTCTTTACTAGAAATTCTCATAAAAAGTATAGTTTTAAAATATTTTTTCAGAAGTTCCTAAGCTTTTATAGTAGAGCTGAGTATATACATTATATAATATTTATCTAGGCCTATGTGCTCAGAGAGTTTGATCAGAATATTATGTCTAGTATAGAAGCTATCACACAGCGTCCCCTTTTAATCGCATTTCAGTTTGTTGATACAGATTTTTCAAAAAAAATCCTGAAGAATTCATAAGAAATTGTAGAGTGGCTACGAGATGCTACGAGATTAAAGAAAATAGGGGCCGCTAACTTCACATTTTCATACGACTTTTTAAATCGGTCGGGTTATGAGGGCCGCTATATTTTAGGCCGCTAACTGCACACAGGTCCCAGCAGAGGGTTTTTTTTTAATACCACCTCGTCATAGCCGATAGTATGAGTCTACACCGAACAAGTGGCTAGCTCGTCACGATGTTTTGAATAGACTCAATAAGCCATCTATAAACAGTTTCACAAGTTAGGTATACATACGTGCATGCTCTCCGAGGCACTATAGTGGTGTTGTCAAACAAATGTACATAATTTTTTTAATTAAAAACTCATTGCTACACACCGGGATTCGAACCAGGGTCTTTTTAAGTCCAAGGTCTAACCAACTCGGCCACCACGTACAGTATTATTTGTTCAGTTATTGTATATATACAATAACTGAACAAATAAATATAACTATATTGGCGAAATTATTGATGAATAAATCTTTCTTTCTTTCAATTATAGTTAGGGTACGATTTTTAAATATTAGCGGATGACTAAATATCACTGCAATGTCTAAATTGTCATCGATTTCTAAAGTTCGTATTTGTTAATCTCATCAGGTGACAATATCATACCTATAAAATCAAATACGAAGCCCAATAGTCCTACAGTTGAACTAGTGGGAATAAACGTTAATAGCGGCATACGACACTTTTTTTTTAAGTTTTGCTCAAACATAAATTTAATAGACCATTGTCAGTCAGGTAAAAATAATATAACCTCTTCTATAACTCTATGTATTACCAAAACCGCACCCCTCCACTGCATGCACGGGCAAAGTATGGACACAATTAATAATTTTGGTCAGTTTTGGTCAATCTGACACCCACCGAACCTTGGAGAAATATATTTATATATATGATTTTAGAAATATATGTATATATAGGGAGGTGCCTTTAGGTGTAAAATATATTTTCCAAGCAGAGGACCTAGTGCAAGTTTGTTTTAAGAGCGAAGTCTGATCAAACGTTTCCCATACATTCACGACCTTTTGGTCCTAACTGTTACTACCGAATTTGAAAATTCCGCTTTCTTCCCATAAAATATTCCGTTTTCACCAAAAAATGGGCGAACGGTATTAGATTATACCTACAATTTAGGCAGCAAAACAAGTTTCGGGACAATAGTTTTCTACCACCAAATTTTAAGGTGTTTGGTCCCAAAGTCTAAAAATATTTTTTACGTCATGATGTTAATAAATACCTGAATAGGAGTCCAGTCTGTGAATAGGGCGAAACAAATAGAAATTAAAAAATATAGTTAAAAACGTATATTTTATATAAAATCATAAATCACCTACAATCAATAAATTTAACCATATACAAACATATATATACAAAGGGAAAGTAATAAATAAATTACATATAAAACAATAAAATCACATTTTAATATTTAAAACAATATTTATTGTTTTGATACGATACTTTTTATAAAAATAATATAATATCCTATTTAATAAATATTAATTTAAATAAAATAAATAAGTAAAATAATTCGAGTCTTATAAGTTCTTTTTTTAAATAAACTATAAAAAATAATTAAGTAAGTAAATACATACAAGTTAAGGTGATTAATACAAAATAGATATTTAAGATACTATATTTAAGATGTCGGGTTATGTGTTGGCTGCATGGACCAAATGACTCTTGAAATTGGTTGGTTAATATGCTCCGGCTGCTTTGTTGATGGCTGCTTTGGCTGCTGCGGCTGCTGCGCCAACGTTGCTGCCTCCAGCGGCTGCTGCGCGCAAGAACTGCAAAACATAGTAAATAATTAGTAAGGACGGTTTCGCGTGAGAATCTCAGAAATATATTTTTTCATAATGATCAGTGTAGGTGTTTTTAACGTTGCCTTTTGAGTTAACTATACTATGGCGTTAACATTTTCACCAATACACGCTCGCATTATTAGTTCTCAAAATTTCCGCTTGGGGCGCTGAACTATTTCCCATACAAATTGTAGTTAACTCAAACGCATAGTAATAGTTAGAAAACTCACACAAGAATACTAGTATACAGGGTGAATTATTCAAGTGTGCCTTCAAGGCCAAATACTAAACTACAAGAAATATCGAAAAATGATTAAAGGAGTCTCGGGCAATTTTGATAAAAACTAAAACTGCATTATTATTTTCTTTTTTATTTATTCTTCTAGCTGGGAATCGAACCGGTTATTTTTGAATACTGTATTGTTGCGTCAGCTGATAATGTCGCTTATAAGGATCAAATTCTGGTAAGTACTCGTAACTTAAAACGGCCAACTAAAGCAAAGTGCTCATTTTTAAGAAATTCCGTAGGAACTCCTTTAAAGCATTAGATTTTTCTTTAAATATGAATCAAAATTCAATTGTTTTCAAAACAAATTTTTGATGTACCAAGCAATTGTCTTTGACGCCATGCTACGTGCTGGAAAAAAAAACTGTTTAAGATATTACTTACGTTAGCGATTGGTCCGATGGATTGTGAGAAGATTTGGGCGACTGGGGCGGTGGATGAGGCACTGATGGCAGCGCCGATGTTGTTGCTCTCAACATTGTATGCGGAGTACAGACGTTTGGCGGAGCAGTATTGCTCATTCACGAGGCTAAGAACAAACATACAGACAAATATAATACTCAACTCCTGGCTGGATAAAGCTGTACAGTGTGACATGAGACCCTACCATGGGTTTTTACTTTGTAGCAACGTAACTTTAATACGTGAGCAACAACCAATAGGGCCGCTTTAATTTTAGTAAAGCGATTGAATAAAGCGATCCTATTGGTGGTTCCTCACGTTTTAACGTTACGCTGCTACAAACAAAAAACCTATGGTAGAGCCTCTGTATGAGAATGGAGTGGAGTGTCTGATGAAAGAATGTAAGAGAATGCTAGAAGGATGAATGTATAATAAATATCATCATAACAATCATAACTTGTATGAAGAGTTTTCTTTTTGTAGGTTCCAAAAAATACCACTTCAGTAGATGCACTGTGAAGAAAAACTTCTTAAAAAAGACCTAGATGAAATTTAATGATGAAAAAAATAGGTAGACTCGAAAAAAAACTAAAAATAAATACATAATAGGTACATAATTTAAAACAAATACCCTATTAAACAAAGTTAAGTAAATTTTATTAATTAATCGTTTGTATTATCCTATTTACCCTAAATTTTGGGTATATTTTTTATACTACTACTATCTGTTTTGACAGTTTTTGGAGATGGCGAGTAAACGCCATCTATTGCGTTTAATAATAACTACTGGAAATCTCATCATTGTGTTTTATATTGTAATGTACTATCAGTTACTTACAATATTGAGTTTTTAAAAATAAATAATATAATATCAAAATAACGCGCTATTTTAATAAGCAGTCATTAAATACCTTCTTTTTTTAAATGGAGCATGGCATGTGAATTTATAATTTTGTAAGCAGTCCTATAAAATCCATGACTGGAGTTGATCGCCAACTATGACGGCTTGATGATACGGCCATGAAATATGGGCGGCGACAAAAAATATTTTACAATACTAGTGCCTAGATGGAAAATGATACACCGTGTGTTCCACTTACCCTGTGAGGTACTCGTAAATTGTATAACTTACCCAATTTGGTATGGGTTGGCTCCAGCCAGGATTCTGTCCCAGGCACCTTCGAATTGGTATACTCTGCCGCCGCCTGCGCAGTTGCCGCGGTAGCTTGTCTATAACAACATATTTACAAATTACTCGATAGTGACAACAAAGTAGAAATTTTCTAAATTTCCTCTATAAACATATTACCCTGTTGACAAACTAAGCTCTAGGAGTTATGTGTAGGTAACTACTTAAAACAATGGTACTAATATATATTTACAAATTTATTTTTCCATGAGTAGGAATCGAAGCCACGAACTCCACATACAACACCAACGCAACCAGTCACCACTAAATCACGAAGGCAGTAAATTTTATATTTATAAAACAGTGGCTCTATTACTCCTACGTCCATTTAGTTAAGGTACAGGTATAGTTCCTTGCCGCGTGCTGGAAGACGCAGCAGAGGCAGGCCCCCCACAAGATGGACCGACGACCTGAGAAAGGTCGCGGGAAGCCGATGGATACAAGCAGCGCAGAACCGGTCGTTGTGACGATCCTTGGGGGAGGCCTATGTCCAGCAGTGGACGCGCGAAAGGCTGGCATGATGATGATGATGATAGTTCCTTGGAGATCATGTTAAGCTGTCGGTCCAGTTTCATTATACCAACTATCGAAACTGTTTACAGATGGGGTATTGAGTCTATCCAAACATGCTACGACGATGTACCCACTTGTTCGTAGGTAGACTCATACCATCGGCTACAACGAGGTGAGATTAAAACCCTGGGTACCCTGAGTCTCAGGCGCCGTAAGCACCCACGTTGATATTTATTTTATTAAACAAGTAGTGCACTTTTAAACATTTTTTTTCCGAAAATGATATAGAAAATATAGTAAAAAACAATAAAAATATAGAGATACTTTAAACATATCTATCTCAATTGGTTACCCAGGTAATAATAAATTTCCTTCTTAAATCAAACTTTTTCTCCAATAGGTATATCTGCCATTTTTATTTTGTTTCTAGGTAATTAAGTTTATCATAAATACAAAAACATAGTTAATAAAATAGCTTAGAGTTTCTGCAATTCTGTACAGAAATCCAATTAATCTTCATCAGGCTATAGAAGTCCATTCATCCATAAAACCATTACAGGTGTGAAAGAGACAACTATATCCATTGTATCAATACTCATTCATTTATTCATTATGAACTTCATAGTGTTTTATAATTATTACGAATAATAGAGGAGTTTGTATTTTATTATAGTTTTTATATGATTTCTTTTAACAGCATTTAAAAAACTATCGAAATGATTTATTGACATTTTACGAAAATTTCAGAGCTATTTTTATGATTTATTTCTATCGAATAAACTATTTTATTTTACGTTTCCTACAACAGAAAAATTTAATTTAATTTGCTTTTAAAATGGTGAGGGAATAGGGTCCAGGGTCTTGAGTATATGATATAAAAAGCTAATGCAGATACAGATGAACGTATTATATATATTATAATAACGTAATTAATGTGATTCTGTACAGTAATAAAGTGTAAATAAACGTGTAAATAGTGTACAAATGTTTTATTCCAAGAGGGTCATAGTGCGGCCGGCGCCCGTCGGTCACATTTTTCACAACAGTTATATCACTATCCTACAAATTAAGAAAATATTTGTTCTGGTCGTCTAACAGTCAAATAAAATATAAAAATAAATAAATACCATCACGGGTGCCTATTTGGCTCCCGAGAACCGTTTAAACGGCCTCAGAGTCCCAGCGGAGGGATTAACCCATCCTCATTTCGCCGATGGTATTCGGAGGCAACACCTAACAAGTGGCGAGCTTGTTGCGGTGTTTATGATGAAATAGCCTCGTTGTATAAAGCGGTCACCCATCCCAGGCCAGCTTTGTTGTCATCTGCTTAACCTTGTTATCAGTTGCTTAACCACTAGGCTGGGGCCGCTTTTTTTTTTATTGCTTTAATAATGGATTCCTCTATAATTGATAATTACAATATACATCGAACAATGAGACAAAGCCGTCTCGAATGAACTTTATATGAATGATGAATGATATAGGAAGATGATTGATGACGTCATTTCCTGTATTGCAGTTCTTGTCGTCATATAATATACCACCTATTATATAAGTATTCCGAGTTTAAAATCATTTATAACTGTAATATTGGTTTCCAATATTTTCATTTGTGGTTAATTTTCTGGTTTGTTAAGAAATTTGTTCTTAATTTAAACTTAATCAGGCTTGAAGAACTATAAAATTTTACTATTTTAATTCCATAATTTTTCTTTAGAAAAAATATTAATACGCATTAATTTTTTCTTTAGGAAAATTATTAATACGCATTAAAGGTCTGAATAAAATTATAATCAGGTTTAAAGAACCATCAAATTTAATAATATTTTTTAAATAAATAACTAAGTAATTATTTTTATTCGAATAACTATTGGGATGCCATCTTTAAAATTCCGGCGTAGCATTACGCGTAGCACAAACGAAAGCTACGAAAACGTAGCTTAATTGTTTTTACTTACAGCATAACTGATTGGAGAGTTACTTTCGTACTTTTTTTTAATAGGAGTTTTTAGTAGGAGTCATCAATAAAACGAGGTGCACGCTTCTGCAGACCATCGAGGGCATGCAGCAAGTATTTCATTTCACACAAGGCCGGATCTGGGATTTATAGATAAGATACCTGAGCCCTGGAGTGAAATACCGTCGCACCTTGTTAAGAACGCCGAGCTTTTTAATAATAATAATAATATAAAGTAACCCCAGCCTAGTGGTTAAGTTACTGCGCAACTGATAATAAGGTTAAGCAGATGACAACAAGGCCCGCCTGGGATGGGTGACCGCTTTATACAATGAGGCTATTTCATCATAAACACCCCAACAAGCTTTCCACTTGTTAGGTGTTGCCTCCGAATACCATAGGCGAAATGAGGACTGGTTAATCTCTCCGCTAGGTACCCTGAAGGTTCTCGGGAGCTAAAAAGGCACCCGTAATGGTATTTATTATTATTTATAATAATATTTATTATGTATTTACGGCGTATTTCCAATCCCGGAATATTTAGGAAAGGCGATAACTCAACTTGTCTTGGGTTTTAATTTTTATAGCTTGATTACAAGGCATACTCAAAGCATGGTTCGAATCCCGGTGTGTACCAATGAGTTTTTAATTAAAAAAATATGTACATTTGTTTGACAACACCACTATAGTGCCTCGGAGAGCACGTTAAGCTGCCGATTCCGGTTTCACTATACCAACTTGTGAAACTGATTATAGATGGGTTATTGAGTCTATTCAAAACATCGCGACGAGCTAGCCACTTGTTCAGTGTAGACTCATACCATCAGCTACGACGAGGTGGGATTAAATACCCCTCCGCTGGGTATCCTGAGGCCGTCTAGGCGGTCTCGGGCGCCGTAAGGCACCCGTGATGATATGTATGTATGTACTCACAGCATAACGGAGAGCGTTGGGGTTGTTAGCGAGGTTGGCGATGTTGTCGATGTTAACGTTGATGTTGCTGACGTATCCGCCGAGAGCTTGACGGATGGCTCCTTGGTTGCCGGATGCGTAGGCGTTCACCAACTGCGGGAAACAATATCAAGTTAGATAATTTGCATAACTTAAATGTTAGGCAAGGCCAATTTTTAGTCTCATGTCATTTTTTCCGCAATTAGCCAAGAGATTAGTTTGCGTGAGTCGGCTGACTATTCCAGCCCAGCTCCTTCCACAAGGCGACAAGAAGTCCGGGTCTTCCACAGGCCTCAAGAAGCAACCTCGGTGCTCCGAGGATTTTTGCCCGTTGTAAAGCTACCCCGGTGCAATGAAGCAGCACATGGGTGGGTGTTTCATCAGCCTTCATGCAACCTCTACATAGAGGTTGCTGTTAATTTTTAGTCTCTATAATCTATACTAATATTATAAAGCTGAAGAGTTTGTTTGTTTGTTTGTTTGTTTGAACGCGCTAATCTCAGGAACTACTGATTCGAATTGAAAAAATATTTTCGTGTTGGATAATCCATTTATCGAGAAAGGCTATAGGCTATATAACATCACGCTACGACTAATAGGAGCGGAGTAACAAAGAAAAATGTTGCAAAAACGGGGAAAAATTATTCCTTTTAAGAGCGTACGCTGCGTAAACGGTTAAATTTAAACGCGCAGACAAAGTTGCGCGGGTCAGCTGGTTTAATATAAAATAATTTAAAATCAAAACTCTCTGCAGAGCGGTCAGAAGCGCCTCCTGGTTAAACTGGGATGACTTCACAGATGGCAATAACAATGGCTGGGAGTTGAGTTTGGTTGTATATTGTTTTTAATGGAGCACGGCATGTAACTTTGTATCTACCTGGTGGTGAGCAGACGAGAATTGATCGGTCCCTACTGATGCGATTACGAAATGGGTGGCGAACTGGCGACAAATTACATTACGAGTATATTTTAATAAACTCGCTGCCTTGTAGTTAATTCAACCAACCATTTCGTAACTGCACCCTGAAAGGAGACAACCACTTCACAATAAATCAATGCAGTAGTCTCCTGAAAAGCTTTGGGCGGTGGTAACGAGACCGGTATGCTCAAACAAAAAAGTTTTAAATCAAAACTTACAGCAGAGCTGGCACAAGCATCTCCTGGGAGACCTGGAGCGACTTCCCCGATGAGGGCGATGGCTTGAGCAAGTCCCAAGGCTTGGCTGTAGTTGTCGCGCTGGTTGACCAGGTCGCCGGTGACCTGTTGAGCGGTCAGGGTGTAGACGGAGCCGCGGGCACCTCCATCGACGAGTTCGTACAGGGAGTTGGTAAGGTAACTGGAAATATATGAATAGTTATACAATCTACTCCGTCCACTAAGGACTTATGACATTTTTCAGTTAATAAAACAGGTGAAATAAAAGATGCCTCTTACAAAGTGTGCCAGTGAGAAACAAAAAAAATCTCACGCGGTATTCTTGGGAAAAATACAGATTTTAGCTATAACTATCATAATATTTTGAATGTTACAAAAAGGCTAGGCCATGATTTTATCATATACATAACTTATAAAAAACTCGTTTTAAAACTGCTCTATAATTTTTACTTTGCATTTTTTTTCTATCGAGGCATTTTTATGCTATTAAGTTTTTAAAAGAGCCAGTTGCTTCTAAATATCTAGTATTATTAAGTACTATATTTTTTTATATATGTGTTGGGTTTGACTTATTCTCATAATCGGAGATTTAGCAACTAGGTCAATAAAAATGTGATCCAAAATGTTCGAATGCTGTTCGCGCACTTAGGGTTCCGTACAACAGAAAAAAAGAGGGTTGTATCCCAGAAATAAATTATTATCTCGACAATCATTTGTAGAAAGTTGTAGATAATATTTTATTGATAATTTAGGTTTATTACTTGTTGAATTATAAACTATAAAAGCTCTACTACCTATTACTATACCAATTTTTTGTTTTTCAAAATATTTTTATTAAAAAAAATACACTATTATATACAATAACCAACCTATTGATAATTTTAAAACTAAATAAGATAAAAAAAATCGTTTAAGTCTTCCGATGCTGCGCACGCGCCCACTTATACTGTTCTCCCTCCGAATTTCCAGCGATATGCGTTGGAAAAAATAGGACCTAGCACGTTGATCTCAAGATGCATTAATTAAAAGTTTTCCTAGATTTTTTCTAAATGTTTTTGCATCTGGAGACCATGGCCCTAAAGTTTGCACCGCAAACGCTAAAAAATCATAGGAAGCGTCTAGCATATTTCTATTTTTTATTATTTTGGGCTTGTAATGCTGCAGCACCGGAAGACGTAGACGTGACGTGGACGTAACTGGGAGCGAGGGTATCAAGTGGTGTCCCATATAATTGCTCTTATGTATTTTTATAAATTCCTCTATAGGATAAACTTTTTTCTTTTTTTTTTTAAAGATAATAATGCAATGAAAATATTCCTGGTGGCAGGACGAGTGTAGTTAGAAGTCCTAGTTTCTAATACTAGATGGCAGAGGAGTCTGTTTTTTGTTGTTACTTTTTTTCAGTATTTTATATTGCCATCTAGTATTAGAAAACTAGGACTTCTAACTTCACTCGTGTAAGAGTTATTAGAAGAAAGCTAATAGAGGGCGTTTGTGTATAAGTAGATATCAAGCAATGACAAAATTCGTGAGGGCTGACTGGAACCTGGTTGGCTCAGAGGTTGAGCGCCTTGCCGCGATAGCGAGGTTTGTGGGTTCGAGTCACGCCACCAGGAATTTTTTCATTGCATTTTTATCTTTAAAAAATATATATATATAATTGCTCTACTACTATTCCAATATTTTAAATTTGATTTGAGTGTACTGCCTGCCCCTTGCATACAAAAAACATATGGAAAGCTTTCAATCGAAAAACTTGCTAACGAAATGTATGAATTTGACGTTTCGGAATGACGTCCCCACGCCACAATCGAAATGTTATCTCCGTACATTGGGGATCGATATATGTGATTGATAGCGTTTTTGACTGACAGGCAGACTGACTGATTCCATTACGTTCTGTTTTTCTTTTATAAAAATAATTATAGGTACATTACTATAATTAAGACGGAGGGAAGCTTATTTATTTAAAACTTTATTACACAAATTGAGTACAAAGGCGGACTTAATGCCGCTAGGCATTCCCTACCAAGGCAGCAACACTAAATTAACAACACCGTTGTTAATTAACAATATATGTAGTTAACGCTTGTTAGTTAGTTAATATAAATTAGAAATTCAGGGTGGTTTAGAAAGGATGTACTATGGGCTAATATAAAGTTCTGCTAAACAAATCGAACAACTTTTCCCATGGAACCATGAGTAATGGACTAAAATTAAGGAAAAAATGTTTGGTTTCCCCATACAAATTGATCGTTACAATTTAACATTACTAGTTTATATGTAGAAGGCATTTTTTTTTCATTTGCGACATATGGTACCATGGGAAAATTGTTCGATTTGATCAGCAGAACCTTATATTAGCCCAAAGTAGGTACTAATCTTTTCAAAGTCAACTTGTATTTCTAGTTTACATTTTTAATTTTTTTTTCATATTTTTTTTACCTGTATTTAATAACATAATTTAATATAATATGTGGTGGGTTAAGTTGCGTTCTCCACATAAAATCAACTTTCGCACTGTCAGTATTACTCGACTACTGTTTGTCGCAGAATTAAAATATTATTTTTGTTGGTCATTGTATTAATTAATCGTTCAGTGTTGGGTTTTTATTTAATTTCATTTAATACAGAAAAAAAAAATTAATACAAAAATATTTATTACTCACATTAGATATAATTTTATATACCAACATAAAAATAATAATTGAATTTTGACTAACAGCCAAGTTGTAATATTGTAAGTACGTTTGTACGGGAATCAAGACAATTGTAAAGCACCTAACCAACTTAAGAAACTGTTTATAGATGGGTTATTGAGTCTATCCAAGCACAGAGCTACGATATGACCACTTGTTTGGTGTTCACAGTCTCGGAATACGACCAGGTGGGTATAAACCCCCGCCGCTGGGTACCCGAGGAGGAGGAGGAGGTATTGGTATATCATATAAGACTTACCTGTTAACCAAGCGTCCATCATCATATGGTGGAGCGAGCTCGTTTACATTGTAAGCATAGATATTGGCTGATGGTGCCCCGAAGGCGCACTGAAAAAACAACATATAATATAAACATGGAGATATTAATATATAGGGAGTAATGCCTAAAATCGCTTTTCCAAACGTGAGAACAGAAGATAGCCGCCGCCATACAAACTCAAAACGAAAATTATTATATGAAATCTCCGAGCGTTAATTGGTTGAAGTGAGAACACAATAAAGCGACAACGAACACCTTTTGATATTACGTTTTATAGGCGATTAGGGCGGTTCCATATATTATTTTTAGTTTCATGAATGGAACAGTATAAAATACTAAAAATAAAAAATAAATATCTTATATACTAACTTATAATTAAGACATATTGACCCCATTTATATTACAGTTAAAACATAATATTAAAGTAATGCACATTTGTTGGTTCAATTCCCACCCATGACAAATAAAATATCAGTAGGTACGTTTTACTGTACAGTTTGTCATGGTCTGGGTATTTATAAAATACATAGTATTAGCCTAGAGCTTAGTTTGTGACCCATTATGTGTGGAATGTCAAATAATATTAGATATTATTTTTATCAAAATTATTAAATAACCCGGCTGCACCCTCAGCACATGCGTGTGGGCTGTTACTAGATTTTGAGGGCGGACCGCAAAGATATCTTTATAAGCGAGACGATCACTAAAAAAACCTTTTCTAAAATCATACAAAACCGTCAAGTTACCTTTAGTCATTTTACTGTTTTAGTCTGTGGCTTCACCGCTTTTCAGGAGTCCACTGCATCGATTTATTGTCGAGGTAGTAGCCTCCTTTCAGACGATGCAGCAGCGAGGAATTATTAAAAAGGATGTGTGATGCAATTTCGCAAACGCACGGTTTAACGGCATAGTGGGAGATTGATGGATCATTCAGCGACTTTGTAGGTCTGCTTACCATTAGTTGCTCTACAACTTAAACAATCTTCACTTACACAACTGTTATAGGGGTCCAATAGAATCGCTATATTTTTTTGACAGTATAAATAAACATATCCAATTGGTGGATTCCTCCAGTTTAAACTGTACAGTAAGTGATTTTTTTTAACAAAAACTCATGGTAGTGGTTCAATAATTCAAAAAATACTATGAGAAGTTTTGCTTAAAACAGGTTTATACTAATCAATGTGATCAAAAGTTTACCGAAACCCTGGTTTAGAAAAACCTAATGTTACAAGTAACTACCCATCAGTGATTAAAATAAGGCAATACTGGAGGCATTTATTGTTTATAGGAACGTCGCATGTGACTCTACATTTACCTATAGATAACCTTCAAATACCATCCTTTATTCATAAAATGCATGTCACATGGCAAATATTGTACTCCCAAATGTGTGATCTATCCAATACCGTGGGAATAATATTTATTTTAATTGTTCTTTCTTTGATATCGTATATAAGTTTGGAATACTTAACAAATAAGCTTTTTTCTACAAAAATAAACGTTTTTATTATTATTTAATTATTATTATTATTAAAAACTTTGCTTTCTTTAAACCATGAAAATCATCATTGACAAAAAAGAGATACTTTAAACACCATTATAATTGTTTTTTTTTTTTTTTGAATAAGAGAGTTTGACTGAGGAAGACCAACACAGTGTAATAATAACACAGTGATAAGGTAGCGTTGATACCATAAAAGAAAAGCCATAAGCGCGAAACAGTTCACCAAACGATAGACCTACGATGGATAGCTATAGTAGTTTAGATCAATCCTTTGTTACTATTATCGGTTTAAAATCCTTTGATTTTAAAATCGGTTAAAATGTTTTGTTTCTAAAATCGGTTTAAATTATTTTAGTTTGGTCTGGCATAAAATAAAACCACAACAGGAGTCGAAATCTTGATAGCCAGTGATAAAGTAGGAAAAAAATCATTTTTTTAACCTAGGTACTATATATTTTCAAAGAAAACCTTTTTGCACTATTGAATTTCCCTCCACATTTTTCCCTTAAAATAAAATTCTAAGTAAATTGGAGCGGATTTAATCCACAGACCAAAAAAACTTATATAGAAACCTAAAATTTTGCATCTGATATTCGACGAATGAAATATTTTTATTACTTACCTAACTATCATGCTCACTACTAAAATAGTTTTACTAAACCTTTAATGAAAACCATAAAATAATCTGATTGAACTAATAACTTCATGTGATATTTGTAAACGAGACGGCTGTGTAAACAAAGTTGAAATAAAAATAAATAAATATAATTTGGTCACCATACATATATTAATTTGGTCACCATTGGTCACTCGGTCGCCACGGGCTGGATACGAACGCAACGACATCGCCACATTTATAATAAGCGCGTAGTTTTAGAAACTTTGGTACCAAATTCAACAACAAAGTATGAATCCATTCCTAAACTTGGTGGTTCTGCTTACCATCAAATAAATATATAGTTACATGTCGTGCTCCAATGAAAAAAAATCGGTTCGCATATTCACCGGTGTCACCATTTAAGACCAAATTACGATTCATCGAAGCACTATTTTACACGATGTTATAACTAATTTTATGAAATCAGTTAAAGTCGTTTCTTGCTAATAAATAGTATTTATTATACTAAATTTATCTTCACCGCGTTCCGTGCTTAGCATCGCTGCCACGGATCGCTGGTTTTTTTAGCCAAGGTCGTTTCACCGCGCGGAAATGTTAGCAATTCTAGTTACCATCAATCGTTCCGCGAAATTTTAACACGAAAAGTTAGCACGGCTACTTTTTGACAGATGTTTGTTTACATGTGAATATCTATCTACAAATTGGAATTTAATTAATTATTTTATATATTCATATCTGTTTTAGTTTTAAAAGTTCGATTAAACCTAAAAAATAAATATCGTGTAACTAAATTCAGCTTTGGTATGTTTAGTTTGAGGTTGTTAATTAAATTAATATTGTGATATTATAAAATTATTGTATTTAAATAATAGTTAATTAAAAAATATTGATTTATTATACAGGGTGAATTTGAATGGGTGTACTTTGGGCTAATATGATGTTCTACTGGTCAATAAAAACATCTTTTCCCATAGAACCATGTGTCGCAAATGAAAAAAAAATATGGCTTCCCCATACAAATTGGTCATTTTAACTTTACTAGTTTGTATGCAGAAGGCAATTTTTTTTTTCATTTGCGACACATGGTTCCATGGGAAAAGTTGTTCGTATTGATCAGTAGAACATCATATTAGCCCAAAGTACACCCATTCAAATTCACCATGTATGTGTAATGATAAGGTAGTATATTTTTAATTTCAATTATTTAATTCAAAATAGTGCTTCTTGTCAAAAAGTGGCATCAAAAATCAACACCGATCGTTTCCGAGCTGCATTTTAGCATCGCTAAAAAAAAATGACATGGCTGTGTTGAAACGGGCGGTCGCGCTGGTTTTTGAAGCCAGCACGAGAAACTGCCCGCGTTAGCTCTCGGAACGCAGGGCTAGAAGAGACTATTTAAAACGCGCGCGAAATTTCGAATTCGATATTTCTGCGTCGCAAGTACAAATGTTCTATAATAAGTTATCTTAATATCTGAGCGGATTTTTCCGCGCGCGATTTACCGCATATATTTGTATATGTACTTAGTTAAACAGCTGACAGCCTCCGTATACTAGTGGTTGCGCATTTGGCGTTGTATCCAGAGGTCGTGGGTTCGATTCCCACCTATGGCAAAGAATATTAGTTCGTTTTTTCTGGACAGATTGTCATGGTATGGGTGTTTATGAAATATAATATGTATTATATCGTTGCTTCTGGTACACAAGCCTAGAGCTTAGTTTGGGACCATATGCTCTACCGTGGGTTTGCGCATTGTAAAAACGTAACGTATTCATTTACGTGAGCAACAACCAATAGAGCCGCATTATTTTTACCCATGGTAGAGCCTCAGAGCAATATGTGTAATTTGTCCTACATATTATTATTATTATGAAACCCTATGCGGTCTCTATATATTTGAAAGTGTTCTGTTCACACTAGCTGTCGTTACGGCAATTTGCCGCGAGCTGAAAGCTGTCGATATCCAAAAACGACTCATATCTCACGCCCCGGCTTTGTCTGTATGTCTGACAGGAGAGATGCCAACCAACTGAGGCAATTTCCAAGCATTTTGTGCACTAATCAATCATTGTATTTTGCTTTACAGCTATATCTAGATACAAATTTATTTATATTAATAATTAAGTTTTTAATTAAGTATGACTGTTTTATTTATTCCGTATGACAGTATGACAAAGGTCGCGCCTCTTGTTTCGGTTTGTGATCTAACCAATTTTAATTTTTGTTTGTTTTAGGTGCTTTAGTTATAATATTTAGATTTTAATTAGTATTATTTAATTTTGTATTCTACATCTGTATTATATAGAATAACACATAAATGTATAATTTGACACGAAGGTATATACTAATTAACTTTAATCGTGATTTCGATATTTGTTGTTCAAGAAAAACTGCTAAAGCGTATTTGTATGTTTTTCCGCACATTTATTTTATTATTACGTAATTTTTTTTTGGGATTACTGGGATATTTACTGTAACTAACCGCCCCATAAAAATAAGAAAAATATTTGGTGATAATTTTAACCACCCAATTTATATATTTTACCCAATGATATTATAAAACTTAAAATATAATTGATTTTACCTAAGAAGCTCCTTTTTTTTAATGGAGTACGGCATGTGACTTTGTATCTTACTGGGGCCTATTTCATAAACGTGACAATTGTAATTTACCATGACAATTCAAATTACATTGCTTGGTTTACTTTCGATTATTTACTTCTAACCAACTAAACCCAGCAATGTATTATGAATTGTCATAGTAATTTACAATTGTCACGTTTATGAAATAGGGCCCTGATGTGTCACGAAACCTACAAGTCTATGAATGAGGTCGATCAATACATTGTTGTTTAACAATATTGATCACTTCCATTGTGCCGGCTAAATGATGCGGTTACAAAATGTACGGCGATATAGTCGCAATTTTTTTTTGCGACCCAAATTTTTCAGCTCACATGACGGTCTTTATTTCTGATAAATGGATTGTAGTTAAAAAAACTTTAAGATATCTCTAACCGCATTCCGTTAAGTGTATGCTGTCACTCAAAAATAATGCTAATTAATCAAATCAAAAGAACTTACCGTGACAGCGAATAATACCAGAACGATAGGCAGCATAGTGGCGCCTGGTCTACTTTCGACCAATACGGTATATACTATACACAAAAATACACATAATTTATCCTTTTTATATAAATTTAAGCAACAATGAAATACTAATGGCCGCCACTTGAACAAACAATAAACAAGATTTACTGAAACCTTACAACAAAAGTGTACAATTATAAATTGTTTTTGTAATTATGTATTGTATTTGTTATTTATTACAATGTGGAAATTAAGATGTGTTTTTCAGGTTTAGCGTCAATGCATTTTGGTTTAAGGCTTGTCAAGGGCGTGGTGTTAAGGCGGAGTTTGTCGGTATAAAAATTCCGAACAATAAATTAATTAATAATAGTATATAAGTAGTATTTAGTCTATGCACTTGAGCATCTACTTGATCTACTTTAATGGTCTTATTCACTAAAACTTATTGAGATCTTAAAGAACACTTTAGTTATAGAAGGTGTTCTCTAATTTATGCATTTATACATTTATTTAAAAGAGACAAAACCTTCCATAACTAAAGTGTTCTTCAGGGACGCAATAAGTTTTTATGAATACCGGTGTAACTCTAAGAGTCTTTTAAGTTGCAAAAATAGTTCAAAATTCATATAAGGATTCGTTTGTCTTTACGCACAAATCGTGAACTAATATTCCGATTTACGGATCCAAGGATATATTTTCCGCACCCTAACTCGCGGATCGTTATTTTCCATAAAAGGATCGTAAGTAATTATGCAAATATATCACCACAACACAGGGAATCCTAGTGTGGTGACTAGGGTTCTATATCAGGGTCAAAATCAAAATTATTGTACATTAACAAAAAAGAAACAAAAATGAATAACGTTACAAATATGAATAATGTTACAAAAAAGTAACAAAAAGGAATTGTAAGGGCTTCTTCACACTATGGTAATTAAATAAAAAAACATTTAACATTATTTAATATTTATTACTCAGAAAGTATACAAATAGCAAAACTAACAATCTTTTCTGAAAGAGCGAAAAAATTCAAAAGAACAATGCAGAGTTACCATATATCATTACAGTTTAATGTATCTTTACTTTTATTACATAATCTTGTAAAAATTAAAACTAAAACTTTATTAACCTAATGTGAAATAACCTTTATTTCATTTTTGTTACATCATTTTTGCAACGTAACAAAAAAACGTAACGATTTGCTACAAAAAGGAAAACAAATCACATGTTTAAAATATAACCCTTAGCGATAAAGATACAAATAAACTTCTAAGATTAAAATAATAATCAGTTTCAAATGTATTATAAACAGCATTTTACACAGTATAGTAATAGTTTATCATTTACTTATCGTAAAATATACAGGCTTAACAAGAAAAAGGAATATATATTTGTTTAAATAAATGAATACGTAAAAAAACACACGTGTCGCACAACCATTTCACGCCATCAAAATGTCTGACTGCGGCCGCAAGACGGATGCTATTGGTCGTCCTTATATCAAAATGATGCAAGCCCAAAAATTTGGAAATCTGCTAAAATTAATGTTACAAAAGGGAATAACCAAAATGAAAAATAATGTGGACACGTGTTAAATTGTAAATAATTAATGTATCTCTGTGTTATATTTATTGATTTTATAAGAATTACGTGGTAAGTATCATAATGCAGTTAGATAAATTTAGAATTATCTAAAATTAATTAGATTTTTTTTTTAAATTACTTTTTTGTAACACACGTGTGTCTGGAGACATAATTATTTGTATGAACCAAGTACGATGTGTATATAGCAAAACAGATTTTTTTATACTTACCAGTATAATTTCTTTGTTTATGAATACTAGAGGTATTAATTTGGAAAACCTATATTTAAAATATATAGATCTTATTTAAAAAATATTAACCATTTCAACACTATTCACAAGGACGTTTTGAGATGTAAAAATGTACAAAAATTTTGAATACGACCCATCAACAAAACTAAAACTTATATAACTATGTAAATTTTAACACGAAATTTTTGTCATGTTTTTCTGAAACTTCGAATAAATAAAAATGAAACGAATAATTATATGATTACCGTTTTATACATGAAGCTAAAAAACGCGCCCACTGCGCGGACGGGCACGGTTTTTACCTTCATGGTTTTATATTATATGATTCCGTGATTTTGAGAAAAATAAAACAATTTTCTAACATGTTTATTTTAGATTTTAGAAACTATCCGTATTTCAGTACACATTTTAGTAGTAGTTAGTGAACGGTTACAGGAATGAATTAATTTAATCCTCTATAATACAATCCCATAATAAAATAAATAGTTAAATCATCAGACAAATGTTTAAAAAAAAAACATAAACGGTAAAAACTATAACAATGCTCTCCAAACTATTTTTCTAAGCATTTCGAGTTTTTGCACTGACTTTAGTTTTGTTATCTTTACTATCGTTAAGATGGACGACCGGTAAAATAATTTAATACCTACCTGTAATATTTAATTGACTTACAAAATCGCCTTAATAAATAATACAAAATAAATAAATAATTACTAAAATTAAACCATAAATTACGCATACGATTAAATAATTAATAGAAACACTAATTAGCTTCAAATAAATATATACAAAAACCTTCAACCTAATTATATTTCAGTGTTAATCTGTGCGTTCATCGGTTTTCAGGGAACTACTGCATCGATTTATTGTCGAGGTGCCAGTCTCGTTTCAGGGTGCAGTTATGAAACAGGCAGTTATTTGACGGATAAGACTCATAAATTCAAATGCATCTTCGTCGCCGCCCATTTCGTAAAGCCTGTTTCGCCGATTTCGTTAATCGAATGTGACATGTCCATAGGCAAAGAATCTTGGGCATTTTTGTATGGGAGCTGGGCGTAAAACCAACAGAAATAAAATGTGTTGTAATTTACTTCATTGTACTTCTAAACACACCCTAAATACTTGTTAACCTCAATATAGACCGGGTGTTACTGCAAACAAAAACAAAGATTGGTTAAATAAAACACACATATTAGTTAAAACTACTATTTATTAATACTTTTTATTCAAATATCAATGGTGCGGGGGCAACGAAAGACTCGTGCGGTTCTAACCCTAAAAACCACAAAACTGAAACTATTTGGGCACAACTTCCTACTGTTCTTCTGCCTGTTAAGCAAGTACAGTAATGCTCAACTGTCGCATTTCTACCGATTTGGTCTCCATCAATCAAAATGTAAGTATTATATATGCGCGATCTGACATGCCGCGACTGTATTTTAATTCGAATCAACCACACATTAGTTTGCAGAATATTACATCTGTTTAAATCCAATGACTCCTCTCTATATAATTCAATTAAATAAACACCATCGCGGAAATGTTCTGCGACATACGATTTTGCTAGTTCTATATGATAAGTTCCCAAAGCGTGAAGCACTAGACATTCCTCTGTTAAATGTGGAAAATCATTTAGGAATGGTAGATTTGCTTCCATTCTTACAAAGTCTCGACGTTGTCGATTTAGATTTTTAGGTTCGACGTAATCGAATAAACGATTCGTTGTGTATATTTTTTCATCAATAATGTTTATTATATCCGAAGCTAGTCGATGGTTTTCAAAAACTGGTTGAAAAGCATTTAAAAGACTAGCACCAATTTTGAAATCTACAAACATATGAGGAAGAGCTCTACTGATATATGTTTGTCGTAGCAGTTTAAAACACTGTTTCATTTTGCCATTCATGGCTTCCACTACCCAGCGGCAATTGGTAATCTTTCGCGATTTATTGGCTTGGTCCGTTGTTAATTGGTTTTCGTTTCTGTGTTTTGTGGGTGGTATGTGTACCTCATAACCACACTCTTCAATACTACCTAAGCTATCCCTAAAACCCCGATCAACCAACAAAAACAACAAACAAAACGTATACGTTTTGTTTGTTGTTTTTGTATATACATTACTGAATACCTCTGTTCACCGGTTGTTTGGGTGATTGCCGTCATAGTATAACATTAAGAAATGGTCATTAGCTTTCACATGAAATATATTTTAAAGCTGTTGATCTTACGCCCATTTTGACCGTGACCCTTTATCAATCGACGCGTCGCTGATCGGTATGTCGATGTGGCTTCCCAATAGAACCCCTGGGGCCTTATTCCGAGTTTTCAAACGTTAAACACGACAAGACTTTGCGTAAACTATAAATATTAAATATAAGTTCTATTTCAATGGATATATAGTCTGTATTAGGTTGGCTATAATAATGCCGCTATCTTGAATTACACGAATTCTTCGCAAGTTTGAACATCTTATAGGCATTGGAATTTCAACTCTATATTTAATAGGATAGAACTTATATTTCAATATTTATAGTTTACGCAACGTCTTGTCGTCTTTAGCGGTTGCAAACTCGGAATAAGGCCACTGGTCATAAGCTGAGTACTAGGTTTGTATTAGGTGCATTGGATCAAAGATATTTTTACAAACATATTTTTACGAGTATTAACACCCAAACTACCACCTAGTTTTAAACTTGAGTTTATTCTATATAATAATAATAATATGTAGGACAATTTACACAAAGTGCTCTGGTCACAAACTAGGCTCTAGGCTTGTACTATGTGTACCAGAAACAACGATATAATACATATAATTATATATTTAGAATAATTTACAATATTTACATTTAAGGAGGTGACGAGGGATCAGAAAATGTGCCCATAGCACTAACTGCATTTCCGCGTTGTATGGCCATTGATATTCGTTGGCCTAAAAGAAAACCTGAACGCGGATCCCCTGTTACCTGTTTAAGCTTTTTACCTAAAGACAATATAAAGGATTTTGCGGACTTAGACCAAGTACCCATTGTCTCGACAATGAATGGGACAAAAACATAGGAATTTGAAATTTGAGTGTATTTGTTTTTTTTTTATGGCATAGGCTTCAGCGGCAAATCCGGCCGATTTTGAAGACCCTGAGGTATACGAGGGAGCCAGAGTGTCCACACATGCAGCGTCCCATAATAGACACTTTCCGTCTTGCCAAGGAATGAGAGAAATGCCATCGACGCGTTTTCCATCATTCCTGAACAAGCCGGAAGGCTCGAGGCTGCTCGGAATTTCTGCTGATAATAAAGCTGATTTTATAATAGAGTTGAGAGCTGCATGTCTGGATATTCTTCCTGCAGATCTACTGCAACTTAAACCGTGGTGGCCATTAGATTGCACTGCACTGCCACAGTTACAGGAATGAGGATGACTAATTGAAGCACCTAGCCTGAGGCCTATGGCAATTCGAAGAGAGTTATTATCTAAATAAGAACCAAAAGAGGGTGATGGGATTGCGTGAAGCCAAAGGCCTGCTTCTGGCTGTGAAACTGCGCGCAACCTTGCCAGATCAGTGCCTGATGATGTGTGCAAAAGATCAGTAAAAACGGTTTTAACAATAATATTATCCCAGGCATGTTGACACGATGGGTCTTGTGGCGGAGAAGAGTTTAGGCTTTTTAAATCCCAGGCAGATTTCGCCTCATCAAGGTATGAAGTCTCTAACGAAGTATCCATAGATTTAGAGAGAATAAAAGATACTAGATTAGACACTCCATAAGATGACGAAAGGAATCCCGATAAGCATATGTCTCGAGCCCACCTCAATCCAAGTCCACCAGAGTTGATTGGTAAAGATGATTGACGCCACTGAAAATTGTTTAAAGAAATATTAAAGATAGATTCTATAGAGGATTTAATTATTAAGTCATACTCTTCTAAAAGGTTTGGAAATTTAAAAGCTGGAATAGTTCTTAAGGAATACATAATTTTTGATACCGAAAAACAATGTTTTAAAAGGGTATATGCTACATGAGAATTCAAGTTATTTAAATAATTTACAAATATTTTTAAATTATTTAAACAATTGGTTAATTTTTCTTCAATGGCGTCGAACATTATTGGAGAACCTAACAGACAAAAGTCGACATTAGAAATAATTTTTAAATTGGGGAGAATATTAGAAAATGATAATAAATTTTGAGAATCTACCGATTTACACCCGAAAAGTTCACATTTTGAGGTATTGAAAGTTAGACCTAATTCCTTAAAACTTTTAACAAGTTGTTCTAAATCTTCGGTTAAATCTTCAACACTTCCTGCTATTATGCCATCATCTAAAAACCAAATATTTAATTCCGATTTTAATTTAGTTATAATTGGGTGTATGCATAAACTAAAAAGTAAAGAGCCAAGTGGGTCTCCTTGTTGAATGCCAACTGCTGAGTCTATTATTTGGTCGTAAAAAAATAATTTTGAATTGGAGGAATAATTTTGCCAAATAAATGGGTAAATTTCTGGTACGATTTCCAAAGCTGATTTTAGAATAATATCTCTTTCTACAGAGTTGAAAACATTTTTCAGGTCCATTTTGATTAAAAATTTATCTTTATTTATGTTCTTGTAAGTATATGTCCGGACTGCATGGATAGCTGCTTCACATCCAAATTTAGTTCCAAATCCGAGTTGAATAGGCCTGAGGTAATTTCCTGTTTTATCCCTTACCAGGCCACATGCAATTTTAGCTGAAAGTCTGCGAATGGTACACCCAATTGCGATGGGTCTGATGCCTCCATCTTTTTTGGAGAAGGCTAGAAGAGAAGCTCCATAAATAAAAGGGCAAGCCTCTTTGACGACTGAACCTGATAGCATGAAATTGCATAGGTTTGTTAATGATGTTAATAAACGTTGACCTGCTTCGTTGGCATTGTGGGAAATCATTTCTTTAAGATGTTGAGGACTTAGTGCGTCTATGCCTCCGCTTGAACCAGGGTGAAAGCTATGAACAGCCTCCTGAATTTGAAAAGGGTTATCAACTAGTGAAAAAGATTTTGAGAAAGGGGCTGGAGGAAAAGATAGGTCGCGACCTGGACTAGGATGCTTATCAGAAAGAATAGAAATTGTATTTTGATTTGCAGGTAGAATTACATTATTATTTGATAACAATTTCGCAGCTCCGCTTAAATTTCCTTCGGCTACTTTTAGTTCCACTCTCCTGAAATGATTTGTATTTTGTCTTACACAGGTTAAGTCTACTGAATGAAAGTTTATATTACTATTATCTTCATTGGATATAATTTGTTTAACTTTTGATGTTAAAGATCCGTTTTGATTGTGATCAGGAACCTTTAAAAATTTATATGAAAACGTTAAAAGTTGCTTCCATTCCTCAAATGTGTTTTTTTATTTATACAGCTGTTAATAATAGTGGAAAGCTTATCTGCTGCAAGGTATCTTGCGCCCTTCGGTATGTGTTTAAGGATCTTTGTAGTTTTCTTTAATTTTATTAAAAGGTCGGAAAATAAAACGTTCGAGTCTTGTTGTCTATATTGGAAATTATTAGTTGGTAAATTATCTTGGGAAATGAAAGGAGCTACCAATTCTTTGTGAATTTTACTAATATGGATCCTAAGCCCTCGAATTGAAGAAAAAGTCCGGGAAGATAGGCAGTAGTTACATACAAAATTAGAGACACTTGTATCTGTAAAATTTGTTGGTGAAGGCATCACTTCATGGTATTTTTTTTGCACAGCACTGTTTAAAACTATTCAAAAATACATATTATATTTTATAAACGCCCAGACCATGACATTCTGTACAGAAATACGTACTATTTTTTTTTGCCATGGGTGGGAATCGAACCCACGACCTCCGGATACAACGCCAAAGGCGCAACCACTAGTCTGCGGAGGCGGTCACAACTGGTGGTTATGTAGCGTGTGTTCGGTTGGGTGGTTTTATTTTTCTCCCGCAAGGAGTTTAATAGTTCACTATCTATTAATTTACGCAGCGATTTATGTAAAAAAAAATAGTTTTTTCAGTCTTATTTTCACTGTAATATAATTTCGTGTGTATTAATAAAAAAAACTATCTATTTATATTTTCAACATTTGTCTGCGGGAGGAATGGCGACCTAGCCAAGTGCACACTTGGACCTTATACATTTATTTTTTTGACTTTTCATAAATGCCTGTAAAGGTTTACATGAAATAAATATTTTTGACTTTTGACTTACCATGGCGAACTGTTCAGAAAAGCGTATACCAATTATTTGCTATGAGTGGAAATCAAACCAACTCCAGATTCTAAGCCGACGACGTAACCAGTCTTTCTCAAATAGGGCGATAACGCCCCTTTAAGGGCTGGAGGCCTAGAGGGGTTGAGAAAAAAATTTGCAGATACTAAGAGTATCTGCAAATTTTTTAAATATTATAAAGTAACGTTTTAATTGCTCTCACTGGTAAAAAAGTCTTGTTTATAATTTAAGTTTCAACTCCATATTAATATAGCACTCTACAATTAAATTAAAGTAATGATTCATTGTGGTTTTTAAGAAATGGTAAAGAAAAAAAAAATATGGCGATGGAAAAAAATATATTTTTATAGTGGCGGTAGATGAAAGAAGTTTAATAATCTCTTAATTCTTGGTTTTAGTTAAAATTAAGTGGATACCTACAGAATATGTAGGTACCAACTTTTTATAGATACACTGTTTATGTAATAGGTATTTCGGCTAAACCCACTACAACCACTACTTAAGGAACACAAAGAATTTATCTTTGAGGAAGGTAAGCAGAAAAA
Source organism: Monopis laevigella (assembly GCA_947458855.1). Lineage (NCBI taxonomy): Eukaryota > Metazoa > Arthropoda > Insecta > Lepidoptera > Tineidae > Monopis > Monopis laevigella. Next base: position 4,204,962 of record OX381594.1, on the reverse strand, counting down.
GTTTTAAGATTTCAAAGTGCTTTGAAATCTGAAGCAATTTAAAATGCTGTTTCCCCAAGGATTAGCTCTGAGCAAACAATAGAGATAAGTACGGCAAGGTTTCAGAGAAATAGTGCAGCTTTTAGAAGCAGTTTGAATAAATAAACCCAAAGACGGTAAAGTATCCTGTTGCTAGACCCACATTACATGTGACCGAACGCTCACAGACGTCTTTGTCTGCGAGCGTTCGGTCACATGTAATGTGGGTATTAACTATCATATGAAAGAGAGTATTTTTTTTGTATTTATTTTAATATAGCACTGGAAATAAGCCCCTCGCGGTGATTCCAAAATTCAAGCCAGGCTTTATTTTAGAGAGAACTCTTACTTTTTAAAAATTCATTGAAGAATTTTGGCAAAGAAAACCCGACTCTTACTTTATTTTACGTCCGATTGCCCGATATAGTTTTCCACTGATTTATATTTATTGGTATCGCATGGCAAAAAATATTAGTACGTTTTTTCTGTACAGTTTGTCTGGGTGTTTATAAAATATAACATGTTTTATATCGTTGTTTCTTGTACACATATTACAAGCCTAAAGCTTAGTTTGTGACTAGAGCAATATGTGTAAATTGTCCTACATATTATTAGGTATTGTTATTATTATTTGAAAGTTTTCACTTTTTACATATTAAAAAAAATACCATAACGGGTGCCTATTTGGCTCCCAAGAACCGTTTAAACAGCCTCAGGGTACCCAGCGAAGGGATTAACCCGTCCTAATTTCGCCGATGGTATTCGGAGGCAACACCTAATAAATGGCGAGCCTGTTGTGGTGTTTATGATGAAATAGCCTCGTTTTTACATATAGGTATGGGTAAACACCATGGAAGTGTCCTAAGGCCTAAAAAGCCTTTCCAAAGAACTTAGAACAGAAGATTGACGCCCGCCTTACAAACCTAAAATATAAAGTGGGAACAAAAATGGTCATGTTAAGTGTTCGTTATAAGCTTTGTCGGTCTAGTACTTTTATAGTCATTAAATAAATCCATCGCAAATGCGGAACGGAAGTACTAGATGTAAGAAACATGAATAAAATGCTTTCGTTAGATGATCTCTTAGAGCTATAAGAAGGTGGTTATGTTTTAAACATTATTAAATATTTCATCGTTATTCGTTAAAAGCATAGCAGTTAAATTATCCTAATAATAACCAGCTATGTTTTTACAAGAAATATTTAAAATTTGTTTATCTACTCCAATGCACAAAAAATATTTAATAAATATCTATAAGTAAAATTTTCCAGCCATCTCTAACGGTTTGATTAGGTTTTTTTGCCAATAATGCCAACAAACTCAAAAGATTATTTTTTGTTTTATTTAAATTCAGGGGTGCGATTTTTTAATGTCAGCGATGAGTTTAATATTACCAGTGAGAAAAATATCACCGATGACTAGGAAATCACGATTTATCAAAAGTCCTATTTTGGAACATCATATGTGCGGTAGGTATGGGCGCCGCGTTACAACATGCAAATGGTCAGAAATTATATAAATATTAAAAATAAAAGAGTGACTCTTTAGCTACAATTTGAGGTATAACACATGCACCTCCGCACACTTATGGAAAAACCACTTACGAGATGGCTCTCTTAGGAAGGTCCCCATAGTGCGGCGGAGCGCCGCAGGTACCCCCGCGCGGCGTGCGTATTGTGAATACGTGTTGTGTGTGATATGTTTTTTCGTAATGGTAGAAATGACCGAGCTATCAAAAGCCTTATTATTATTTCGGAAACTTGGTCGTCGCTCATGGCAACAAAAAGAAAATGATTAATTCTGATCAAGTTTATTGTTTAGCATGTCTGAATGCTGTTAAAAAAGAAAGCGAAGACGTTACTTTTTACATTTTAGATACTCTAAGTAGATGAAATTAAGTTTTTCTTTAAAAAAACTGAAAACTCCACGCCGCCGGCGCCCCGCCGCCGCCGCCATTTTCACCGACGGCGCCTACGTCTAATGTGCGCCCATTATCCTGCTGCAAAGTCATGTAACATTAAGATTATAGTACAGAACTGATATAACAAATATATATAATTCAAATTATACCTACAGGGTTACATTAACAAGAGTTACTTGCGTTTACACGAAGAAAATATTGTTTGTCGTTCAATGTCATTCTTGTTTCTTATAATAGTTGACATGTCTAAACCATGAAAACTCAATGGTGGAATGGAACTTAACATTATCTGTGAGTATTATTATCTCTCACCAGTGACTTTATTTACGAGTGGTAGGAGGCACTCGTATTGATATCATAGGTAAGATCTTTTAGTCATCGGATGAGATACAAAAATACGATCTTTAGAAATCGATGACTTTTTTGACATTTCAGTGATATTTAGTCATTCGCTGATATTCAAAAATCGCACCCTTGTTCATTTATTCAGATAACTGTTACACAGATTACCTACATCATAATACAGCAGGGCCTGAAGTAGAAAAAATCCTGTATCGCGGGCCCCCAATTCAATTAACATATTTACAAAGACTACCTTTGTTAACAAAAATGATAATGATGAATGAAATTGTCCTACATATTATTATGATTTGGCAGTTTTCATATTTATACATATTATATCGATAAAGACCATGAAAGCGCCCTAGGGCCTAAACTGTGTTTCCAAAGAACTGAGAAAAGACAACCTAAAACATAAAGCGGGAATATAAATGGTCATGTTTTGTTTTCGTCGTTCTAGCACTTCTATGTAGTGGCAGGGCATTCGATTCCCATGGGACTCAGAATCCCAAAATAGAGAAAAATCCAAAACCAAATCACAAATTGAGAACAAATATTATATAATATACGTGGTGGCCGAGACTTAAAAACACTTAAGCCCAGAGCTGTCGGTCCCAGTTTCACTATACCAACTTGTGAAACTGTTTATAATGGGATATTGAGTCTATTCAAAACATCGTGACGAGCTAGCCACTTGTTTGGTGTAGACTCATACCATCGGCTACGACGAGGTGGGATTAAAAACCCCTCCGCTGGCTACCCTGAGGCCGTCTAGGCGGTCTTGTGCGCCGTAAGGCACCCGTGATGATATGTATGTATGTGTATTATATAACCAATTAATGCTCAAGAAATAGCGGGGCATTCGACCCTCATGGGGCTGAGAATCCAATGCTCAAGAAATTAGAATAGAATAAGGGAAGAAGCAAAATTAAAAGAATCAAAAAGTATCTAATATAAGAAAATACCTGCGTCGTACCTACCCATATTATGTCTTTTCCATACAAATACATTTATTTAGATAAAAATACATAATTTGTTTTACAACGGGCCCCGCACTAGGAAAACCTGTATCGCGGGCTCCCAACGATGAGTTAACATTTTTTCCTTGCTTGAGCTACCAAGACACATTATTATGAATTTAATAATACAATTTAATAACACATAACAAGTAGATTATTACACATATATAAAAGTAAAGACAAAATCAAAAAACAAAAAAACACAAACGTTCACTGAATTTCTAATACTGTTATTATTACCATTATTATTAATGCCACTATTATCATTATTATTTTCAATCAAATGTACCTGTATTCAAATTAAACACACAGTACATAGGGTGCATGTGTGCTAGCAAATTCGATACCTATGTAGAATATTTGTGATTTCAACTTTGCAATGTTTCTTGTTACTTTCAGTATTTTCATATTATTCATACATTCATGGTAAATATTAGGCATTTTCATTAATTAATTGCCACTACAAAATGCTACACTAATAATTAATTCAAAGCCGCTAAAGTTCAATTGAATTACCGCCAAACGGTCGGACGGTGTGTCTATTTAGTAAAACCGTTTTGATATCAAACATTATGTTTGTTTGTTTTCTATTAAAATGATAAACAGTATGCGGTTAATATTAAATATACTTTAGTGATTGAATAGGCGGCCAAGTTAAGGGCTCTGCAGTCGACTTGGCGCCCATACAAACGTACTTCCAATTTGTTAACTTGGCTCGGTCGAGATTGAATTATTATTTTTGTGTTTGTGTTTGGTATTGTACGCAAAAATATTTCTGTTGGTGGATATATATATATATATATTTGTATTATAATATTAAAAAAGATGAATTAATACAATGACCGACAAAAATAAGATTTTAATTCCGCGACAAACAGTAGTCGGGTAGGGAAGGGCGATAGCTCATTTGGTATGGAAAACGCAGACTTCGCGATTGTGAATGCAGTGTCCTTAATACACTGTCACCTTATACATGGTCACTTTGGAAGGCTGTACTTTATATGCGGTTCTACTGATCAAATCGAACTTTCCGAGAAAAAAAATATAATGTGTTTTTGATCAAACTAAATTTTTCAAAAATGCAAAAAAAAATAAAGTCCTAAAACATAATTTTTGGTCAATTAAAAAAATATTTTCAGATTCTCCTCTTCAAAAGCTACATATTCACCATATATATTGTAATCTTATCTGTCACCCTTTTCAAAAAAAAAATCTACCCGGGCATGCAAATTTTTACTAAATCTCAAAAAATCCCTAGTCCAAAAATTAATCTTATTGAATTAAAAATCCTATGATATTCTCCCGCTGAAGTCCTACAATTTCGCCTTGATGAATATTTTCGCTATATTTGAGAAAAAAAGAGTTAAAAAAAAAAAAATATCCTGAAAAAATTTTTTTTTCTGATACTCCTGCTTCACCCGTGTATGAAGAAAAAAAAGTTTTAGTTTTCAGGAAAACTGCATTACGTATACCTACTAGCATTACCTGCCATGCTTTATCGTCAAATCAACCGGTCGTATCTTATGCTATTTGTATTTTATGCAATAAAGATAATTAAATAAATAAAAAAAATAACTATTTAACACAGCAAAAATATTTTTTTATATAAATAAGAATATCAGTGATCCCGAGAAAACGTTTACCGGGATATAAATATCCAGATAGATATAAGATAGATTTTATTTTTATACGTAGGACAATTTACAAATAAAGAACAAATATAAATATCCAGATAGATATAAGATACATTTTATTTTTATACGTAGGACAGTTTACAAATAAAGAACAAATATAAATATCCAGATAGATATAAGATAGATTTTATTTTTATACGTAGGACAATTTACAAATAACGAACAAATATTATATAACCAATCAATGCTCAAGAAGTTAGAACAGGTTATGGCAAAAAACTAAATTAGAAGAAACAAAAAGTATTCTTTTAATATAAGAAATAAGTACCTATGGCGTACCTACTGAATTTTGTATTATATTTAAGTTATTAGGTTTATTTTAGTTTTAGTTTTAATTTTTCTTACTTTTCATACTTACTTTTTTTTCTGAATTAATGAGGTTAGGCATTCTTATTTATAATTTACACATATATGTAAATTATAAATAATATACATGGTGACTTTGAAGAGATGTACTTTGGTCTAATATGAGGTTCTGCTGATCAATACGAACAACTTCTCCCATGGAACTATGTGCCGCAAATGAAAAAAAAGATTGCCTTCTCCATACAATGATCACAGCAGTATATATCAGAGCAGTATTACTCTGGTCAAAAACTAAGCTCTGGGCTTGTACTTAGTGTACCAGAAACAATGATATAATATATTTTATATTTTTATAAACTTCCAGACCATGACAAACTGTACAGAAAAACCACGTTAGAAAAACGTACCTTTAGGTATTATTATAAACAAATTTAATAAAGAAATACCTGTGGCGAACTATAGTATATAAATAATAAAGACAAACACGGCGAAGAGGATAAAATTAAATTATTAAAAAGGTAGTTCCTAGTCTAGATTCTAGATAGTTTTATTATTTGTTAGTGGAGGTACGGTCGGCCGCCATTTCCTTTAATAAACTTGTTATGACATCATCTTCATTCTTCGTCTATAAGTAGTTAAGGGCACTGCATTCGTAATCCGAACTCCGCGTTCTCCATACAAAATTAGCTTTCGCATTTCTAATGATACTCGATTACTGTTTGTCGCAGAATTAAAGTAATATTTTATGTCGTTCGTTGTATTTATTGATCTTTTTGTGTTGGGTCATATTTTTATTGTTTTCGAAATTACAAAAAAAAACTTTTTAATATAAGTTATATAAAAAAAAAAAATACGCACAACAGAAAGATTGTTGCGTACTTGGATCAACAGCCAAGTTGTAATATTGGAAGTACGTTTGTACTGAACAGTTTAAAATGTAGAGATCCTCGAATAGGTTTCCACTTTGTTACTTCTTCTTTCTCATTTTGTAGTTGGTAGTATACAAGTTTATATATGTAGTTTTTTTTATATAAGATATATTTAAGTAGCGACTGTATAAATGATGATGTAAATATTTCATATAATATTCACTGCATTATATACTCAGTTACTGAATTGCACCTACCTCACTTATTAACTGCTTTGGTTGTACCGAAGGCTTGACTGGTAGAGAATGCCTGGCGGCATTAAGCCGCCTTTGTATTTTGTATGCAATAAAGATTTAAATAAATAAATAAATAGGAAGACCAAGACCAGTAAAAAAATCATGGTAGAGTCGTTCGTATCAAGCAAATAAAATCGTGAGTTTAGTATAAAAATTGAAGTGATTTCAGTACCTTTTTTTGTACTTTAATTATTTTGTATGATCGACAAGGAAAATATAGGTACGTGTTTCATTATTTTCATTAAATATTTAAAAAATAAAAAACTATGAAAAATATCTTAGTGGGCGGGATCCGAACCCACGACCCTCGCTTTCGCGGCAAGGTACTCAACCACTGAGCCAACCAGGTTCCAGTCACTCCTCATTATATTATTTTCATCATAGAACACATTATTTAAAAAAAAAACACTGTGACAAAAAACATTCGCTAAGTATATTATTATTAGTAGGAATGTAAAAAGTTATTATAATTTAATATGCATCCTCTGTACGTAATTAAAAATAACCTGTTGTTAGGCCAACGGTACACAACCAAAGCCACCTTGTTTCCAATCCGAATTAAGAAAACTTTTTCAATTCGCTCTTTGTGAAGTCAAATGACGGTGGAATAAGGTTATGAAATATTCCGCGGTCTGAAACTTTGCCGAGTTACAGGAAATTGTTCAATGGGCTATTGTAGGAATACCGATAAAAATAATCATCTTATTTTAGGGGATGCTATATATTAACAAAATTAAACCTTTTGTTGAAAATTACAACCTGAAAATTCAATCTCTTATGTTTTATAACGAGAATTCCCACTTATATATATAGGTATAGTCGGTCAAAATTGTGGTCTTCCCCCTTGGTACGAAGTTAGCTTAATTTATTTGACAGGTGTTTTTTTAGTACTTCGCCTCAAATTAATAATAATAATCTGAGTAGTTCGCTTTGCTTTGGATTTTTGATGACGTCACTGAAAAAAGCAAATTACGTCATCGAATTCGCTGCGAATCGCTTGGAAAATACGATTAGTGCAATCAAAGTAAAATGTCCACAATTGTGACCACAAATTGTGTCAAATTTTACTTTTTTTGTTTATTTTTATTGTTCCCTCCATGAACCTAAAAAAAACGCGCCCCGCGCCAATGGAGTAAGCATGATACATAAATTGTTTCATAATAGTACGATACCGGTGTCGCCAATTTCTGAGGCGAACAAATGAAGAATGGGGAAAAAGGTGTGGCTTCAAATGGCAGCTCAACGCGTCTGACACTTACAAGAACTGCTTGAGAAAAAAAGAGATACAAGTTAGCTATTGTCAAACATGAATGTGTGCGCGTGTCTATGAAGTGTGTTGTTTTTTAATATAAAAAGCTAAATATTAAATTGCATACTTAATAGTTTCGATAGTGTTGCTACCGTCAACAAATATTATTACTTATCGATATAAACCAAATATTATGGGATTTATAGAGATTATCAAAGATTAATAATTTTATCGATATAAAATTGTAATACACACCCCAAGGCCCCAAGGTAACACTTAACTTTAAGACTCAATAACTTTGAAAGGATATACTTTGGGCTAATATGGTCAAATCAAACAACTTTCCCATGGAACCATGTATCGCAAAAGAATAAAAAATGGCCTTCTCCATACAAACTAGTAACGTTAAAATGACCAATTTGTATGGGGAAGTAAATTTTTTTTTCATTTGCGACATATGGTTCCATAGAAAAAGTTGTTAGATTTTATCAGCAGAACCTCATATTAGCCTTTGGGCTAATATGAGGTTCTGCTGATAAAACCTAACAACTTTTTCATCCTCAAATTCACCCTGATAGACACTTTCGCATTTATAATACTAGTGGATTTAAAATATGTAGGTATATATTACAATAAATTAAAATACCTACGTTATTAAATAAATTATTTATTAAATTAAAACACATGCACAACTAACTAACATGTTACCTACTAAACGCAATCTCAACATTTTTGACCGACCTCCAAGAGGAAGTTATAAAAGTCGATGCAAACTACAAAAGGCGACAAACAATTAAATGGTTCCCTCCCTCCATGAAGGTAAAAACCGTGCCCGTCCGCGCGCCCCTACTGGAGTAAGCATCATTCAATTTGCAAGGTGCCGCGCGAGTGACAAATTTGTCACTCACACACACCCTTACATTTTTTACATCCTCAGTCTGATTTGTGCGTTCGGCGGAGAAAGTCGAAAAGAGCTCCGCTTTTATTGTCGGAAAAATGGTTAATTGTGCATTAAAGCTGTGTAGAAACTACTATTAAAAAAAGTACCTAGTGTCACGTATTTCAAGTATGTATTTAACATGTTTTTCTTATATTAAACCTTAATAAAAAATAATAATAAAACCCATAATTAAAATATCAAAATCTGACGGTAACTGTCAAACTATGTGCAACAGTTAGAAAGTTAGAAGTTGAAAAACTAGTGATGTGTTTTTATTTTTAATGAGAATTTCGATACTTTAAAATAATTTATAACCTTTTTAATTTAATTTAATCAAAAGGTATGGCGACAACAGAACCGTCCAACGAGGTTTGTCAGTTACTATTTAGTGATGTGATTTTATAATTGATAAACTCGATTTTTGTAAATACTTTCATGGTTTTGAGATATTATACAATTATTGTTTTTTTTATATAATACTAATTATATTTTCTATACATGATACAGTTTCCCGAAAGATCCGGCATTAAAACGTAAATGGGTAGAGGCAATTAAAAGAGAAGAAAATTGGTAACCAACATGAATACCCGTGTATGTTCAGTACATTTTGACGAATCAAGCTACGATTTAATTGTTTTTCGCCTTTTGTAGTTTGAGTATAACTTCCCCTTGGAGGTCGGTCAAAAATGTTGAGATTGAGTTTAGTAGGTACATGTAGTTAGTTGTGCATGTGTTTTAATTTAATAAATAGTTTAATTTAATAAAGTATTTTAACTTATTGTTATATTATTATATACCTAAATTTTTTAAATACACTAGTATTATAAATGCGAAAGTGTCTATCAGGGTGGATTTGAAAGGATGTACTTTGGGCTAATATGAGGTTCTGCTGATAAAATCTAACAATTTTTCCTATGGAACCATATGTCGCAAATGAAAAAAAAAATGTACTTCCCCATACAAATTGGTCATTTTAACTTTATTATTTTGTATGGAGAAAGCCTTTTTTTTTCTTTTGCGATACATGGTTCCATGGAAAAGTTGTTTGATTTGATCATATTAGCCCAAAGTATATTTTACAAAGTTATTGCGTCTATTCAAAACATCGCGACGAGCTAGCCACTTGTTCGGTGTAGACTCATACCATCGGCTACGACGAGGTGGGATTAAAACCCCTCCGCTGGTTACCGTGATGATATGTGTGTGTATTACAATTGTATATCGATAAATAATTATTAATCTTTGATGATCTCTATAAATCCCAAAATATTTAGTTTATATCGATAAGTAATAATATTTGTTGTCGGCGGCAACACTATCGAAACTATTAAGTATGCAATTAAATATTTAGCTTTTTATAATAAAAAAACAATACACTTCATAGTGTCGCGCACACATTCGTGTTTGCTTGTATCTCTTTTTTTCTCAAGCAGTTTTTTAAGTGTCAGAAGTGTTGAGCTGCCATTTGAAGCCACACCTTTTTCCCCGTTCTTCATTTGTTCGCCTTAGAAATTGGCGACACCGGTATCGTACTATTATGAAACAATTTATGTATCATGCTTACTCCATTGGCGCGGGGCGCGTTTTTTTAGCTTCATGGTTCCCTCCCTTTCACTTAACAGTTTCTGAACTCTATTTTGAATTTTATATGATTTTTATCTATGCACATAAAACTGTTCGAGTACTCCTGCAAACGCTGCGATTGCTTTGCTTCGCTCTGTGTACTTTGACGGCTGATTCGATTGGCTTAAAGCCTAAGCGCTTAAAGTGAAAAACAGTAGTAAAAGAACACACTGTCAGTGGTTAAAGTTCATTTGCAAGTTATACAGGGTGACTTTGAAAGGATGTACTTTGGGCTAATATGAGGTTCTACTGATCAATACGAATAACTTTTCCCATGGAACCATGTGCCGCAAATGAAAAGAAATATTGCCTCTCGTCATACAAACTCGTAATGTTAAAATGACCAATTTGTATGAGGAAGGCAATTTTTTTTTTCATTTTCGACATTTGGTTCCATGGGAAAAGTTGTTCGATTTAATCAGCAGAATCTCATATTACCCCAAAGTACATCCTTTCAAATTCACCCATTTTTCATAATATTGTATATCAATATGATAAGGTAAAATTTCCTTTGCAGAATATTTTGACAGTTAAAGCTATCTTTCTCATTCAAATGCTATGACGTTATTCTTTTTTTGCACAACATTAGACACTGTATCCAAGTAGACCGACAAAGTCCATGAATGGGGCCGATCAATAAATTATTGTTTAACAATATTGATCGCTCCCACTGTGCTGGCTAAACGGTTACGAAATGGGCGGCAAAACGACGTATTTGCATTAAGAGTAGGTATATTTTAATAATATCCTCTTTTTTTTTTAAAGATAAAGATAGTTTTTTTGCGAAATATGGTTACAAAGATGGACATAATCATTTATAAATAAAAGTTCAGCATATTTTACCACAATTGGCATGCAAATTTTAAATTAATACAATACTAAGCATAAACACAATTTCTCCAGTTATGAGTAGATTCTACAGATTTGCTCCAGACCTAAAACAATTAATTTAATAATACCTAGTAGAATTTGATAATATAAATTAAACAATCCAGTAATGATTAATTTCATTATTGTCATAATAACATCCTATCCCAATAATTTAACAATTTAATTGATTTAATAGTAAAGAATTAAAAAAATCGTAATTTCAAGTACAGGTACTAATAATCATTTAACAATATAATTTCATTAATAAATACTTTTAATGGCATTTAGTTATTATACCTCTTTTTATAACAAGCTACAATTATACATCCATATACAAGTATTAATAATAATAATAACAATATATTATCAACAACCAACTTTTTCCCCCCATTTTAGAACAAATAATAAATCAACCTTAACAATGCAACAATATCAAATTCAACGGGTTTAAATCACAAATTATCAATTTTTAAATTATGTCTATTTATTATTTTTTTTTTAAATTACAATGTCTTATCAAAAGAAATTCGTAAATGTCATAATAGGTTTTTATAATTAAAAAATTAAACATTTCCTTTTTAAACTTAGTTATGTTATAGCATTCCCTTATCGAATTAGGTATTTTATTGTACAATCTTGGTGCCATACCAAGGAAGCTTTTGTCAAACAATGCTGTTGCATGGCTAATACTGCATATTTTATTTTTATGCCGTTTACTATTTAGTGTTTTATATAAATTTAAGTTAGATTGAATGAACACTACGGCTTCATAGATATATAGTGAAGGCATCGTTAAAATTTTTAGTTCATTAAAACTGCTTTTACAACTTTCCCATGGTTTTAAATTACAGATAGCTCGTATACATTTTTTTTGAGCTTTTAAAGCATGAGTTTGTCAGTGGAATTTTCCCAAAATATTATTCCATATCTCAATATAGATGCGACTTATCCATGATAGGCAGCCAGAACAGTAGATAAATTTGAAATTTTGTATAAATTCCTTAAAACATAAACATAACTATTAAGTTTAGTACAAATTGTATGAATATGGCTTTTCCATGAGCATTTATCATCTATTAGTCCTAAAAATTTTGTTTCACTTATGTCATCTATAGCTGTATTGTCGTATTTAATAAAAAGAGGATTTGTTTGCTTATTAAAATATATAATTTTAGTCTTATTCAAATTGATCATTAAGTTATTCGATGACAGCCATTGAATAAGATTGCTTAAAGTTTTATTAATTTCTTCACTGAAGTCATTTTCAGTTTCACTAAAAACAACTGTCATCAATCTGCAAAGAGCACCATTGGGTAATCACATATCTTGGGAATGTCATTTATATAAATTAAAAATAACAATGGACCTAAAATACTACCTTGTGGGACACCGTGACTCACTATTCTAGATTGAGAGGTATTTCCTATTTTGTATTCGAACATATTTTTTTTATTTGTGTTACTTGAGTTCTATTTTCAAAATAAGATTTTATAAGGTTGTACGCGTTTTCTCTTATACCATACTCATAGAGTTTATGTAATAATATTTCATGATTCACGTAGTCAAAAGCTTTGGTCATGTCCATATACATATCTAAAACTCTTATCTTCTTGTCAATGTTAGAATAGATTTTTTCAAGAAATTCATATATAGCTTGATTTATAGTTTTTTTCTTCCTAAAACTCTTTTACTCCAGTGTAATTATATTATTAATCTCAAAATATGAATACATATTATTATAAATTATTTTTTCAAATATCTTTGAAAATATTGTTATATTATATTTGTTGTCTATAAAATATTTATTAAATACTTCCACAATAGCATTGGGATTACATATTTTATGACCGTCACAATTTATAATTTTGTTAATATTGTCTTTAGGGTAGTTATTTTTGGAATTATTTATTATCTTCCATGACGCTTTGGCTTTATCGATCGTCGATCTTTTTATTTCAAAATCATTCTGTGATTTTTGTGTTAGGTTAATTATTCTACTTAAGCGTTTCGAAAAGTTTTAAAATTATTTTTATTTTGTTGGTTAGGTATAGCTCTATACGTCCATAGAAGTTTTCTCTTTTATTTGCAACATATTCTTATTCCCTTACTTATCCATTTAGGTTTCGTTTTAGTGATTTTTTTTTTGTATGTTTGGAATGCGCAGGTTATAGAACAGTTGGATCCTGCTGCTTTATCGTCAAATCAGCCGCCCGTTTCATAACCGCACCCTGAAAAGAGACTACCATAAGATAATGATGCTGTAGTCTCCTAAAAACCGGTGAACCCAAAGACTAAAACCGAAACATGAGTAGGTCACTTGACGGTTTTTGAATCTGTATGGGTGGTGGTAACGAACACTTCACTCAACCTTTGATGACACGGTATGTTTTGTCAAACTTTATAGTCAACTTTTATGGCCGACTGTACATAAATTATTATATATATACCTAAATATTGTACGTTTCAACGCGATTAACCCGTAAAACATTAAATCCCCTGACATTTCGACCAAGTTTATATTTCATCAAATTCGACCTACAGGATTAACAGATATTAAATTTTTAATTTAGTTAAACCTCATAGCGCCTTTTTTTGGTTTACGTGTTTTTTTTCTGTTTATAATAAAACATATAAATACGTGGTGGCCGAGTTGGTTAGACCTTGGACTTAAAAACACTTAGGTCCCTGGTTCGAATCCCAGTGTGTACCAATGATTTTTTAATTAAAAAAAATATGTACATTTTTTTGACAACACCACTATAGTGCCTCGGAGAGCACGTTAAGCTGTCGGTCCCGTTTTCACTATACCAACTTGTGAAACTGTTTATAGATGGGTTATTGAGTCTATTCAAAACATCGCGACGAGCTAGCCACTTGTTCGGTGTAGACTCATACCATCGGCTACGACGAGGTATGATTAAAACCCCTCCGCTGGGTACCCTGGGGCCGTCTAGGCGGTGTCGGGCGCCGTAAGGCACCCGTGAAGATATATCCTCTTGAGACCCTCGGTATCACCTATGATACTTGCGAAAAACTTTTTATTTCAGTGAAATCTAGCGGGTTATGTGAAAACTATTTATTGATTTATAAACTACCTAGTACGCCTTGTTACGCACAGGTGGCTATAGGTCGATAGGATAATTTTCACCCAAGTTTTAAATAATTTGAACAGTTTTGTTTTTAAGTGCACCGACATGGCGGCAAATCGACGAGGTAAATATTTGTTTTACAATGTTTTTAGTGTTTTTTTTTACTGTTTTCAATAGTACACACGTCGATGATCTACAATAAATATGAAAACAGATAAAAAAAATATTTTTAGATTGTTAAATTAAGGGTATTTTCGTAATATCACATATGATACTTTGGGCACTCGTCATTAAAAAAATGCTATTTTTCAGTTTTATCAGATTGTCAAATTATGGATCTCCTATGCAACTTTGATGAGTCTGATTGTGAAGACATCGATGAGGATGAAGTGGATGAAGATCTGCAGATGGATGTTGAACGTATTGACGAAGATGTTGTACCGCGTGAACCTGAAAGTGAGTGGGAGGAGTCTGATGAAGAGCCCCTTTCCAACGTTGCCCATTCATCACATGAACCTGCTCTTAGGCGAGCTATTAATCGGCCGTTGACATGGGATCGCTCAGAAATCTTCGATAATACCATAAACACTGATCTTCCATTAGAAGAACAAACTTCAACTAAAAATTCTCATGAGTACTTCTCCAGATACATTGATCCCACATTTTTCGCCACAATTTCAACTTGTACCAATTTGTCTAGCGTTATTCGAACTGGCAAGTCACTAAACACAACACCTGAAGAGATAAAATCATTTATTGGTTGCTCAATGGCTATAGGTATTCTAGGTCTTCCAAGAATTAGAATGTTTTGGTCAGAAGAAACAAGAGTGAAACTCATAGCCGAAACCATTACTCGTAATAGGTATTTTAATATAAGATCAAATATATAAGTCGTCGATGACCATAATGTTTCACAAACTATGAGGGAGATAGACAAGTTCTGGAAAATTCGTCCAATAGTATCTCAGATAGAAAAGGCCTGTAGAGAAAATAAAAGAGAAAAACGTGTAGCCATTGATGAACAAATTATTCCTTTTACTGGTAAATGCAAGCAGAAGCAGGTAATTAAAGAAAAACCAAATCCAGAAGGAATTAAAGTATTTTTAATGGCTAATCCTAATGGTCTTCCTCTTGACTTGTATATGTACCAGGGAAAAGGAACATCGATTGACTCAGCTTTGCACCCGACGCCAGAGAAACTAGACTTAGGCGGTCGTGTTGTCCTAAAACTTGTCGATACTCTGCCTCCGAAAACGTCAATTTATATTGACCGATATTTTACATCTATTTCACTTCTGGACAATCTAGTGGGCAGAGACATGAATGCAACCGGAACCCTAATGAAAAATCGTGTTCCTGAATATTCACGGCCTAATAAAAAACTAATAAATAGAGCAAAATCTCTACTGAAAACGGACAGGATACTACAAAAAAGCGGCAGAGGTACCTATGACTGCATAGTTAGGCAAGATAAAAAGATTGCTGTTATAAAATGGCTTGATAGTAAACCAATTCACGTAGCATCTACAGAGAGTGCAGTACAACCTCTTGGGACATGCAGACGTTGGAGTAGAACAGATCAACGCTATATTGATATACAACAGCCGGTAGCTATAAAGAACTACAATAGCTACATGGGAGGAATAGATCTCCTAGACAGAATTATAGGAAAATATCCTATGCGTGGAAGAACTGGCAAATGGACAGTGAGAGCAATCTTCCACTTCTTCGATTTTGCTGCTGCCTCAGCATGGATTGAATATCGCTATGATTCCATGAAACTCGGGCGTCCCCGAAAGCAAATTATGCAATATATGGACTTTAAAATGGACTTGGCTAAGTATCTAATTTATGGAGAAACAATTAGACCATCCGTCGCACTCCACTCTAGTCCCAGTCTGGATCGGACTACTCGCAACAGTCCACAACAGAGTCCACGGGAAAGTCCACAGCCACTGAGACCAGCAGATCAAGAACTACTCACGCCATCTCGGAAGCGCAGACTTGTGGAACCTGTTCCCCATATTTCAAAGAGGACGAAGGATGCACAACATTTGCCTGTTTGTGTCAAAGACAACCAAAATAATCGGTCCAAGTGTCGGATGAAAGATTGCAACCAGCTCACTTTTGTCAAATGTTTCACATGTAATATTTTTTTATGTTTTAATGTGAATAGAAACTGTTTTTACACATTCCACACAACGAACTATAATGTCGAATAATAAATAATAATTATGTTGCGAATTATTTCTTTTAGACCCATAGTATCACCTGTGATACCCTCTATTTTGGGGTTCTGGTGGGGGTAGGATTTTTTAAAATATTTTTGCCTTAATACTAATTCTTTCAATAACCCCCAAACTAAAAATTAACAAGATTTAACAAATTTTATCATCCTGGGTCTCAGGAGGATAAATGTGTATATTACAATAAAAAAACGCGCCCACACTTTCTAAAGTCATAAGTACTTCAACATTAGTGTAATCTACCAAGATTTAGATCTTAGTGCAACACGGGGGGCACCCTATCGTCATAGTTTTAGAAGTATTTCATTATACTTCTTCAGCCCACTGTCTACAATAAACGAGATCTTCAAACGAGTATCCGATAACTGATATCTTGATTAAACACGGGTTTAAATCCGATCCATCTAAACAAAAACATAAAACAAAGGAGTCCTGGCTCACAAAACTTTTCAACAATAAACGACAGTCGTTTGTCCGAACTAATCAAAATATAACCATAGAGTAGAAGAAAGGCTAGGATAACACGGGCGTGGTCGTACTACGATGAATAAATCAGGGACTTATAAGGTAAGTTTGTTTAGTTTATATAATATTTTTCGTGATGACGGCAAGAGGCCTGACGGATTAAGTTTAATGCCTTGGAAGATGGGTAGTTGTTTAGTCTGGGATCCTACTTGCGTAGACACCTTAGTAACTTCACATCTTCTAAGGACCATGAATGGGGCTGGCAACGCAGCCGAAGACGCGGAAGACCTCAAACGGCGCAAATATAGTCAAATAGCAAACAAATATATATTTGTGCCGTTTGGGGTAGGGACTATGAGCTCATGGGGCCCAAATACATATTATTTTTAATAGGTAATTTAATTTATTTGTATTTTTTTTAATGTTTTATTAATTAATTAATATTTTTTTTGTTTATAGGGGCACGGCATGTGACCTGTATGGTAAGCAGGCCTACAAAGTCCATGAATGGGGTAAATTAATAATTGTTGTTGATTAACAGCATTGATTACTACCACTAGGGCCGGCTAATTGATGCGGTAACAAAATGAGCGGCGACAAAGACGAATTTGCATTACGAGTTTGCTTTAAAATGTCAAATCACCTGCCCGTTTCATATCCGCACTACAAATTCGATGCAATAGTTTCCTAAAAACCGGTGAACGGTTAATGATTTTGGGGTTGACTGCTGGCATCATTCAAAACACTTTGGTCCTATAGAATCTATATCGTTACCACCGCCCATACTGATGCAAAAACCGTCAAGTGACCTAATCATGTTTCGGTTTTAGTCTCTGGGTTCACCGGTTTTCAGGAGATTACTGCGTCGAGGTTGTAGTCTCCTTTCAGGGTGCGGTTACGAAATGGATGATTTAATTGACAGCGAGTATATTAATTAAAATATACTCGTATATTAATTAAAATATACTCGTAATGCAATTCGTCTTTGTCGCCGCCCATTTCGTAATCGCATAATTTAGCCGACATAGTGGGAGCAATAAATGTTATTTATGAACCATTATTGATTGACCCCATTCATGGACTTTGTAGGTCTGCTCACCCACCAGGTAGATACAAAGTCACATGCCGTGCTCCAATAAAAAAAAAATGGTTTCCTATTTCTTTTTTCACCTCACACCCACACCTCAGCCCTGTCCGGGTCCTTTGCGGGTCCGGGTAAGCCGTCCAAGGATTTACTGGGTGGATAGGTAAGTAAAATAACTTATATATTTCAATGAAAAAAGCGGCCCCAGCCTAGTGGTTAAGTCACTGCGCAACTGATAACAAGGTTAAGCAGATGACAACAAGACCGGCCTGGGATGGGTGACCGCTTTATACAACGAGGCTATTTCATCATAAACACCGCAACAAGCTCGCCACTTGTTAGGTGTTTTTAGGGACCCTGAGGCCGTTTAAACGGTTCTCGGGAGCCAAATTGGCACCCGTGATGGTATTTTTTTATTTTTTTTTATATTTTAATGATGCTTTTTTATTAATTTAATATTATTTAGTGATACTACGAAATGAATTACGACTATATTGAAGTGAGTTGAATTATATATAGTTTTTTTTTTCTTGAAATTTTAAAAGCTTTAGCCAATAATAATATAATATGTACATATATACAAATTATGTACCAAAAACAACGATTCTTTTACATTTCTTATATGTAATTTATAAACACCCAAACCTTGGAAAACTGTACAGAAAACGTACTAAGTGGTATCGTTTGCCATGTGTGGAAAACGAACTCACGGCCGGATCATGAGATTTTTGAATGTCAGCGATGAGTCTTGGTCGTCCTATTTTCGAAATTCATATATGCGGTACCAATTTAAACATATTTTTTCATTCACAAGAGCTACTTGCGTTTCGTTACACAAAGAAAATATTGCTTGTCATTATTGGGTGCGTTTTGTTAGCTGGTAATGTTAGCGCGGCGCTAGCATTGGTCGTTTTTTTTTGGAAAAAATATCAATAAATACCAACATCTGACGTTAGTAACAGTCGTTTTTTTTGCGAAATGTTACCAATAAATGTTAATGTCATCGCGTTGAAGGTGAATTTTCATTGTTAATTTTTGACAGATGTCAAACAATCCGTATTTTTCTGCGAATGTATTAGGTTTATTATTCTTAAAATTATCTTTCGAACTATAAATGTTTGGTTTTCTTATATACTTTTGTTTAATTTGTGTTTAATTACTTTGTAGATTTTAGTTTTTTATTTACTATACTGAATAATGGAGAAAAAATTTTTGGAGATACAAATTATAATAAAAACATTAATTTCTGGAAGAAATTATGATAATGATGCATTGACGTAAATAGTAGTAAACGTAGTATAATAGTAAACGTAGATATTTATTACTATGTAATGATGAAATAGATATTTTATTTTTAATTTCGGCTTTTTTTAAGGTTAAGATAAATGTCAAAATGGCAGATGTCAGAAATCAGTATTTGTATCGTTTTGTTTGCATTGCTAAAAATACTAACAAATGTTAACATGAACTAAATAAAACGCCAAAACAGCTGATTTTCATGTTAGCACGAAATACTGGTACGTGTTAGCTAACAAAACGCACCAGTTGTTTCTCATAATAATTGGCATGTCTTTGCTAAAACCAAAAACCTAATGGTGGAACTTAACATACATTATCTGTGATGATTATTATCTGTCATCGGTGACTTTATTTACGAGTGGTAGAAGGCACTCGTATTGATAGCATAGGTATGATATTTTAGTCACCCGATAATTTTCAAAATATACGAACTTTAGAAATCAATGGCTTTTTTGACATTTCAGTGATATTTAGTCATCCGCTGATATTCAAAAATCGCACGTCTGCGCAAAATCGTGTTATTTTATCTTTTGGGTGACTGCATCCCTATTCCATGCACACGGTCCGTTTGTCTGTCTATATAGTTTTTGGTATGTGGTAACAACCGACAGACGTTCGTCTTCGGACATAATGACATTACAACAACAAAAATAAGATGTTAACCCGCACAATTTATGTGCGTCGTAAAGACTGCCTCTCGGCTATGGAGTTTGTAAACCCAGAAGTTTAAAAAATAGACCCCGCTATCCGCTTTGATAAAAACCTTGCTTAAAAACTATCGGGGAACTAATTTGTACAATTAGGTAGTTATATTAGCGACAAATAACTTGAACACTGTCTGGCATAGTGGGTGTTAATTCGTGTAGACGTGTATTTTTTTTGTTTTTTATTGGAGCACGACATGTGACTTTGTATCTACCTGGTGATGAGCAGACCTACAAAGTCCATGAATGGGGTCAATCCATAATTGATCTTAAACAATATTGATCGCTCCCACATGCCGGCTAAATGATGCGATTACGAAATGGGAGGCGGCAATGATGAATTTCATTACGAGTATGTTAATATACTCGCCGCCTTATCGTCAATCCAGCTACCCATTTCGTAACCGCGCCCTAAAAGGAGACTACCACTTCAACAAAAAATCGATTCAGAAGTCTCCTGAAACCCACAGACTAATACCGAAACATGACTAGGTCACTTGACGGTTTTTCATCTGTATAGGCGGTGGTAACGATATTATAATAAATAACGCGCAGATAAGTTGTTGGTCCCTCCCAGGGGCCTATTTCATAAATGTGACAATTGTAATTTACCATGGCAGTTTATAATACATTGCTTAGTTTCAGGCAGGTAAAATATCCTGAAAGATTTCAACTTAAATATACTTAATATTCTAAACTATGTTTGAACTCCAGGCCATTTTAGCGGTCTCCTATACAATATCATAGGCTGAGCTAACCGGGTAG
Organism: Monopis laevigella; assembly: GCA_947458855.1. NCBI lineage: Eukaryota > Metazoa > Arthropoda > Insecta > Lepidoptera > Tineidae > Monopis > Monopis laevigella. Next base: position 4,184,167 of record OX381594.1, on the reverse strand, counting down.
GATGGGCCATTAAACATTTTTACGACGTAAATTTGTTAAACACGATTACCCTTTAACCTTGTAAAATAATAATACGGATAAATTCTGGTGTAATAGGTACAATATAATGTAATATAAATATATAATATTATAAATAATAATAATAATATACACATATTGCTCTGGTCACAAACTAAGCTCTAAGCTTGTACTATGTCTTCCGGAAACAATGATATAATACATATTATATTTTATAAACACCCAGACCATGACAAACTGTACAGAAAAACATTCTAATTTTGCCATGGGTGAGAATCGGACCCTAACTAATTTCTGATACAACGCCAAAGGCGTAACCACTAGTCTACGGAGGCGGTGAAATATATATACTCGTATGTAAAATAAATATATCTTTATTCATAATCGTACGAGACAATGTTATTAGCTTCCGAGGAGGCAAGAGCCACGCAATGATCCAGACTTCTGACTAAAACCAAGCAGAAAGATTCTAAAACGTTTTGCGGATGGTCTCTACCTGATGGTAAGCAGGCATACAAGGACCATCAATGGAGTCGATCAATACATTGTTGTTCAACAGCTCCCACTATGCCAGCTAAATTATGCGGTTACGACAAAGACGAATTAAGACTCGCTGCTTTATGTCAAATCAATGGCCCGTTTCGTACCCGTACCATAAACTACCCCTTCGACATTAAATCGATGCAGTACGGAATACCGGTGAATCCACATACTAAAACCAAAACATTATATCTATATCTGCGGTAGAATGTAGGTACTGTAACCTTCTCGATTGTATAGTAAGGCTACTACTGGCCATAAATATTGTTAGTTTTCTTATTTGAGTATTTATGACATTTGTGACGGGAATAGACAAATCGAAGGAACAAAAGAGTCAAAAGAGAGATCAATAAAGGGACACACGATGGAAGTGTGATTGATTAATTTAATAGAAAACGAATAGAAACCGCGATTAATCCTTACAGTTTAAGTTTATATAGCTTTGCAGGGATATTATATTCTATATGGAAATAAAAAGAATATAAAAATAAACGTATAAAAGGTATAAAGTTGTTTTTAAAGAAGTATCTGGAGTTACCTGAGGAAATCGGGTAAGGTGACCGAAAAGTGAAGTAAATCATATCTTCGGTCACAGTACCTATATATGGGCTAACAAGCGAGTATCCCTCACAGAAATCTTGCGGTCAAAAAAGGCCTTTCAGTCATGGTCAACTATAAAATCCGGGATTACATTATGCACAGTTTATGAGGCAGAAAATTGGACAACCCGCAGAACGAGCACTAAATCCGCGGACAACCCACGCGAAATGGCTAATGGGAGAGAAAATTGTATATCTATTATAAAGTAGCTTTGCCCGCTGCCCGCGGCTTCGTACGCATTATTAAATTTAAAAAAAAACTTTATCTACCAAAATTATGCGTAAATTATTATATTATAAGGATTTCTCATAGAACCCCGGTGTGTACCAATGAGTTTTTAATTAAAAAATGTATGTACATTTGTTTGACAACACCACTATAGTGCCTCGGAGAGCATGTTAAGCTGTCGGTCCCGGTTTCAGTATACCAACTTGTGAAACTGTTTATAGATGGGTTATTGAATCTATTCAAAACATCGCGACGAGCTAGCCACTTGTCCGGTGTAGTCTCATACCATCGGCTACGACGAGGTGTGATTAAAACCCCTCCGCTGGGTACCCAAGGGCCGTCTAGTCTCGGCGGTCTCGGGCGCCGTACGGCACCCGTGATGATGTATGGGATTCTTCTGTTGAAAATATGTTTTTTTTTTATAAATTGTTTCAATATAAAATTTATAATAATATTAAATGTAGGACCATTTACACATATTGCTCAGAGGCCTTAGTGTGAGTTTGTTGTAACGTTCACACTACGTTAAGCGAGTACCAAGAGTGGCCAAGAGTGCTCAACTGCTCACTTAACGTGATGAGAAAGTTAAAAAAACTCGCACTAGGGCTACTGGTCACAAACTAAGCTCTAGGTTTGTACTATGTGTGTACAACGATTGTAGTGAGGGGTTTAAGAAATCTAAAATGAAAGATTAGATGGGTTAATAACAAGTTTATTTCAAAATAGTAGATATTTACAAGTAAAGTTGGTTTTGAGTACAGTAACTATATAAGAGACCTACCTAATAAATGTTGGCCCTGCCTACAATGGAGATGCCTATTATAAACTAAAACTCTGACCGTATGGGAAGATTGGAAGGACTGACGAGGGACAGGCTCGAGGACTGGCACGTCGACTGGCACGCAGACTGGCACGTAGACAGGTGACGGCATCAGATGTAGGCAGGCAAGCAGCAAGGCGGCGGCACGATGGCAGCAGCAACAAGCACGCACGACTGTAGCAGCCGCACAAGATGAGGCGAGGCCTTGTCTCTCAGGCTGATGCCTGAGACGAGGACTCAGATGGCCTCGACTCTCAAGGCTCTAGGCCTGAGGTGAGGTCCGTGAAGCAGTGGCTTGCGGCACGATAACGGCAGCAAGGGGAGGGCGGCGGCACGACGGCAGCACGCAGACAGCGGGCAGCACGGCTGTAGAAGCATCCGCACACGAAGAGGTAAATTCCCGTCTCTCAGGCTAATGCCTGAGACGAGAAGTCAGATGGCCTCGTCACTCAAGGCTCGAAGCCCGAGGCGAGATCCTGCAGCACAAGGAGGTTCTCCAACCCTCAGAGCAGACGCCCAAGCGAAGTGGAGTCTAGGCAAATCCCGGAGGCCGCAACTCCAGGACCCGGAGTCTTCAAGGAAGTGTGACAGGATCGCGCCTGGTTCTCGACGTAGCAGGTTCAAGGTTTCAAGGATGAGAACCAGTCGATCACTGTCACTGTAGCTAGACTTCTTCTTCTTTCTTAAGCTTCCTCGAGACTGACGAAAAATCGCCGGTCCGAGATATTTATAGACGGTTTTAGAGTTTTACGATTAAAATTCATAATATGAATTTTAATCGTAAAACTCTAAAACCGTCTAAAAAAAACTGGCACTCTATAAATTAAAACTAAATAATTTAGTTTTAATTTATAGAGTGCCAGTATTTTTTGGGTTAGTATGGGAACTTTTGAAGCTACCTAGCGGTCAGAGGAGAAGCTAAGATTTAGTTTTTTAAGTGTCTAAAAATGTGAAAATACCTAAAGAATATGTTTTAATTTACAATATTACCTAATACATAGTTTATATAATTAAAATTTAAATTTAAAATGTTAGGAATCTGATTTGATAACCAAAGCCTAACTTTTCGTGAAAACTAAATGAAAAATTTGGAAAGTTTACATAATGGAAATTTCTAGCTGTCAAAATTCTGGAGTATTACATACAAATATTAACCAATTTAACCATGTTTTTACTACCTGGAATTTTCCCAGAAAACGGTGTATGATGATACATTAGGTGGTCATTTTAAAAAAATGTATGAAATGATCTGAAGACAAATAAAATAAAATACATAAATATAACATGGAGCGGGTGTAACGTAACACAATATAACACATATTATATTTTATAAACACCCAGACCGTGACAAATCATACAAATGTACTTTTTTTTTCTTGCCATGGGTGGGAATCGAACCCACGACCTCCAGATACAGCGCCAAAAGCGCAACCACTAGTCTACGGAGGCGTTCCAATTGCATTGAAAAAAATCTTGGTGATCAGGACTCGAACCCTCGACCCTCGTTTTCGCAACAAGGTACCTACTTATCCACTGAGCCAACATAAAATATAGTATAGTTAAAATTCATTAATCTAAAAATCTAAAACAGGGGTTGGCAATCGGCAGCCGACTGGCCGCATACAGCCGTTTCGGTGGGATTTAAACCCACGATCTCCGGATACAACGCCAAAGGTACAACCACTAGTCTATGGAGGCGGCCAACACGGACCTTAGGCTCTACCATGGGTTTGCGCATTGTAGAAACGTAACGTTTTCATTTACGAATATACGCTTTATTTTTGGTAACGCGATTGAATAAAGCGACCCTATTAGTTATTGCTCACGTATACATAAATTAATACGTTACGTTGCTACAATGCGCAATGCCATGGTAGAGCCTCTTGTCAAGGCGGTCATTACGGAGTAGTCACAAGACAGAGACACTGGAGGTAGATGTTTTTATCTATAAAAATAAATCCCTATTTCTCTTGGTCACGGCATCACGCATTAAAGGCTGGACCGATTTCACTAATTATTTTTTTGTTGTGTTTGTTTTGGTCTGAAGAAGGTTCTTATGAAAGAAAAAAAAATGCGAGAAAAATAAGAGAAAATTTAAGAACCATATTAAATTTTTAAAAGGTGGAATGCCTGCGTGCGTTTTCCCTTCTTTTCCTTTAATCCAGAGTCCTTTAAGCGTGCGTGGCGTGAATAAGTTTCTCAAGCAGACATAGTGGAATCAACCAATTGAAGCAAGCACCATAGCTACTATTGGTAAAGAACATTCTTGGACGTTACATTGGCACTTACCATCAGGTGGATGTAGGGTCACATGTCCTGCTATATTAAAAAAAAAAAATAATAACCTTATCGCTTTTGACAATTTAATATTTTTTATGTAACCTTGTGGGCGTTTGACATAACATTGACAGAAGATGCATCGAAGAGGATGTAAAAAATAATAATTTCTTAGTGCACATCACGGTTAGTTCAGAGCTATCACGCCTAATATTAAAAGTTCAACTTAATATGGAGTTTTGGGAAGTTTGGATAGCTTACGTTGCTGCGCTTCGTAAATAGTTAAAGTTACGCAGAAAAAGTTTCCCAGGTCAGCTTGTTTTAAATATAAAGCATGGGTATACAGCATGAAACTAATTTTAATATATGGAACCGACTTAAATGGCCTATAAAACAAAATGTCAATCGAATTCGTTGCCGTTATATTCTGTTCTCACTTTAACCAATCAACGTTCAGTGATTGTTTTTGTCCTCACTTTTTTTTAATTGTATGGCGGCAGCCATCTTATATTCTCACTAGTAGAAAGGCGATTAACGGCCCATGGGCGCCTCCCTATCTTTATCTCCATGGTATACAGAGATAAAATGCGATCCGCACTAATGGTACCATTTGTGGCCCCACCAGCATAAGGTTCGACCCCTGATCTAAAATATAAAGCTATTGGTTTGGTGTTTTTTAAACTGTGTGCCCTAGTTCTCATAAATTAGCTTACTTTAATTGAAACATAATCGCGTTATATAAAATCACTCACACTATTCACGACAGTTCTATATGGCTAATCGGCTGTCAACCCTAAAACGTGATAAACCGCCTCTATGGTCTAGTAATTGTATCCTGAGTTCGTGGGTTGGATTCCCACCCATGGCAAAACAATATTCATGGGTTTACCTGTACAGTTTGCCATGGTCTGGGTGTTTCTAAAATATAATAACGTTTTTGGCACGCATACTATCTAGAATCGCACTTAGTATTTCTCAACTACTGTTTGTACGCAACATTAAAATAATATTTTTGTCGGTAATCATATTTATTAATATATTTGTTGAGTTATTTTTTCCATATCAGAATATATATATATATAATTCAAAAATTACCCACAACAGAAAGATTTTTACATACAATTATTGACATAAAAATAATAATTGAACTTTAACTAACAGCCAAGTTGTAATATTGGAAGTACGTTCGTATGGGCGTCAAGTTGACTACAGCCCTTAATTTGTGACCAGGGGTGCGATTTTTGAATAAGGTACCAGAGGGGAATAAGGGCCACCTTATTTTAAATATCTTTAAATCCTGTTTTCTTTAAAATAATTGTTTCATAAAGCCGGCAGTGTTGCTCTTTGAAACTTTAAAGATACATTTAGAAATATATATTATGTGAAGGTGGTGGTGTGAACAATAGGTCACCCATTGCTAAATATTGCTGAAATGTCAAAAAAGCCATCGATTTCTAAAGTTCGTATTTTTTAATCATACCTATGATATCAATACGAGTGCCTCCTACCACTCGTAAATAAAGTCAGTGATGACAGATAATAATCATCACAGATAATGTATGTTAAGATCCGTTCCACCATTGTGTTTTTAGTTTTAGCATAGACATGTCAATTATTATGAGATACAAGAATGTTTTATTATGACAATGTTTTCTTCGTGTAACGAAACGCAAGTAGCTATTATGAATGAAAAATTCTTTGACACATGACTTAGATTAAATCGAAGCAAAACTCCGATTAAATCGTGATTTCCTAGTCATCGGTGATATTTTTCTCACTAGTTATATCAAACTCATCGGTGACATTCAAAAATCGCACGCCTGGTCAATATGTGTAAAAATATGTCCTACATATTATATTATTTGGATCTTCAAAATAAAACCAAAAATATTTAATGTAAAATAGTTTTATTTATTTCATACAAAACAACGCTTATATCTAATCAATAAAACACAGCAACAAATACACGCTTCCCATTATACCTACACAAATTATGTATGCATGACTAACGACCGCTTTCTTGAAAATTTAAAGTATTACTTAACTGTCAAATAATTAAAAATGGCGGATTTTACAAACAGCTCTCAAAAATATTATTAACAGGTCCTATGAAAATCCGCCATTATTAATTTGATAACCTATTAAATTAATAAATAATTTTAAATGGCGGATTTTTGAATGCCAATTTTTAAGTATTTGACAATTAAATACAAAATTAAATTAAGAAACTGGGCATAAATGACAAATTAACTTTTTATCAATCATCTATATTGCGCTAAGGCCTTTTTTTATTACAAAATTCTAGTATTTTGTATTTTTATCGGCTTTTTTTATTATTAATTTTACACTTATATATTTGTACATAATTCATCATAGCACCTTTTATTTCAAACAAACCTATCTAGGTACTTATTTTTAAATTTTATCAAATTCATAACAAAGCATTCTCTGGAAAAATAATAATAATAGATATAATAATACATATTAAGTAGGTATTAATATAATATTTATATGATACTGATTTAAAAAAGACATAAAAAACATTTTAAAAAATCTAGTATGTTAATATCTATAAACATTAGTCTATAAATATTATAAATTCAGATTAAAACATACCTAACAAAAAATTTAAACAAAAAAAATTCATAGGTAAGTACTTATTCTTTATAAAATCTTAGTATAATCATTTTATTGTATTGTTTACAGATTACATAAAAAAAATAGAAAATAAAAAAAAAAAAAAAAACAGCAGACACTTAAACCTAATCTCGTTGATATGATAAACTGCAATCCCCAATAAATTAATCTACTAATTGATACTCTTTCTATACATACATATACAGGGTGTATCGATTGTATATTAACAACTTTCACTATCGGACCAACTCTGTCAAAACGAACAGTTTTCTGTATAGAACATGGCAGAATATGTTTTAAGTTTATCATTTAGTTACTGGTTGAGTGTGTGGAACAGCTGATTAATTACCACTTTGATAATGGTCCTATAGTGAAAGTTGTTCTTATTGATGAGCAGAACACCCTGTAAAGCGATATATACAGGGTTGTTATTACAACAGTCATACAGGGTTTTCAAAACATCTCAATAGTAATTAGGTATATATTTTTATGTATAAAAAAATGGTTGGTAAGTCTATAATAATAAAAAAATTAAATAGATAATTGGTTCCCTGAATTCTATTTGGAAACTGGAATTCTGAGGAAAACTAAGGGCAATTATCGCAATTTATTCACCTCGAAATATTCGAGTAAAAATTCCACATTTTTGGATATTTTAAATTGGCAATCTAAATTATAAGTCGAAGCCTCTAGGATCGGCTTCTAGTTTTGTGAATTATAAACAAAATTTACATTCCATTGTAGGCGGGACCGCCGCCACCTTCCGGTACTACCCAGTTAATATTCTGGGAGGGATCTTTTATGTCACAAGTTTTACCTGCACATAAAAAAAAACATTATTATTACATATTATACCTATACTCTATTTCATGAAAATTGATAGTGACGTCAGCAGATTTTAACAGATAACGCAGTACTACCATGGAGATATACAGGGTGAATTTGAAAGGTTTTACTTTGGGCTTATATGACGCTCTATTGATTAAATCGAACAACTTTCCCTGTGGAACCATGTGTCGCAAATTAAATAACTTTTTGGCTTCCCCATACAAATTAGTCATTTTAACAATACCAGTTTATTTTGGGAAGATATTTTATTTTTTCATTTGCGACACATCGTTCTATGGAAAAAGTTGTTCGATTTGATCAGTAAAACCTCATATTAGCCCAAAGTACATCCTTTCAAAGTATATAGGAAGCAGCCCTAATGCCAAAAATCGTTTTTCCAAAAGTGAGAACAGAAGATTAAAAAGTGAGAACAAAAAAAAATACAAGCAATCCCTGAGAGTTAATTGGTTGCAGTGAGAAAACAATATGGCGACAACGAACACGTTTTGACATTACGGGCGATTACGATACGTTATATGCGATTTTTGGCACTAGGGGGGTTCCATATACAAATTATTTTCATGAGTACTACACATGACTAAACGACCGGTGGTACCACAAAATGTCGCTTTGTTCATTTAAATGTTATTTTAACATTGTATACTATAGACCAAAAGCGGCATCTAAACGATATTTACATTCTTTTGTATAACGGAGTACGTTTAGACGCGATGACGTCACTATCAGTTCTCGTGATAGTGAATAGACTTTAGTCATATTTCGGTTTCAGTCTGTGGGTTTACCGGCATTCAGGAGACTACTGTATCGATTTCTAATCGAGGTGGTAGTTTCCTTCCAGGGTGCGGTTACAAAACGTGCAGTTAATGTGACGATAAAGCAGCGCTAGGCTATTACAGTTGACTTGTAAAACAAATTCGTTTTTGTCGGCGCCTATTTTGTAACCGCATCGTTTCACCGGCATAGTGGGACTAATCAATGTTATTATATAACAATATATTAATGGACCCCATTCATGGGTTTTGTAGGTTTGCTTACTACCAGGTAGATTACCCACAACAGAAAGATTTTCGGGGACAATTACCAACACAAAAATAATAATTTAACTTTGACTAACGACAAAATTGTAATATTGGAAGTACGTTTGTATGGGGGTCAAAATGACTGCAAAACCCTTAATAAATATTGTTTTTTTTAATTGTTCACATTTCATCTGCCATCGGCCAGTCAGCCATAATCAGATATGTTATAAGAAATATATTTTTTGAAGGTGACTTTCCATTAAAAGTCATTCCCTTTAATTATTTTCTTAATAAATATGGTTTTTAATTATTTTGTCTGGTAAATTAATAGCCAAGATGTTTTACAATTACAAGATGGATGTTTATAGAAATACTGTTTTATGAGGAGCGAAGCAAAAGCTCAATTATTATAAAAATAAAAAAGTTACTCACAATGTATACAATTCTGTGCGTTGATTTGTAATCTTTGTCCGTCCCCTGTCTCCATCGGTACAAATTCATACACACCTGCGAAATACAAAAAAAAAACTAAACATTATTTTATTTTTATCCTAACCCAACCCTTATCTTGTTTTTTTTTTTTAGAATTATAAAAACAATGTACCAGAAACAACGATATAATACATATTATATTTTATAAACACTCAGCCCATGACACACTGTACAGAAAAACGTACTAATATTTTTTTTCCATGGGTGGGAACGACCTCCGGATACAACGCCAAAGACGCAACCACTAGTGAGGCGGTCCAAATTGAAGTGAGAATAGAATATGGCGGCAACGAACATGTTTAACATTTGGTATTATAGACGATTTTAGGACTTAGGGCAGTTCTATATATTATTCTAAGTTTAATGGTTTTTCTTCAGAAGATTACTGCATTGATTCCTTGTCGAGGTGGTAGTCTCCTTTCAGGGTGCGGTTACGAAATAGGTAGTTGAATAGACGATAAGGCAGCGAGTATATTAAAATATAATCGTAATGCAATTCGTCATTGTCGCCCCCCATTTTGTAATCGCATCATTTAGCCGGCATAGTGGGAGCGATCAATATAGTTTAAGAACAATTATTGATTGACCCCATTCGTGGACTTTGTAGGTCGGCTGACCACCAGGTAGATACAAAGTCACATGTCGTGGTCAAATAAAAAAAAACTGACTATAAAATATGGTTCTTACCAGCAGGACAGAACTTGGCCTCGGGTCCGTCGTATATGTTGAGATTATTTTTGACGGGCACTGAATCGTCTTTCAGGGTCAAATGTGGTGGCTGGTCCGACTCGTGATTGGTACCTGTTATTGTTAGAAAATATATATTTATACATTTATATAAATTCCTTATGAGGATAATCTTATGTTATTTTTTTAAAGATAAAAATGCAATGAAAAAAACCTTGTGGGCGGGACTCGAACTCATGATCCTCGCTTTCGCGGCAAGGCACTCAACCTCTCATCTCAAGCGAAAAATATCACCATTTGCCATGAGAAAGTCTTAAATAGACTTTAAACACTGCAACGAGCTTGCCACTTGTTCGGTGAAGACTTAGATTGCCATCAGTTACGTCGAGGGAATAAAACCCCACCGCTGAGTACCCTAAAACCGTCTAGGCGGTCTAGGGACCCGTAAGGCACCCGTGACGGCAATACTCACCAGTCAATGCTACAGATGAAAGCAGATCAAATGTGATAACGCCGTCAGGTTTGGGATACTCTATAGGCGTACATTCTTTGGCAGGCTTTAACTTCGTATGATCGGCACCTAAGACAAGAAAAAAAAACATTAGATAACAAATATGTATATGCTACTAACGTAAACCTATAATGTATATACAGGGTGACTTTGAAAGGATGTACTTTGGGCTAATATGAGGCTCCACTGATCAATACGAACAACTTTTCCCATAGAACCATGTGCCGCAAAAGACAAAAAAATTGCCTTCTCCATACAAACTAGTAATGTTAAAATGACCAATTTGTATGGGGAAGACAAATTTTTTTTTCATTTGCGACACATGGTTTGATGGGAAAAGTTGTTCGATTTGATCAGCAGAACCTGATATTAGCTCAAAGTACATCCTTTCAAATTTACCATGTATATACTAAATCCACTACACTTCGACTTCTTTTCATTATCAAGTACCAAGCAGATGACAACAAGGCCGGACCTGGGATAGGTGAACTTTATACAACGAGGCTATACCATCATAAACACCGCAACAAGCTTAAGCGCCACTTGTTAGATGTTGCCTTCGAATACCATCGGCGAAATGAGGACGGGTTAATCCCTTCGCTGGGTACCCTAAGGCCGTTTAAACAGTTCTCGGGAGCCAAAAAGGCACCCATGATGATTATGGTATAAAAACTACCAAGGTTAGCAGCATAAAAGTTTTTGCGTTTAGTAATGTAACCGATTCTTATAATTATTGTCTATGTTAGCCTATAAATATAATTATAAAATATATATTGAGTTCCCAGAGGCCACCAAATTGAGGAGCGCTAGAATTTAAATACGGTATTTTTTATTATTATTATAATCAAAATTCGAGTTATTAAAATTAAAAAACTATAAATATTATAATTTTAACAATACAGTTTCTTAATGAAAGTCAATAACAGAAAAAAAAATACTAGAACCATATTGTACTAATTGAAACTACTATACTGGATATATTAAAGTTGACAAATTTTGTAAATTTAAATTTACTGAGTTAGGCCATCGAAGAATATCAAAACTTACCTCCATGACTGAAAGTCCAAGGTTCCTTTCCCCGTAACACTGTTGACAATGCGGTATACATAACCCCTCCATACAACCCCAAGGGAGTGTGGAAAGACGGTCTAACATTACGGACTTGCTGAAAAGGGGAATAAATATATGTAAAGAAGAGCACGAGTATATTACTTTATTCATTACATTAATAATTATATTTTTGACATCACAAACTATTTAAAAACTCAAACTATATCATCTACATCAGTCTTCATTTTAATTATAGTTATATTGTAATAAAAATAATAGTTAAATGTGAACTGTAAAAAAATCTCCAAATGGACACGCTCAGAATGTAACTTCTACATCTAAGAATGGTAATAGTCATAAAACACAAAAAAACATTTATCAAAATAGCCACTCCAATAATACCTTGTAGAATGTTTTTTTTATAGTCACAAAAAAATCTATGTATATTATATATGTGGTGGCCGAGTTGGTTAGACCTTGGACTTAAAAACACTTAGGTCCCTAATTCAACCCCGGTGTGTACCAATGAGTTTTAATCTAAAAAAATATGTACATTTGTTTAACAACACCACTATAGTGCCTCGGAGAGTACGGTTGAGCTGTCGGTCCCAGTTTCACTATACCAACTTGTGAAACTGTTTATAGATGGTTTATTGAGTCTACCCAAACATCGCGACGAGCTAGCCACTTGGTCGGTGTGGACTTATACCATCGACTATGACGAGGTGGGATTAAAAACCCCTCCGCTGGGTACCCTAAGGCCGCCTAGGTGATCTCGGGCGCCGTATATGTATATGTTAAATTTGAACTGAAAAAAAATCTCCCCAAACAAACACAAAAATAGCCACTCGAATAATATATTATACCTTGTAGATAGTTTTTTTTTTTTTGGAATAGTCCCTTCTCGTGCTTTTTAAACAGAGTACATACCTTAAGCTCCTTATACACAAATGATTGTTTAAGCTTGTCTTCATACTGTGATGGCGTCACTCCCTTATCGTGAGTGGCTTCTCCCGATGCTATCAGATCCATTGCTGTTTCCGCCGCCAACATACCTGGGCATAAAATCAACTAATTAGGGGTTTATTGGAGAAATAGACATATTACATAGTGTAACTAAATGATATATTATATTTCCTTGTGTAACACATAATTAGTACACCATCATCATAAGTGTAAATATTACAAAGTAATATTATTTATTTTATATATTAAACAAAAGATCCACAGCATAAATTACATATTTTAAATAATAACAATTAATGCAGAATTAAATGCCATAATGGAATTTTAATAATTGTACAATAATTTATTTAAGAACTTCCGCAAAATAACGGCTGATTCAATTAAATATATCATGTAATTATATTAAACAAATCAGATTATACCCTATGTTGAACTATCCTCTAGAACTGCAAACTGCTAAACTAGTGCTGATGAGTAGTATGAGAATTAAATGGCGCTGATAAATAGTAGTAGAGAAGACTAAAGCAAAACATGATTGTTTTACTCCGTTTGGCTAAAAAATTAGCAAGTCGATGCCACAATCGAATTAGAATCGGAATTCTTGTGTGGACATCTAAAATAATACATACAAATTATACTTAATGGCTTTTTTTATTTTATACAAGCTGACCCACGCAACTTCGTATGCGTTATTTTATGCAAGCTGACCCATGCAACTTCGTATGCGTTTTTTTTACAAGCTGACCCACGCAACTTCGTATGCGTTATTTTATACAAGCTGACCCACGCAACTTCGTATGCGTTATTTTATACAAGCTGACCCACGCAACTTCGTATGCGTTATTTTATACAAGCTGACCCACGCAACTTCGTATGCGTTATTTTATACAAGCTGACCCACGCAACTTAGTATGCGTTATTTTATACAAGCTGACCCACGCAACTTCGTATGCGTTATTTTATACAAGCTGACCCACGCAACTTCGTATGCGTTATTTTATACAAGCTGACCCACGCAACTTCGTATGCGTTATTTTATGCAAGCTGACCCATGCAACTTCGTATGCGTTTTTTTATACAAGCTGACCCACGCAACTTCGTATGCGTTATTTTATACAAGCTGACCCACGCAACTTAGTATGCGTTATTTTATACAAGCTGACCCACGCAACTTCGTATGCGTTATTTTATACAAGCTGACCCACGCAACTTCGTATGCGTTATTTTATACAAGCTGACCCACGCAACTTCGTATGCGTTATTTTATGCAAGCTGACCCATGCAACTTCGTATGCGTTTTTTTTACAAGCTGACCCACGCAACTTCGTATGCGTTATTTTATACAAGCTGACCCACGCAACTTCGTATGCGTTATTTTATACAAGCTGACCCACGCAACTTCGTATGCGTTATTTTATACAAGCTGACCCACGCAACTTAGTATGCGTTATTTTATACAAGCTGACCCACGCAACTTCGTATGCGTTATTTTATACAAGCTGACCCACGCAACTTCGTATGCGTTATTTTATACAAGCTGACCCACGCAACTTCGTATGCGTTATTTTATGCAAGCTGACCCATGCAACTTCGTATGCGTTTTTTTATACAAGCTGACCCACGCAACTTCGTATGCGTTATTTTATACAAGCTGACCCACGCAACTTCGTATGCGTTATTTTATACAAGCTGACCCACGCAACTTCGTATGCGTTATTTTATACAAGCTGACCCACGCAACTTCGTATGCGTTATTTTATACAAGCTGACCCACGCAACTTCGTATGCGTTATTTTATACAAGCTGACCCACGCAACTTCGTATGCGTTATTTTATACAAGCTGACCCACGCAACTTCGTATGCGTTATTTTATACAAGCTGACCCATGCAACTTCGTATGCGTTATTATATACAAGCTGACCCACGAAACTTCGTATGCGTTATTTTATACAAGCTGACCCACGCAACTTCGTATGCGTTATTTTATATAAGCTGACCCACGCAACTTCGTATGCGTTACTTTAACCGTTTACGCAGCGCACGCAACGGAAGCTGTCAAAAGGAACCAATGATTCCTAACATTTTTGAATGATACTCCACTCCTATTGGTCGTAGCATGTATAAATGGCCTATCGAATACTAAAAGAATATTCAAAATCGGTTCAGTAGATCCCCCCATAACCATAACATTACCCCCTATAACCTCACAAACGGCATTTTTCACACTATCCGGTAAACTGTTCAATTGGTTCATTTGGTTTTGTATGTCTGTATAGTATAATTTATAAACATTAAAAACCCATATTGTATTAATTAAATTATTATATTTAAATTTTTACCTAGACATTAAAAACATCTCTCGTGACATTTTTTTTTTTATTACCTAAAAAATCTACTTATGTTTTAAATAATAATAAAATCGGTTTGTTAAAAATTGTTTGAATGGATTTGAATTAAAGTTTTGTTTAGCAAGTTGAATCTTACTTCCACATAGTCGATCATTTATCTTTGTTTTGAAAAATGTTCAAAACTGTGGCACATCATAATAAGAGTTAAGAATATTATAGATAGGACTTGACTTACCGCTCTTCATAGCGTTGTGTGTGCCCTTAACTCGGGGCACATTAAGTAATCCAGCGCTGTCACCCACTATAATGGCCCCTTCACACACACCTTTGGCCATACTCTGGAACCCACCCTCTACAAGGGCACGGGCTCCATATGCTATGCGAGATCCTCCTGGATGGGAAAAATTTACATTGTTAAAAAAAACTTAGGTTTTCACTAGTGGGAATAATAGTATTATATAATTTTACAGATTTTTACTAATATTAGTGATTAAACTTTGTTATACATTAGGCTTCTGCTTGACAATGTATAATTACTAGTGATCGGTTTGTATTTTTATATTTTTTTATTGTATCTAACTAAATTTCATTCTTCCCAAGGAAAAAATAAATCATAGCTCTAGGATTGTACTATGTGTACCAGAAACAACGATATAATACATATTTATGATATAAATACAGAGACCATGACAAACTGTACAGAAAAACGTACTAAACTTTTTTTGTCTTGGGTGGGAATCGAACCCATGACCTTCCGGATACAACGCCAACGACTAGTCTACAGAGGCGGTCAATAGCAAGTTCCCACTCGCCGCCAAATTGAGGAACGCTTGTAATTGATGCGGAATGCTAATGTTTTTTTTACTTAACCTGACCATAGTTTGTTTTTACAGATCTTAAAAAATATGATGTTCAAATAATCAGTGAATAAATGTAGTTATAATATTTTTTACAAACAACCAAAATATAACATTGCAGTAAAGTATAAATAAAATAAAAAAAAACACAAACCTTCAAAAGTAGTTTTAATATAGGGATGGAGCTTAAATCTTTGGAACTCCCTGAAGGGACTGATGTAAGGGTTCGTATAGTCTAGGCCCACAACAAACCCAACCGCTACTAAAGGCGCTTCTCCTTCTGGTACCTAAAAAAAAATCACTTCTTCGAAAATAGTCCAAGGTGACTCATACACTAAATTCATATTTATTAAATTACATTAAAATAAATAATTGTTTTAACAACTCTAGAATAACTATAGTAAAAAACCCTTAAAACTTCTTGGTTTTGAACCCTAGAAATTTTAAGGGTTTTTTAACTAGGTAAAAAACCTAAAAATTTTAAATAGGGTAAAATTAATTGTGGGTAAGAAATTTGTTCGTAAATTTGTATATATATTTATTTATTTAAATAAATAAAAAATACCATCACAAGTGCCTTTATGGTCCCTGAAAACCGTTTAAACGGACTCAGGCTACCCAACGGATTAACCCATCCTTATTTCGCTGATGGTATTTGGAGGCAACATATTTTTTCCTCTTTTTTTTTACTGGTGCATGACTTTGTATCAGACTACTAACTAATAAGTGGCCAGCTTGTTGCAGTGTATATGATGGTATAGCCTCTTTGTATAAAGCGGACACCCATCCCAGATCCGGCCTTGTTGCCACCTGCTTAACCTTGTTATCAGTTGCGCAGTGACTTAACCACTAAGCTGGGGCCACTATTCTACAAAGGTGGATATTACATTTGACTGAAGGAAAAATAAATAAAAATAACCTTTACCTGCAAATGATATAGGAACGATCCTCCGTAAGTGTTTTTGTCTAACGGCCATCCGATAGTGTGTTCCACTAAGCCCGGTTTGTGGACCTACAAAATAATAATACAATTATGATTACATTTCGATTCGAAAAAATAAGTTATATAGTGAAGTTATGTATTTTGCTTTTTTCCCCACATCATTCTATTATCTATGTGCACTTTATATTGCAATTTTCACTCTCCTAAAGGTTAGCTAGTAGATAATGCCTAAGGCATTATGCTCGCCTTTGTACAAATCTTTTTGTGCAATAAAGAACTAAAATAAAATAACTAAATGAAAAAAACAATTTCATTGAACCGCAGTTTAGTTATACAATGCTTAACAAACAGGTTGTGCTACTTATAAATATTGACAAATTTAATTCTGGGATCAACTAACTGTGCCAAAGTAAATAATATATCAGCCATTCAATACATTTTAATCATGTAGGTACTGTTTGAATATCTGGAAAATCATTTTTTTCCGCAAGATAAGAGTTGGTCTAGTAGTGAAAGTTGTTCTTATTTATGATTAGAACAACTTGTAAAGTTTAATATATGAAGTTTAAGTTTTACTCTGTTACTTACCTCAGGTTTGACTTCCCAAAGTTCTTTTAGTCCTATCCCATAGGACTGTGGCTCACTATTCTCTCTCAGGTTAAACTTATTGCAAACTTGTTTAGTCAAATGACCGTGACAACCTAAAACAGAAAAAAAAATACATTATATTATTTATTTATTATTATTATTATATTACTCCCGCGACATTATTTTACTGCTCCCACAATGCTGGCTGGTGCGATTACAAGACATGCGGCGACAAAGACAAATTTGCATTATAAGTCTAATATAAATATTCTTACTGCTTTATCGTCAAATCATCTGCCTGCTACATAAAAGCACACTGAAAGAAATCTATTGACTAAAATCTAAACATGACTAGGTCACTTGACGGTTTTTGCATCTGTATAGGCAGTAGAAACGAAACCGGTCCGTCGGTCTAGTGAAGTAATAGAATCAAATCGGCTAAGTAATTAAACAAGGGTTTTTTTTTCTCCCCTTGACATAGCCAAGTATTCTGAGTCCACACCGAACAAGACTTAAGAAACCCTCTACAAACAGTGTCACAATTTAGTTTGGTGAAACTGGGACCAACATCTTAACGTCCTCTCCGAGTTTATATACACAAATTACCTTCAGCGAAGATAGTAAGTTTGGCATGAAACTCCATTCCCCTCTCGAACATATCCTTAGGGCTTCCGTCCTTGGCTATGCCGACGTCTCCTGTGGCCACCCCTTTCACAGAACCATCGTTTCGATATAACACCTCTGAGCCAGCGCAACCTGGCCAAACCTACAAATAAAAAAAATATATAACAGAGTTTGCATTTGACCTCAATCTTGCCTGATGGACAGCAATGATGAGGTCGAAGAGATAACATTACTCTGTAAAAACGCGACTACCACCTTGACAAGAAGGGGAAGGGGAAGCAAAAGGCTATGCCCTGACCCATCGAAACCATCAAAATCAACAAAATTTACTTAAAATCCACTATTTTGTAATAGGCATTACAAAAAATCCTCTAAAAAGCTTGTCAAAGGCCCAAACTTACTTGCCCTACTTGGGACCCAAAACGAAAAAAAAATACTGCATATGCTCCTGTTTAATAACCTCGTATGACCTTAAGGTCAAATTTAACCGTTTTGTAACCACACCTTAAAAGGCCAAACCACATCACCCCAAAATCAAATCAATGCAGTAGTCTCCTATTAACCGAATCGGTTTTTGTATAGCAAACTCAGATACTTTATAATATTAGTACAGATTGATAAATGGTTTATAATAATAGTCATTACCTCGGCCCCTTGTTCCTCAGCCTGCTCAGACATCCATTTGACGAGGTGACCAAGTCTAACCACATAGTAACCATGGTTATAATTTGGTAAACCTGAAACATCAATAAAATTGTCATACTAAATCAGATCATTTATTTATGAACAAAGGTGACTCCAGTAGGCATATAAATATTTTGCTATTGTACATAGCAGCAGTATTAAAAAAAAATTATTGAGTAATTGCAGAATACTTTAGTTATTAGACGGTTTTGTTTCTTTTTTTTACAACAAAAATTAATATGAGTAGTTGAGACAAAACTTATTTTAGCTGAAGTGTTCTTCAATGACTTAATTACTTTTTATGAATAAAGCCATAAATATTTTACATAAATTTATTTTATTTTTATTTTATTTATTAAACAAGAAAATGTTGATTTCATATGGTGGTGGGCAAAATGATTGTTATCATCTGCATTAAAACAAGATTTAAGACCAACTTAGAAAAAAGTGGAAAGCATGGGACAACAATTTACGCACACATTGCTCTGTAGAAAACTAATTTGTAAAAAAAATAATTACCAGGGAAAACAGGAATGGGTATCCTCCCCGTTTTAGTAAGCAGCCCAAACTTGTCTGATGTGACAGGGGTGTTCAGAGGAGCACCCTTTTCTTTCCAGTCGGGTATCAGTTCATTGAGGGCTATGGGGTCCACACATGCCCCTGACAGAATATGACCTCCTACTTCTGCTGCTTTTTCTAGGAGAGTCACTCGCACTTCCTGAAAAAAATATGTAAATATTATTTAAAAATTAATGTAAATAATATTTTCTAATAAATAGGTAATAACAAAATATGAAAATATATTTTGAAAAGTATGAATGGAAGAATAAAGTACATTAAACTCATACTTATCTCTGTCACTCTAGCACAAATTTACTGCTGCAGGAATATGACAATAACAATAATATGAAGAATAACAATAACAATTTCACACACATTGCCCTGTGGGGTAACCACCGACTCCGATACCGTGAGTTCTCGTTCGAGTTGAGATCAAAAATGACGTCATTTCATACAAATCATATTTACAAACTTCATGTTATTATATATATTTTTTTGTAATTAATTAGGTACTCGAACTACTTATACATTGGGCAATTCAAATAACGATATTTAACTTTTCGTGGTACCAAAAACATCGTTCTCGATGTCAACTCGAACGAGATCTCACGGTATTGGAGTCGGTGGTTACCTTGCTGGTCCCAAATTAAGCTCTAGACATGTACTATGAGTACCAGAAACAACAATACTAAAACATATTGTATTTTATAAACATGAAGACCAAGACAAATTGTACAGAATACATAGTTTTTTTTTTGGCTGGGAATCAAACCCATCATCTCCTGTAGTGCATCTATAATAAATTCAAACAGTGCTCTCTAAGTCAAGTTAAGATAACCGTAGAAAAACTTCATCTATGAGTATCATGGTTATATAAGAAAACAGTTTATGATTGCAGTAAATATATAAAGGCATCAATAAATACTCACACACTAACACTTAATTAATTTTAATTTTTAGATTTAATAATATGTCTACTGGTAGCAAAAAATATTTGTACTGACAATGAATGATTGCCCACAAAACAGGATGTTTCCTAGTGCACAACACGCAGATTATTGCAATACTTTTTTTTATTAATAAATGTATTTGTATATACTTACAACCCCCTTTTCTGCAGCAATTTGTCTTGCCCTGATAGCAGCGGCCATTCCTGCTGGGCCTCCTCCTATGATGAGGATGTCTGTCTCCTCCGCGATGCGTTCCATGCTCACATCTATAACCAATATTGTGAAACCTTATAATCATATACAGTCTAACCAAGACCTCCATGCTCTGCAGCTCCATCTGCTTCTCAAGTCTAAATTACTACTCCAGGTTAGGGTGTCATATGTCCCCCGTTTAGTTTAGGCACCAGCATGTTATCCACTTCTATCGGCCACAAACAAAGCCTAGCTCCAGCAATACATCTCTCTGCATATGTCAACTGAAGCTCTATGTTTTCTACGAATAAAATAATCAGTCATCGGTGAAAGCTCAAATTGCTTAAAGTTTGTTGAAAGCCTCACCCAACTGATATTTGATTGAGCCAATAACGGCTTGTGTGGCCACCAATCGGCTGGCCTATGCCGAGAGAGATCTGTGTAGGCCTAATTCCCAAAATCTTTGCCTTTTAACAGATCTTGCCCTACAAAATTTACCATCTGAGCTTTTATCATATTCTTGTATTTGGATAAGTGGAGGGGGTACTGAATGCAGTGAAGAGGAAGTTGATATTGAGGAAGGCCTTCAACTCGGCTTCACTTTCTCTGATGTTAATTTGATGAAACTTTGCTTGATTAAATAAAAGGAATATTCTTCTATTATGTTTGTTAACAAGCCATTTTATTTTTATAAATAAATGAAATAAAATAATACTCATATATAGAACATATCACACATATTGCCCTGTACACAAAGTAGGCTCTAGGCAAGTATCGGTATTAGTATCACCAATACTATAATATCCAGGCCAAGACAAACCAATAAAAAACCTACAAATGTTGTTTGTCTAAAGTGGAAACCACACATCAAACATTTTTTTAAATAAATCATACAATTAAGTAAGTAGGTATTTAATTAACTTATCAGTCTGTAAATTAAATCAGTTACATCACTTTGTTTATAGAACTTTTTTTAGGTTATCACTATTGTCATAAGTATTATAATAGTTACTTCTTACCTTTCCATCTCGGGTCCTTATCTCTTGGGTGGATGGTATAATGTGTAGTTATCTTAGGATAGTCCGAATATAGCCTTCTAATAGCATTTGTTAGCCTCCCCACTGAAAAACATATAGAAATTTAAGACAAAAACAATCACTGGACATTTTATTTGAACTTTGAACTCTTTCATTTGATTTGACCACTAATTGCGTAATAGGACACAGATTTTAACATTTAAAATTATTAAATTTTCAATATCAATTTATTACAATTTAATATAATTAGGTCAAAGGTTTTAAAACTTTTTCTAATAAACTTTATTTGAAAACAGCTGATTAGCAACGTCACAAGTTTTGGACCACATAAAACTTTTTACACTGTAACTACGTAAAATACTGAAATGCAAATATAATCTTAAACCCATTAGACAACGTTTCTTTGTTATAAATATGTCTGAATTACAAAAAAAACATTTTTATTTATTTATTTACCCTGACGAGACGAACTAACAACTGCCGCCGCCATATTTACATGTCAAATGCGTTTAGTTATTTCCACAATTCCATAATCGCTGTTGTCAATGTTGTTTTAATCAGCTACGTTTAGTTTTTGCATTCGTATTAAAACTTTTACAACTAAAAACCACAGAGTTTATAACTCTGTGCTAAAAACGTAAACGTATTACAAATAGTACACGTATGTAACGTTTTTTTTTGTTTATAAAATATAATATGTATATGTATCTGTGTCATGGGGGTATATAATATAATAGGGAGGCGCCCTTTGGCCTTAAATCGCCTCTCCAGGGCCGTGTTCGGAAACTAACTCTTTAACACTGGGTAATGTCACTACACTATATGCATCTCTTGTTCTCTAAGCATTTTTCAATATTTTTATCGCACTCTGTCACACTACCCAGTGTTAAAGTGTAATTAGTATTACTTATTTATGTTTTGTAAGTTTCTTTAATATATTTTAAAAACTGTTTAATTTCTAAAGTAAAAATTCACTTTTGAACTTATAATGAGGTCGTTTTCAACGTTAAGTCTCGAGAAAATTAAAATAAAGCGTCATTACAAAATGTAAGCGATCATCGTCGTTAGATGAAAATGTTTATTAGCATTTTATAATTATTGTTGGGGGGGAAACTAATACGGTTCAACCTACACTCCATCTATTGTAGGTTGACCCGTATTAATAGCCTAATACCTATCTGGTCTAAACGAAGTAAATCTGTAAAAGTTGTTACATTATATACCTAGGTTACATTGTAAACATATATAATATTGTAATAAAGGTATTTATTTTTTATAAGTGGTATTTTTTATAATGTAAATTTTTCGTGATAATGATCCCACGGAATAGAAAAAACAAGTTGTTGTTTCTATTCCGTGTAATGATCCACACAAATTCGTGTCGTTATGAGAATTATGTGGATGAATATACTTGGTAGGTTTTTATTGCGACGCGGCGCGGCAGTTGAATTATTGGGCTCTCACTATATAGCATGAAACATGGAACCAAGGCGGTTCCAATAAATGCTTAAAAAGCCTTTACAACGAAATGTCAATCGTGTTCGTTGTCGCTATATTGTGTGCTCACTTCAACAAATCAACGCTCAATGATTGGCTGAACACTCAAAACAAAAAGTGACAACATAAAATATTAATTTTTGTTTTGAGTTTGCATAGTGAAGGATATCTTCCGTTCTCATATTTGGAAAGGCAATTTTAGCCATTAGGGCGGCTCTCTCTATATATATCTCATTCATCCTTAGGAATATCATCTCTATTGCGATCATCAGACTATTAGTTTGACAAAGTTATTATCACACGTATTCATTGGCATATTGGAAATTTAAACTTTAAAATAATTTTATTGTAGTATGAAATTCTCTATGAGATGAAATTCTCCTACTTTTTTATTACAAACTTGTAACTACCACCAAACACAATAATAACTTATACTTATTATAATAATAAAATATTTATTTGTCAATTACCACCTGTTTAGGCGCAGGCCTATTATATAAACTCCTAAAATGAAAATTATTCACTTGCTCATATATCGTCCATCAGACGGGACGTCTCTTTTATTATCCTTAAGTAAAACTGTGGATTAGATTATTTTATTATTATTATCATTTTTCTTGGATAAAATTATCAGAACCTTGACTTCAGTTTCGGCAGCGACTTTGGCAATGCCTGGAGACATAGGACTGTGGAGAAGGCTTTGGTCAAATTATAAAACCATTTCTTGGATAGATCTCTATCATAGCATTTATTGCATTGGCATTAAAGAGCGACGAGAATTCAAATTTCCATCGGAACTAAGAATAATATATGGAACCGTCCTAATGCCTATGTTAATCGCCTATAAAACAAAATTCCTAACGTGTTCGTGTTGTCCATATTGTTACGCATACTTAAAAACCGCCGAGGAAGTCCGTCGACGATCCAACATGTTTGAAATTTGCTCATAGCCCGCCGTCTGTCATCACCACGAGTCGCGAGTCTCGAAAAAAATAGTACGTACATCACTAAACCAATTATACAAATGAGAACATAGACCACGATTTTATGATTCATGCTGAGAACAGTCATATTTAAAAAAAAACGTAAGAACAGAATATGGCGCCAACGAACAGTTTTGACATTTCAATCAAAATTTTAAGAAACAAAAAATAGCTATTTATCTCTTTGCCATATGTAGATTTAAATGAGTGCGAGCGAGATAGTTACATGTACGTGACTTTTTACTTTATAAGACAATTTGTAACCGTTCCCTATTATTACTACTAGTTTCATGATCTGGGTACACTTAGGGCCGGTTTCTTGATGATCTTGATAGTTTACGTTACTATAGTTAAAAATGGCGGAACACCCGCAATTATATTCAAAACTATATGAATGTTTGATATATGAAATTATTGTCAAACCATAATTCGAATTCATATAAAAGACGCCATAACTGTCATTATTTAACAATTAGTCAAAATGACTATCCATCAAGAAACCGGGCCTTAGTACAATCATAGTTTGTGACTAGGGCAATATGTGTGTTATGTCCTTCATTTTAATATTTTTTTTACACTTTATTGCTTTTTTTTTATTGACTAATACAGGAAGCCTGAGGGGCATTATCTTGTAACGACATCAGAGTGCATTTGCATAATTGTTAATAGAGTTTAATATCGCGGCAAATGCACTCGGAGTACGTCATCGGGGCCTACATGACCGAGCGTTGCACACGGCTGCAAAAGTGCAAACTTGCATTTTGCATCGGCGCCACGGCATCGCCATATTTGGTAACAAGGTTCCTGATTGGTCGAAAATATCGGATGATATGTGACATGACTCAGGTGGACACCTGGTGGGAGATACAGACCCAAGCCCCGGTGACTAGTCAGTCGTTTCCGCGCCTTCTGATTTAACGAGCGTCTCGCTCAGCTGGAGATCGTTACGCGTTAAGTAGGGTTATAGGTTCTACCGTGTGAGTGAAAATAAAGAACTTGTTTAACGTCTTCACATCTTTTATTAATCTCCGGTAGGACATAGCTCCCAAGACTTAACCGTACACATCACATACTCCACATTGGTGACCCCGACAGTGAACATCGTGCGCCGGGAAGACTCAAACAAAAACATTATAATGGCTACAGACGTTATTATCACAACGAGTTAATTATGGTGTAAGTGCGAGTGACAATGGTGACATAGGAAGGAACTCATCGCGCAACAGGCGACGTCGCAACCACGAGGATGCTGCCGGGCGCAGCCGTCGCCAGTTTCTGCGATATCTGCGGGCGCTGGGAGAATCTGCTGTGAGTGCTGTGACCAACAGCTTGACGACAGCTTGGACGCCATCACATCGCTTGCGGGTGGTCGAGGTCGATCCTCCCGCCCGCCGCGCCGGTCTCCACATAGCAACGATGTCCCAGCTTGCGCCCCGCTCCCCGCACCAATGTCCATGCGTAGCGCCTCGCGCGGGCAACTCCTCGCGTAGCGGACTACGCCGGAGGTCGATGACCTAAAGTGCCACGTCGTCGACGACATGACGCATCGCTTCGGCACGATGTCGTCCGCCTCGCCGTCCTGCCGCCACCCCCGCTCCAGGCAATACGACGCATACTTCAATCGCAGCAAATTTCGTCGCAAGCTGATAGCAAACTGTTAGAATTATTTGTCTATTTTATCGTTATATATAATGTTTATTTTTTTATACCTGTAAATTTAGCCGTTATTATATCATATTTAGTGCCCATGTTTACCCCAAAAACATCGGACAAAGAAACGCCCAGACGTGTTTTACTTATGTTTTTGAGCGAATTTACCTCAGACATACGTCACGTTCCAGGAATGTCGAATGCAGTAGCCGATGCACTCTCGCGCATTGAAACCATCAGCTGTCCCACGGGTATCGATTTCGCAGAGTTAGCGGTCGCGCAGGAAGGCGATAAAGAGTTAGGTACTTTAATCGCACAGAGCGATAAGCACGTAATTCTAAGAAAAATATACCTTCCCGGTAGCGATGTTCAATTATACTGCGAAATATCAACAAAGAGAGCGAGGCCATATCTAACTAATGATTTTAGACGTAAAGCCTTTTTGCTACTGCATAATTTGAGTCATCCTGGAATTCGTACATCTAGGAAGATGGTTACGGATAAATATTTTTGGCCTAACATGAACGCAGAAGTAGGTCAATAGGCCAAAACCTGTGTTTCATGTCAGAAAGCCAAGGTACATAGACATACTAGCGCATCGTTAGGTATTTTAAAGTTATGCGATAGGATGGAACATATCCACATAGATATTGTAGGGCCCCTAACTACCTCTCCGGATGGTTATAGATATTGCCTAACCATAATAGATAGGACGACAGGCTGGCCAGAGGCTTTTCCTATCAAAGATATTTATGCTGAGACGTTGGCAAAAATCTTATATGAAGGTTGAATCGTGAGATTTGGCTGTCCTGTTAGGATTACAACCGACCAGGGCCCACAATTTGAAAGTAACCTTTTTAATCAATTGCTACAGTGCTTAGGGGTAGACAGGCTGCGTAATACAGCATATCACCAACAACACAGCAACGGAGCAATAGAAAGATGTCATCGGAGCATAGAGCGTGGGAACACGAGTTACCTACAGTTATGTTAGGTTTACGCGCAGCGCCGAGGAATGATAGCAATGTTAGTTCCTCTTACATGTTATACGGACTAACATTGCGTTTACCCGGAGATTTTTTATAGCGCGTCAAACATAAACACCGGGGATTGACAAGAATACATAACCAATCTCAGATCAGAATTGTTATACTCGTAGGTAACTTAAAACCCAAACCCACGCACAATAGCAACTCTAAATTAATTTTGGCCACCCAGATCTCGAGTATGTTTTTTTTTTTATTGTGATATTTTTACTTGTTCCTGTAACTATTATTTGGTGTAACTGTAAGCTTAGTAATGACTTTTAAATGTGTTGTATGGGTAAATATGTTAATGTATAAAAATAATTATAAATCTTTCTTTAATAATAACATTTAGTGTAACATAATACTTATTATACCTACAGTTGGACGACATAGCGTTAAACAGATTGTTTCCTCGTACGGTCCACTTTTTCGGCCCATTTTTATATTTACCTAAATTTCTTCCTTCTACGACCCAGTTTAGTTATCTATTCCTCGTACGGCCTACATTTTTAATTCAATAAAGTACAGACAAATACAAAAGTTGTAATTTTAAATAAGTATTAATTTTAAAGAAGTTTTAAACTTAGTTTCTTATCATCTTTTATATACAATAGCCTAATGCAAAAATATTTTCTATTGTTTTATCAGGTAGTTTTAAAAATAAGACTACCTGATAAAACAATAGAAAATATTGAAATAAATAAAAATATTTTTTATTGTTTTATCAGGTAGTCTTAAAAATAAGACTACCTGATAAAACAATAGAAAATATTGAGTTTTATGAAGACTTAGCGCATCGGTCGCCGAAAGACAAAGCCACATTGGCTACACAAAATGGCTACTACCTGACCACATAAACAATTTTCAATAAATATTTAAGGGTATAAGTGCCATATTATGCTATTACATTTCATTGCTGAACTTGTCTTTGTGGATTAATGTGCTCTCTCAGTGTTTATGTTGTTGGTGTAAAAAAAGTGCCTTATACGGATTAAAGTAAGTATTTTTATTAGTTACTAGTTGTGTGCCGCGGTTTCTATTGTATTCTATTTGGAACGCTGGATGCACCTGAGTCGTATCACTTTTTTCTATGATTTTGTTTAACCTTGTGTTTCAAACTATTCTTTCACTTCTATGTTTTTTGACTTTATATTTTACTATATCTACACATTATTATTAGAAACATAAGTCATTTTATATTATAGGTACATTTTATATGATATTTTTAGGCAGGTCGAGTTTGGCGCTATCTGAAGACTAACTCAGTTATTTGTTGCTGCTTGGTGCGCTGTATACAATATATTCTTGACATGGCATCACAGGACGAACAAATATCTACCTCGCAAAATAATGAGTTTACCTTCGTTACATCTAAAAGAGGTACTCAAGTATTACTGCATGAGGGTTATCAATATAATAAGAAAAGAGATAATAAAAAGGGAACAAGTGTGTGGCGATGCGCCACTCGATTATGTCACGGAATTATCATAACCTTAGACAATCAAATTCTTAAACAGTTACCTCATGATATGTGTTTAGTTAACTTCGCTAGCAACGAAATAAGAAAAAAAGTTGACATTTGTAAGAAGCAAGCCTCATGTCTGGAAGGAGACCCAATTCCTAGTTTATACAAAAAAACACTTACCTTGGTTAAAGATAGTGGAATAGATATCATTCAAAAATTTCCATCATTTACGAGCATGAAGACATCACTTTATAATGCTCGCAATAAAGCACATGGTGTCAAAAGAACATCGTTTAAAAAACTTTTCGATGTTGAAATACCAGACATATACAAGGATTTTCTATTGTGCGATTATAGGGATAAAAATGACACTGGCAATAGAATTATTGCATTTATTTGTAAAGAATCTCGGACCTTTATGCAGTCATATAATCATTTTTTTGGAGACGGAACATTTAAATGTAAAGTGTCACCATTCTATCAGTTATATACAATACATGCAGATTTTGGTAGCACAGAGGTAAAAACAAATATTATGCCACTGGTATATGCTTTACTACCGAATAAAAAGGAGGAAACATATAAAACCCTTTTTTTAATGATTAGGTCACAAATACCGGACTGGAAACTTACAAAATTTACATGTGACTTCGAAGTGGCCGTCATGAATGCTGTACAATTCGTATTTCCGCAAGCTAACATTAAAGGTTGTTATTTTCATTTTGCACAGGCCCTATGGAAAAAAGCAAAACAGTTGAATTTAAAACATGCAATTGATAAAAAACATGTTGCAATGTGTATAGCATTAGCTTTGATCCCTCAGGAATCTGTGACTGATGGATGGTTATACATCATGGAAGACTGCCCTAAAGGAGATGGCATAATTAAATTCAACGATTATTTTGTCAACACGTGGCTAGAAAATAAGTATGCAGAAAAGTGGAATGTCCACGATGAACGGCACAGAACTACTAATGCGCTCGAAGGATGGCATGCAAATTTAAATCGTCAATTTTCAAATTCAAAAAAAATGAACATTTTATGAATGTTTCGGTTTAGCGCAGGGTTGTCACAAACGAGTAGGGTTGTCTTAATTTTTTTAGTATATTTATTTCAATGTTATTTTGTATTATGCTCTGTTATATATTATTGTGTAAGTAAATTAAGAGGGCATACCAATAACTATATTAATTTAAATTGTGTAATTTTTTTATAAAAGGGGGGAACCTATGTAACGACATCAGAGTGCATTTGCATAATTGTTAATAGAGTTTAATATCGCGGCAAATGCACTCGGAGTACGTCATCGAGGCCTACGTGACCGAGCGTTGCATACGGCTGCAAAAGTGCAAACTTGCATTTTGCATCGGCGCCACGGCATCGCCATATTTGGTAACAAGGTTCCTGATTGGTCGAAAATATCGGATGATATGTGACATGACTCAGGACACCTGGTGGGAGATACAGACCCAAGCCCCGGTGACTAGTCAGTCGTTCCCGCGCCTTCTGATTTAACGAGCGTCTCGCTCAGCTGGAGATCGTTACGCGTTAAGTAGGGTTATAGGTTCTACCATGTGAGTGAAAATAAAGAACTTGTTTAACGTCTTCACATCTTTTATTAATCTCCGGTAGGACACAGCTCCCAAGACTTAACCGTACACATCAAATACTCCACAATCTGTTTCCGATTCGCTAGCCGAAAAAAAAAACTCAGTTTATCGAAACTTTCCCTGAGGGGGTGCGCTCCGACTTGGGTCAAACTTTTGTTTACTGTGCAATAAAGTGACCTCACTTTATTGCACAGTAAACAAAAGTTTGGTACAAAGGCAGGGGTGTTCCACTCCGCGCTTTAGGTATGAAGCTACAAGTATTCGGCCGTACCCACGGATGGGTTTTATTTTTGAGTGCTGTCGCAGTAGGCTGCCGTGTGGCGCTGCCGCGCACCGGCCGAGTCGCACGTTTGTATGATACTCGCGCGCCTCGTCGCGATATTTAATATTAACTAAAATGAAGTCTTAAGCTTATTGTGCCACATTCGGTGCTTAAATAATAGTAACAAGGATCACAGAAGGATCCGGACTTTACGTTTTTCATACTTTCAAAGGACCTCAAAAGGTAAATAAATCCACGCCTACCACGGTTATTATTAGGCAGGTACACTAAAAAAATATCAAAAAGTGTGTCTGACAGTCTGTTTATAAAAATGCGAATTTTCATTACTCGCCACCTTTCCTATGTACCAAATGTTGTCCTTTGTTATAGTTATCTAAGTCTGTCGTATTTACCTACTTTGTTACATATTTAATTACTATAGTATATAGTTTTGTTTGATAAGTATAGGTAGTAATAGTTAGTGCACTACCATGAACTATTACTATTACTAGAAATATTATGCAGTATTGTTAAGTAGACAACATACATACTTGCTCGTAAATACTTATTTATTTGCCCAATTAGGTACCTACGTAGGTTGCTTAATAATAAATAACATAGTGATACATACTGAGGCAATGTTTTTGTAAATCTGTTTCCTTTAAATGTATTATTCGCACTTATATCATTCCACATAATCTACCTATACTATCCTACTTACTTACTATCTATACTTACCTACTATTATTATTTCTTTTGTGCCTATAGGTACACAGAAAAGCACTGTTTAGTTTCATAGACAATGTAGTGTGCCTTATGGCTTCCGTATCTCCTTAGGTTAAATACCTATGCAACAGACATCCTAAAATAAAATTGTTTTATGATCTTACTACAAAGGGCCTGTTTTTCAACATGACTATTCATCAAAAAACCGGGCCTTAGGTCCGGTTTTTTGATGGATAGTCAATATGACTAATTGTTAAATAATGACAGTTATGGCGTCTTTTATATGAAATTGAAATATGTTTTGAAAAAAATCTCATAGAACACCCGCCATTTTTAATTATAGTAACGTAAACTATCCATCAAGAAACCGGCCCTAAGTACCTAACCTAGGTTTTGTTTAAAAGAAGACAACCCTAACGTCGTCAGAAAACACGGAATAAATAAAACATGTATTATTTATTAATTATTCCGTGTCATTTATTCTTGTATTATTTATTCCGTGTCAGAAAAGTAAAGAATGACGCGATAGAAAGAGAGGCAACTTTAGGTGAATATAAATGTAGGCCATTAGCGCTGTGCGATATGAACTGAGCTTTATTGTGTCGGTGCAAGAGTCGCTATTTATTTAATTGATCTTTCGGAGTGGAACTTCTGTACTTGTACTATTATTTCTTCTGACAAAGGCGAATGTGTATAGTGGAAATACTTTGTACAAAGCAACTAGCACCTTGGGCCCTACCGGGAAGCCACGTAAAATACCGATCGACACGTCGATCGATCGAAAGTGAAAATAAAATGTATGTGATTTGACGTTTCTCGGCGATCAATTTCTACCCATAGACAATATTTCCTATACATTTTTATCCATCGACGCGTCGATCGGTTTGTCGATGTGGCTTCCCGGTAAGGCCCCTTATCACAGATTATTTAATAGTACTTTTCAGCATGTCTAGTCGTTTTATTCTGGGTCTACATCAAACAAGTGGTTAGCTTTTACTGTGTTTGTATAGACTCAACAATCAATCATATCCGAGGCACCATGGTGGTGTTACTTTTATACTTGAGCTTACTTACAACTTGTAACGCAGGAGTCCCCCAGGGAAGATGCCTTTTTTTATATTTCCATATTTATAGTTTACGCAACGTCTTGTCGTGATTAGCGGTTGCAAACTCGGAATAAGGCCACAAGTGTCTTGAATTGAGAGCGCTATCTAGTGATATAGCTTAGGTATTAATTTCGAATCTGTAGATGTCTCTGAAAATGGTTACCTAACTAATGAAACCATAAATTATAAATGATTATGTATGATGTACTTATCAAAATTTTTTATTAGATTTTTGATAAAGGAACTATGAAGAACAAGAAGAAAATGAATTGAATCAATCCCGTATTTATTTGCCTAAGGGCGACGTAACACAAAATATACTAAAAATTTTTTCTTGGTGACATCTATTGAATTTTTTTCATTGTATTTAGCACAATCTCTCTGAGAAAGTATTAATCAAGTTGTTGTTAAAGAAATGTAGGTGGTACTTACTTTTTTTAAAATGACATATTTAGTCATTTTTCGTATAAAAATCTCGAATCGGGATGAATATCAAAAGCGCGAGAATCGCCCACCTGTTTCTATTATAGTCGCTAGTACCTATAGTTAGGGATCAACCAATAATAAGCTTAATTTTTCAAATAAACCTCTCTTTTTGGTTGATTCCTCTCTATAATAGTTACTAACGACTAGGTAGGTATAGTAGAAACTTGTGGCAGCAACTGCTCTCTCAGAAATCACTACGTATTATAATAAAAGGTTTACAGGTAGCCCTAGAGTGTTTTTTTTTAGTTTACTATACTGCTGCGTTAAGAGGAGTGTCTGATGAGGCTCTTCGATGCTCATGCTGATTCAATAGCAAAGTATTAACTCTTCCCCCGCATGACGGCGTGTCGGTAACGCTACCATACATTTATGTATACCTTCCCCCCGACCTTCAATAAGAGAAAGAGCATGTACGAGATTATACCTATGTGGGGGCTGCTGAGGTGAAATGAAACTCCCACATATAAATATATAATAAGTATATATTGTCTGTAACGTATTAAACTAAGTTAGTGCTTAAGTTAGGAGGAGACGCGGTTGGCAAGAGCGGTCTCGCGGTGAGTGCAGGTATGCGAGCGTTCGCGATATCGTCCTGGGATGCACTGTATGCGCGTGCGTACGCGATGATGTCCCAGGCTGCACTGTCACACCGATGCACCGAAGCGTGCCTCGGCGTGGGCTCCGACGGGGGGAAACGCTGGTGCTTTCCTATTGGCTGTGCAGAAATGCTGACATGGCAACCGTCGCTCGCTACCATATATGGTAAGCGTGGAGCGGACAAAGGAGATGCGTCATGTTGCCATGCGCCACGTGGAATGCAGCCACATCAGCCCCCTCGGAGACCTTTAGGTCGATACAAAAGAATACATTTAAAAAGTTATATAATGCAAAAGTAAAAATTTGTAAAGTAAGACAAAATAATAATAAAAAAGAATGAATATAATGCAAAATAAACATGTTACCAAGCAAATGCATTTGTACATTGAACTTTGGCAAAGGAATTTGCTGATGTAGAGTACGTGACAATTCGAAGTGTGCGAACGTACGAAATGATTCACAGGTATACTCGTATGACCTAATTAATTACACAATAGATAAAGTAAAATAAAACGTGGTTTAAAAATATATAGAAAGTACACAAAAAATATTAATAAAATATTATAAAATAAACATTAACAAGTAAAAGGGATGATAAGGGATTGCGGGTTTGCTGCGGACTTCATGTTGTTGTGCGGCGTTCGGAGACCAGGCGGAGGTGCTGCTCGTGCAGCGCTGCGTCCCGCGTCACTATCGGTAGATTGCCCAGATAGAGGAGGCAGACCAGGTCTCGGGGATCCCGTTCATGTATCGTGGTGTGTTTGCGCTCGTTACGCAAACCGAAGTTCATGAACGGTGCTTGAACGTGCCGCGTGGAGTCGTGCTGGGTTGCGGTGTGGATAGAATGCATATAGTGACTTGGTTTTCCGCATCGTGGTTCAGATATCACCAGCTAGGCGAGTGCGTTTATACTTGCTAGTAGCTGAGGTGATGCGTGGAGTGACCGTATGCGGTATGAGCTCGTGGAACCGATGCGGCGGACACTATATGCTGTTGCGCTATCAATTTTTTTAACTGCAGCGTTGCCGCACTTGTTGGCGGAATTTGCGTTATATTGGCGGGAGCGGGGACGGCGGAATGATAAGGCGGACGACAGCGCGACGGAGCGATGAGTCATCTTGTGTCGACGTGGCGCTTGAGGTCGTCGACCTTCGTAGTCCGTAGGCGATGCGAGGAGTTGCTACGACCGCGCGAGGTGCTACACCTCCAGCGCGGATGTTGGTGCGGGGAGCGGGGTGCGGGCATCGTTGCTATGCCGTGACGGGCGGGAGGGGCGACCTCGACCAACCGGAAGCGGGGCGCGGGCAGGAACCACGTTGCTGTGCGTCGCGGTGACCAGCGGGAGGGGCGTTCTCGACCGCACGGTCCGCGAGCGATGCACGGCGTCCTAAATAACGTCATCGCGCTGAGCGGCGACGTGGCTTGGGAGGCGCTCGGTCCACAGTTTACTCAGCACGCTGTCGGTGACAGCGTATTCTTCCAACGGCCGCAGGAGTCGACGTTGCAGCTTGCGACGGCTGCGCCCGGCGGCATCCTATGTTGCTGGGACGTCGCCAGGCGCGCGAAGAGCTACTTTTAGGTCACCATTATCACTCGCGTCGAATTGTCATTGTCTCCATCACTAAATATATGATTTGCACAAAATAACACTATTGCTTAAATACACAAAAAAGTCACCTCGTGATCACGGGATCACGTCGGGGTCACCAATTATGTGGGGTCTGCTGAGGTGAAATGAAACTCCCACATATAAATATATAATAAGTATATATTGTCTGTAACGTATTAAACTAAGTTAGTGCTTAAGTTAGGAGGAGACGCGGTTGGCAAGAGCGGTCTCGCGGTGAGTGCAGGTATGCGAGCGTACGCGATGATGTCCCAGGCTGCACTGTCACACCGATGCACCGAAGCGTGCCTCGGCGTGGGCTCCGACGGGGGGAAACGCTGGTGCTTTCCTATTGGCTGTGCAGAAATGCTGACATGGCAACCGTCGCTCGCTACCATATATGGTAAGCGTGGAGCGGACAAAGGAGATGCGTCATGTTGCCATGCGCCACGTGGAATGCAGCCACACCTACAATTTAGGCAGCAAAACGACTTTTGGTCCAAAACCATTTTATTTTCAAATTCTATTAGGGGTTTCCCTAATAGGAATTGAAAATAAAATGGTCTCATTTTAAAGAGAAAATAAACGATGACTGTACGTTTTCCTTTTTTTAATTTTCTGTCTTGATATTTTATAGGAATTATTTTAATGTCAGGAATTTTTCGCGATTGTTTTCGAATTTCTGGGGTTGATATTTTTTTTCCAATACCAAACTTTAAAAAAAGGAAAACGTACGACCCTAAATGATAGTTAACTCAAGTAATAGAAAACTAACATTAGGGCTTCAGATGATGATCTATAGTAGGTCTAAAGCATCATTAAAAGGCACTATTTTGAAATATTTCAATACTAAGTACAATTTATTCAAGAAATTCTGGAGAACTCCCCCTTGTACACCAACACACACTCCATTCCATGAAACTAATAATTATATATAGAACCGCCATTTTGCCTTAAATGGCTTATAAAACGTAATGTCAAACGAGTTTGTTGCCGCTATATTCTGTTCTCACTTCAACCAATCAACGCTCTGTGATTGCTTTTGTTCTCACTTTTTTTTTTTAATTTGTATGGCGGCGGCCATCTTCAGTTCTCCAAACTGAAAAGGCGATAGGGTAAACCATAAAGCTATTGCCCACTTAAGGATTTCAAATACATTGAC
This sequence comes from Monopis laevigella, assembly GCA_947458855.1. Taxonomy (NCBI): domain Eukaryota; kingdom Metazoa; phylum Arthropoda; class Insecta; order Lepidoptera; family Tineidae; genus Monopis; species Monopis laevigella. The sequence goes on along the minus strand of OX381594.1, from coordinate 4,148,510 downwards.
ATAAAAAAATACTATCTGTATTGTAGCTATTAAGTTTTTGTTACTATTTTCTTATGACCTAATAAACTATCCTATAAAGTGCCAACAGTTTTTAGTTAAAATTTACTTAACTTTAAAAATAATGTAACTAAACAAAAATCCTCTAAAAAGTACAGTCATTGCCCATAGCTTACAGTAATTGCCAACATTACAGCACAGTAATTGCCCAGTACCGTAAAATGATAAATTAAATTCTAAAATGACTTTAAACATAAATAAATATTGAAAACAAAACTTTACACTTAAATCTAATAGGATAGTCCTCAGTATATCAAAAGAGATTGCGTTTATCTTTAATAATCGAGTCATATATATATTTATTTTGTTGATGATGAGTCAGGATCTTTTTTAACTTCTTTGGTATCGGTTCTGAGGCTCTACCATGGGTTTGCGCATTGTAGCAACGTAGCGTATTCATATCCATATACGTGGTTGTTGCTCACGTATACGTAAATGAATACGTTACGTTTCTATAATGCGCAAACCCATGGTAGAGCCTCTGGTTGTTGCTTAAAAAAACAGTCTGTTCGTGGCCCTACTATGGGTTTGCGCAACGTAACGTTTATTCAATCCTGTTACCAAAAATAAAGCGGCCCTATTGGTTGTTGCTCACGTATACGTATACAAATACGTTATGTTGCTACAATGCGCCTTAGTAAGCCCTTTAGTTAAATCTATTTCCTTAGAATTTTTATTATTGCTATTGAGAGTGCCCCTCTTTTAGTTTGTGTGAAGCACTAGAGTTTTTTACTTGCTGGTTTCTTTTTCTCTGAGGGGATCGACTTTATAGTTAGTGTTTATGCCTTTAAAAATACCGATCCTTATACCTTTACTTATATGTGATTAGTTACTTACATTTTATTTACAATAAATATTTAAGGCTATGATCGGTGAAGTTGGTCGCCTTGGTGGCTCTTATGTATGACAGATAATGATTGACAGGTCAATGGAATCAGCTAACCACTTAGTCTTACACTAATTGGTTAAGTAGTGTGTGTTTGGTTCGGTAGTAATTTTCATATTAAGATTTCCATTCCATCGTGTCTAAGGTCAATTAATATTTGTCGTTCTTCTGTTAATGAATAGCTGCCTAACCAATCGCACTCTAAGACCTCATTGTTAAACTTTTTTTTTTTTTGACTATTCATAAATATCTGTAAAGATTTACATGAAATAAATGATTTTGACTTTGACTTTGAGATTCTGTGAAATATTTTCAAATTTTGAATTTTCATTTGATATTTTATTTATTTTTGCCGTCGTCTTTTTAGTATTTTCAGTCTTTTACTTGTCTTTTATCAACTTCTTCTCTTCTTTTATTTTTAACAAATTTTATTTTTCTTTTGGTTTTGTATGTTTCGAAAACTGAGGTTGTCGTTCGGTTTGTCTTTTTCCCTTTCTTTTGGGCGTTTCTGGGTAAGCTAAATATTCTCCCAATTAACATATTTTTTTACTATTTTTGGACTTGGTAGCTGAAGTATAGAGGGAGCTGTAACAACTGGAAATCACTAATAGCGAGTGACATAACAGAAGATGTGTCTTGTGTTTCATTTACTTTGTAGGATGTTGTAGTCGTAAGTGTAGATAATAGAAGCTTCAGGCACGGAGGACTTAAAATCAAATGACGTAAACACAACTACATGAGCACAACAGCAACACACTTTGACCAATAATTGATCATGACAGATATTGGCCCGGGCAATAACTATAGACATTAACACATGGCAATTACTAAAATGATGGTGGGCAATAACTAAAAATATGAAAATTTGGATTCAGTGATTGTCCGCAGCTAAAATTACCGTTAGGAATGAAAATTGAACAGAGATTTCTATTAAAAACAAATAAAACACTCATAATTTCATCATAACTTTGCAATAATAATAGAATATCAAATAAAAATCACTAAAAAATAACATTTAAGCAAGCAAGTCGTTATGAAAATTGCTAAATGGTTTACCTGTTTGAGTAACACTTTCACCCGTCTTGATAAAATCCGCCATTACTATTTTTTTATTTAAGTGTTGCCAATTGTCAATTTTTAAATCTACTATAAATTGATCACAGCACCATCTAACGAATTCTGTTCGAACTAAGATTATACAAAGTTAACACCTGACAATATTTATCTTAGAGCGGGCAATAACAGTCAGTGGGCAATTACTCTCTGGTTTACCCTACTTCCCTATTTTATCTCCATGCTCCACACAAAATCGTATTTGTATATAGTTTTTTTGTTTGTTTATTCACATAGTTTACTGCTATATTTGTTTTGGTATTATATAAAAACCTATTACTGTATTTCTACTCAGTTATTGTATTTTGTATTTGTGGAATTAATGTTGTGGATTTTCTCATTAAAAAAACTTATTGAGTCCTTGAAGAATACTTTGGTTAACACTTTGTAACCATATTTATTTGTAATAAATAAATATTTAAAATACTCGTAGAGTTTGTCTTTTATACGCATTCATTTTTGTGAGACAAAACCTTCTATAACTAAAGTCTTCTTAAAGGACTCGATAAGTTTTTATGAATAAATAAAATATACGAAAGTGGCCTAAAGCCTAAAATCGCCTAACGAACTAAATGTCAAATGTGTTTGTCGCCAGCCATATTTTATTTTCTCTTCCTGAGCATTGATTGGTTATAAATAATTTGTTACTTTTTGATTTGTATGAAGGGCAGCCATCTTGTGTTCTCATGTTTGAAAGGCGAAATACAAATGGCGAAACTTTAGGGTTCTATTATGCAATTTATTAATACCCAATAAATAAAACGAGACATTTTAAATTATTATAAATGCGTTTATTTTACGGGAAAAATAACTTAAATAAAATGAGATACAGTAGAATGTAAGCAATTACTTGACGGGTTTCATCTGCCACAGCCCGTCGTTGAGGTAGTGGCAGTTTTCTACGCCGACTCCTTTATTCACCTTTGCTCTGAAATATTAAAAAAAAAAACAGATCAAATAACGCTAATTAAATAAATGTGGAATCTCGCCATATTGCGGATTTCTTATGGAACTAATTTACTAATAGTGCTAAAAATTATTGACCCTAAATTAATGATAATAAATATATAAGACAGTATACTTTTTTTCTATATAGTCTTATATCTTCATGGCTGCCACTGCACTCTCAGGGCTGGTTTCAAGTAGGTACTTATGTTAGTTTCCTTACTTCCGTTGATTTAATTTCTGATTCAATCTTACTATTTATCTTAAATGTGCATCTGGATTGAGAGATCTAATCAAAACCAAGCAAAATGACTATGTTGGCATTTCGTAGCATAATGTAGAAACTTATATATGAAATATTTTAATTTGTAAAGGCGAGGAAATAAAGTTAGCGTCCAAAAATAGGAGCTCTCAATCCTGACGTTTTTGAAAAAATATAAAAAAAAAATTTTAGAAGTATTTAATTTATGTTATATTTTTGTGTACTAACATTCAGTACACACATCGTAAGAAATAATTATAAGAATTCAAAATATTTGGAGGTAAAATGAAGAAGATATAAGGCAAAACATGGATCTCTCAATCCAGATGTTTTAGATTGAGTGATCCTTTGAAACACCATGTTAGGCTGACTAGAAGCAAAAGTTGATTATCCCAGCATTTAATAGTACTTCTCGACATTATCGCAAAAAATAAATAAATATCCAAATGATAACCGTTAAAAAGTTATAGCAACTTCGTCATTTTTAAAACATCAGGACTGAGTGATCTATATTTTCACATATATCTACTTTTACTTTCATCGCACCGAAAATCTAAAATTCTACGAATTATTAAAAAAACATCTTCTAAATCCTGGCATTTAAACAATTTGTGTAAAGGTTGCACTTTATTAGATTTATAGATTCCAAATTTACCCATACAGCAGTCGTGTAGGGTGACCATGTTTTGTTTTCAATTTTTATGAAGCATGGGCATATTGTTCTGTAAATATGTATAGTTTAACTTTCATTTTAATGCAGTAAAATTACAAGTTGTGTGTAAATCAATGCTAATAAAATACATAATAAACCATTTGATTTGCCTATTGATTTAAGTGTATAGATTACATCACTACAAATTACTGTCACTGATGACGCCGCTCCCCTGAGAGGCGAAGTAACTTTCGTTTTGACGTTTATTTAAGCACAGAATACTGGAATACTATATTGTGTGAAGGTACTATGGAAGTATAAATATCAAGGAAATGCTGTAATAATTTTTACAAAGTACAAATTACTTGTTAAACGTTTCTCTGTGTCCAGTAATCCATTTTGGATTATCACTTTTTAAGCATTGAATGGTTATAATCACTTGTTCTCATTAGGGATCCGAATTTATTTATTTTTTCAAAAAAAGAACTATTCTTAGGTGTCTGTTTGTTTGTCGGCATGAATATCTCGAGAACCGCTGGTCGGATATACTTGAAATTTGTGGTACTTATATATATTATATATATATATATTTAGTAAAATATCTCCTAATAGGTGTAAAAGGGTACAAGTCAAAGATAAGCGCACGTTAGGCTGTCGGTTCTAGTTTCACTATATAAACTTGTGAAACTGTTTACCGATGGGTGATTAAGTCTAAACAAATACCGCTATGAGTTTACCACTTGTTCAGTGTAGTGTAGACTCACAATTTGCTACGAGGTGGAAATAAAACCCCTCCGCTACCTTCGGAACACTCCGCGGGCGAGTTTTCGCACTTGTCATTTTTTTGTATTGGCTTTGTGTCGCGGGTGGCTATATTGTGTTCTCATTTTTAGACAGGCTATTTTGGGGCTTAGGGTACTTCCTGGTATTTATAATATCTTGTTTTTTAAAACATTACCGTTTTAAAGAAATTTAAAATGACTATGTTTTATATCTATGTATGTGGTTTAAAAAAAGTTTATTTTAAACACATTATTAGTGTTTACGGGTTTTCAGGAGATTCGACGGTTATGTTACGGGATTAGTCTGAGTTTAGGTACCGCTTTTCAGGTAGCTCGAAAATTTGAGATCAGTCGTAATTATAACGGTATCCAGATTTATTTTTAAGGCATCAATCTGTGGGTTTACCGTTTTTCAACATTAGTCTATGGATTTACTGGTATTAGTAAACACTAAAATTTGTTTCGGAATCAATCTGAATTTGTATGGTTTGGCACGTGTTCATACCGAGTGCCAACAAAAAATAAACATGGTCACCCTACACGACTTGCTGTATGGGTAAAATTGAAATCTAAAAATATAATAAAGTGCAATCTTTACACAAATAGTTTAAATGCCAGGATTTAGAAGATGATTTTTTATATACGTGGTGGCCGAGTTGGTTAGACCTTGGACTTAAAAACACTTAGGTCCCTGGTTCGAATCCCGGTGTGTACCAATGAGTTTTTAATCTAAAAATTTATGTACATTTGTTTGACAACACCACTATAGTGCCTCGGAGAGCACGTTAAGCTGTCGGTCCCGGTTTCACTATACCAACTTGTGAAACTGTTTATATATGGGTTATTGAGTCTATTCACAACATCGCGACGAGCTAGCCACTTGTTCGGTGTAGACTCATACCATCGGCTACGACGAGGTGGGATTAAAAACCCCTCCGCTGGGTACCCTGGGGCCGTCTAGGCGGTCTCGGGCGCCGTAAGGCACCCGTGATGATATATATATATATATATATATATATATATATATATATATATATATATATATTTTAATTATTTGTAGAATTTTAGATTTTCTGTGCGATTAAAGTAAAAGTAGATATATGTAAAAATATAGATCACTCAGTCCTGATGTTTTTAAAAATGACGAAGTTGCTATAACTTTTTAACGGTTATCATTTGGATATTTATTTATTTTTTGCGATAATGTCGAGAAGTACTATTAAATGCTCGCATAGTCAACTTTTGCTTCTAGTCAGCCTAACATGGTGTTTCAAAGGATCACTCAATCTAAAACGTCTGGATTGAGAGATCCATGTTTTGCCTTATATCTTCTTCATTTTACATCCAAATATTTTGAATTCTTCTGATTATTTCTTACGATGTGTGTGTACTGAATGTTAGTACAAAAAAATATAACATAGAGTAAATACTTCTAAAAATATTTTTTTATATTTTTTCAAAAACGTCAGGATTGAGAGCTCCTATTTTTGGACGCTAACTTTTTTTCCTCGCCTTTACAAATTAAAATATTTCATATATAAGTTTCTACATTATGCTACGAAATGCCAACATAGTCATTTTGCTTGGTTTTGATTAGATCTCTTAATCTAGATGCACATTTATCTTAATCTTAATGGTTTTGGGGTTGACATCAGTCAAAAACACTTCCGACCCTTTGGGATCTTTTGTGTGTAACCTTACTACTTACGAATCACCAGTAGTCAGAGCAAAACGACGTATAGCCACTAAGCCGCAAATACAGATGCAAAAACCGCAAAGTGACCTAGTCATATTTTGGTTTTAGTCTGTGTGTTCACCGGTTTTCAGGAGATTACTGGATCGATTTATTATCGAGGTGGTAGTTTCCTTTTAAGGTGCGGTTACGAAATAGGTGGTATTATTGGCGATAAGGCAGCGACTATATTAAAATATACTCGAAATGCAATTAGTCTTTGTCGCCGCGCATTTCGTAATCGCATCATTTAGCCGGCATAGTGGGAGCGATCAATGTTGTTTAAGAACAATTATTGATTGACCACATTCATGGACATTGTAGATCTGCTCACCTATAGGTAGTAACAAGGTCACATGCCGTGCTCAAATAAAATTAAATAAAAAAAAAGCGCCAGGCCACGTTAGTCTGGGTGGAAGACTTACATATCTGCAGTAGACAGAGCACAAAGACCTATAGCCAGCGCATGCTCTTTGCCCTCTGCCATTATGGCCACCACCTGCCCCTTGTCCACGGCAGACATGCGAGCGCCAGGGGACGTGAGTCCGGGGCACATTATGTTGGCACCGCTGAGGACGAAACGTATGGCACCTTTGTCTACTTGCTGCATGGGCAGGAAGAAGGGGTCTGAAATTAAAAGGACAGAAAAATGTTTACATACATACATATCATGGTGCCTTACAGCAGTTACAGCGCCCGAGACCGCCTATATAGCCTTAGGATACCCAGCGGAGAGGTTTTTAATCCCACTTCGTCGTAGCTGATGGTATGTATCTACACTGAACAAGTGGCTAGCTCGTCGTGATGTTTGGATAGACTCAATAACCCATTTATAAACAGTTTCAGAAATTGGTATAATGAAACTGGTCCGACAGCTTAATGTGATAAATGTATATTTAGATTAAAAACTCATTGGTACACACCGGGCTTTGAACAAGGGACCTAAGTGTGTTAAGTTATACGTGTGGCCGGGATCTAGGTTTTTTTAAGTTATACGAATATAATATATATTATATTATACCACGTATAGTTTAAAAAAAATAATTATGTACTGTTTTAGCTAAACTTCATTCCACGAAACGATTCCCTAAAGAAAATTATCATGAAAATTACAATGCATTGTTCAAAGTAAAAAAAAACTTAATATTCACGGGTTTATGCCCCCGTTACAGGTGGCATGAATATCTCGAGAATTACAATATTATTCCTAACAATAATATATAGATCCTGTTAGCCCAACATAGATCTAAAAAAAACCTTACTTACACTTATGGAGAAGCCTGAGGGTAGGCATCCAAGGTCCCTCGCGGTGTCTGAAAAACAACAGCTCCCCAGCGCTGTTCACCATTAATTCGATGTGATCGTGGCTGAAAAACAAACATACATAATATATACTAAATAAATAAAGAGTCTTGTTATATTATTGGGGGTCGATAAAAATGTATAACTATTCGATTTTATACAGTAAAAGCTCCTTAATCGCTTCTTCTAATATTATAAGCTTCTTCATTCGCATTTTTACTACTCAGAGAATAAAAAAATGCGACCTTGTCCTATTTTCACGGCTAAAGACATCGCCTCCTTATTCGCAGATCTAATCGGTACATATATATTAATAAAAATCTGCTCTGACTGCGGAAAATGACGAAGAATCTGTGCAAAAACTGCGACTGCAAACATAGCCGAAATTGCGAATGGAATAAGACGATATGGGTTCGAACAGAAGGTTTTGTCTCCAGAGAGAAAGGAGACAAAACCTTCTATAACTAAAATGTTCTTCAAGGCCTCAATAAGTTTTTATACATACATACATATCATCACGGGTGCCTTACGGCGCCCGAGACCGCCTAGACCCGCCGCCTGCGGCCTGCGGGCCGCATGCGGCCCACTGTCGATATTAGTGCGGCCCGCGGCAAAGCAAATAAATTTCAATAAAACATCTACTAAAACAGATCTTGCGTACAAAGTTAACTAAATAGGCACCGATGCGAGGTTTAATAATGGAATTAACAGAGACCGCCGTCGGTTTGGCTAATATTTTTGTTAGATTTGCCACTAAACATTGGTTTTCCATTACTTAAATTATTTATATTGAAAAACGTGCAATAGAAACTTATATAGGTATACCATACTGTGAAGAAGGTACTGGAATTGTATTATTTAAAAAGCTTTCATGTCGAAATTATTTTTGTCGGCACGACAAATACTTTTTTGTAGGCACATTGCGATTTTTACAATGGATAAGAATTTTGAACAATTTGTGTAAATTGCCATGTGCATTACAAATAAAATTTCTTGTGCCGAAGCGCTGAAATTGTTACAGCGCTGAAGTAAATGAAATGGTGACTGAAAATGGTTGTTTAAGTCTTTAAAATTTCTGAGTCTCACGAATCAATTTGTCCCATTTTAAACAATTTTGGGCATGAAACGAGTACCGAAATACCTGAATTTTCTGCAAAAAAATAATCTCGAAAGGGCTGTAAAGATTTGATAGAATAAATTTATTCCAAGCCCACATTCATAAAATGTGTTTACATGTAAACTCGGCACAAGGACGTCTGTCTATGCCGAAACCGAAAAATGCATTGTCAAAGTCAATTAAAAGTGAAGACATATTCACAGCGTTACGTGGCTTTTGAGAGACAAAATTTGTCGAAAAGGCCGATTTGTAGAAAGAAAAGTCATGGATTTTCCACCACGATAACGCGCCATTTCACAAGGCTATCGTTGTGAACGAATTTCTGGCCAAACCTCAACAAATCTTAACGAAGAGCCATTCACCTGATATGGCTCCAGCCGACTACTTATTGTTTTAGGCGGGAGGAAGGTCTATGACTTTGTTAGACCGACCGACTGATTTCATTACTACAAACCGACAAGTGATCTAATCATGTTTCGTTTTTAGTCTGTGGGTTGATAGTTTTTTTGGAGGCTATTGCATCGATATTTAGGATGCGGTTACGTAGCGGGCAGTTTAGTTTTTACGAAAAAGCAGCGAGGCTATTAAATAGACTCGTAATGCAAATTTGTCTGTCATTGCCTGTTTCGTAACCGCATCATTAACCGGCAAATATATTAATCATAGTGGGAGCGATCAATGCTGTTAAACAACCATGTATTGATCGGGTCGATTCATAGATTTTGTAGATCTGCTTACCATCAGGTGGATATAAAGTAATATGTCGTGCTACAAAAAAAAACGAACATAATGTGATATATAAGTGGACAACACCCTTGTGCGGCCCGACAGTGTTACCCACATTGTCCTATGTGCGGAGGGGTTTTTAATTCCACCTCGTCGTAGCCGATGGTATGAGTCTACACCGAACAAGTGGCTAGCTCGCCGAGATGTTTTGAATAGACTCCATAACCTATCTATAAACAGTTTCACAAGTTGGTATAGTGAAACCGGGACCGGCAGCTTAACGTGCCCTCCGAGGCACTATAGTGGTGTTGTCAAACAAATGTTCATATTTTTTTTAATTAAAAACTCATTGTTACACACCGGGATTCGAACCAGGGACCTAAGTGTTTTTAAGTCCAAGGTCTAACCAACTCGGCCACCACGTATATAAGTTTTTATGAATAAGGCCATTACTCTATATTTTTGTCAATATTAACCTATATTTTTTAATAGTCTGTCATTACCATTTGACAATTCTGAAGGTGTCTTTCTTCGGAAGCACCTGGTCGATGTGGTTCTCCAAATGAGGATAGAGCTCCAGCAGCTTGGATCTGATTCCCTTCTGCACTGAAGACTTCAGCTGCTGCACACCGGATATGCTCTCCTTTTCATCGAACCTGAAACATGGGGACAGACAATTAATTATAAGGACTACACAAAGCTAACTGTATAAATGATGTCTTTGAATTTTAAAAGGTTGTACTTTGGGGTAATAAGAGGCTAGACTCTACTGATCAAATCTAACAAATTTTCTCAAGAAACCATGTGTCAACTGAAAAAAATGCTTTCTCCATACAAACTTGTAATGTTAAAATGACCAATTAGCTTTTTTTAAACTGGAACACGGCATGCTCCCATTATGCCGACTTATTGATGCGGTACGAAATGGACAAAGACGAATTTGCATTATGAGTCTACTTTAGTAGCTTTGCTGTTTTATCGCCAAATTAACTGCCCATTTCGTAACCGCACTATAAAAGGGGACTATCACCTCGACAAGAAATCAATGCAATAGTCTGCTGAAAACCGGTGAACCCACACCCAAAGACTAAAACCGAAACATGACTAGGTCACTTGACGGTTTTTGCATCTGTATGGGCGGTGGTAACAAGACCGGTCGGTCAGTCTAGCATGTTATAGAGAGTAGAGACCTTCCTGTACCCCTAGTGTGAGTTTTCTAACTATTACTTTGAGTTTGAGTTAACTAAAATTTGTATGGGAAATAGTTCAGTGCTCCAAGCGGAAATTTTGAGTACTAAAAATGCGAGCGTGTCATTGGCTAAAATGTTAACGTCTTAGTATAGTTAACGCGAAAGTAAATGTTAAAAAAACTCACACTAGGGCTACTGTATGAGGAAGCCAATTTGTTTTTCTGTTGCAACATACGGTTCCCCTAAAAAAATTTTTTTTTTTTGTATTACGAAAATTAGCTAATGGTTTTCATAAATTATTATATAATTTCTTCTTTCTATTTTAATTAATTAACTATGTATAATTATTTCTATACAATATTCTGGAATCAATACCATAAAAGTCTTACTTTAAGTACACATTAATACATTAAGTATTAACCTTGTTTTAAAAGAATTTTCCTTCTGTATCTTGTTCGTCATTCTATACCTAGTTATAATCTAATTAGATTCCAATCTAATTTATAGGCTCCTTCTATAGCTAAGTGTTTTACTTATTGCTTTGTGGATACAAAGGACAAAAACCTATTATTATTTTTATTCCCAAGCCTATAAAATGAGTATAACAATATGTTAACCTTTAACTTAAGGACACTGCAGTCGCGAAGTCTGCACTTCCAGTATTACTCGACTACTGTTTGTCGCAGAATTAAAATAATATTTTTGTCGGTCATTGTATTAATTAATCTTTCTGTTATTATAATCTTTAACACAAAAGTATTTATTACCCGTAGGCTTGGGTAAAAAATACCAATATATCAAAATATCGATATTAATTCAATAAATAATCGATAATTATCGTCGATATTTTAAATCTCAATATATCAATAATCGAGATTTTTTTTTATGAGCTCCCCTTTTTTTATGAGTTCGACTTCAGTTCTCGATTAGGGCCGCGTTTGCAAATCAAGTTAATTATTACTTGACAGTAGTCTGTTTCAGTCACACATTAATGTTTTGCATAGAGCTATCCTTCACTTTACACTTTACCGAGGGAATTTAACTTGTTTGCGAACGCGGCCTAGACAACAAGCTGAATGAAGGAGTAAATCGGCTGTATGGGCTCTGCTCCCTTTGCCTACCAAACATAAGTAACATTGACTTATCGAGCGTGCGGGCGGACTGCGGTTCATTGTGTTGTGAATTAGGCTTGGGTAAAAAATATCGATATTTTTACACGATATATATCGATAGCTTTGAATAATATCGATACAATATATATATCGATTTTTTTTTTCATTTGCCCATCTCTAATTATCCGCAACAGTAACGACTTTTTACAGTAGGTTGTACTCTAATTTTGTAGTCAGTATCATTGCATTAGTTTTGTGGGTTGCGAATTTCAGTTTCCTGCTTACACCCCACTCGTGCACTAACTTTAGGGCTTCTTTCGCCTCATTCTGGATTTTGCCCTCATCTTTCCCAGAGAGTAGTAAGACAACGTTATCTGCGAAAGCTTGACAATACACTCCCTTTTGAGTCAAGGCATTAAGAAGCCAGTAAAAGGTTTCGCGATCTCGAACGTCCAATAACGTCTAAATGTTGTTTTCAGTGATATCAAAGTTTATTTTTAGTGAAAAAGAACGTAGAAGTGTAAATATTACTTACTCGATCCTAATTAGATAGTATTTTTATAAAAAATATATTAACTTTTGAAAAGACACCCAAAGTTTGATTTATGATTCTAAAAATATTACTTTAGTTCTCATTTTAAAACTAAACAGATTTTTTATAAAGAAATTATGTAATTAGGATCGAGTAAATAAAATCTACACCTACTTTTTTTCCAAAAAAAAAAGTTAATTATAACTGAAAACAACATTTAGATGTTTTTTGACGCTCGAGTTCGCGAATCATTTTCCTCCCCACTTAAAAGGAGTGAGTTTATTAACACATTCCAAAAGGTCGGATTCGCTATGCTACCGTGGACGCAACCCTTTATCGTGGCCCTCTGTATCTCCGCACCTACATACCTTAAATTTACAGACCTCTGCCTAAGGTACCCGTCCACCATACTTCCCAGATTGCTAGGCAGTCCAAGCAGGCGTAGTTGGTTTGTAATTTCGGGCCACAATGCGTTGTCAAGGGCACCACCCTCTATGTCTAACGAGATCATTACCACTTGTACAAGTTGTAATATTGGAAGTACGTTGGTATGGGCGTCAAGACGGCTACAACAGAGTCCTTAGGGGAATAAAATCTATAGAAACAAAACTGCTGGGGTCTAAACAATTATGTACCTACTTTTCAACCTACAAATAACTATATACGTGTTGGCCGAGTATATACGTGGTGGCCGAGTTGGTTAGACCTTGAACTTAAAAACACTTAGGTCCCTGGTTCGAATCCCGGTGTGTACCAATGAGTTTTTAATTAAAAAAATTATGTACATTTGTTTGACAACACCACTATAGTGCCTTGGAGAGCACGTTAAGCTATCGGTCCCGGTTTCACTATACCAACTTGTGAAACTGTTTATAGATGGGTTATTGAGTCTATTCAAAACATCGCGAAGAGCTAGCCACTTGTTCGGTGTAGACTCATACCATCGGCTACGACGAGGTGGGATTAAAACCCCTCCGCTGGGTACCCTGGGGCCGTCTAGGCGGTCTCGGGCGCCGTAAGGCACCCGTGATGATACATACATACATATACATATACGTAATTATAGTTCTTTTGACGTTAGAAACATCCTTAGGGCCGATTAATGTCAAATTTCATACAAATGCATGGGTGTCCGCTTTATACAACGAGGCTACACTATCCCGCAACAAGCTCGCCACTTGTTAGGTGTTGCCTCCGAATACCATCGGCGAAATGAGGACGGGTTAATCCCTCCGCTGGGTACCCTGAGGCCGTTTAAACGGTTCACGAGAGCTAAAAAAAGACACCCGTGATGGTATTTATATAAATATTAATGCACAGTATATTTGTATGTGATTTGACATTACTATCTTATATTTATAAGTTATGCCTTCTTTTGGTCGAATCGGCCCTAAGTAAAATAGGCTATCTACATATACCTATACCAATTACTATTTTGACCCATTCCACTTGAATGTTAATGAATCGTTACATAGTAACAGCCTATTTCGATGTTAACGAATGATCTTGAATAGTTCAACCTTGGCATCATTTGTTCCCACTATTTATTCATTTAAAGTGCTAACTAGTTATAATGGGTGAGTTTTTTTTTAAATTATTGGCACATTTGAGACTTGAGTAGGTACTGAAACTATGGGTAGGTCATATAAAATCCGACGTAGGAAGGTACATAAACTCCTCCGCGGAAGGTTCCGATTTAGTTTGTTTTACTCATTTAGGTAATCATATATTTTTCGTTCGTTTAAAACAATAAAAGTTTAAATTTGGGAAGTTTTCGGAACGAGTGTTTTTTTTTCAATTCATCACTCGTTCCGCAAACTTTGGTGATAATGGTATATTTTTTTTAGTTACAATGAGGAGTTTTCTTTTAGGCCGTTTCAAAATATTTCACTAGATGGCAGCAGGAGAGATATTTACAAAAGCTGTCAAAAAAGGCTGTTTCTATACTTAGGTACTCTATATTTTCATATAGACTACTCAAATATAGACTCTTTGACTTAAAACGAAATTTTGGTATTGCAAGACGTTATATTTTTTACCATATTTTGTCACTTTTGTATGTATCTACTTACTCTATATTTTTGCACTCTATAATCTTTAGTAGACACCCTGTCAAGAAAAACTTCATAAAAAGACCGTATATATTAAACAAAGTTAAGTAAATTTTATAAATTATTCGTATAAAGGTATTTACTTTCCTATTTACCCTAAATTTTGGGTGTATTTTATATTTTACCACTATCTAATTTGACAGTTTTGTAGATAGCGTCTAAACGCCATCTGTGGCGTTAAATAATAACTACTGGAAAACTCCTCATTGATTACTTGTGTAAGTAAAAAAAAAAAATTAAACAAACAAAAACTATTTATGGCAAAGTTTTATTCACACCTGGAGCCGATCTAATCCGATTTTTAATCGTTAAATTTATTTATTCTCCATACAAGTTCTTACTCCGACGACGAAAAATCGGCCTTAAATATTTTTTTTTTGACAACATTATGTTATGTGGTAAATATATTATAACTATAACTTTGATATGCCATTGATATATAATATAATTGAATTAGTAGGAAAGGTTTCTGAGCCTATAAATAATTAATTATTACTAACTAACCTTTATCACAAATATTTCATTTGGATGCCTAGTTGATGGACAACAACATTATACCCACTCCAAATTTAGGGGTTTAAAGCTCGCCTACAGCTTTAAGCTTTTATACAAAATAGAATTTTCATTATTTTATCTTTCCCTCATGTGAGTAATTTCTGTAGAATTATCTACTGATACCGTATCTACTAATCGACTTTATTCAAAATCTACTATCAGGGTGCGATTGCAGTAATACTCGGGTAGGTACTGTTTGAGCAGAATTAAAAATTATATTTTTGGCGGTTAATCTTTCTGTGTTCAAGAATAATTTTTATATACAATTTTACAAGCAAAACAATAATAATTAAATTTTGAGTAACAGCCAAATTGTAATATTGGAAGTAAGTTTGTATGGGCGTCAAGATTACTGCAGAACCCTTAATAAGTCATGAAAGACATGTGACTTTGTATCAACCTGGTGATAAACAGGCCTACAAAGTCTATAAATGGGGTCGATCAATAAATTTTTGCTATGCTATATAAATGGTCGGATATCCTAGCTGCTTTATCGTTAAATCAACTGAAATTTACCATCTCGCCCAGTGGCCCTAGTGTGAGTTTTTTTAACGTTTACTTTTGCGTTAACTATACTACCGCGTTAACATTTTGACCAATCACACGACCGCATTTATAGTTCTCAAAATTTCCGCTTGGAGCGCTGAACTATTTCCCATACAAATTTTAGGTAACTCAAACGCAAAGTCAGAAAACAATAGTCAGAAAACTCACACTAGGGGTACTGAAAATGATGCAGTAGTCTACTGAAACATGTCCAGGTCACTTGACGTTTTTTTTGCACCCGTATGGCCGTTGGGAACGAGACCGGTCTGTCGGTTTAGGTAAACATTAGAGACCTACCCAACTAATGTTTTGTCCCTTACACAAGGTAAGACTTTACACACCGGAATTCGAGCCTCGATATTGTCAGTTCTATGCTAAGCATTGGGCATTTAGCTATAAACCTAACAAGGCAATACATAGGTATCTATTTATATCTAATTTATTCGCTTAGTAAGGGTAAACAAGGGGAGACAAAAGGTAACATGTGAACGCCCCCAAATGACCTTTATCCTTCTTTATCACCTGCTTTTTTCTTCCTTTTCCTATATTGTCAAATGTAACAATGATACAAAAATATAAATAATTAATAATGAAGGAATTTTATTTCAGTTCTCAAATCGTAATATAGATAAATACAGTAAGCCCGACTAGTCGGTGCTTTTTATTCGCCGAGTATACATATATACCTCTAATGACATAAAAATGACAAATAAACTTTTAACGAAAAAAAATATCCCTCAAAACGTGTAATATTTTTTTTAAATGCAGTTTAATATAATTTTAATACACCCAACTTTAGTTCAAAGAAGACTTCTCTATCTGGTGTTTTTTTAAACTTTTCCTAAGATACACCCTGGTATATTTTCACCCCCACAGGTCTATGTCTATAAACTATAATTATACATATTACAATATAATCTATAATAAACCCTATGTCGTCCATCCCAGGACGACTATGAATGAAATTTGGTATGGAGGTAGTGTCTCAAACTGAATCAGCGGTTTAAGCGTGAAAATGTGACAGACAGACATACAGAGTTATTCATATTAGTATGGATTATAAATTATTTTAGATTGCGGTGTATCAAATCAAAAACTGTATTTGTATATTCCATTTTCCATAGAACTCGTCTATAAAACGAAATGTCGAACATGTAAGCCGCCATATTCTGAAAATTTAATTAAGTCTGTATAGCAATTGAGTTCTATTCACATTCTAAAAATATTCGTACCCGACCGAAGAAGTAACGAAAAAATCCATCGGGTCTCTGATCGAAATATCTGAAAGCCCTCCCGGGGTTCCAGATGTTTCGACCCCAAATGCTATGTAGTGGTAATCTTACAATAAATCTCTTCGTGACGGCTGAAGTCTAGCCAAGTGACTAGTCACTTGGCTGAACCAGGGATCGAAGATGTAATCGAAATATATGATTCCATCTGACCATGGTTACTTGTACTTGTCTTCTGTGGTATAGTGTAAGGTCATCCGGATGTTTACCATCAGTAGCTCTACCACAAGTTTTTGCAAACAGTGTTTACTACAGTGACTCTATAGTTAGTAGCCACAGTGACTACTAACTCTATAGTTAGTAGCCACTGGTTAGGAATCACCCAATAAGAGAGGTTAATAAGAAAAATACAGCGATCCTATTTGTTGATTCCTATTTATAGTTACTATCGACTACAGTAGAAACTGTTTGCAAAAACTTGTGGAAGAGCTACTAATATTCTAATGCCTGGTATTTCTAAAATTGATGGAACTTTTGATGAAAATAATGTCATTTTAATGATGTCGTTAAGAGTATTGACGCTAAAATCTATTTGCCCTTTTTTTACATCATAAAATTACTTTTGTTTACTCTGAAATTAAGTATTTAATTAAATAAATTAGCTCTCTATAGCACCTTTAAATAAATTATAGTATTTAGTTAAGTATATTTTAGTATAAACTATTCGGTAACTGACTTTCTTGAGCAGAGTAAGCAATTGCGTCATAACCAGATCTTTATGAAGAAACTTTTAGTAGAGGTATAAATTCTTATCGCCCACCCAAATTCTATTTTTAGGTTTTAATTATTATACCTAAGTGAACTAGAAAACTTTTATTTAATTAGTGTATATAGTCTAAATAAGATTTTACATAGGTTCATGATATAAAACTTTCCTATAGGTAGTTACCAGCCAGTGTATTTCCTGTGTTTGTGTCGTCAAGCCGAAATTGGAATTATTGACTGTTGTTTGTTACCGGACCCTTTGTCAAGATTTTAAAATACCAGTAGCTTTGCCATGAGTTTTGTTAAACAATCTTTAGGGTTAAGTCAATACACCCTCTTACATTAAGACTCTTTTTCTTTTGTGATTCCTTGGTGATTCGCATGATCGTCCCCTCCGTTCCTCTGTCAATAATCTTCTAAAAATCCCGTCACACGTCTCTTCTAAATATTCAGATTCCTTTACCGTTTCAGCTGCTCGCCAGTGGAATTTGATTCCTCTGACTATAAGATCAGCCCCTTCCATCGGAGTGTTTAAACATTTGCTCATTATCTGAACGCTTAAACCAGATCCTCGAGACAATTTTTGTGTGGTATGGTATATATGTTTATGTATTACATTTATTATATTATATACAGTATTTAAGTAGTTTAAGTATTGTTACGGCTTCGCGGGTAGCGGGTCCATGGCGTGGTTGGAAGGCAGGGGAATGAACTGCAGCGTTCCCGGACTTGAGACCGCGAAGTAGGTTTAAAGGCCTTTTGAACTCTCACCTGCACTGTGTTCACTACCCTCTCTACTCAACCAAACACTATATGATCCTGTTAGCGCCATCCTGGAAACACGCTCCATAAAAATTCCGACGGCTGATATTGGAAGGCCAAGATCCTTCAATAGACGATGCAAAGACTTTGCTGGAATTCCTCTTGCACCGACTAATTATATAATAGTATGTATAACGATGTAACAAAGATAGAACTTCTGACGACAAACGACAAAAATATGCTTCCACAAAATTAAACCTTAGCACTTTTTAATACAGTGCACCGGTTTGGCTCGATATGTTGTCGACATCACTGACAATGTCATAATCCGTGAATAAGTGGAAAAGCTCGTTATACCAATAGTGATGTGACAATAATTTTAAAGAAAATATCGATAGAATGCCCGACTGTGATATTAATAAATACCTGAATTTAAGTTTTAGAATCATCACAAAAACTACTTACAAACTAGTAACAATAAAGATATATAACTATTAAATAATAATAAATAACATAGGTCCTAAATATAGAATATGTCGTTTAGTTCCGATCTCTGCATTACCGTTTGAAAAAGAGAAAGATGTTACTTATACAGCGAATAACTTGCGGTAATTAGATCGCCAGATGTTTCTACTAATTCCTTGCCAAGTGTTGCTTTTAAGTCCTTTATACGCAATTTACTAATTATTTCGTAGTAAATATTTTAAAAGGACTGAAGGTTTGACTGGTAGAGAATGCCAAGAGACATTAAATCCGCAATAGTATTTTGTATGCAATAAAAATTTAAATAAATAAATAAGTAAAGTTAGAAGTTCTAGTTTTGATGAGTACCTTTTCGTGAAAGCGAGGTTCGAGTAAATCCTCCAGGATTTTATTCATATATTAAGATAAAATATTTCTAGTATACATAATATAGAGAATCCTAGTTTGTGTCAAATGTTTGTATAAACAGTCACACATATGTACATATTATAAATATTTACTTTTAGTAAAATATAAAAATATCGATATCGATATTCGTGGCTTAACATCCTTATCATTGGATAACGGATTGTATGTGTTTACAGACAGGTTTTATTATAGTCTGGTCACTTGCGCGACATAAGCAATGGCTTCTTTGGCCCTTACCTTGCACAGTTACTACACGTGGTTTATGCATGTTATTTAAAACAAACTCATAAGTGCACAGGAAATGGATTCGCGAACTCGGGAAGAATTCTTTAATTTTTTGACATCTAACATTGTTTGCTTTTGAGCACATTTAAAGGATAATTGAATAAAAAACGTTTGGCTTTCCCATACAAATTGGTCATTTTAACATTACTACGTATGGAAAAGGTGTTTTTTTCATTTGTGCGACATATGGTTCTTTAGGAAAGTTGTTTGAAATTTGATCAGCAGAACCTCTTATTAGCCCAAAGAACATATTTTCAAAGTCACCCTGTATATACAAGATAATATATAATATATATATATATGTATATATATAAGCAAGCAAGGATAATAAATAAGTACATAGTGTTAGTTGGGTAAGAAACGGACCGCGGTCGGATGACCTACTAAACTCTTGCAATATTAGATTGCATGCACGTCGCAACGCGCTGCATGCAACTGCAAATGCCTTAGATTCTATTGTTATTTATTGATTTTTTTTATTGACTGGTGGTGAGCACACCTACAAAGTTTGTTTTCTTAAACAACATTGGCGCTCCCACTATGCCGACTAAATGATGCGATTACGAAATGGGCGGTGACAAAGACGAATTGCATTACGATACTCAGCCTTTTTCGTCAATTCATCCACCCATTTCGTAATTGATATTCTCCCGAAAACCCGTGAACCCATAGACTAAAACCGAAACATGACAAGGTTACTTGACGGTTTTTGCATCTGTATGGGCGGTGGTAACTTATAGTAATGTTTGTTAAACTCGTCGTTTAAATAACAACTGATACTTTTCGAGGTGAAGTTGTTTTACCTGACAGAAAGCAGATCTACAAAGTCAATTTTTTTACAAAGTCAAATTTGCTACAAGTCAACGTTAATATCCTTGCAGCTTCATCGACACACCAATCCCAATCCTACCCTACTATCATAAAACCCTATTTTGACTAGCTAGGGCGCCGAGACAAAATACTAACACCGGTATTCATAAAAACTTATTCAGTCTTTGATGGACACTTTAGTTATAGTTTCGTCTCGTTTTTTTAGCAATAAAAATGAATATTTCGGCTAGCTAGGGCGCGCCGTTTAGTGTCTTTTTTTATCAACAAAAATTAATATTTTGACTAGGTAGGGCGCTGTTTAGTCCTTTTTTTAGCAACAAAAATGAATATTTCTAGACTAACTAGGGCGCCGAGACAAAATACTATTACCTAGGTATTCATAAAAAACATATTGACTCCTTGAAGAACACATAAGTTATAGGAGGTTTAGTCTCTTTTTTAGCAACAAAAATGAATGCGTAAAAGAGACATAACCTTCTATAACTAAAGTGATCTTAAAGGACTCAATAAGTTTAGGAAAAAGAGACAAAACCTTCTATAACTAAATTGTTCTTGAAGGACTCAATAAGTTTAGGAAAAAGAGACAAAACCTTCTATAACTAAAGTGTTCTTGAAGGACTCAATAAGTTTAGGAAAAAGAGACAAAACCTTATATAACTAAAGTGTTCTTGAAGGACTCAATAAGTTTAGAAAAAAGAGACAAAACCTTCTATAACTAAAGTGTTCTTAAAGGACTCAATAAGTTTAGGAAAAAGAGACAAAACCTTCTATAACTAAAGTGTTCTTAAAGGACTCAATAAGTTTAGAAAAAAAAAAAAAAACCTTCTATAACTAAAGTGTTCTTAAAGGACTCAATAAGTTTTTATGAATAAGGCCATAAATGTCTAAGTCTAAGGCTGTAAAAGTTTAGGACATAGATAAATACGAAGATATTGATCGGATAATAATAATATGTAAATCAATTTTACATATATTGCTCTGGTCCCAAACTAAGCTCTATGTTTGTACTATGTGTACCAGAAACAACGATATAATACATACTATATTTTATAAGCACCCAGACCATTACAAACTGTACAGAAAAACGTACTAATTTTTTTTACCATGGGTGGGAATCGAACCCGAAACAACGCCAAAGGCGCAACCACTAATCTACGTAAGCAGTCAACATGTAGCTTGAATGGTGACGATGTGATGACAAAACTTTTCTTGGTACTGATACTAAATAAATATCTTTCGTTCTCTTGATTACCAGCAAACATAAGTAATTGGCTACAAAATATATCGAATAAAAAAATATTGGCAGCTGTTTTGTTGTTTTGTACGAATTTGTTTGTTCAGTTCAATCTGAATAATTCAAACTAAGGTAACATTAATTATAAATTGCTTTTGTAAATTATAATACTTAAGTTATTATAATAATACAACAATAACATATAGGACAAATTACACATATTGCTCTGGTTACAAACTAAGCTCTAGGCTTGTACTATGTGTACCAGAAGCAACTATATAATACATATTATATTTTATAAACACCCATATATTATACACCCATTTAATCATACATCACCAATTTCAATGTATCACAATGTATCATTAGACGGTCACGGGTGCCTTACGGCGCCCGAGACCGCCTAGACGGCCCCAGGGTACCCAACGGAGGGGTTTTAATCCCACCTCGTCGTAGCCGATGGTATGAGTCTACACCGAACAAGTGGCTAGCTCGTCGCGATTATTTGAATATACTCAATAACCCATCTATAAACAGTTTCACAAGTTGGTATAGTGAAACCGGGACTGACAGCTTAACGTGCTCTCCGATGCACTATAGTGGTGTTGTCAAACAAATGTACATATTATTTTTAATTAAAAACTCATTGGTACACACCGGGATTCGACCCAGGGACCTAAGTGTTTTTAAGTCCAAGGTCTAACCAACTAGGCCACCACGTATATTACCGTATAAACAGTCAAGCTGTAATTTTGCATAGACCCAATTGTTCATGCTGTAATCTGTACCTTGGAGAAACTGTTAGTGATATGTATAACCAAGAATTCAATCTTGCCATGGCTTACAGTTTTTCCGCTGTGGGATGCTGTTGATTAAAATAAAAAATAAACTAAAATAAAAAATATACCAATTTCAACTTGCATCAAAATCTTATTTATAATTGCAATGAATAATAATAATGTTTTATCACTTATCAATAAAAAATAATGCGGGAAACATTCTCCAGTACGATTAAGTCAGTTTCACAATTTTCTCCGAATACCATTCGAACACAACAAGAACAAATCTGTTATTCTATTTGCTAATTAATAATATCGCTATCTCTTAGCAAGAACATAGAAAATGCTGTTCACTATTAGGACGTTTAAGTTCAGTTGAGACGTATTCGTCGCATTGCGTGTTTAGATACATTAAAGCTGAGTTGCACCAATATAAACTATCTGTCAATGTAACAATTAAAGCTAAAAATGGCGTCGAATGAGTTTTAACTTAATGGAAATATTTCTAAATTAACCACTATTAATTTAAGCGAAAACAAATATAGGTATAGTTGTTAATCGTAAAAAGGTTAAAAACTGACGCATTTACTTATGAGGACAACACTCTAAATGAATCTAAAAAAATATCTCGTGTGTATAAAAAAATCAAGAGTTTTTTCATTATAATTTACAATTATATAGACACAAATAATTTAAAGCTGAGTTGCACCAAAGTGCTGTTAAAGTAATTGTAACAATTAAAGTTAAAAATGGCGTCGAATGAGTTTTAATTTGAAAGTCGAATGACAGCTGGTACATTGGACGCCATTTTTAACTTTAATCTTTACAATTACTTTAACTGACACTTTGGTTTAACTCAGCCTTAAATTATTTGTGCCTATACGAGTATACCCAATTGTACCGGTGGTTTTTGTTTTTTGACTGACTAATACAGAGAGAATTGAGGGGCATTATCTGTTTCCGATGGTGGCGTGGCAGCGTGAGGCGCTAGCCGAAGTTTTAAATATTCGCTTTATCAAAGCTTTCCCTGATTTGCGTTCCGACTTGGGTCACCGAGGAGGTAATGGGGTCAGCTTGGGCCTTCCACCATTTGAGAGTGAGGTGTCTCCTTGGAGACTAATAGAGTCGGTGAGGCCGACTCCGAATTGTACCTGTAACGTCCAGTAATTATTCATATTGATAATCTGGAATTTGTAGAAGCATTTATTGATTAGGGCATCATGGCATGCAATGTTTTTGCACATTTTGGGGTATTTTTTTGACTTGGTTAGGTCGTCTTTTGTCCTCACACACAAACAAATGTTGTAACTCTCTTCATTATAATTTGATATCAGATATAAACACATGCCACGTAACCAACCAGAGTGTAAGAATAGGTGGTTAGCTGGTTCCGTTGACCTGTCAACCGTTATCTACCCTGCAAAAAATCCACCGAGGCGACCAACCTAACAAACTCACTATATCTACGCCCTAAATATCATGTGTATAGATAGTATCCAACTGATGGTAAGCAGACTTACAAAGTCCATGAATGGGGTCGATAGATTCATTGTTGTTTAACAGCATTAATCGCTCCCACTTGATGGTTAAATGATGCTGTTACGAAATGGGCGGCGACAAAGACGAATTTGCATTAAGAGTTGCTTTATCGACAAATCAACTGCCAGTTTCGCAACCGAGCCCTTAAAGGAGACTACCACCTCGATAGGAAATCTATACAGTTTAATGTTTCGGATTAGCTTCTCTACAGTCTATTTATTATTTATAGCTATCTAGAATAAATTACTACTGCAGTAAAACTTTTCAGAGCGGTAATTTTGGAGAATTGCCATGCTCTAGTACACTTTAGACTTTTTGGCCTAATTCGTAAAAACGTATTGAGGCCTTAAAGAACACTTTAGTTAAAATAGGTGTTGTATCTTTTACGCATATTATTTTTTGTTGGTAAAAAAAAAGAGACCAAGCCTACTAAAACTAAAGTGTTCTTCAAGGACTCAATAAGTTTTTATGAACCCGGTGATACTTAGCTAAACGACGTAATGACATAATAATTTAGCAAGGAAATATGCTATAGTTCGATCCATAATTACATGCAAGATTTGACAGTTCGAAAGTAAAGCCAATAGCAATTCTATCTAGGTATATACAATTCCTAACTTTTACCTTAATGGAAATATTACTAAATTAACCACTATTAATTTAAGCGAATATAGTTGTTAATCGTAAAAAGGTTAAGAACTGACGCATTTACTTATGAGGAAAACACTCAAAATTATTCTTGAAAAAAACCTCACGTGTATAAAAAAATCAAGAGTTTGTGAGTTTGTTACATTATAATTTACATTTACTCTTAGTAATTTTACATAAGTATATATAGTAATTATTCATTATTTAGTTAATAAACATTTTACACTTTTGAGTATGATGCGAATATACTCTATGGTACAGCAATAGTTGGACATAAAGGTTCATTACTTTTTACATTTTCTAAGTTCTTCATTTATTTTAATATTTTTCTATTGCACATATATTAATGAATATGTAAAAAAATGTCAAGTAAATAAACACAGATGAATACATAGATTATTTATCTATAGGTACTTACGAGTATCTATACTAATATTATAAGACTCAAGAGTTTGTACAACTGATACAAGGTTAAGCAGATGACAGCAAGGCCGGACCTGGGATGGGTGACCACTTTATACAACGAGGCTATACCATCATAAACACCGCAACAAGCTCGCCACTTATTAGGAGTTGTCTCCGAATACCATCGGCGAAATGGAGACGGGTTAATCACTCCGCTGGGTACCCTGAGGCCGTTTAAACGGTTCTCGGGAGCTAAAAAGCACCCGTGATGGTATTTATTTATTATTGAAGAGTTTGTTTGGTTGAACGCGCTAATCTCAGAAACTACTGGTTAGAATTGAAAAACTTTTTTAGTGTTGGATAGCCCATTTCTTGAAGAAGGCTATACATCACGCGACGGCCAATAGTAGCTGAGAAACAATGAAAAAGTTGCAAAAACAGGGGGGGAAATATTCCTTTTGAGTGCTTCCGTTGCGTGTGCGCTGCGTAAACAGTTACGCAGACGAAATTGCGCGGATCAGCTAGTATATTATGTATGATATAAACCTTCTTCTTCTTTTAAATTATGGCCTCTACTCGTTATGTACGAGTAATTTTGCCAGTGTCGAATGTAGGTAGATTTAAAATTTATATAATTATAGTAAAAGTGGGATAATGGGATGGACAGGAAAAAGGAAAGGACTAGGGTAGAAAAGGGAATGGCGACATGACCGTATGTAAGCATACGGTATAGTCTTGCCAATGTCGAGTGAAGAAGGAAAAATAATCTACAGTAAAATGGGTACCGCCATTTTACTGTAGATTGTGGGATTATTTGAGATAACACAAATACCGAGATCACTGCGTAAATGCTACACTTCTCACACTTAATATTACTATACGAATGCTTATTCTACAAAATTAGTACACTTTTGCACAATAATATTCAATAAAATTAAATTTGAAAAATATAATATAAACACGCGTCTACAGTGTACGGGCTACCCTCAAAGATATAAACCTAGCGAGAGGCAAAAGTTGACATGTGGCAACGGTAATTTAACTGCAAACGAACTGTAATCACAACGCGACTAGGTCAGGTAGATGCTTTGTGAAAGGTGGGCAAGGAAACCGGAATGTTATTGTACAGGTAAAAGTAGATTTTTCTTCTTATCCTGCCTTTCATTTTAAAAATAATTATATGCTAAAAGAAATTGTCGCACTCTTTTATTCGGTACTAGCTTTTGTTGAAACAGCTTCGACCGTCATTATTTTAGTACATACTAAAAACGGTACGTAGTTAACCCTCCCCTGTCTATCCCTATAAAAATATTTAGTATATTCAAGGTGGCCACTTTTTTTCGGATTCGAATTTGCCTGACTTTTCCATGTTTTCTCTTTGTCACTATTTTCAGATTTTCCCTGACCTTTGACGACAGTGAGCTTCAAAACGAATCTATCATTTCGTTTATTTTTTAGGTTTTCGAGATAAAAATTATTGGAAAATTGTAATTTATTATTTTTAGCTATACTTTCGGAAAATAACGCAAAAAAATGTTTTTCACATTCTTAAAAAAGGTTATTTTCAACTTAGATGGAATCGCCGCGCTTAGGTTGCCAGTCGTTTGCAGTTGCAAGTTTTATACCTGCTTTAATATTTTTTCCTGACCTACTAGCATTTTCCAGACTCCAAAAATTCCAGACTTTTACCGGTTTTCCAGAAAGTGTTCACCTGTATTCAGAATAGTATAGGGTACAGTAAGCTATCCTTAAAAGATAGATTTATGCCATTCGAAATTTTTGTAGACCAAGACCTTTCCCATAAATCTAAGACTTATAGATGTATAATTTGTTAAGGTTTTGTGTAAATTGGTTAAAATATGACGATGATTGTTGAAGATATCGGAAAAATCAAGCCCACTGTCTGGGAGCTTCCAACAAAAACGCTGCCAAATGTATTTTACTAATTCAAGTATGAAAAACTTGCAAAAATTATCGTATAAGAGCCGATTTCCACAACCTAATGTTACTACATCTGCGTACTAATTTTATTTTATTATTAAAAACCTTTTAAATCCATCATAAGTGATTATTAAAAAAAACTGGTACGTAATGTCTAAGGCATTAAGTTTGTATTTATACTAGCTTTTGTATACTATGCAATTGAAATATATAGTGAGTAAATATATGAACACGGTATTCATAAAAAACTTATTGAGTCCGTGAAGAACACTTTAGTTATAGAAGGTTTCGTCTCTTTTTTTAGCAACAAAAAAGAAAATGTGTAAAAGAGACAAACAATTCTATAACCAACTAAAGTGTTATTTAAGGTGTCAATAAATTTTTATAAATAAGGCCAAAACTTTTATTTATAAATATAAATATAGGTATATCATCACAGGTGCCTTACGGCGCCCGAGACCGCCTAAACGGCCTCAGGGTACCATCTAGAGTTTACGCAACGTCTTGTCGTGTTTGTAGTATTAGTGACGTATTTCATAATATAACAGATCAAAAATAAACGAACGAAGAGCACCGACTACATTGAAAGAATCTTATATGTATAAATAATTTCCCGTACCTTGGCAGCCACAGTGTCATTGAACGAGACGTGACACCAACTAAATTACGTCAACAAATTACGTTACTGTACATTGATCGTATAGTTACGTTTCTAGAATACAAATTGGTAATAAAAACAGTAATGTGGATGCTAATTAGAGTAAAGCTCGTAGCGTTATGCAACAAACTGAACACTCAATGGTTGGTGATAATGATTGAACAGTTAATTCTACAAGGGAACTTGCCAAAGTAATATTTGGCACTTGCTTAGAAGTTATTTTAACTTGATCTATAGTTTTTGAAGCCACAGATTTTACCTACATATCATCACGGGTGCCTTACAGCGCCCGAGACCGCCTAGACGGCCCCAGGGTACCCAGCGGAGGGGTTTTAATCCCACCTCGTCGTAGCCGATGGTATGAGTACATCGATTACTAGCTCGTTGTGATGTCTTGAATAGACTCAATAACCCATCTATAAACAGTTTCACAAGTTGATATAGTGAAACCGGGACCGACAGCTTAGCGTGCTCTCCGAGGCACTATAGTGGTGTTGTCAAACAAATGTAAACATATTTTTTTAATTAAAAACTCATTGGTACACACCGGGATTCGAACCAGCGGCCACATTCTGTTTCTTATAATGTGAGCGTTAGATTGTCAAAATAACGAATTCCGTTATTAGCTCACTCCTCCAATCAGCGAAGGTTAAAAAACTACTCTGATTGGAGGAGAGCGCGCTAATAGCGAAAATCGTTATTTTGTCAACCTAACGATCACGTTATAAGAAACAGAATGTGGCCGCAGGGACCTAAGTGTTTTTAAGTCCAAGGTCTAATTAAGTCGGCCCACACGTACAGATTTTAATATATAAATTACATTTTTTTTTTTATTGGAGCACGACATGTGACTTAGTATCTATTTGGTAGTGAGCAGACCTACAAAATCCATGAACGGGGTCAATCAATAATTGTTCCTAAACAATATAGATCGCTCCCACTATGCCGGCTAAATGATGCGATTACAATGACGAATTGCATTGGGAGTATATTTTAATCGTCAATTCAACTACCCATTTCGTAACCGCACCTTGAAAGGAGACTACCACCTCGACAGGAAATCGATGCAGTAGTCTCCTGAAAACGAGAAGTGGTAACGAGACTGGTCGGTCGGCCTAACGAAGTTATAGATACCTTCCTCCCTTAAAATTCAAGTATGTCTATGTCTATTAGATAAAAATATTTTAAGTTATAATATTGAATCTATCAAACCTTGCATAAAAAAAGGGGCAAACTATAATATTGAATCTATCAAACCTTGCATCAAAAAATGGGTCAAACTATAATATTGAATCTATCAAACCTTGCATCAAAAAATGGGTCAAACTATAATATTGAATCTATCAAACCTTGCTTCAAAAAATGGGTCAAACTATAATATTGAATCTATCAAACCTTGCATCAAAAAATGGGTCAAAGTATAATATTGAATCTATCAAACCTTGCATCAAAAAATGGGTCAAAGTATAATATTGAATCTATCAAACCTTGCATCAAAAAATGGGTCAAACTATAATATTGAATCTATCAAACCTTGCATCAAAAAATGGGTCAAACTATAATATTGAATCTATCAAACCTTGCATCAAAAAATGGGTCAAACTATAATATTGAATCTATCAAACCTTGCATCAAAAAATGGGTCAAACTATAATATTGAATCTATCAAACCTTGCATCAAAAAATGGGTCAAACTATAATGGTATCCAAGTGATTATATATATAAAATGTGTTTGTTTAACAAGTACTATTTATCTTATTTATTTTAGATTATCGTATTGATAAGATTACGATAAAGTCGATTTAAAAATAATCCTAAAGGAAAAAACGAATCGTTTTGTTTTATCGAGAAACTTTTATTAAATAAATTTGTATTTTATTTAATAAAAGTTTTATTTTATTAAATATTTAGATCAGCCCCATCCATCGGGGTGTTTGAACGCTTGCTCACTGCTCATTATCTGAACTCTTAAACCAGATCCTCGTGTTTTAAGTATTTTAAGTATTGTTAAGCATCTAATGCATCATTGTTAAAATTATATGTATAAACTTCTATCGAAAGTTCCGCACCCTAAGCATATTTCACTCTCTTAAAGGTTAGCTGGTAGAAAATGCCTAAGGCATTAAGCTCGCCTATGTACAATTTTGTGCAATAAAGAATTTAAAATAAATAAAAATAAAATAAATATTTTAGATATTTTAATCAAAATTAAATTATATCAACATTGAAATACAACAAAATTGAGCAGCATTATAATAGATCTAACAAATAATATTACAGATAAAAATTAATATAAATATTTATAACTATACAAATTTTATAAATTCTATCTTAAGATCGTGGGTTCGAGTCCCGCGCGCTAGGATTTTTTTTATATTATAATAATATACCAATAGGCGTAGAAGCAAAACAGCACTGAATTTAATTGAATTTTTATTTGTGCCGCTCGGTGTAGAAATCATGGGATCATGAAACATCTAAATTTAAGAAAACCTTATCACTAACGTCACCAGTGATCAAAGGGCTGGATCATAAAATCATAACTCTATCAAAGATTCAGTATAATTGTACAAAGACAAAATATATCCAGCGTTCTGGGCCTGACCAAAGAACATGATCGCCAATCGAATCGCTGCATCGATCGATAAAAATGTATAGGAATTTTACTCTACGAGAAACGTCAAATCCCACACATTTAGCTTTCGATTGGTATTTCGATTCGATTGGCTCTTTGGTAAGGCCCCTTGGCACCATGGCACGCGACAACTGTGTATATTATATTAGGTAATTTATTTGTTATATTAGGTAAGTATTATTTAATTTTCAATTTAAAAATTCATTATTAAATTCTTTTTAAAATTTTAGATTATTATATTGCGTTTTAATTTTATTATTAGGTTTCAATAAAATTTAAGTATCTTTACAAAGAAATCAATTATATTATGTTGATAACGATAATAATGTGGAGATTAATAAGTATTTATGATTTAATAATTGTACATTGGACGGTGATAGCGATAATCTTATAATACATGCTTGAGTCACACTCATGATAACCTTTTAATATTTCATGCTTCATGATAAAAATGTGAAATAATAACGGTTACGTGTATTTTTTATCGTTAGAATCCCGTAATGAAACATGGTGCCGAAATATTTATATATTAATAGTCCACATTTAATCTCAATTTCGATATAAAAAGAGCAAAGTTTAGAGAGTTAGGGTCGGATTAATAGTCGTTGCTAAGTAGTTGCTAATGCTTAGCCAATGCTTCGGACTGTCAAACTGCATATGGAAAAAAACTAAATTTTGACAGTTCTAAGCAATGGGTCAGGCTTAGCAACGACTATTAATGCGACCATTAGTCTTATGGGTGAAATATGTAATGAAAGCAACTGTTACAAAAAAATATCTATCGACATGTCCTGAAAGTAAATATAAATGGTAATCTGTGAAGTATATGTAAAGCAAAAATAATGCAATTTTTCGAACTCCAAAATTCTAATGTTGAGACTTGCAAGCTAGCTTACAACTGATAGAGTTTTGTGTAATTTGTTTATATTAAAAACAAGATTTGGGCAAATGAAGAATTCGAGATAAAATTCAGGCCTGATATAACAACTAGACAGAAGTACAAATGTAGCCGGAACAATTTCGTGTTATTTGTTTAATACAATATTAGGAAATATGAAATAAACACAAAAATTTGAACGGATTATCGGGATAAGAATTACTCAACAGAAGTACTAGTAATACAAATGTGTTTCAAAGAGTTTTGTGTAATTTGTTTGTGTCAAAAACAATACGAATATTTGGGATAAAAGAAAAATTACATAATTTGAGACGAAATTTTGAATCGAGATAATAACTACTCGACAGAGGTACAAACAAATGTAACTGAAAGAGTTTTTTTAGTATTTTGTTTATATAGAGATCAATATTTTAGAAAACTCGTCTCAAATTATTAAATAAAGAATTTAATAATTTGAGACGAAGTTTCAGGAAGAACTAACAGAGGTACAATTTAGCTTCGAAGATTTTTAATTTGTATTGAGAACACGATTTGCGACTAATTAAGAATTTTATAATAATTCTAGCCGAATTTATCGGAGCAAGCGAAGAAGCTGCGTTGAGAGCTGTGTTGTAATTAAAATTTTAATATTTCTTTAATTACGGTTATTCCTACTACAATACATTTCCTTATCTTGTCCTTTCATTATTAAATTATCTTCTCTATTGTTTACAATTCGAAAAGGAAATGGATTCATAGCTGCACTTCGAGTTAAATTGTAACATTGTCCTTTATTATAACAATCCATTGTTTCATTTGATTTGTCTTCTATATCAATAACACTAAACAAAGTGCAAAAATGAGGTCGATCAATTGTCTTACACTTGTTCGGTGTAGACTCAGAATTCCAGGGCTATGACGAGATCTATTGGAATAAAACCCCACCGCTGGGTTCCTGATGCCGTCTTGCCGAAGGAACCCAACGATGAGGTTTTCTTTAAAGGCGGGCAACTTTTTTTTAAATATTGGAGCATGGCATGTGAATTTGTATCTTCCTAGTGGTAAGCATATCTACAAAGTCAATTAATAGGGTCGATCAATAATTGTTGGTAAAGATTGATCGCTCCCACTATGCCGGCTAAATGATGCGATACAAAATGGGCGGCGACAGAGACGAATTGCATTACAAGTATATTTTAATATACTCATTGCTTTATAGTAAATTCAACTATCAGTTTTGTAGCTGCCCCTGAAAGAAGAACTAAACAAGAAACCTAGACAAGAAATCGATGCAGTAGTCTGCTGAAAACCGGTCAACCCACGGACTAAAACCTTACAATCTTACTTATAAAACTTACTAGGAAAAAAATGGTAGAAGTTTCTGGAGATATTCGGTATATATTTGAAAAATTAAAATCTATAGCATTGCAACGTGGGAATGCAGCCAGTGTTCTGGGTACTTTTAATCAAGAAATTTTCGGTAGTAGAATTTGTGTATCTGTTATAATCATTATTTTGTACTATTTTTTTTAAATAAATGATTTAATAACAAAATTTACCTATATATTTATTACTTCATTTAAAAAAATCGTGATAGGTAGGGGAACTACGCCGTTGACATCCCCCCAGCTCGCACAAAGCGTTTCGCTTCATCATTAATAATTGTGCGCATGGCTAGGAAGTAGAATTCCCTCACGCTTTTTTCTGACACCTACAATTTAGTTTTTAGGTTGCTGATGCAGAACACCCCAAACGTCAAAATTATGTAGGGACCACGGGGCTCAGTAGCAAAGCTTTTGCTTTAAAAGCTTTGATTTCTGAATCTGCTTAGATTTCTTCAAAATTGATCGACGTCACAGGTGACCAGAGGGCTGGCACTTTCCTCTCTCAAAGATTAACGCCGGTATTCATAAAAACTTATTGAATCCTTGAAGAACACTTTAGTTATGGAAGGTTTTGTCTCTGTTTATTAGCAACAAAAATGATTACGCGTAAAAGAGAGATAGCCATAAGTTTAATAATCCAAAAAGGAAATGTCGCCAGCGTTCTGGTTTTTTGAGTAGGTAGGGATTTATTATTATTATTTTAAGTTTATTTAGTTTTTATTATTTTGATTGAATTTTGTTATGTGATAAGACAAAAGTAAATAGGCACTTACAAAGTAAGCGTGCTATCTCTTTGACCTCATCGTTGCCAGGTCAAGATTGAGGTCATACGCTGACTCTGGTTATAATAAAATAAAAAAACAATAATGTTGTGTATACACTGTTATAATAATGTTGTATATATACGTGGTGGCCGAGTTGGTTAGACCTTGGACTTAAAAACACTTGGGTCCCTGGTTCAAATCCCGGTGAACCAATGAGTTTTTAATTTTAAAAAAATATGTACATTTGTTTGACAACACCACTATAGTGCCTCGGAGAGCATGTTAAGCTGTCGGTCCCGGTTTCACTATACCATCTTGTGAAACTGTTTATAGATGGGTTATTGAGTCTACTCAAAACATCGCGACGAGCTAAGCACTTGTTCGGTGTAGACTCATACTATCGACTACGACGAGGTGAATTAAAAACCCCTACGCTGGGTACCCTGGGGCCGTTTAGGCGGTCTCGGGCGTGATGATATGTATGTAGTCTGTTGGCTATTGTAGAATACATTGGATCAACATCATACAAACATAACTCTATTAGTTAAACCTTGAAAATATCGATTTTTTGTGCATAATACATACAGAATATAATTTTTATCTATAAAACATCGACTATGTATCTACAGAACATTTTTTTTATTTAAGAACGGCATATTGTGGCTTTCGATCTACCTTATGGTAAGCAGACCTATAAAGTCTATGAATGTAGTCGGTATGGATGAATACATTGCTGTTTAACTAAATTGGTCACTCCCACTATACCTACTAAAAAATAATAATATGTAGGACAATTTACACATATTGCTCTGATCACAAACTAAGCTCTAGACTTGTACTATGAGTACCAGAAGCAACGATATAATACATATTATATTTTTATAAACACCCAGACCATGACAAACTTTACAGAAAAAGCGGTAAAATGATGCGGTTATGAAATGAGCGGTGAGAAAAACAAATTTGTTTTACAACTCTACCACTGCTCTATCATCAAATCAACTGCCCGCTTTGTAACAGCATCCTAAAAGTATATCGTTTGCTTTAGAAACTCACACAGTATATTACGTATGGGTATGTAAACATGTAGACTTCCAAATGACGAAATTTAGTTTTGGCATCTTACATAAAAATTCATATATATTCCTAACGCGGCACACTTGTATATATTACCCATTACGGTGTTTATATATTACCCACTACAAGTTTAGTGTCATCATAACATAATACAACTTACTTACATAATAGTACATCTAATAATAAGAGTTGACTTTCCATGCCTATACATTACTACTTAAAGATGATTGTAAAACAAAGTACTGGAAGTCGCGAGAAATAGGTAAAAGAACTAAAAAAAAATTGTCTGTGTCATTTTTTTAATTGGAGTTAAAATTGAATTACTCAAAGATAAGAACTTTTTTGGCGTGTAACATTTATTTTTTGGCGTGTAACATTTATTTTTTGGCGTGTAACATTTATTTTTTGGCGTGTAACATTTATTTTTTGGCGTGTAACATTTATTTTTGGGTGTGCAGCGTTTATTACATTGAAACCGATATACAGAATCAAGTTCTGGTTTTGGAACGCCTACGAACGTTGATTTTTATTTATAGAGAAAATAGTAATGTTAGTCAATATAAAGTAAATCGCCCTTATCACTTAGGGGTATAAAAAATAGTTTACAACCTATGCTACCGAATATAGACATAAAAATCGGTCAAGCTGCTTCGGAGGAGTTTGGTTAAAAACACTGTGACACGAGTGATTAAACTTCACCAGATATATCAAATGATGTGCTACGGAATAGGGAATATGCATGTTTTTTTATTTTATTTCATTACTTGATAGAGTAACTACATTAGACCCTAAAAACAAATATTAAACATTTTTTAAAGGATAATAACACCAAAATAAAAGGGTTTAAACTTTATCTGCCACTACCGCAGTAAAAACGGTACATCACTAGCCGCCATTCTGTGACGTCATTCGTGCTCAAAAAGCATATTAGTTATTGCACCTCAAAAGTTAGTCAAAAGATTTCTTTCTAACAAATTAACGTAATAAAGGACAATAAATACCCGAGAAAACAAGAAACTGTAGACTACAGACAACACGTTGACATTTGTTTGTCGACAATGAATGACGTCACATGTAGTGTTTGCCAATGTCGGAGCGTTTAGAAATGCGTTCCGTTTCAACAAAAAAAATGATTTTAAAAATAGTATTTATAAAAAAAATTGCTAAACAAATTAAAATTGATTACTGGAAATATGTTCAAAGATATAAAAGGAACATTATACAGGGTGAATTTGAAAGGATGTACTTTGGGCTAATATGAGGTTCTGCTGATCAAATCGAACAACTTTTCCCATGAAACCATGTGTCGCAAATGAAAAAAAATTTTGGCTGTCCCATACAAATTGGTCATTTTAACATTACTAGTTTGTATGGAGAAGGCAATTTTTTTTTTCATTTCCGGCACATGGTTCCATGGGAAAAGTTGTTCGTATTGATCAGCAGAACCTCATATTAGCCCAAATACATCCTTTCAAAGTCACCATGTATATTAAAATAATAATAATTGGCGTTACATGCATATTCCCTATTGTGTATCTTATAAAGATCTACAAATAAGTCCGCGGGCGCCAGTAACTACATTGCATCCGTGCAAAGCCGGCGCGGGTCTAATCAGAGAATAACAGCGGTGTTCATAAAAACTCATTGAGTCCTTGAAGAACACTTAGTTATAGAAGGTTTTCTCTTTTTTTAGCAACAAAAATGAATAAGCGTAAAAGAGGCAAATCCTAATTTAACTAAAGTATTCTTCAAAGACTCAATAATAGTTTTAATGACTACCAAAGTGTCAGCGTATGTCAATGTGTATGTCTAGCTCTCTATTTATCTATTCATATACAAACATAGACTTCACAGTCCTATTTATGGACTTGTTTTGTGTCAATTTCAAGGTCTCATGCTGGGAGCAAAGTAATAGTTCTTGTTTTAGCAAAGTTGATGTTTTTAGTTCCTGTTTAGAGTCCAAAAATAAGCAATAACATTGGTTATTTTTAAAATATTTTTATTAAAGCAAATTGGTGTATTGGTTGTTGTGTTTGCCATAGTTTAGTCTGGTTATTTATAAAATATAATATCTTAGTATTATTGTTTTTGATACACATAGGTAGTACAAGCCTAGAGCTTAGTTTTTGATCAGGGCATCACGTGTGAAATGTCCTACATATTATTATTAATTTTGATTAAAAACGTCGGAATATTTCTTGTTTATTTTAATTACGAAATTTTGTCGCCACAATATTCCGCTCTTACTTTTTTGAGCATTGATTGGCTACCTATGATAATTTTTGTTTTTACTTTTTGATTTTATGTTATCCATTATCATGTTTGGAAAAGCTATACCTATTGGGGCATTTCCCTATTTTATACGTCCATGGTCTAAATACGTAGGTACAGTAATAAAAACCCAAAGTGTCTAAGTTACATAAAACATGATGAAATCTAAAAAGGCTTACGACGAAATAAGACGAGTGTACCATTAAATCGCTAGACCGTTTGCTGACGTAGGACGCGAATGTAAGTACACATTAGCACAGTTTTATGTCAGTTTATATAAGTCTCAAAGACTGTAGGTATAACCCGTCCGACTTAACTGTGCACATGGTCTCCTAGTACACGTAAATAAAGTCACCGGTGACGGGCTCTACCATGGGTTGCGCATTGTAGAAACGTAACGTATTAATTTACGTATACGTGAGCAACAACCAATAGGATCGCTTTGTTTTTGGTAACAGGATTGAATAAAGCGATCCTATTGGTTGTTGCTCACATAAGTAAATGAATACGTAACGTTTCTACAATGCGCATACCCATGGTAGAGCCTCAGATAATAATCATCACAGATCACAGATATGTATGTTAAGTTTCTTTAAACCATTGAGTTTTAATGTTATGCATAGACATGCCAATTATTATAAGAAACAAGAACGACATTTTTAATGTGACAAATAATATTATTTTTGTGTTACGAAACGAAAATAGCTCTTGTGAAATAGAAATTATTTGTAAATTGGTACCGCATATGCATACATACATAACATCACGGGTGCTTTACAGCGCCGGATACCGCCTAGACCGCCCCAGGGTACCCAGCGGAGGGGTTTTTAATCCCACCTTGTCGTAGCCGATGGTATGAGTCTACACAGAACAAGTGGCTAGCTCGTCGCGATGTTTTTAATAGACTCAATAACCCATCTATAAACAGTTTTACAAGTTAATATAGTGAAACCGGGATGGACAGCTTAACATGTTCTCCGAGGCACTATAGTGGTGTGAAACATTTTTTTTTTAATTAAAAACTTTAATTGGTACACAACGGGATTCGAACCAGGGACCTAAGTGTTTTTAAGTCCAAGGTCTAATCGCCACCACGTATATTCCAAGGTCTATCCAATTCGGCCACCACGTATATACCGTAGGTACATGACTTTTGATAAACCGTGATATCCTAGTCATCGGTGATATTTATCTCACTGGTGGCACACAAGTAATAATACTGGTGGTGTTGAAGTCATCGCTGACATTCAAGAACCGCACCCCAGTTAAGTCGTCCGACTTAACTGGGGTGCGGATACCTACTAATATCAATATATTACACAGTTATTTATTATGTTTTATGGACTTATGTAATAAAACCTATATAATATATGAGATAGATAAAAGTGGCTTAATTTGAGAGCTGATTAAATATTTGAAAAACCATCAAACTTTACCTTTTAAATCTAAGTTTTATATTTTACATTGGTATGGTAGGTAGGTCTCTACTTATGTATCACGGTGTCTTACGGCGGCCGAGACCGCTTAGACTACATACTAATTTCAACTCGTCGTAGCTGATCGCATTGTGCCCCCAAAACGATATTTTGACAGATCGCAATCGCGTTCGATTTGAATTGGAACTATCATCATAGCCTTTATTGCATTGGATATAAGAGCGATGACAATTCAAATTACCAACGCATTGACAGATCGCTATCGCGTTCGCTGTTTTATAATTAGGCCACTGAGACGACGACGATGAAAACGAAATGTCGAACTATTTCGTTGTCTGTGGTTGCTGTTCTCACTTCAACCAATGAACGCTCAAGGATTGCTTTTGTTCTCACTTTTTTTTAAATTTGTATGGCGACGGTAGGCTTCTGTTCTTAAAACTAGAAAAGCGATGTAAGGGCCATGGACATTTCCCTATTTTATCTCCATGGCCTACACCGAACAAGTGGCCAACTCGTACTTGCGGTGTTTGGATAAAACTCAATAACCCATCGTTCAATTATTTTTTTTGGTACACCCAGAGTTTGAACTGGGGAACGGAAAACTTTAGTGTTTTTAAGTCGTAGGAGATTACTACATCGATTTCTTGTCGAGGTGGTAGTCTCCTTTCAGGGTGCGGTTACGAATCTTTGATCAACATTGTTAATCGAAGCTCGTAAAGCAATTCGTTTTTGTCGCCGTCCATTTCGTAATCGGTTGACCCCATTCATGGACTTTGTAGGTCCTGCTCACCACCAGGTAGATACAAAGTCACATGCCGTGCTCCAAAAAAAAAGGTATAACTATTTTATTTTATTCAACTGTATATTCAAATTGGACGAATGGAGACAGTGAAATCTATACCTAAAACTGGAAGACATCAAATCTCCAGAAATTGCTCAACTCTAATCTTATCTTGTAGAAAATAAAACACTACAACTGACAACACATAAAGAATTTATCAAACGGGTTATCTCTTAGAAATAATGTTATTCTTCGAACGAGAGAAAACATTTGTTACAAATACTGAGGCTCTTATTAGGTAAGATTTTTCTACGATGAGAGATAATAATATAATAATAATATGTAGGACAAAAATATGTAAAAAATAAGCGGCCCCAGCCTAGTGGTTAAGTCACTGCGCAACTGATAACAAGGTTAAGCAGATGACAACAAAGCCGGCCTAGGATGGGTGACCGCTTTATACAACCAGGCTATTTCATCATAAACACCGCAACAAGCTCGCCACTTGTTAGATGTTGCCTCCGAATACCATCGGCGAAATGAGGATGGGTTAATCCCTCCGCTGGGACCCTGAGGCCGTTTAAACGGTTCTCGGGAGCCAAATAGGCACCCGTGATGGTATTTATTTTATTTTATGTAGGACAAATTACACATATTGCTCTGGTCCCAAACTAAGCTCTAGGCTTGTACTTTGTGTACCAGAAACAACGATATAATACATATTATATTTTATAAACACCCAGACCATGACAAACTGATAGGTATACTATAAAAATGTATGAATATGGTAAAGTATGGTAACAGTAATTTCCCAACACTATCATTTCATATAAATAAGTACTTTGAAAGATATACTATTGAAAAACGATTGGCGTTTGTGTTTCTAGGAATGGGATAACCTCTCTGGGGTAAGAAAGTCACAATACTCATATCTATTTATGAAGAGTAAACAAAAATAGGTCTAACTGTGGGCTTGGTTAGGCCGCCATTCTTCCCATAGGTGCATACACCATTCCATGTATGGAAAGACAAATGATTAATACTTGTGTTAAGTATAAGGATGATCTCTAAGACAGGAAAACCCTATCTGCCATTCCATACTTGAATAGACAAACTATTGACATTTATGTTTCTAGAACTTTATACAGTGGACGTCTGTGCAAGAGTAATTCCAGCAAAGTCTTTGCATCGTCTATTCTTGGCTTTCCAAGATCCGCCGTCGGAACTTTTTTATATTGGCTACGATAAGAAAATATTAAATCTTATTTCTCCTTGATGAAGGAAAAATAAAACGTACCCATCATGGGTATCTTGCTGCGCAAGAGGCACCTTAAGGCACCCAGCGGTGTTTAGCCAATGATATTCTGAGTTTACACCGAACAAGTGGCAACCTCGTCGCGGTGTTTGTATTCTTATAACAGTTTTAAAAGTTGGTATTATTATTGATTCTGGTATAGTGAAACTGGCACCAACAGCTTGACACGGTCTCCGAAGCACTATAATGGTGTTGTCAAACAAATATTTTGATATTAATATCTTGACCTAAATATGGCCACAACATTTAAGAAAAAAATATGTTTACCTACAGCCTTATCTGTATTTCCAAAAATATCTAGGTAGGCATCAATTTCGCGCCAGTCAGTAAGTCAGTAGGTTTCACACTAAAGATTAATTATCTTCCAAAACAATAGCGGATATGTGTGTTATCAAAAATATGTACAAAATAAGATTAAGTAACACCTTTAGTCAACCTTCAGTTCATATCACTACGAAACGTGATAATATAGCGAATTAGCGATATTATACTATGTATGTATGAAACTAAATGAGTAGCGGAATATTTTTACTCTATTGCACCGCCATGGTATTTAGCACTTTGCGAGCGGTTCTAAGTTTCATTTATTTGTTTCATTCATCATCAGCCTATCGCAGTCCACTGCTGGACATAGGCCTCTCCCAAGACACGCCACTGATCCCTATCCTCCGCTTTTCGCATCCAGTCTCTGCCAGCCACCCTCCGCAGGTCATCAGTCCATCTAGCTGCGGGCGTCCACGTTACGTGCGCAAGACATTTATTTGTTTACGATTGTAATAATGAATTGAAGTACAACCTACCTATGGAGTATAGTGTTTTTAGCCGACTCTACATCTGTCAGAACCACAAAAAAAAACTAATATTTTTACACATATCGTCCTGGTCAAAAACTAAGCTATGCTTGTACAATGTGCACCAGAAACAACGATATATTTTTAATAAACACTCGGACCATGGTTTTTTTTACACATATTGTCTAGCTCAAAAACTAAGTCAAGCTATATATTTTATAAACACTCTGACCTTAGTGTTTTTAAGGTAGTCACATACTTTGGAAAATAATGTTATTATCATATACCTATATGAACGCCTCCCGTAGACTAGTTGTTGCGCCTTTGGCGTTGTATCCGGAGGTCATGGGTTCCATTCCCACCAATGGATATTATGCACCAGATTTTTTTTTCTCCTTGCTATTTTTAACTTGCAACAGGTGTCAACCCTAAGACAATAGGTATAAGTTTTGCACGTTGTTAGAGACTTTGGACTCGGTTTCATTTATTTACTCATGTGCACATAGTACAAGCCTATAGTTTAGTTTGTGATCATGCAGGGCGATGTTTGTAATATCCTACATATTATTATTATTATATAACCCTATCACTTCCTCTAAACAACGCGTCAACACCAAACAAGTGGCCTGGCCAGTTGAAGTAGAAAGTTCATCCCCACCGCTGGGCACCCTG
This sequence comes from Monopis laevigella, assembly GCA_947458855.1. Lineage (NCBI taxonomy): Eukaryota > Metazoa > Arthropoda > Insecta > Lepidoptera > Tineidae > Monopis > Monopis laevigella. The sequence continues at coordinate 4,106,918 of OX381594.1, read as the reverse complement.
AGGCCGTCTAGGCACCCGTGGTGGTTGTAATTTATAGGGAAATAGTAACTACATATCTATTTCCTATATAATCTTACACATATCATCACGGTTGCCTTATGACGCCCGAGACCGCCTAGACGGCCCCAGGGTACCCAGCAGAGGGGTTTTAATCCCACCTCGTAGTAGCCGATGGTATGAGTCTACACCGAACAAGTGGCTAGCTCGTCGCGATGTTTTGAATAGGCTTAATAACCCATCTATAAACAGTTTCACAAGTTGGTAAAGTGAAACCGGGACCGACAGCTTAACGTTCTCTCCGAGGCACTATAGTGGTGTTGTCAAATAAATGTACATTTTTTTTCAATTAAAAACTCATTGGTACACACATTGGTATATAATCTTAAATAATTAATAACATAATAGTCGTAACATTAAAAAAAAACTAGGTATAGTATTTTAAACTATATTATCTATTTCCTTATAATTTGAATGATAGTCGTATATTGAATCTGTTGTAAAGTAATGACGTTCGTGACCGCTGATAATGAGGTCACGGGGTCAATACATTGCAATTCTACTGTTAGATACAGTCAGCAACGATTAACGCTACAATGCACACAATTATTGAGAATCTACTTTAGATACAAAGTCATACGGAGCGCGGTATATGACTTTGTATCTGTATCGTGTAACTAACTGGCCCGCGCAACTTTAACGGTTTACGCAGCGCACGCAACGGAAGCTCTCAAAAGTAATACATTTTCCCCGTTTTTGCAATATATTTCATTGATGCTCCGCTCCTATAGGTCGTAGCGTGATGTAATAGCCTATAGCCTTCCTCGATAGATAGGCTATCCATCCAACACCAACATATTTTGTCAATTCGAATTCTTGATATAAGCACGTTCAACCAAACTTCAGTTGTATAATATTTAGTATAAAATCCAAGGGCGTAGCCAGGATTTTATATAGGGGGTGGCAGACTTAGTTTATTTGGTCTTATAAAAGCGTCGCAAGCTATGAAGCTCGTCAGAATTACAGTTTACCAGCGAACGACTGCTTAGGGGGGCAGCTGCCCCTCCCTGCCCGTACCTCGCTACGCCTATGATAAAATCCATGAACACATAGTTGTTGAACAGCATTGTTTGCTCCCACTATTCCGATTAAATGATGCGGTTACGAAAGGTCGGCGACATAGATAAATTTGCACTAGGAGAATCCTTGATGATATACCTAATGCTAATAAAGTATGGTACCGGATTAGAATCCTTGGCATTTTTGGAGAAGACCAACGTTTGGTATTATTGGGAAAAAATACTAAATCGTAATTTTTAGGACGGCTTTTAACTGGGAAATATCGCTTTTATATTTTTTTTCGCATGCCCCCCAAACCCTCTATCAGTAATAACTAAGTTTTACAACAAAAAATACTACAAAATCTTGACAAAGAGCCCTTGGGCCTCACCCACAAAAACTTAAAATAGATAAAGCCTGATCCACCCCTAATGCCTATTTTATATATTTAACCAAGGGAACATAGGGTTAGGCAATGAAAAAACAATATTTTTTTTATTATTTTTTATTATCATAGTTATACATTCAAACAATCATGCTAACAAGAAATGAATGAAAAATTAAATTATAAGTGCAGAGTCTAAAACTACCCAACATTTTTTTACATTACTTACCATATAAATAAAATATAATATGAATATTTTCTATAAAGATTGCTTTTTAAGCAATTTGTGACCAATATAGAAGACCACATAGTATTTAAAATAAAATGTTTTAGAAAAGTATTATATAAAAAATATAATACATTTATTTAAACTTTAGCGTTTAAATTGCAATTAATGATACCTATATGGATAACTCCAAGATGCTTCTTCAACTTTTGTACCAAATCAATCTATTGATGGCATTATTAAATATAAACAATATGTGTAAATTTTATCCTACATATTATTATAATAATGCACATATGAGGTAATTAATAAGAGAGAGATATAAAGTAATATAAAATTCACAACTATATACTTATTTAAAAATTTTAAAGATAAAAATGCAATGAAAAAAATCCTGGTGGGTGAGACTCTAACCCACGAACCTCGCTATCGCGGCAAGGCGCTGAACCGCTGAGCCAACCAGGTTCCAGTCACCCACGAATTTTGTCATTGCTTGTTATGTACTTATAGCGAGGTTCGTGGGTTCGAGTCTCACCCACCAGGATTTTATTCATTGCATTTTTATCTTTAAAAATTTAATATAAGATTATCCTAATAAGGCATTTATAAAAATGCATAAATATAAAATAAAGCAATGACAAAATTCGTGAGGGGTGACTGGAACCTGGTTGGCTCAGCAGTTGAGCGCCTTGCCGCGATAGCGAGGTTCGTGGATTCGAGTCTCACTCACCAGGAATTTTTCATTGCATTTTTATCTTTAAAAATAAAATATAAGATTATCCTAATACGAAATTTATGTACATACAGGGTGAATTTGAAAGGATGTACTTTGGGCTAATATGAGGTTCTTCTGATCAAATCAAACAACTTTTCCTATGGAACTATGTGTCGCAAATGAAAAAAAATGTTGGCTTCCCCATACAAATTGGTCATTTTATCATTACTAGTTTGTAGGGAGAAGGCAATATTTTTTTTTCATTTGCGGTACATGGTTCCATGGTAAAAGTTGTTCGTATTGATCAGTAGAACCTCATATTAGCCCAAAGTACATCCATTCAAAGTCACCATGTATATGTTAGTATTAAGTCTTAACGATGGTTTTGTTTTTTGCTTGAACAAATTGATTACAAACCTCTAGCCATTGATTCTTACTGTTCCAATTGATTTGTATGATGTGTTTGTTGTTGTTTTTTTTTTGTGTTTGTTATTTTTGTTTGTACCTTATTGACTTAGCCAAATTCCGGTAGGAATGTCAGTGATATAAATATAATATGTATTATGTACATTTATGTAAATGCATAAATACTTATATACACAAATCAGTAAGGCAAGTACAAACTTTTTAATGTGTTAACAATATTTTTTTCACATATCTACCACCATACTACCATATGCACTATAACCATTGAATGATATTAGAAATAATTAAGTTTGATTATTATTATCTATCAATAAACAAGTATGTAGGATAATAATTCACACATATTTGCCCTGGTCACAAACTGAGCTCTAGGCTTTAAAAATATGGAAAATAGAGTGTATAGGTAAGCAATTAATATTAAACCTTATAAATTTAAAATATAGTCCTCAAAAGGCTTTACAAAATGTGGTCTTCATTAAATTTAACAAAATATTTTTTTTACATAATAAAATATTAATGGATAATTTTGAATATAATAAAAATCTGTAAGTAAACCTATTATAAAATATTGTCTTTTTTTATACCACTCCCTTTTATTTTGTATAGTAGCTGTATAATGTATTATTGCTAACTATATTCGCTAGCCATTACAGTTAAGAATCAACCACCGATGGGATCACTTTATTTTTCAAAACAGTACAAATAAACTCTTTAAATGTAGTCGCTATCAACTACAGTAAACAATAACTCATGTTAACTATGCTCAATGATATGCCAAATTACTACAAGCATATTTTTGTATTTAATTCGAATTATTAAGTCTAATCTATTTTATCGAAGACCTTTTATTTTTAATATTACTCTAAATTTACTTTAATCCTGTGCTTGTGTAGACAGAATTATAATTAAATCAAAATTATTATCTTAAGTTGAATTAACATAATATTTGAAATATATAAGTAAATAATAATAATTTTTAGATACCAACAGTTATTCCTTTTTTTTTAATTTTAATTTTTATATACACATACATATTTTTCTCAATTATAAATAATTTGTTACCCTTTAAGAACACTTAGAACAATTTAGAATAATTACTTATTTAAATTAAAAATATCATACATAAATATACTTAGTAGTTTTATAATTCAGACTGCATTATGACAAAATAATTTTGTTTCATGACATGTAGGTTTTCAGGTCAATATGAACAAAAATGTTATTGGAATGTAAACTACAAATAAAAAAGTTTAATACCATTAATCTACAAAAAACCCGTGTACCGTCAATTATTAACCAAGAAGTATCCTAAACAATATTTTATAAAGAAATCTATTAAACATCACAAGAAAACAGAATTAAATGTTTATGAATTTATGTACATATAATGGAGAATGTTTACAATATTTAAGGTATAAAAGTTTAATAAGATTTCTAATAAGTCAGTATACAGTTAACAAGTCCTGAAGCTTATTTTTACTAAACTTTTAAATACCAAAATTTTAGAGTTATAGTATATTTTTCTGTGAGATATAAATTAAGTACAATTTTTATGTAAAAAAGCAACTATGACATATTCAGGCACTCTGGTGTTTATTTGTGCTATATAGAGAAATAAAAGGAAACTGGTAAATGTATTTGTGTCAAAAAATATGAAATAACATTCCCCTAAAGAATCTTTAAATTAAAAACAAAAAATAAATAAATAAAGCTAGCTTAATAATTTTTAATTTTTCTATAGATTGTTTCCTCGTACGGTCCACTTTTTCGGCCCATTTTTATATTTACCTAAATTTCTTCCTTCTACGACCCAGTTTAGTTATCTATTCCTCGTACGGCCTACATTTTTAATTCAATAAAGTACAGACAAATACAAAAGTTGTAATTTTAAATAAGTATTAATTTTAAAGAAGTTTTAAACTTAGTTTCTTATCATCTTTTATATACAATAGCCTAATGCAAAAATATTTTCTATTGTTTTATCAGGTAGTTTTAAAAATAAGACTACCTGATAAAACAATAGAAAATATTGAAATAAATAAAAATATTTTTTATTGTTTTATCAGGTAGTCTTAAAAATAAGACTACCTGATAAAACAATAGAAAATATTGAGTTTTATGAAGACTTAGCGCATCGGTCGCCGAAAGACAAAGCCACATTGGCTACACAAAATGGCTACTACCTGACCACATAAACAATTTTCAATAAATATTTAAGGGTATAAGTGCCATATTATGCTATTACATTTCATTGCTGAACTTGTCTTTGTGGATTAATGTGCTCTCTCAGTGTTTATGTTGTTGGTGTAAAAAAAGTGCCTTATACGGATTAAAGTAAGTATTTTTATTAGTTACTAGTTGTGTGCCGCGGTTTCTATTGTATTCTATTTGGAACGCTGGATGCACCTGAGTCGTATCACTTTTTTCTATGATTTTGTTTAACCTTGTGTTTCAAACTATTCTTTCACTTCTATGTTTTTTGACTTTATATTTTACTATATCTACACATTATTATTAGAAACATAAGTCATTTTATATTATAGGTACATTTTATATGATATTTTTAGGCAGGTCGAGTTTGGCGCTATCTGAAGACTAACTCAGTTATTTGTTGCTGCTTGGTGCGCTGTATACAATATATTCTTGACATGGCATCACAGGACGAACAAATATCTACCTCGCAAAATAATGAGTTTACCTTCGTTACATCTAAAAGAGGTACTCAAGTATTACTGCATGAGGGTTATCAATATAATAAGAAAAGAGATAATAAAAAGGGAACAAGTGTGTGGCGATGCGCCACTCGATTATGTCACGGAATTATCATAACCTTAGACAATCAAATTCTTAAACAGTTACCTCATGATATGTGTTTAGTTAACTTCGCTAGCAACGAAATAAGAAAAAAAGTTGACATTTGTAAGAAGCAAGCCTCATGTCTGGAAGGAGACCCAATTCCTAGTTTATACAAAAAAACACTTACCTTGGTTAAAGATAGTGGAATAGATATCATTCAAAAATTTCCATCATTTACGAGCATGAAGACATCACTTTATAATGCTCGCAATAAAGCACATGGTGTCAAAAGAACATCGTTTAAAAAACTTTTCGATGTTGAAATACCAGACATATACAAGGATTTTCTATTGTGCGATTATAGGGATAAAAATGACACTGGCAATAGAATTATTGCATTTATTTGTAAAGAATCTCGGACCTTTATGCAGTCATATAATCATTTTTTTGGAGACGGAACATTTAAATGTAAAGTGTCACCATTCTATCAGTTATATACAATACATGCAGATTTTGGTAGCACAGAGGTAAAAACAAATATTATGCCACTGGTATATGCTTTACTACCGAATAAAAAGGAGGAAACATATAAAACCCTTTTTTTAATGATTAGGTCACAAATACCGGACTGGAAACTTACAAAATTTACATGTGACTTCGAAGTGGCCGTCATGAATGCTGTACAATTCGTATTTCCGCAAGCTAACATTAAAGGTTGTTATTTTCATTTTGCACAGGCCCTATGGAAAAAAGCAAAACAGTTGAATTTAAAACATGCAATTGATAAAAAACATGTTGCAATGTGTATAGCATTAGCTTTGATCCCTCAGGAATCTGTGACTGATGGATGGTTATACATCATGGAAGACTGCCCTAAAGGAGATGGCATAATTAAATTCAACGATTATTTTGTCAACACGTGGCTAGAAAATAAGTATGCAGAAAAGTGGAATGTCCACGATGAACGGCACAGAACTACTAATGCGCTCGAAGGATGGCATGCAAATTTAAATCGTCAATTTTCAAATTCAAAAAAAATGAACATTTTACAATTTTTGAAATTGATTAGTGACGACGCTAAATATCAAAATGCTCGCAGGGAACAAATATTACAAGGAGTTGGGACAAGTCGATTTAGACATCCAAAAGACATAGAGGCGTCAGAAAGAATTAATATGACTATATCGGATTATAAAAGTGGCAACATATCATTAGCTTTATGTTTAGAAAAAATTTGTCAATTTTATTGAATTATTATTAAAATATACATTTTTAATACCTAATAATAAGTTAATTTAAATTTAAAAAATGTATATATTAATAATAATTCAATAGGCATCACTTTTTGTTTGTTGACATAGAGCTGATGATATGTTGCTTCTTTTATAATTCTATATACTCGTAGTAACATTTTTTTTCTGTCGCCTGTCGTTTATGGCGAGCATTATAAAGTAATGTCTTTATGCTTGTAAATATTGGAAGTGTTTGTATGATATCTATTTCACTACCTTTAACCAATTTTGAACATTGTTAAAATTTTTCGTGTTTTGATATCCAGATTCTGTAAATTTTTCAAAGTGTAGTCAATAATACCAAAGGAATACAATATAATTGGAATTGCGTATGTGTATAGCTTTAAGAAGATTTCTTGAATTTAAATTAGTTTGCATATTTTTTTTACTCTTTTACAATATTCACTTTTAATACTTTGTTTCATTTCATTATAATTGTGTTTACCATGTTCATAAATACCGAGATATTTATAGTTTTCATCAATTTGAAAACTAATTATATTAGGCTAATTTAAATTGTACATTGTACATACTTAAATGTTGAATTTTATATTTGAACTGATTGTGATTAAACCTTGTTATTATTAAACAGATTGTTAAATATAAAGTGATTTTTATTTGTCTATCTACACTTCTGGAAAACATACGCTAGAATACCTGTGTATCTGTCTGTTTAAATATGATTTGTTTTCCGTGTGGTGAGCGGCAAAAAACAGCACCATGGATTTTTATAATTAAGGCCATTTGCCTTTGACTGTACTTGTTGGGTCGAATAAGGAACAAATTTTGGACCGTAGCAGGAATAGAAACCTATTTTTATTATTTGGGGCATAGGAGGAATAGCTTTTGGGTCGTACGAGGAATATAAATTAAATAATATAAAAATGGGTCATATAAGGAACAAGTTTTGGGCCGTAGAAGGAAAAATAAAAAGTGGGCCGTAAAAGTGGGCCGTACGAGGAATCAATCTTTCTATATTGTCAATGCTACTTTGATAACACATTTAATAAAGAGATGTGACATTTGAAAGATAATAAAATAAACCCATAGCAAAATTCATAAACATTCTGCTAAACTTGGAGCTAAAAAAATATAAAATAATAAGATTTATTATAAATGAAAAGACTCTAAAGCAGTCTTATCATGTTTTAGTTTCAGTCTGTGTAAATTGCAAGACCTTAAGAGTCTTCCATATTAATTAGTTGCCATGTAGTTTCCTAAAAGATATTAAAAAACTGAAAATTGGTGAAATTGGTTCAACTGTTTTGGAACTCCAATTCCACTCTAGTTTTTCATTGGAGTTAACAAAACTGGTAGTTCAGAAAAGATAATGGACAGCAAAGACATAAATATGACTCAAATGTATAGTTCTTTTATCCTTAAACAGGTGTCCTTAGACCAGCAGTGGAAATTTAAAAAAACTTGCATCTTCCTAACTCTCTGATTCTGTTGGCCTGCTTACCATACAGAATTATGTGCTTTGCTGGATTCTATAAAAAATATTATACAAAATATTATAATAAACAGATTATTTTACACATAATGAACCATATAAAATAATAAAAAAACCTAGAAACTAAAAACATGAATTGCTAATACACATCATCTTTACAAATGTAGTATTAAAGCAGTTAAATTACCTTTTGATTTTAATAACTAATTTTATTAACTGGCTAATTTTCTTAACATGGTTAAGAATATTTAAGAGAAGGAATATATAAAATTACATATCTCATATCTTTTTATTCTTCCCAACTCTAGAGAAACTAGAGAGAAGGGCATCACTGATTTTTGAAACTTGTACTAATAGTGTGTTTCAAAATAGTTGAATGATTACTTTAACAGCTGAAGTAGTTGGCTACCTGTTTATATAATTATTATGTTCTCTTAGGCTGCATTTGAATAGGGAATTTTTGCCCAAAATTCCACAAAATGTAGAACAATAATTGCTTTCCAGCAGCTTTATATTTTACATAAAAATTTTAATGCAAAGTGGAAAAAAATCTACCTAATCAAATGCATGCTTAGTACTTTCCAGCTCTTGATGTGAGAATTAGTTTTTAAAATAAAAAGGGGTAAAGTCTACTTATCTATGGTCATTATCACAATAGAGGTGAGGTTTAGAAGGCAATAGAGGAGGGAGGCATAGAGCATTCTCCTACAGTCACTCTATGAGATGCAAGCTCACTAATTCCATGGTAATGCACAAATGCCGCAACAATCACAAGAACATGAAAGATTTGATGAGATTGGAACCAGATATCACATTTACCAGGGAACCAGCGCTCTGGTACTCTCAGTGCATAAAACATAGCACCCAAAATATACAACAAACCCATCAGGACCAGCCAACCAAGTGATGCTTTACTCACTTGGCTGAACCAACCTTCTGTCACTCCATAATGTATTGCAGGAACTATACCTGATAAACCAAATCCCATAAACACTCCTGCTCTTAAAGGACGCAGTCGAGGCTCCGAGAATCTATCCCAAAGAGAAACAACTATTGAAAGTATCCCAAGAACTATGACTACAGATAAGTATATAATTTTAGGTCTATAGTGACAGTAAAAACTATAATACAGCCATGGAACAAATGAACCCATAATCAATAAAGCTATGCCGCAGTAATCTAACTTTGAAAATAACTTTCCTACCATTTCTGAGTGACAATATAATGTATGATAAGCAAACGAGAATCCTAAACAAACTATAGCTCCGATAAAAAACACTCCAAATATCATTTTTTCTTGCATTTGAATTTCTATAGCTGGCCGAGATAAGAAATAGATAGCGACTCCAATGAATGCAACGCAGCCTAGGAGATGAGTCCAAATGTTACCGGTTTCCGTGTGAATGCGAAATATTGAAGCAAAACAGGCGCTAAACGATGGCAGAGGCGGTCGATGTCCTTTGTGAAGATAGTCATTGTCTTGCAGCCATCTCGGCAGATGTCTAAAGTGACAAACATTCCAGGAAGCTTCCCACACTTTCCTAACAAATTCTTCCGCTTGTTCCGCAGCGTTATGAGCTAAAGCACCGAGGTCTATTTCGTCAGATAAAACTCCCGCTTTTAGAACTTCTGCCATTTCTGCGTCGAGAAGGTGCTGGTCTTCGGGTGTGGACGGTAAGGCACATCCTTCTTCTTCCTCCGCCAGAACCTCGTCTAATTCGTCCATGTGGGACGCGAGACTTTCCGCGTCGGGATCCCATCCCTGCCGTCGACGCAAACCGTCCGACGACAAGCTGTGGGATTCCGAATCAGACTCCCACATCTTTATTTTTTGTTTTAAAACTCACAAAAACACATCTATGTCACTGTACAGTTACAATAATCGTAAACTCGTAATTACGTCACGAGAAATGATCACTAAAAAAAAATTTAAAGGTCGACACCACGCGTTTTCTTTGTTCACTTATATTTTTGTTAAAAAAAAGATACGAATAAAGTCATCCAAAAGGTTTTAAGCAGCGCAGCCGCGTTTGCTTATCCGTCCGAAGTTCTACTGTGCACCATTTTCCAATTTATTTAATGAAACGTAGCAACATACAATTACAACAAACTCACACACACAACTGAACGAAAAGACCGAAATAAAATTGTCAAAAACTTGCCACAGCAAGTTGTAGTGATGTGCATTGCTTATCTAAATCAATATGAAGGGAATCGATACTTTTTATATAAAAAACATCCGCGATTGTAGCTTCTATAACTCTGTCTGGGTACAATAATAATAACTATCAACGTGATTGAATTAAATATACTAAGATACCTATTGTAAATATCTATATAAAAGTTCTAGTGAAATATAAGTATTATTGAAATAAATCTTATTTTTTTGTATATATCGATGAACTAAACTTAATTGATAGAATTATCTATCAATAATGGGTTTCCCAGAAAATTATATGTAAGCTCATCTTATAAAACTGTTGAATACGTGTTTAACTATTTTCAAAGTTTGAATAGGGGACATCCAGAGGATAATAGGAATCATGTAATTTTCTGCGTATGAAACACAATATCACTTATTTTACTATTTTCGTAATTTCGTTTGGGGGAGATGGGGGACAAAATAAGTTTTACATAATATATTAGGCGGGGGAGGGCAATAGTGAATATGCATGTAACTCTAAAATATGTATATTTTATATATGTTGTACCTTTTTTATCTAGAAAAACATTTGACAAAATATTTTTTATTTAAATTGGTCAATTATTTTCTAATTTCAAATCATAAATATTTTATTTTTGCAAAAACGGAACGCGCTCCGAAACGGCGAGAGTTGTCACTTCTGACGTGGTGACGTCTCAGCAGCCGAAACAAATAAATTTTACCATTGTAATATACTTCTAACCATGCAAAAGAAGAAATGGAACCATTGTTTCTTTGAACCATGCGCCGTTTTCGGATACATAAAAGAATGATAAAATTAATCCCTTTTTTTAAGGATTATCACGTTTATTTTGGAGTATAATATATTTTTTAAGGTTTTTATAAAATAAATTCAGCAATAAAAAAATATCATGCTTTTTCTTGTAATTCTAAAACGGATGCTTTTTCTTATAATGTAAAGTTGGCATCTATCAGTGGCGCGCGGACTGCGTCCATATAAGCCAAAAAGCCACAAATACCCCAGAATAAAGAGTATAAATAATCTAGTAATACCGCGTACATCGACCGAACTGTGAGGTCGTGTTTTACGGAATTAAATATATAAAAATAGTTAAGTGCTTTAAACGTGAAAAAACAGTCAATTATTGGTGTATTAATTGACAGTAGTATGTGTTAATAACTTTATTGAACATTTATGTGAACTATATTCAAAATACGACACATGGTTCCATGGGAAAAGTTGTTCGATTTGATCAGCAGAACCTCATATTAGCCCAAAGTACAATCTTTCAAATTCATCCTGTATAAAAATAAAAATGTTAATAAACTTATTGAAAATATAAACCAGTATGCATGACTTAAGTTACTGGTTTAATGTTAATAATCTTGTATTTTAACTTAAGCAAACGGAATGTCGTTGAATTGCCTATAATAAAGATTAATACCCTAATAATTGAATATGTTAAAGATATAAAATTTTTAGGAATACGAATTGATTGTAAATTGTTGTGGAAGAAACATATAAATAAAATATCTAAAAAAATATCATCGGCTATACATGCTAAACGAAAAGTTCGGGAAATTTGTACTATTTAAACTGTTAAAAACGTATATTATGCATATTTCCATAGCATTATGTCATACGGTTAGAGGTTTTGGGGAAATGCAGCCACAGTCAAAAAAAAATGTATTTTACAGAAAAGAGCGTTTAGAACTATATTAAATCTTAAACCTTTAGATATTTGTAGAGGAAAATTTAAACAGATGGGTATAATGACATTATCCTCAATGTATATTCTAAAACATATTTTGTAGCCGCAAAAAACATACAAAGTACTCCTTTAAATTGTAACATTCATTCGTTTTCCACTAAAAATAAAAATAAAATATCAAGTATTAAATGTAGGCTAAGTACAAAACATAAATGCTTTATTGTTAATAGTATACAATTTTATAACAAAATAGATGATACATGGAAGGAACTTACAAATAAATTATTTAAAAACAAATGCTGACTCTTTCTTCAGGACTTGGAACTATATAACATAGATGACTTTGGCTAGCATTGGTTTGGTTTAATTTATGGCATAGGTTAATTAATCTGGTATTGCATTTTATTTTGTATAACATTTAGTTAAAATAATAAAATGAAAAGATGTATATTTGATTATTTTGAATATTAGTGGTTATGACATAATTCAATTTTTTTTATTTTATTTTTTGTATATTATTATAGGTATAGATTAACAAAATAGAACTATAAATGACAAAGACCTTTTACAGCCGCTTTTTTTTATCTAATATTGTTTATTATCTACCTTTTCAGAAATATGACAATGCCCATTTACAGCTATATTTTTTTATTTTATTAATGTTTTATTAACTTGACAAAACCACTTTACAGTTGCTATTAATTGAATTTGTTGTATTTAAATTTAAGTACTGTTATTTGTTAAATTTATTATGTAGTTACTTTTCTCCTTTATATATACTGTTCTGATTTTTGTTAAATTATGACCATTACTAAATGTACTAAATGTGTACCTATGGTTGCAAATAAATGAATATGAATGGATTGGATATATCCTATATAGTTTTTTTTAGCATTTAGAAAATGTTTTTTATTATATTATATTTATACCCTAGATTTTAGGGTTTCGTGGCTTTTGGCTTATAAGGACCGCAAACCACTGACATATATGTAGTTTTTTTTAATTGTAGCACGGCATGTGACTTGATATCTACCTGGTAATGAGCAGTCCTATAAAGTCTATGAATGGGGGCACCATAAATTGTTCTTAAACAACATTGATCGCTCCCACTATGCCGGCTAAATGATGCGATTACGAAATGGCCGATAAGATAATTTGCATTGCCAGTATATTTTAATATACTTAAATACCTTAAAGTCAATTCAACCACCCACTTCAAATGTTTTTCCACTAATGTTTCAAGAAAAACGCCGTAAGAGAAAACTTATTCTCCGATAATACTCTACGTTTAAAACTTTTTTTTTTAAACAGTAGTGGAAAAACATTTGATAGCTCAATTTTGTAAGGGGAACGTGTCCTTGAACTGAAACTGTAAAACTGTACGTTCACATAAAATCGCGTACGCAAAGTTGCAGGCAACAGGGGCCTTATTCCGAGTTTGCAACTGCTAAACACGACAAGACGTTGCGTAAACTATAAATATGGCAATATAAGTTCTATTCCAATAGTTATATAGTCTGTATTAGGTTGGCTATAATAATGCCGCCATCTTCGCAAGCTAGAACATGTGTGGAGCATTGGAATTTCAACTCTATAATTAACAGGATAGATCTTATATTTCAATATTTGTAGTTTACGCAACGTCTTGTCGTGTTTAACGTTTGCAAACTCGGAATAAGGCCCCAGTACAGCTAGTATAAATGATTATACCTTCTCGCTAAACAAATTGAAAAATTATAATCAGAATTCCAGTGGCGAAATGAGGAAAGGTTAATCCCTCTGCTGGGTCGTTTAACGCTTCTCAGGAGCCAAAAAGGCACCCGTGATAGTATCTATATACTAATTATATTATAATGATTTATTTTATATGGACACAACAACTCTTCGTGAGTATATAGTTTTGTTTGATAAGTATAGGTAGTAATAGTTAGTGCACTACCATGAACTAATTATTACTAGAAATATTATGCCGTTTTGATAAGTAGACAACATACATACTTGCTCGTACATATATTATTTATTTGCCCAATTAGGTACCTACGTAGGTAGCTTAATAATAAATAACATAGACTAAGCAAATATACTGAGGTAATGTTTTGGTAAGTTTTTCTTTCAACTTAGTAGGTAGGTACAATCTGTTTCCTTTAAAGCACATTTTTTTTATTCGCACTTATATCTTTCCACATAATCTAACTATACTACTTGTACCTACTATTATTTGTGCTTATACACCGAAAAGCAATATTTAGTTACATTGACAATGTAACCATATTATGTATATTATATATGTATGTTGCCTTATGGCTTCTATCTCCTTAGGTTAAAATACCTATGCAGCAGACATCCTAAAATAAAATTGTTTTATGATCTACGTACTTACTACTAAGTACCTAACCTAGATTTTGTTTAAAAGAAGACAACCCTAACGTCGTCAAAAAAGTAAAGAATGACGCGATAGAAAGAGAGACAACTTTAGGTGAATATAAATGTAGGTCATTAGCGCTGTGCGATCTGGTGGGCAATTCTCGCACTTTCGAGATACATCTCGATTCGATATTTTTCAACGAAAAATAACATAATATGTCATTTTTCGTGCAATATTTACCTATTTATATATTATTTATTTTTAATTATTTATTTCGTTTAATTTTATCGAGATGAATCTCGAAAGCGCGAGAATTGCCTACCAGTACTGAGTTTTATTGTGTCGGTGCAAGAGTCGCTATTTATTTAATTGATCTTTCAGAATGGAGCTTCTGTACTTGTACTATTATTTCTTCTGTGCCTATACCTAACTCTATGGAAAAAGTATTATGGAGTTTGGCGCCAAAAAAGCAAAAAAAGGTCCTTAACTTCGCCCATTTATGATATTTTGCTTGCCTTTGTAATAAACCTTAAGCGTCAATGCGAGCACAATGGTAAAATTAGGTTATGTTTTTTTTTCGTTCATTATTTTATTATATAATTTCTTTGTTGATATATGTTGAATAAAACGTAAATACAATCAAATAATATAAAATACCTAAAACTAAATTAAAATTTAATATTTTATGTCCCAGCTACTTAGATACTCCGTTGGCCTAAGGTCCCAATTTCCCCTCTGGATGATAAATGTAATACTTTAAATAAAATGATACTTAACTCAGATCACCAGTTTCTTTAAGGAGGGTACCTAAATCACAGCAATTTTTTTTTTGCTTTTGAAGACCAAACTGAAATTTCTACAGCAAATGGTAAGAATAGATAATTTTGTTTAAGGTCCGAATATTTTTAGTTTTTGGCCTAACTTGCAGATTCTGCGGCTGCATTTGCAGAAGAGCCTTGAATAATGGAAGCGGCAAATGAAGACTCCGTCCATTACGCCATGGCACTAAAGTCAGCCCATCAGGCCGCTTCCCATCAGCTCGGCTTAGGCCAGGATAAACGACGACAACAACGGACTTTGCTTTTTAACTAGACGATTTAATATTTAAAATTATATTAAGCTTAAAAATAAATTATTTAATTTATATATACCTAAAAATAAATAATTATTTTCAGGTTTTATCGTATTTTATCAATAAAACAGTTGTTTATAAAATAATTCATTAAAATCCAATTTGAAGATGAGACAGAAGTCGTAAGGAAAGCTATAACTTTCTATCTCAAATTGTTACTGATATAATACTTTCTAAACTAAAAGAATAATTCAGTCACTGAGAAAACTAGTATTAAGTTTTTTACTATTTCTGCTTAAATTGTATAGTGGCAGTTTTAATTTGATACCGACAATATATAAGTTCCTATTCTTTCGATTACGATCGCATTCCATGTCGCTCAATTTGTTCCGTGCCGAGTGATAATAATTGTCCCATCACTAGCAATCAAAATCAACTTTCCTCCTATTGGTTGTTGAATTTGTATTGTGAATGGAATTGTCAGTTTTTCATGTCAAAATAAAATAATATAACCTTTTACAATTAATTATACATAAAAATGTAGTTATGGTCGAACGGTCGATAAAAAATAATTCTACTTACTTTTTAAACATCTTCGTCTATTTGAAATCACAGTATCACGACAATTTTAAAGAAATATACACCGACACTTTTCAGCCCGATGTCAACTTGATTGTTATGTTGGTGTTACTGAACCTTGAATGTAATGACAAAAAAATATTAACCAATCGCGAACCAGGCACACAAAGAAAAGTTAATTTTTATTGGTTGAATTTCTGACAGATAAAGTAGATTATAGCCAACAAAATAATAAATATTTTTACGTTCCATTATATATAAAATTTAATTGAAATTGTTCGTAAAACGTAACTAAAAATTTAATTTCACATTATATTTGTAAATAATGTCTTTCGTAATATAATTAAAATATATATATATACTGTTATATACATTATATATTTTTTATGAGAATTTATTAAAATAATATAACTTTAATTTTAATCATTCTATTTAAACGAAACGTATAAATTATAACCTATAATATTTCTTCCTCGCGAGTGCATGCAAGTTCGATCGACTGCCGTTGTTTTGATTTGATGGGTGTTCACGTTTTTTAAGTGTTAGCTATTGACTTTCTTGGACATGTAATTGTGCTAAGTACAAAATGTCGAATCTCCTGGAGGTCTTAATAACCAGTGATTGCGATAATAATTTATGGACTTGTACAGTTTGGGATCCAAATAATGGGACGAGTCTAATGAGCTACAAATGCGGTTCTACTGCTCAAACAAGAACATTAAACTTTATTGGAAATGATTATTTAGTGGTTGCAGATAAGACGAAGCCGCTACTTCACATATGGCCGATGAACTCGCAACAAACCGTACAAGGGATGCGGTTCGTGATACCCGGCATCGCGAATGCTGTAGCTGTCTCCAAAGACGGCGCTTACTGCGTCGTCGGAATCGGTGAAAAGATTTACTTGTGGCAAATGTCGTCTGGAGAATTATTGTCGATTATCAGCACTCATTATCAGAATGTTGTTATATTGAAATTTACACCAGATGGTAGATATTTTGTGTCTGCTGCTGAAGATGGTATGGTCATGGTGTGGTCTTTGGCTACTGTAAGTGCTCGCTCTGATGTAGAACTTACTACACAAAATCAGGCAGGTCGCCATGATGCATTACATACATTTACGGACCACTCCCTACCAGTTTCTGACTTATATATAAGTAAATTAGGAATTCAAGGTCGCTTAACTACTGTATCCTGTGATTATACATGTAAAATTTATGATTTAGTCACAGGAGAAATGTTACTAAATCTTATATTTGATGTTGCTTTAACCTCAGTCACTTTAGATGTTTTGGAATTGATTGTCTTTGTTGGTACAAAAGCTGGAGAAATACATCAATTTACTTTGACTAATCCTCCGAGGACTAAAGATGTTACTATTAATGAAGAGCCAACCTTTGTAGGTCACACCAAAGCAGTAACATGTCTTTCAGCATCACTTGATGGTGAAACACTTATGTCAGGATCCAATGATGGTACAGTACAACTGTGGCATATTAGAAGCAAACAACCTGTAAGAATTATAAAACATAAAGGATCAATAACCAATGCATTCCTTACATTAAATATACCAACAATTTATAAACAGAATTTCTCTCCAGATATTATTCTACATAATTTGAATAAAACAATGGACACTGAAATTTTAGAAGTTGAAATATTAACTAAGAAGAAATCTAACTTTTGGCCAGAGAAGAAAGAAGTGCACTATGTTGAGAAAGAATATGAAATGGTTCCTGAAAATAAAACCGATAATGAAAATAGTAATAAAGAGTTGGTCGAAGAAATTGAAAATTTGAGGAAAATTAATGCTGAACTTTATGCATTTAATATAGAAAAAGCCTTGCAACATGATCCTATACCAATGATGCAAGGATCAAAAAAAAAGAGGAAACGTAACAGGTTTTAAATTATAACTATATATTTTTTACATTTTGATTAGAATTTCATATTATCTTTTGCAATTTAGCTGACCCTCATGCAAACTTACTGGCCTTACCAGGTCTGAATTGTATCGAAGCCATATAAATGTTTATTTTGAATGTGATAATTTATTTTTTTGTTTAAGACATAATTTTGTGACAAAAATGACTTTTATTATGCATTTCCTAAAATTTTATTAGTTTTAATAATAACCATTTTTTATCAGTTTGGGTCTTATACTGAAAAACATATATATATCTTCACAGGTGCCCTTCGGCGCCCGAGACCGCCTAGGCGGCCCCAGGGTACCCAGCGGAGGGGTTTTAATCCCACCTTGTTGTAGCCGATGGTATGAGTCTACACCGAACAAGTGGCGATCTCGTCGCGATGTTTTGAATAGACTCAATAACCCATCTATAAACAGTTTCACAGGTTGGTATAGTGAAACCGGGACGTACATTAAATGTACATAAATTTATAAATTATGTACATTTGTTTGACGACACCACTATAGTGCCTCGGAGAGGCACAATGAAAAACTTATGTATTGTTAATTTAAAAGAAATGTCAAGTAATATAGGTATTGCAATTTCTGTAGGTCTAGGTGTTTATATTAACATATTTATAAATTAGTAACTTTGTGTCTGGTACACATACAATAAGCCTAGAGCTTAGCTTGTGTGAATATCTACTATAGTATAACTATACAGGTTGAATTTTTCGAGTGCGCTTTCAAGGCCAAATCTTAAACTACAAAGAATAGCGAAAAATGCTCAAAGGAGTCTTGGGGGCCTGATTTTGATAAAAATAAAAGCTTGACACCAGCCGGACCAACAAGTAACATTTTGATTATGACAGGTTTTAGAACGTAATTTTATTAGTTAATATACAGATATTGTTGTCATTTTGTTCAAAAGTTACAGGATTATATTTGTAGTCACGTTACTTTGGCAAGAACACCATAGCAATAATGCACTTACAAGGTTAGTTCATTCACAGAAATTAGTTTTCGATTTTGTTAGCCTATTTTCATTTTGCTAGACCACTTGGTTTAAAAAGTTACAGTGGTGGCCTTGTTGAGTGCTGATAAAACGTGACATTGGCAGGACTACCATAGAAATAATGTACTTACAAGGATAGTTCATTCGCAGAAATTAGTTTTTACGAAAGAATATATAAATAATATGTTTTATTTAAGTATATTAAAAATAGGTTTATTATATTTATTGATTCTATTAAATTTTAATATAATATATAAAAACCCCTTATGGATAAATAAATTACTTCTACTAAACTACTACGTATCTAAAATTTTCTTCGCCACTGTATCCGTAGATCTTTGTGATCACCATAACTTTTTAAACCGAGCGGTCTATTGAAATGAAAATGGCTAACAAAATCAAAATCTAATTTCTGCGAAAGAACTAACCTCGTCGTATATACATTATTTCTATGGTGGTCCTGCAGATGTCACAATTTATCATCAGGACCACCACTGTAACTTTTGAACCAAGCCGTCTAGCGAAATGAAATTAGGATAACAAAATCGAAAACTAATTTCTGCAAAAGAACAAACCTCGTAAGCACATTATTTCTATGGTGGACTTGCTGCATTAATTGAGCTTGTACTAAACTAACAGCCAAGTGGAAGTACGTTTGTATGTTTTTAGTATAACAAAGTAGGTACTCTTTATTTTGTATGGGCGAAGGATTAATAATATATCTAATTAACCAACTCGCCTTTAATGAATCAACTTCTTTTGTTTTATTGCAGCACGGCATGTGCCTTATAGATATAAGGCATATTACCTGATGGTAAGCAAACCTAGGAAGACCATGAATAGGGTTGATCATTACATTGTTTGCCATCGTCGCAGCCCCACAGCCAGCAACGGTTATCGAAAGGCGCGGGAGCACCGAACATAGCAAGCATAGAACTTACTGTCGGCCAAGAACAAAACTCGGCTCCAGCGTTAGCAGAATATCTCTGCGTAGAAAACTAGAAGTGTTCCCTTCGCACTGGCGCGCTGTCGCTTGCAGAGCGCCAGTTTCTCCACTTTCTGGGCCCTCGTTATAATATAAAGGCCTCGCGTCCCAGCTCCGGCAACAGGCCGGCCCTAGCCGGCTCTCGACCTTACTAAACATACGGGGTCGAATGACCAGTGACTGACTGACTGGGGGGTTTGAACCCCCAAAACCCCCTGGCTACGCCCGTGGTATATAGGTTAGAGCTGATGTAGGTATTATATCTCATCGAATAATTCTCATCTATTAATATAATAAACTCATTGGCAACCGAAGCAAGCTTAAAGATTGGGCCTTTTTTGTTTTAAAAAGTGTATCTAGATATGCCTTTGTTTATTTTATTTTTGGGTTTGATAAATATAGGTATTTATACTTAGTATAAAAGAAGTGTAGTTGTAGGTTTAAAATGTAAAGGTTGTTAAATATTTGAAGAAGAACAGTTTCAAAAGTTCACATGAACCAACCCTACAAAGATTGCACGATGGCAAGCGAAGCGCGAAATACACACACCGGCAGAATTAGCGGAACACAAAAAAGGGAGAGTATAAAATAGTTAGCTTTATTTTTAAACAAATAATAATTAAACATGAAACAACAATTAAATTAATAGATATGTTTTGACATTAATTTGCAACAACATACTTAAAGTTTAATGAAAAAAAAAATTAACTAAACAAAATGCATTTTTGTGCTATGTTAAAATAAATTAAAAAAAAAATGCATTTTTCTTAGATTTCGTAGTGACAGAGAAACAGTTGAAAATTTTAGATTTTATCACGGTTTAAAATTAATACAATGAATGTTTAATAACGAGTGTTTCTCCCCCGTGCCCTGATTAAGGTTTCCATCCGTCTGGGCATGCTGCGAATGATGTTGTCAATGATTTCTTGGGGCAGCCATTCTTCAACTAATGTGTTTTACAGCTCGCCCAGATTGTTAGGAAGTGGCATTCTTGATTTGACACTCCTCTTTAGCAAGTCCCAAACGTGTAAAATCGGATTCATATCCGGGGACCGTGCTGGCCACTCCACCACCCTAACACCAACATGGTTTAGTTATGCCTGTACTGATCGAGCACTGTGAGCTCGAGCATTATCCTGCATTAAAATGAAGTCGTTACCAATAAATGGGGCTTATGGCACAACATGTTCCTCTAAAAATCTCCCTGATATACCGATCAACATTCAGATTCCCGCCGTCGACTACCACTAACTCCGTGCGAGCTCCTAAACATATCCCTCCCCAGACCATAATTGAGCCGCCGCCATATGCCACTGTATTTTCAAAATTAGACTTTAAATAACGCTCTCCCTGCGTCTCTATACTCGCTGCCTTCCATCAATCTGATTTAACAGAATTCTACATTCATCAGTAAAGAGAACCTGTCCCCACTCGTCAAAGTCCCAATGATGATGTTCACGAGCTAAGTATAGTCGGTTTGTGCGGTGGTGTCTCTCAAGTTTTAGTGCTTTGGCGGGTATAAATGAGCCTATACCAACTTCCTCGAATCTTCTGCGAACTGTCCGCTCACTCACTCTTACTCCTCGAACCTCCTCCAATGCATTTCGACGAACTTGAAGTTGTAGAAAACGGCCATCTTTCCTTGAAGTACACCTTTTCCTACCTTGTCCTCTTCTCCTCACTAGATCGTCAATCTGTACCGTACCTAATTATAAATCGGCGAAATCGATAGCGATCTGTCAATGCGATGGTAATTTAAATTGTCATAGCTCTTATTTTCAATGCAATAAGGGTTATGACAACTCCAGTTATAATCGATCACGATAGCGACCTGTCAAAATTTCGTTTCATAATTAGGGGGCTGATCAACTGAGTCCATGAATGGAGACGACTGAGATTATGGACTCTGCATCTGATGGTAAGCAGACCTACAAAGTCCATGAATGGGGTGGATGGGTCGATCAATACATTGTTGTTTAATAATATTAATCGCTCCCATTATGCCGGCTAATTGATGCGGTTACAAAACAGATTTATTTACAATTACGATTTAAATAAAACTAATACAATTTCCACAAATTCGGAAATATCGAAAAATTTAACGAATAGATTTTATATTTTTAATTACCGTTTATTGTTTATTAAACACTGAATTATAATGGGTGATATTTTTACCAATGTTAATAATATTTTTAGGCATCTGATTTATAAATATCAGATACGGCCATGTGTGAAATATTGTTCGCATCTTTGGGGTGGATCTGCCAAATATATCTGCATGCTCTCGATAGTCTGCAGAAGCGTGCATCGAGTGTTGTCGAGAACAAAGAGCTCACGGACACTCGAGTCATTGCAGCTTCGCAGAGATGTAGCGTCGTTGAGCGTGTTTTATATCCTTTATCATGGAGAGTGCTCTGAAGAACTTTTTCATTTCATTCCTCCTTCAATCAACACGGTGCAAATAACAACGGTTACGTAGATCCTAATTGTTGGTTGAATTTGTTCTTGGGCCTTCATACTGCTTTCGATGAGGTAGATGTGAGGTCACATGCCGAGCTCTCATAAAAAAAAACATTAAAAAAAGTAGGTATTTAAAAAAGAAAGAATGAGTAAAGTTAAATATTTTTAACTTTCCAATTATTTTTTCCCGCTGCGTCAATCTACTTTTCTTTAATGATAGGATCAATAGGAAATCTTAAAAAAAAATCAGTATTCATATTTTCGTTGAAAAAAATATCGCCTCACGGTGTAAAAATATCCACTGCACAATTTTTTTTTTTTGAGTGGAGAACATTTTTGCGACATCAAACGATACCAAATGACGCCGATTGAACGTGAACTTGTTTTATATATTGTAAAAGGTCATTATGACCATGCATTTTGGCAGAGGGGAAAGCTTGCTTATGCTACATCCATTGGTTATATGATAGAAGTTTCTGAGGTAGTACACAAAATTCAATAACTATAATTTTATTATACTTTTTATAGAATTTACTTTGTGAAAGTTGGAGTTATGAGAATCCTAATAGTATAATTTATGTGATAACTTTAAATTAATAATCATTTATGTTGCGGAAACTCAGTTTCGGCTGAAAAGCATGAAAATAGGTCGAAATAAAGTCTTAAAATAATAATAAAATGTGTGGGTATCTGAGAGCCCATTACAAAATGTATCGCTACGCACATCGCATAAGTGGGCGTGGCACTATATTAATTAAAATAATTGTTGAAATATTCCAAATATTTATGTTTAAATGTATATAAAATGGTATTTAGGGGTAGGCAGATGTTGCTACCCACCCCTAAAATACCTATAAGCCCTACTGGTATCCCCACGGAATAGAAAAAACAAGTGGAAATGCTATAAAGCACCAAATGTATTAGAACCAGTGTCGCCAAAATCATATATCTATAAGTATTGAATCTATAACCACTTCGTCCTGATTGGTTGCAAATATACACAGCAATTTTAAACACTATTCTTCAAATAATTAGATTTAAATTCATATAAAAAAATAATCATGCCATCTATCATAAAGTAGTAAGAACCACTGAACAAATAAGTAAAAACCTCCTATAAAAGGTTCTGCTATTCCTACACAGATGGCGTGATTACTACAACATTCGATTAAATGTTTTGTTCAGTCGACATAAGGCATATTATCTTTTATATAAAAAAAGTATTTTAGTTTATTCTAGAACTTTCCTTGCATAAAAATATAATACTTCAAAGGCGGCGACATAATAAAATATTTAAAGTATCGATATCGATGCTTTTTTTAAATATAAATGTGCTCTATATATTTAAACGCAGATGGAAGGGAAAACTTTTTAGAAAACATAGCTATAAAACTTTTAGAAAATATAAAGGCTTAAAAAACTGATTTTTGAGATAAGTATATTTTTTTTAAGTTGAGTTGGGTGACGTTGTCGTGACGTGAGCACGAAACAAAACTTTGGGACGCAATCTTAATATAACTAGTATTTTTGTAATAAAAATAAAGAAATTAGGCAAAATGAAGAAATTATTTATGCCTGGAATATTCATTATTTTATAAAAATATTTTTTATCGTTATTTAAAAAAAAAGAGTTTTTAGTCGCAATGGTACAGATCCCAATTTTCTTTGTGCGTATGACGTGACGAGTCTTAATTAAATATATATCTCAGAAACCATTTTATTTATTTAAAAAAAAAAATTTAGGTATATTCACAAGAAAGGAAATCTTTTCGGAAGCCCTTAGATTTGTTAAATTTTCATGCATCCTGCCGATAACATCGGCATGATGCATGAAAATTTAACAATGTGCAACTTTTTTGCTCTACATTGTGTTAGAGCAAAAAGTTATTTATAAAAAGTATTTTGCATTAGGCGGCCGGTTCAATTTACAATAAAACAAATATAGTATATTTCTTAGTATATTTCACACAATATCTCACTATTACAACGTTCCAAATTTTATATATAACCATATAAAGTAGGACCTTGCAGTATTATTATTATTTATAGCTCGCGATCTGCACTACTCGTTAGCTGATAACCAATAACTGTCGATATATCTGCCAAAAGTGAGAAAAAAAATGGAAACACCAAGTAAAACCTTAGCAGATTAAAAATATTAGAATAGAATATGTATGTATTCAATAAAATAAAACAAAACTTACGCTAACTTACAATAATATAATAATACGATTACAATGCTAATAAAACTACATTTTATTGAAATGGTTTCACCCTCAGCTTGTGATTAAATAAATAGTGTCTCGGGCTCATTTTCAGGATGAACCATGATTGTTAACCTAGATTTTATACATAATAAAATTGCTAATTTATTACCTACCATTTCCTTTTTCGGTTTAATTAACTATTTTCTTAAATTAATTTTAAAACTAGTTGGATTTTTAATATTTCTTACGCTATACATAATACATAATAGGTATTAAACGACGCAAAGAGAGAAATTAAAAAAAAAAGAACCATCAGGCACTTCACATTCTTCAACACCGAGAAAGAAGAAACTCAATGGCCAACTAAGATTTTGCCAAAGCAAAATTAAACCAACCAAATTGTGCTGACTTCTACGTATAGGGAGTTTATCGTTATAAAGAGTTTACACGTACATTTTATTATTCTAAGCCCACACTATTAAAAAATTGTATGCGATACAATATGAATAAATATTTAAAAAAATATGTAGGTATATAATTTTGTATAACTGCCGAAACTGTTCCTTCTTTTCTTTAAATAAATAAGTTATATCGATAAGCACCCACTACAACACTAACCGAGTAGCAAGAACTTATGAAATCTAAATTTCAATCTAAAGTATTCTTTATAACAATTACGTAAGGTTGATTTTAACTTCATTCAAACTACAATTATAAGTAAACTAAAATAAGCTAAGGTTTTTAAAGAATACTAACAAAATCGTACTTACCGATGATACGAAACACCTCCATTACGAAGATTTTTTCTCCTACTATCGTTTTTGCACTCCAGAATGCAACAATACGGCATATTTGCAATAATTATGCGGAAAAATCAGGAACGACGCGAGACTGCCAACTCGAAGCGATGTTAGACACGACTGATAACGATTGGGATCAAATAAGCGTAGCTACGCTTAATTGTGCCACACTAAACACGCCTACTTTGCACTTCCACTTGTTTTTTCTATTCCGTGGGTATCCCCATTATGTATATAATAAGAATTTTATAAAATGTGTAATTTCTTATATGAATATTGTGTTTTTTGTATGAATCTGGTATGATTCTTATAAGTAATGTGTATCACCATGACCTACTATGTAAAAGGTCTGGGCAGAATCGAATTGGATTCTGAGCGCAACATGAAAAATAAATGTTATTATGTCTTGGTGTCATAATTTTCCCCAAGTAAATCCTAACACATACAAGGGCAATCCCTCGAGGTCCTGTTATTGTGGTATAACAGTACCTCGGGTGATTTAAGGGCTCTAGGGAGTTGTCGACAATAATATTGTTGGCCGGCGCCATACCAATCGTCGTTAGATTCGTCGGCAACTCTCTAGGTCCAAACATTGGATGCATGTAGCATCAATGCCCAGACACTTAGGCTGTCTAGACCTACGTGAGCTAGGTCTAGACCTAAGCGCCTCTAGGGAAGTATAAACCCGGAGTCCCCCAGACGACCCGATGCGTCTGGAGGGCTCCGAGACCTAACATATTCGGTTATTTTAGGTAGGTTTGTGGCCGTTATACTGCGCTAACGGCCAGGTATTTTATATGTACATAAGGTTGTTATATACCGATGTATAGGTAATTTATAAGGTGTTCTTTGTAAATAAAGGTATTGGCAAAAGGGTTCCAACAGGCTGGCTGTCTGGTACATGTAGTGTGCATAGGGCCGCCGGATTGTCGCGGATTCGGTCAGTCACTTGGTCTGTCGGCCCCGGTTGTTCGGTGGGGCCGAGTTCCGGCTAGGGTAGACCCTGTTGCCGGTGCAGGTACTCGGCGGGCGGCAGCCCGCCGGGGACATGTCGCGGGGTGCGCGAGGTCCCCCGCTGAAGACGGGGGGACCTATGTGGTGGCGGATTTTATTATAAACCCGACTGGGTTTTCCCGGCGCGTTACAGGCGGCAGCGCGCCGGGTTAGGGAATTTAGGGTGGTAGTGGGGTAGGGTTGGGGGAAAACTTGCCGCCGAGAAGCTCTCTCGGCGTAGGCCTGCCATTCGGCGGCCGTGCGTGCAACGGAGCTATGCCGCGAAGATGCTCGTGCGGTCCGTTGTCGGCCCGGTCGTACATTCGACGGGCGAGCCGCTCAACGAACTCAGCTAGCGGTTCGATCTTCACGTCATCGCTGATGGTTTTGTTGCGCACGAACCACGGAGCGCCAGTCGCCATACGCAGAGAGATGTTATGCTGGCGCTGGAGTCGTGTCTTGTTCGTGGCCGACAGTAATTGGTGCCACGCTGGTGCCGCGTAAGTTAGTTGGGGACGGACGAAGGTCTTATAGACCGACACCTTGACCCGGAGTAGGAGGGTGGATCTTAGCACCGGCCGGAGCATGGAGCGAGCGGCCTTGGCTTTGTTGATGGATTGTGTGGCCATTGGGCTCATGCTCAACGACCGATTGATGATGCACCCCAGGTACTTGATGGAGTCGGCCCATTCGATCTCCTGTCCCCAGAGTTCCAGTTTGTGTGGACGGTGGCGGCGGCGGGTAACCAGTAGGGCGGATGTCTTTCCAACGTTTACAGACATCCGCCATCTGCCGAGCCAGGAAGGGAGGACGTCCAACATCCTCTGCATCTTCTCGGCGGCGAGTATGGGATTTTTGTGGGAGGTGAGGTAGGCGCTGTCGTCCGCGAACAGCGCCAGGACTACGTCATCCTCTCCATATAGTTGATCGGAGAGGGTAGGGATGTCATTAGTGAATAATGCATACAGTGTGGGTGAGAGGCAGCTTCCCTGGGGGACGCCTGCGTAAATGGGGTATTCTACCGAGACCTTTCCCTCCACGGCTACGTGGAAGTGGCGGTTGTTGAGGAAGGAGGCCACTAACCGCGTGGCCATGGGGGGCACAGGCGAGACGAGGAGTTTATACACTAGGCCGCAGTGCCAGACACGGTCGAAGGCCTTCTCGATATCGAGGAAGACTCCTACCGTGGATCGGCCTGCGTTTAACTCGCTCGCCATGTGGTGCAGCACCCGGACTAGTTGGAGCGTCGTACTGTGTCTTTTCGCCTTTTTTTCTTTTTGGTCTTCCTCTTTTTTTGAGGAAAGCCTGCTGGTTGTGGGTCTCCGCCTCTAGTTGCCGGGCCCCTAGCCGGCGCCATAAGGTTCCCTTGTTGAGTTGCCTCTTGGATTGTGGCCTGGGTGTACCTCTGTTCGGCCACTATTCTTCTCTCTTCTGGAAGTGGCGGAGGGATGTTGGCATCGGTTTTACGTGCCTCTCGTCGAAATGCAGGGCAAGCCCTGCTGTTTGCCGCATGCGGTTGACTACAATTGGCGCACTTTATAGCTGCGTGCTCCCTGTCGCATTCCGACACTGGGTGGGCCCCGGCGCAGCGCACGCAGCGGGCGGGCCGAAAGCAGCCCAACGAAGAGTGGCCAAAAGTCTGGCAGCGGTGGCACTGCGGTGGGCCCGCCCTGCGGACCCATGCTGTCACTGAGATGTTGGGGATTGCCAGAAGTTCTTGGATCCCCATAAGTTTATTCTGTTCTTCGCGTGCCAGATGAGGGAACTGGACGAAGAAAGTGGTGCGCGGTCTGCCGTGCCTGGGGGGAATGGCCCTGGCAAATTCCGGCCGGACACCTACTGTGGCCTCAAGGTCAGCCAACAGTTCCTCAATTGGGGTCTCCCTAAGAAGGCCGGTGATAGCCACCTTGTGGGCCCTATCTTGGGGAACCGCATAGCTATGCCCTATAATCCTTGGATCTGCTTGCCGGGCCTCCGTGAGGTATTTCTGGACCCCGCGGTACTCGGCGATACTCTTAGGGAGAAATCGGACACATTTCCCTAGGGGTCTGGCGTTAGGGGCAAAGCCTAGAATCCCTTTTAGGGCCCTAAAGTGGACTGTCCAGTTCGGTAAAGTTTCCACGGTGATTGGTGGTATCTTTACCTTGGGTGGCTCCTGGGCTTGATCCGTAGATGAGGGAGGTGGTTGGGCGTCATCTTGGCTTCTCTGCTGCGATGTACTTGGTGGCTGGCTGGCCGCCGAGGCAAAAGACATGCCGGTGGCCCGCATCGCGGCCTCACGTTGTTCGTTAGCGACGATGCGGGGGTCCCTACGGGCTATTGGACTTGTAGGGGCGGGTTGCGCAATGGGTGACGAAGTTCGCTGCGGGGCGATCGGTGAGATTGAATGAGTTGTTGGGGAGGGCCTGTGGTCTGGCTTTTGGGCCGGGGGTAGGCTGTCCCCACTCGAGTCACGTGGATGTTTAGGTGGGCGCTGTGGCATCGCCGTCGGCAGGTCTTGATACCATGTCGATTCTGTGGAGTGTCGAGTCCCCATGGCACCGATGGCATCATCTTCTTCACCCGATGAGGGAACGGCGGCGGAAATCGCACACCTGTCGGGGGTCCCATTTGGGTAATTCTTTGCGCACAAGAGTCGGCATTTTCTCGGCTTTGATTTCATTCTTACATCCACAAGAGAAGCTACTAGGAGCTACTAGTACACGACATGTTGTCGTTCGCCGAAGCCGAGGACTTGACGCACTCCAGACCCACGGGACCCTCATTGAAAGAGGACCGAGTCAGCAGGAGCGACGCATCGCTACACGGCAGCTGGACTGTTGAGACCCGAGTAGTATTTTGTTTTGTGCACTCGTTGGTTTCCTTTCCGGCCCCCACCTGCAACCACCATCAACATCCTGCAGCTGCTGACTGAACGGCCTTTGTGAAGGCCCCAAACGGCCTTTTTCAAGGCTTCCCGTGCGGTTGTGAACCAGCCACGCTCGCCCGATCCGAGGGCACGCGTTGTTTCCGCGTGCCTTAGCTCCGTGGTGTGTTCCTTCCGCAGCCGAGCTATCGGGGAGGTGGATCCGCCACAATTTAAGTGTTGACAAAATCATAAGTATATTCCAATTAGGTTAACAATATAATATTTGTAAAATAAAATGTGAGAAAGTAATATTATTATATAATATTGTATTTAGTTTAATAATAAACTATTAATAGGAACACTGCTGTTTTTCTATTTAAAAAATAAATATATTTGGGTTTTAATGAATAAGAATCATATGTGTCATTTTATCAATTTATGTCCAATAATCAAATAAAGTACATATTTAGATATTTCAATTTATACATTTATGTTTTTGCAGTATCAACAAATCATAAATTGATAAAATAAGTTATCAATTATATTACCAACTCAAGTCTAAAAGTTTTAACTTGATAATTTAATTTATGCATTTATTTCTTACTTCTACTTTTAAATTATATATTGACATTAGCAGATATAAAGGTATGGTTAATAGCAGGTTATACAGTTTTATTTCATTTCCCAAGTTGTACATCTATAGTTCTATTATACATGACAGTTATAAGGTATATGTAGATCAGTTTCTGGTTTCTCTTAAATAAAAAATAAGTATATAGATAAATTTCACCTGGCAACTACGTTTTTACAAACGTCAAACTCTGTCATTATTTTATTTTAATTTCGATTTTCGTTAAAATTTCCGTAAATATTGAAGAAACCTATGCGTGTTGAAGTAAGGGTAACTTTTTAAGGAAAAAAGAGAATCACATTCGCTAATGCAGCGTGTTGAGATACTCGCCGGTATGTTCAGCCAAGTAATTTTGATACTTTCAAAAAGTTGACATACAATTAATTTAATCAACTACTTATTGCATATATAATTAATATTGTTTATAAGTTAATTTTAAAGTTGTTACTAACAGAAAAAATACATTGTCTCAATTTTGTAACATTTTAATTGATCATAATTTTTGAGTGTGTAATTATAGGATATAATTTTCACAAATTGCATTATTTATTTAAAAACCAATAACGAAATGTAAAGACATGGAACATAGATATAGACTGTCCTAACTGTAGTTCTTATTTTAGGACAGTCGTATTCCAAAGTCAGACGAATTATTGAGGAGGCTTCGCCAATGACGGCGTATTTGCAACTCCTGTAAAACTTATAAAAGGAGGTTAAAAGATAACAAGATCAGTTGAAAAATTCACATACTCAAGCCAACTCAATGCAGATATATAGACTTCAGCAATAATAACACTCCTTGTGAGAATAGCCGGAGAAAATAGAAATTACACAAAACAAAAGTAGCAGACAAGACATATACTACGCTCAGAGGCGACTTTTGAAAATTTCTCCCATTTTCAAAATAAATATGAAGGTTGCAACCCGACTTTAATCATGGCAACTCAGTTGAGAGAAATTCGAAAGTTATACCTAGGGAATTCCCCTAAATTCTTTCTGTGGGCTGGCAGTGTGATCAATTTGATAAAACCTAACCAGTTTAGATAGCCATGGGGCCCCATTTTTTGATTTGCCCAGGGCCCTTGGTTACCTAGCTACGCTACTGACTACGCCAACCATTAGGTTTAATTAATCTTTATTTTCGATAACATTCATGCACATTCATTTTCATGGAAGAGAGAGATACAAATTGTATCATACAATGTTCTTAACTATCCATGGATTCTCTGCGCGGGGTGCCAGGTCCATCGCGTAATTGGAAGACAGAGGAATGAACTGCAGCGTTCCCGAATTTAATACCGCGAAGTAGGTTTAAAAGCCTCTTAACTGTAACTTTCACTATGTTCACTACCCATCTTGGAAACACGTCCCATAAAAGTTCCGACGGCCAAGATCCCTCAGTAGCCTTTGCTGGAATTTCTCTTGCACCGATTTCCACTGCATAAAGTTGAGTTTTAAAACTGTTTTTAGTTATTACATTTGTGAGATCAAAGTATTTGTTTGACTTGATAGTGTGCGTCCTTAGGAATGTTTGTTTCCCACGGAACGGTGAGTAATATAAGTATTACTTTCTTCAAGAACCAAGAGTACATCATTATGTCTGGTTTATTAGGCTTTAACTGCTAGTTCGTCTGGAATTTTGCAGTTTATTTTAAATGTATCGATGAATATTTTCCATTTTGGTGCTTTGCCAGGATTGAGAAAGGTTTACTTTGAGTTTTATTGAGTTTTCCCTCCTTTACAAAAGTAGTTAATCGTTTATTTGTTCATAATCCTTTTCTGGCTCTAGCAATATTAAGACTTACAGCTTCACGAATAATTTATAGAACTTTATCATGTCGGCACGAATAAAGGCATTTTTCAAGTAGTCTTGCACCTAGCAAGTATGTATATGTCTGGCAGTCCCTATGGCAACACCGCATAACCAATATGTCTTATCTGTTGCTTTCACCCCATTCAAAAGGCATTAAGATACAACTTAATAAGTTCCGGAGACCAATCGTACATGAGTGTACGCCAGTTAAGGGCTGGAGGAACACGAACTTCCCCTATAGAAAGCTATTCATTCTGTACTTCCAGGCTCATCACGCGAACTATGTAGCTATGCTGTTCATCGTTTTTAAGGAAATATTTAATAACATCTTTAGCACATCTTTTTCTTCCAACCAAACCCTCTTATCTGTGCACCGTCCATAAAATATTTTCTGCTGGAGCTTCTTTCTTCCCCGCTAGGAATAGTTCTTGGTCGTATGATGTAAACTTTATATTTCGTCTGCCCAGACACAGCTTCTGTCTAGAAGCATTTTTATTGTTTTGTTTTCACGTCTATCGACCA
The DNA here is from genome assembly GCA_947458855.1 of Monopis laevigella. Taxonomy (NCBI): domain Eukaryota; kingdom Metazoa; phylum Arthropoda; class Insecta; order Lepidoptera; family Tineidae; genus Monopis; species Monopis laevigella. The sequence continues at coordinate 4,074,494 of OX381594.1, read as the reverse complement.
TATACAATTCTGCTGGCAATAACGAAATAAAAACTGTTACCAACTGAATCTGATAGAAATGGTGTGGAGTATTATGTATCAATAAAAAGTAACTAACAAAAATGTCAACACCTCCAAATGCAATAAAATAATTAAAAGAAATGTTGTAGACATGTGCATAATGTTAAAAATCAATATTGTGAACTTGATAAAATTTAAACAAAGAATTAGGTACCTTTAATTTATTTATGTTCAACTTAAACTTACAATTCCGTATCTTAAATAAAAAATAGATAAACCCCTTATATTTGTGATCACTTTGTGGTCCGTCTGTTCACTAGAAATTTATGTTACAATTGAAGTAAATGTGTCTACATTTACTTCAATTGTAACATAAAGAAAGGTAATGAGAATATTTGAAATATCATTAAAAGCTAAATTAAATAAAATGTATCAAATTATTTTATTTTTAGTAAACGAGTGTTACCATGCCAAAAAATCTTATTTCTTCTATTACTATTTATTCTAGTAATGCAGGCTTTTGTGTAAATTAATGATATTATCTTCGATATTTTATTATTAACTAACAATTTAATATGGTGAATATGTGGATAACTCGTTGGTGAACAACTTGATAAGTCTATTATTATAAAAACTAGATATATTTTGATATATTTCTAATTATTATTTGAAATATTGCCCAATAATATGATGGACTCAAGTTAAACATTTAAATTTGGTATAAAAATGGATTTACCAGAAAAAGACATGTCAACATATTAACGCCAGGCACGGATATGTAATCTTATGAATGAGTTAGGCTTAGTAGCTGAGGGAAACTAGCCCGCGTTTTATACACTTTCGCGTTTCCATTACTATATGTATAGAAAATTCTTATTATTAACAATTTCAAGTGTAATCACATTTGCAAACGTTTAAAAGCATCACAAACCACAACAAACAAACCACCTTTATAGTGTATTATCTATGAAACAAACTCATTAAAATGGTCGCCGCCCTCCTCCGCGCAAGATAGAAATCATAGAGTATAATTAATATATACAGAAAATATAAATATTTATGAGAGACGCATGCGACATCTGCCTATCTCGAGCCTAACTATTTTAAACATAACTCTCAATATATTAGTAGTAACTTACAATCACAAAATTTTCAGGATTGATTCCCTATTGTGTTTCATTCGCGGTGGCGATTGGATTCCGAAGATCCTATCAAAAAAGATACAAAATAATCAACGTAACAAAAAAAAAATAAGTAGGGGGTATGGTAATATATTTGTACTAACGGCTTTAACATTATTAAGTCAATACTAAAGGTGAGTATTCGCTTTAGAGATTTCTCTTACTTAATATAAACATTAAAACCTGACTTTTCGTGTTGTCCTTATACCCCGCTTTATGTGTAATAATGCCATCTCACGAAAGTAGCACGTGTTTAAGAAAATATAATTTGAAGACTTGGCGGTATGGCTCATACCCTTGCCTTCCCCACAAGGATAAATAAAACATCATCATCAAAATTGACAACTGCTATTAACGTCACCGATTCCGTTTGTGGACAGCGCATTTTTCTTGCTTTGCTCTGGATTTGAACGTACGAAATAAATATTCATATACAAAACCAAGTGATTACTGGTGAAATGTGCTATTTAGCTCTGCAGACAATATAACATGATTTCATGACATTATTTTTAATCTACGTAAGTTTTTTTGTAGCTAAAACTTTGAGCTGTAAAAATAAGACAAGTTTTGCGTCACATATACACAGCATTATTTTGTTTATCTGTTTCTGTTATAGTTTTTAGCTATTTACCAAATATGTCTAAAGGAATTCTTGTTGTTGGACCGAATAAAGATGTGGTAAATATGAAGGAGCCTGTCACTATTTCGCCTGGTAAGAAGAAGGATAGTGCTATTGGTATTTTTAGTCGATTTTTACGATTTGATAGTCTCGGTGGTAAGAAGAATGAGAACGGTGATAGTTCTACAACAAAGGAACCTCCGGCTACCTATTATGGAGTATATATTCCTTGTGAACTTAAGAAAGGAATTGATGAAGGTAACTATTAATGGAAATCATATCACTTATCATTCTAAAATTAGGTTAAACTAAATATAGAATATTCATACATAATTAGGTTTTATTAGAAATGCTCTTAGAATAGTAATTTGTTTTTTTTCATAAACAGTAGTTACATTATTAGTATACTGTAGTTTGCAAAAAAACTAATGTTGGCAATAAAATTTTATGGATATACTTAGCGGGAAAACTGGTATCTACTATTATAAGGAACTAAAATTAAACCTTTACAGTAATCAATTTTGTGTTTTATAGTAAAATTAAATGAATATTGTTTTTACAGAAACAATCCATGTATATGAATATAAGCAGATAGCATTAGAAGTAATGAAAAAGTACAAAACAGCAAGGTTTAAGGCATTCAATAGCCATCAAGAGGCTGTTCAGTTTGCCCTAAGAGGAGCCGAGCCTATTGATGTGACTGATGGAAATGTGACTGGTATTGAAAGTGGTAAGTTATGGTACAGCTCAATATATTTCTGTCTCCACATGGTGGTAAACAAAATACTGAATCTAATTAAAATTAAAGTAATCTACACTTATAATGGTATGTGAGATTGGTATATATGCTATGTTATATTATGATCTCCAGGTTAAAATTTTATTACCAATACCATTTAAATTATTTTACAAGATCTTAATTTCTCTGCAAACTGACAGACAGACTCATTTTGCATTAATAATATTAGTATGAATAATAAATATGGGTCATGCTCTTATCTTATTAACAAGTTGGTGATAATAATGTTATCTAAAAGACATTCTCATTAAACAAATGTGGTCTGATGTCTCGGAAGATATTTATTTACTCAAATTTCTTTATTGCATAGTTTGAACTTAGGAGAGTTAGGCAATTTTTAGCAGCTAACCTTTTGAAAATTTAAAACAGACCTACTAATTATAAATCAAAATATTAATCACTATGAATATATTTAGAAGCTACTGATAGAAATATTATTACAACAATATTCATATTCATGGTGTGTTAGTTAGACCTTAAACTTAAAACACTCCACTTTTTAGTCCCTGGTTTAAACTGTGGTCTGTACCATAGTTTTTATTTATAAATACCACCACTATAGTACCTCAAAAAGTATGTCTGTTGGATACCAGGTTATACCAATTTATAATTGGTTAAAGTTGGCAATTTCTATTTAAATAAGTATGAAATAGTCATTTCACAGCATCCTGAGACTGTGCACCAATGATGATGCTTGTTTAAATTGGTAATTTAATAATAGAGTACTGTTTAAAACACATTGAATCAATGATAAGTAAGATAATGATATATAATCAAACAATAGTGACTGTTGTTTGTACAGAATGTTTGTATAATAAAGCCAGTTGTGAACAGTTACTTAAATAAACATTAAGACTCAATTAAATAATGATAGTCTGTAATTGATTTTTATTTTCCCCCGTAGGTTGATTAGTAGAGAAAGCCTAAAGTGAAAGTTTTTAAATAAATAATTGCATATTATAATATCTTTGTAAATTATGTAATATTTATTTTGACTGAGTTAGAATAGGTTGTTATTTATGACAAAAAAGCCGTATTTTGTAGGTCTGGTACCAGGTAGATACAAAGTCACATATTGTGCCCCAATAAAAAAAAAATATCCTATTAGCATAGGGTTGTACTAGCATCCTAAGTACTGTCAGGGACATTATCAATAACTTGAAAAAAATCCAATGAATGAATGAAACTTTGACAGCCACTGTTGTGACCATGGTAAAATGTGTAAAAAAAAGATTTTATTATATTATTATTGTAAATAGGCAAGCTTAATGCCTTAGGGATTATCTACCATCTAACCTTTTAGAGATTGACGAATAACAGGCAGAGTGCTAATGCAAACATATAATATGTATTTAAATATATAATTTTGTAAATAAAAAACATCTTAGTAGATATTTATATTATTTTACGTTGTAGACATTTTTTTTTTATGCATTTATAAACCTTTATAAAAACTTTAACTTTCATTCATTAATTTATTGTAATTGTTCTTATGTTGCATACAATTAAGTAATTAGTATTGAATAAATAATGTTACTCATTATGTATGCATGTGATGTTGAAGGTTGAACAACTTACTGCTTGAACCTCATTGTAATACATAAACTAGTTGAACAATGACATTGGTTTAAAGTTGTTTAAACTATGAACAAAGTTAACCCAAACGTTACATAATATTGTTGCAAATTACTACCTAGTAGGCATTCTAAACAATCACAAGGCACATCACACCTAGAACTAGCAGCTACTAGTAGCTGGAAACTGTTTTATAGTTCAATAACATTGATTTTGGGTGGGAGGAAGGAGATTTTTAAATTATAAACACGAGTCTATGTTTGACCTCAATCTTGCCTAATAGAAAACAGCAATGAGGCTTTATCCTCGATGCACATTTACTCATTACATACTTCATTACATGAGCACACTTACTCTGTAAACTGAGACTAAAACCTCGACATTAATTAGATGCTGTAGTCCCCCGATAACTGGTAAACCCACAGACCAAAAAAATGTAACATGACTAGTTCACTTGACGGATTTTTCATGTAAATGGGGGTTGGTAACAAGACTGGTCGGTCAGCATTGCGAAGTTATAGAGACCTAAAATTATTTGTATTTTATATTTTATATTATTAATTTAGAAAAAAATATTATATATATAAAGCAATATCTGACCTTATGATGTTGGTGTACTAAATTATGTATACACAATTAGTAATAAACTGCTTACAACTTTAGGTTTATAATAATAATAATATGTAGGACAATTTACACATTTATTTGCTTTGGTTACAAACTAAGCACTAGGCTTGTACTATGTGTACACCCAGACCATGATTGTATAGAAAAATGTACTATTTTTTTTTGGTCATGGGTGGGAATGGAACCCATGACCTCTGAATACAACACCAAAGGAGCAACCACTAATCAACGGAGGCGGTCTATAGGTATTAGTATTAGTTTCATATTTAAAGAATATTTATTTTCCATAAGAACATACATGCACATTTACTTATGTACAAATACATGGAAAAATACATTAAAAGATTGATTGGTTAATTAGCTATGGATAAACTCAACAAATAATGAGCTGATTTTAAAATTTATTTTAGCAATAGAAAGGTTCCTTATCAGTGCAACATAAGTTATTTTGTTTATATTATCAATCCGATTTCTTATATTTATATACGTGGTGGCCGAGTTGGTTAGCAGTGGAAGTTGGTGCAAGAGGAATTCCAGCAAAGTCTTTGCACCGTCTATTGAAGGATCTTGGCCTTCCGAGATCAGCCGTCGGAACTTTTATGGAGCGTGTTTCCAGGATGGCGCTAACAGGATCATATAATATTTGGTTGAGTAGAGAGGGTAGTGAACACAGTGCAGGTGAGAGTTCAAAAGGCCTTTAAACCTACTTCGCGGTCTCAAGTCCGGGAACGCTGAAGTTCATTCCCCTGCCTTTCAACCACGCGATGGACCCGGCACCCGCACGGTGAATCCATGGTTTGCTAAGAACATTGTCTCTCTTGGACTTAAAAACACTTAGGTCCCTGGTTCGAATCCCGGTGTGTACCAATGAGATTTTAATTAAAAAAAATATGTACATTTGTTTGACAACACCACTATAGTGCCTCGGAGAGCACGTTAAGCTGTCGGTCCCGGTTTCACTATACCAACTTGTGAAACTGTTTATAGATGGGTTATTGAGTCTATTTAAAAACATCGCGACGAGCTAGCCACTTGTTTGGTGTAGACTCATACCATCGGCTACGATGAGGTGGGATTTAAACCCCTCCGCTGGGTACCCTGGGGTCGTCTAGGCGGTCTCGGGCGCCGTAAGGCACCCGTGATGATATATATATATTTCAAAGTTGTTAGAAACCTTGGAGCACAACTGGTGATAATTTTATTTTGCAGTGTCAAAAGTAATGGATTTATTAAAGTTCCTATTAATATATGTATGATAGAATATCTTAAGGGAAACCGCATTAAGCAAATCAGAAAACTAGATCTCCGATTATGACAATATCTTAAACCCAACAAATATATTTAAAAAAAACATAGAAAAATACAAGATATTTCGAAGTATCTGGCTCGTTATAAAACGTAATAGCATAAAGTTGCAGCGATAGAAAAAAATCGCAAATTAACCACCGTCGTTATTTCCTATTACTTCAATACTTTTTAAAGGTAATCTTAAATGTATAAGAGCTAGTGCTTGGCCTAGCATTTTGGCAAAATTCTAAATATTAAGAAAGTTATAGCAAAAAAAAAATATTTTTCAAGATTTACTCGCAAGATAATGTTTTATTTGCCTTTATACGCTCTCTTAAAGGTTTGCTGGTAGATAATGCCTAAGGCATTAAGTTCATCTTTGTGCATAACGTTTGTTTACTGTGCAATAACGCGTTTAAATAAATAATTAGACTGCAGTAGTGATGCCCTGACCTTGAATAAAGTCGACATAATTATAGCAATAGATAACATTATTGATTATTTCCATTTATACATACATATCGTCACGGGTGCCTTACGGCGCCCGAGACCGCCTAGACGGCCCCAGGGTACCCAGCGGAGGGGTTTTAATCCCACCTCGTCGTAGCCGATGTTATGAGTCTTCACCGAACAAGTGGCTAGCTCGTCGCGATGTTTTGAATAGACTCAATAACCCATCTAAAAATAGTTTCACAAGTTGGTATAGTGAAACCGGGACCGACAGCTTAACGTGCTCTCCGAGGCACTTAATTAAAAAATGTATGTACATTTGTTTGACAACACCACATATAGTGTTGTCAAACAAATGTACATACATATTTCATTAAAAACTCATTGGTACACAGCGGGATTCGAACCAGGACCTAAGTGTTTTTAAGTCCAAGGTCTAACCAACTCGGCCACCACATATATTTCCATTTATGGAAGTTGAATTTTACAAAAACATATAACTGCAAGAAAATAAACACTAAGGGTCGGATTAATAGTCGTTGCTTAGCAAGAGCTAAGACTTAGCCGTTGCTTCGGACTGTCAAACTGCATATAAAAGAACTAAATTTTGAGGTATTTTATTGGCCAGGGTGTCAGCTGACACAGGTACTTAATATTTCGCGCCAACCATAACAGTATGTAATTTTTTATCTTTGTTACTGATATAAAGGTATTTTATATTTTTATTATTGGCGGTTCCTTACATATTAACTTTACTTTATATGAGACTACTCATGGAACACCCCAGAATAACAGAGGCTCTACTCTGTTATTCTAAGACGTTTTCTTAATGGGATCCGAAAAAAAAAACAATTTGAAAATATAGCCTAAAATAGAAACTAATTTAATTTTTATTGATTAAAAAAATCTGGTTATATATAGTTATTTATTTATCCTTCATTATCACGTTGGCAAATAACACAGGCTGTATAAAAAAGTGCGAAGTTGACATGTCAGTGTCACAATTTAAGCAAGCGTAGGTTACTGCGGGTTACTGCGAAGCAAAGTGAAATTTTGGGTCCGATAATACTCTACCAGTTATGTGTGGTATACGTGTTTCTTGCACAGAGTTATAGGAAGGTTTCTTGAAACTCATCTGCTCTACAAGAAATCTTGTGTAGCTTTATTTTTATCAATAAATATTTTTTTCTGGTGCTATATGCACCTTTATAAAATGAATGACTAAACTATCTATATTTTTAGTCATTCATTTTTTAAAGGTGCATCTTTAAAAAATGTATGTATGACTAATACTATCTATATTTTTTAGTCATTCATTTTATAAAAGTGCATCTTTATAAAATGTATGTATGACTAATACTATCTATATTTTTTAGTCATTCATTTTATAATAGTGCATCTTTATAAAATGTATGTATGACTAATACTATCTATATTTTTTAGTCATTCATTTTATAAAAGTGCATCTTTATAAAATGTATGTATGACTAATACTATCTATATTTTTAGTCATTCATTTTTTAAAGGTGCATCTTTATAAAATGAATGACTAATACTATCTATATTTTTTAGTCATTCATTTTATAAAGGTGCATCTTTAAAAAAAAAAATACTATCCTTATTTTTTAGTCATTCATTTTATAAAGGTGCATATCGCACCAGTTTTATCCAATGTATCTGTTTTAAATGTTTATTAGCTAATCTTTTATAGGATTTATTAAATTTCAAATATGAACATCTAATATAAAAATAAAAAGTATTAACATTTGCGCAAATTGTTTTTTTTAAACCTAATGTATCCCTTAAATTGTGAAAGATATTTATGACTAGCTGTCCACCGCAGCTTCATTCACAGTTTAATTTAATTGAAAGTCCATGAAAGAGGTCAACCAATATTTTTTTAGCAATATTAATAAAGGCGGCGACAAAAACCAATTTGAATTACAAATCTATTTTAATATTCACGCTGCTTTTTCTTCAAATCAACCACCCGTTTCAGAACCGCACCCTAAAAGGAGACCACCACTTCGATAAGAACCCACATAATTTCCGTCTCTCGCCATTTTAAAGAAATTACTCATTTCTCATTATCATAATTCAGGTTAGGTTTTAACACATATTAATGAATTTATTTTTTATATTATCTATCTATTTTATGTAGTTGTATATTTGCATATGTATATCTATAACCATGGGCGTAGCGAGGTACGGGCAGGGAGGGGCAGCTGCCCCCCCTTAAAAGAGCAGTCGTTCGCTGGTAAACTGTAATTCTGACGAGCTTCATAGCTTGCGACGCTATTATAAGACCAAATAAACTAAGTCTGCCACCCCCTATATAAAATCTTGGCTACGCCCTTGTCTATAACTGTATGTAGTTTATGTATTTGGCTTTTTTTCTACATAATTATGTTATCTCTGCACCCTATATTACATGTTTCACTCTCCTAAAGGTTAGCTGGTAGATTATGCCTAAGGTATTAGGCTTACCTTTGTACATTTTTTTTAGTACAATAAATAATTTAAATAAATAAATAAAGTTTTTATTATTACAGCAACTTTAATGGGTGAAAAACCATACCCGTTCAAAGCTCCGACTCCTCAAGAAATGGTTGCCCTAAGGAAGAATATGGAAGCTGGACTCACTTCCACGGTTCATGACAAAATCTGGGACAACCCCCGCTTTCTTGTTAGTAGCGGAAATTCGCCGTCAATTTTACAGGTATTTTTTTGTTTTTTATTTTATTTATTTATCATTACAAAAGTAGTAGTAAGGTACAATCATTAGTCTACGCAGGAGGTCAAAAGGTTTGATTAAGATAGAAAACGTTTATAGATTTTCATATATACATACAACTTGATACAACGCGGCTATACTATCATAAACACCGTAACAATCTCGCCACTTGTTATAGTCATTATACATAAATACTATTTTCTTTAAAAAAAAGCGGCCCAGTCTGGTGGTAGTCGCGCAACGATAACAAGGTTAAGCGGATGACAACAAAGCCGGACTTGAGATGGGTGACCGCTTTATACAACGAGATTATAACACCATAAACACGGCTACAAGCTCGACACTTGTTAAATATTTCCTCCGAATACCATCGGCGAAATGAGGACGGGTTAATTCCTTCGCTGGGTACCCTAAGGCCGTAGGTAGGTAGGTGCTAGCTGCACCTAAAAACTTCGTCTGCGTAACTTTGAACTGTTTAGACAGCGCACGCAACAAAGACTCTCAAAAGGAATACATTTTCCCGTTTTTTTTTTAATTTGTTATTCTCCGCTCCTATTGGTCTTAGCGTGATGTTATATAGCCTATAGCCTTCGTCGATAAATGGGCTATCCAACACTAAAACATGTTTTCAATTCGAACAAGTAGTTCCTGAGATTAGCGCGTTCAACAAACAAACTCTTGGGCTTTCACCTAGTTGTCGCTGATAGTAAATTGTTTGGGCTAAATGCTATATATATATAGTATATGTTTATAGGAAGATAAAAATAAAAAATAATAGTAGATATAGTTGGAGCGGCGCCAAATATCGCCGATTTCGTTATGGGAATCCGGATTTAATGTCGCATCACCTAATTTATATGCGTAAATTATTTTTATACAGTTGTGGAGTATTTTTATCTCTTTTATTAATATTTTACTAAAATACTTTAATATAACTGGCAGTTCATTTGAAGATAATGCAGCAAGACTGTATTAAGGGCCCTGGACACATTGAAATAGGATTATAAAATTCCTAATGTAATATCAGTTTAGGTATATATCTAGCAAACTATAGATCAGACATATTGGGATACTCGTATTTGCTAACACAGCATAGTAGTCACTATCTACTTGATGATAAGCAGACCTAACAGCATTGATAACTCCCACTATGCCGCATTAATGATGCGTTTACAAAATGGTTGGCAACAAATACGAAATTCAAATTTGCATTACAATTATAATTACCTACTGTAATGTCGACGACCTGAAAAAGTTCGCGGTTAGCTGATGATTACAGGCAACGAACCGGTCGTTGTGGCTATCCTTGGGGGAGGCCTATGTCCAGCAGTGGACGCGCGAAAGGCTGGTATGATGATGATGATGACTGTAATATCCTCGCTGTTTTATCGCTTTTAACTTTGTTTTAACTGTCTCTTTTATAGCCGCTTCCCGCAATAAGACTACCAGTTCGGCAAGAAATTGATGCAATATATTTAATTGAATCAGGCGTAATTTTGTGGAAGTTCATTTTATAATGATTACAATTGGAAATTATTTTGTAATATCTTCCGCTTATAAGTTGGTGTATTAAATTATATGTTAAATGACTTTGCTAAATGACCAAATTAACATTTCCAGCTCTCCAATTCTAAATCTATTCAAACTCACACCCATGAACCATACCAACCAGTCCTGAAGATGCCTCGTTAAGAGGCGAAACACGTGTCGAAGAGTGTTCGTTTGTTGGTGATATTGCTTTGTGTTGTTACATGTAACAAATAATTTAACACCAACATTATAAGCGGAAGATATTATAAAATAATTTCCAATTGTAATCATTATTAATGCAATAATCTGAAACCGGTGAACCCACAGACTATAATCTTTAAATGACTAGGTTACTTGACGCTCTTGCAACTGTATGGGACGGTGGTAACGAAACGACATCGGACGACTTAACGAAGTTATAGAGTCTTACCTCCCTAACAATACCTGGTAGAACTGATTCCGTTCAACAACGGCCTCAGGGTGCCTAGACTGGGTACCCTGAGGCCGTTAAAACGGTTCCCGTACTACTACACAAATGTTACTACTTTGTACTAACATTTACACAAATGTTACTACTTTGTACTAACATTTGTGTTGTTTTGGTACAACACATATGCTCAACACAGAAACTAGAAACAAAATACGTAAAAGATAATAAAAAAAGCAATGAAACTATTAAAATAGATTTTAGCCAGAGTACTTCTAATCGACGAGGTATTAGTGCACAGAAGATCTACGAATATCTATTGGGGTTCATTGAATTTTTTTATGAGACCACACAAAATAATTTTGTCTGTAGTTGGTACTAACACAAGGAATTGCCAACAATAACTTACGCCAACAATGTCTTAGACTCTTGCTGGCCACTATAAGCAAATTCTCACAAATAAAATTACTAGAAACTGTTTTATTACTCAACCAACATTAATAATTTGTAATTTCCTAACTAGGAAGGTTCCAGATACAATGCCCTCCACGTAGCGGCCAAAGCTATGAATGCAGAGATGTGTAATCTTATACTGACTACTGTTGGCAACCCTGCCTTCGTGCAACTGCTTTATGGTTACGACGCTGACGCCGAGTGTTGCAAGGTAATGCAAAGTTATTATTTTATTGGTGGTTTGTGTTAGGCCCATTCTCTCTTACATGCGCAGCTCCTGCATGGTACACGCTGTGTAAAGAAACAAGTCCAACTATCAAAGCTTGGCAGAATTCCGTCATTCATTATGCGGGATTCCGTTATCAGACTTCCTGAACGTTGTTGGGACCTAAGAATTTATGAAAAGTCAAAAAAAAAAGATAACTGTCTAATTGAATCCCCATATTGGTATCCTCAACTGCACTTTTCACTCAAGAAAAATCTTTCTCATTCTATCTTTTTTGATTTCATAATTGGTGGAAAGTGACAGACGTTCCTTGAGTGAAAGTGGAGTGGAAAACATGACTTACAATACGGGGGTAAGTATGCGCTTGGTTAAATCGCCATTGCTCCCACATACACAAACAAATATTCTGAATCTCTATACGAATTCACCCGATGGCAAATTGTACCTCAAGAGAAGCGAGAATGATAGATATATGTGGTGAACCAGCACAACCAAATCTGTATAGAGAACTTTTAACTCCGTCGACTTACTGGTCATCTAAAGACCTATCCGTTGTCACTGATAGTGAACATTGTGGTAGCTGATGGCAATTTATGGAGCAGTATATTTAAATAAAAAACTTCAGTATCGCATAGGAATTTAATAAGTTAAACTACAAAGACCAGTGAGCCGGTGACACAAATAATAATGGCTGACAGACTATATTTTGTATATAGATTATAATACTCTGGACTCGATACAATCGATGCTAAATTCAAACATCCGTGCGCAGCCGGGTACCTCTCACAACAGTGAACAGCTAATTATTTTGAGAAGGTTAAGGATACAATTTCTTTGAAGGCAACCCGAAAACTGTAACCGCGTGTTTCTGTTATATATTTCTTATTTTATTTTATTGAATATTATTGTGCAAAAGTGAATTTTGTAGAATAAGCATTCGTAGTGATCCTTAGTGAGAAGTGGAGCATTAACGCAGTGATCTCGGTGTTTGTGTTATCTCAAATAATCCCTTCGATAAAATAGCAGTACCCATTTTATCGTTGGTTACCCATTTTCCTCCTTCACTTGTTATTGGCAAGGCTATACTGTATGCTTATATACGGTCATGTGGCCATTTCTTTTTCTACCCTAGTCCTTTCCCAATTCCGTTCCTAAAATACTCACTCGACATTGGCACAATTACGCGTAACGAGTAGAAGCCATTAAACAAAATATAATAATAATTTCTTGTCATATACAACCTACATTTATAATAAAAACATATGAAAACATTAAGTACTTTTATTCCAGGAGTTTGCAGCCATACTTGTAGATAGATATCTAAATACTCCCGATAAAGCAATGAACGAAACGCCACTACATTTTGCGGCAAAATTTGCAGCCACGGAAGTTATCGACATTTTGACATCTTTCCCGCAGTGCAACAAGATGGCCGTCAACAAATATGGCGAACAACCTAAAGACGTAAGTATATCATATCACAGAAATTAATAATATTCTTAGTTTATTTTTTTGTAGACAATTTCGTTGCGTATTAATTCTGTATGTGAAGGCTGTAGAACAAAAATAAGTTGCAAATTGGTCATTTTAACATTAATTGTTTTTATGGAGAAAGCATTTTTTATTTGCGACTCATGGTTTTATGGGAAAAGTTGTTCGATTTTATCCGTAGAACCTCATATTAGCCCAAGTACAATCTCTAAAATTTAATCTGTATATTCACTCAGCCACATATATACAGCCATTGACAATAATCGATCTATTTTTTATGAATAATTTCTATAGTAATTAATAAAAATTGAACTAAATTAGCATTAATTAGTTTAAAAAATATGTTTTTCTTGTTTATTCCCAATATAAAATGGTTGCTGAGATTATTTATGTAATGAAACTTTCCCATATACTCGTATCTCCTTTTTTGTTTTGTTGTACAAAAAAGTGGAGAATAGGAGATATATTAACCCTGAACCCTAAGAACAGAATGTTTTGTGCGAACAGAATTCACACTTGACCTTTATTTTTATGAAATCAAAAAGAAGATAACAGAAATTAGATTGAAAAATTGTAGAAAGTGAAACTTTCTAAAATTAAAATAATTTTTTTAGCCAAATATGATAACATAAAACATCGTTTATATTAATATGTATTTGTCGCTGCCCATTTTGTAAATGCTATATATAGAAAAAAAAAAACCTAACTTTGCTTCATATACTTTTTTGTATCTGGTTTATTTTTAACTTTTTTAAGAGCCTCTTGAAACACAATCAGCCTGTATTTCTGCACCCCCTGCATGTATATCGAAATATAATATACCATATTTTACCAACAGAGCTTATAGATATTCAACAAAAAAAAATGATACCCGAAAAACAAACAAACAGACAGACACGAAATCTAAGAATAATAGATTATCGTTTGATAGCCTATTTAGAATCCAAATAAATAAATATAATTACGGGTGCCTAACGGCGCTCGAGACGGCGCCTACACGGCTTCGGGTACCCAGCGGAGGGGTTTTCAATCCCACCTCGTCGTAGCCGATGGTATGAGTACGCCCAACAAGTGGCTAGCTCGTCGTCGCTAGTTGGTATAGTAAACCTGGGACCGACAGCTTAACGTGCTCTCCGAGGCACTATAGTGGGGTTGATAAACAATTGTGCATAAATTATTAGATTAAAAACTTATGGGTACACACGGGGGTTTGAGCCGGGGACTCAAATGTTTAACTATCTCTATGCAGGGTGGACTTTTGAGACGGGACAGTAAGGGTTAACCTTAACCGTTATATTTACGAGAAAAGGTTTCTAGGAGACCATCCATCATTTTTTGAGATATGCTGAACTGCACAGATTTTAAAAAAACGTTGCTGACTGTATGTCAGCAAGAAATGATAATTTTACACAAAAACTTTTTTTGATGCCATTCTATCCTGTTTTTTATTATGGTCAAAAGTCTACTGGACTGACTGAAGTTTGAGTAGGTACTAGAAATAACTGAAATCGCGAAAAATTATATATAAAAAAAATATGCATCTCCTAGGAACGTTTTCTCGTACCCTTACTGTCCTGTCTCAAAAATCCATTCTGTAATATACCAAATCATAATTTAGAGTCCATCTCTCCCATTTTTTTTTAAATGAGATCAATGTACAGTTTTTTATATACAAAAATTTCATTGTATGTGTATAGATAATCGGCAAGCGGTCGTCGGCGAGCACCCCGCAGTCGGTGCGGGACATGGCGCGGCTGCTGTGTCCGCGCTACTACGTGCCGGTGCTGCACTGCGAGGACGACAGCGCGCCGCCCGCCGTCGGGGTACCGTTCGCTTTGGGAAGGCCACCGGTAAGTATATTTAGGCGCTTTAACGCGCGTTATTTTAAACGTTTCGAATATATGACTTGTCAAATGGAAATAATAAAAATATAATCCGAAATGTAATCCATACTTTCGCAGGCCAAAAACGTAACGTATGCACATGTTTTGAAGGCGCTCAAGTTTATTAAGTAATTCTTCAGTGAGGTCGGGATAAGAGACATCAGCATTGTCTAAAATAGGCAGAAGCAAAGAGTTAACCAACGTAATCTTAATAAAGGAATGAAACATTGGGCCCGCTTGAGAGAGTGCATGCTGGCAAAAATTTTTTCTTACCAATTTCGGCTACCTGAGCTTCTTAGCATTTGAGCGGAATGGAAGAGCAGTTTTATTAAATGATAATGGTGAGAGGTCTTCCAATTTCAATCTGCTCAACATCCGTTTGAATCCGAGTACCATTACCTGTGTCTTGGCAGGATTCACCAGAATTCCAAGTTGCTGGGAACACAATCGAATGATTTCGAGATCACTGTTTACTTTAATAATCACTTCATTAATTTGGCTCATATCAAAGTGAAGCGACAGCTGAAAGTCATCAGCGTACAGATATAATATAATAAATATCTTTATTTTATAAAAAAAAGTGACAGTATAGTAGGCTTTCCACCTTTAGGTTACCTTGTTTTTTACGATACGGTTTTTTCTAAAATAGAAAAGGCAAGCAGTGGAATCAAGCCCTTATAATACTACAAAAAACATTGAGTGAAATGTTGCCTACTACTACTTATAATAGAAAATGATAAGTTATCTTTATACAGACTTTAAACAGTTTCACAAGTCGGTATGGTAAATCTGGGACCGACAGCTTAACGTGCTCTCCGAGGCACTATAGTGGTGTTGTCAAACAAATGTACATATTTTTTTTTTATTAAAAACTTATTGGTACACACCGGGATTCAAACCAAGTATATACATAAGTATGCAGCGGTTATAACTGGTTCCTGCAACACAGGGTAACCTAGCACAGGAGCCAGGGATCAACAGTAATTTGTTATTGTAAATATAATTAATTAGGTACATAATTTTAATCTTTTTATTGTATTTTTTTCTTTTAAAATGAATTTATGTGTATTTTGTGTGTGTCAATAAATATATTATTATTATTATTTGTAGGCATTGAATGTAGATCCCTTAAGTCCTCGATGTGAGATCCGAGCGTTCGCTGGTCCCATGGAGGCGTCAGACGCGGACAGCTTCAGGCGGAAGTGGAGGACTCCGCCGCGAAGTGTGGCGCCGCCTAGGTTGCGACTCACGGAGTTTAGCAAGGGACTGGAGTCGGTGGGGAGGTGAGTGTTCTACCTTAAGGTTAAGTTTTTTTTTATCTGGCAGCTATCAAACCACGAAAGTAGTAAAGACTTCCTTCCATACAAACTTCCAAAACAAAAAGTGAGAACAAAAACTATTTAACCAATCAGTGCTTATTAAGGAGTAAGAACATATATAGCGACAACCAACATGTTAGTCATTTCATTCGAATATTATATGAAACAAAAAGTATTTATTTATGTCTTCCATATGTAGATTTGAATGAGTGTCGGCAAGACAGATTAATAGTTGTGATTTCACTTTATCAGATGTGTTACGGGATTTCCGCATAATATGCATACTTTCATGTAACAAACCTATTCTAAAATATATAGTAAAGTTACTTTACTAAGTATTTATTCTCACATTTAGCTTTCAAGGAAATTTAGGAGATTTTATTATTATTATTTTTGTCAATTAATATTTTATAATAAGTAATTTAACAAAAGACTTCTGGTATAACATTGCCTTTTCATTGCATACAACAAATATATTCTTATTTTCATATATATTTACTTTATTATTTTCAGAAACCTAGCAGAAAAACTCCAAGTGGGCTGGAAAGAATACTGGCCTTTCTTAGATACATTCACAGACCTCAAAACTAAAGAGGGCCTAGATCTCTTGGAAAAGTATCTAAAGAACAAGTACGAAAACGCGTGCTCACTTGTCTTCAACGAAAGTGGCATAGAACCTCTAAACGACGAACTCTCTGTATCTAGAATAAGTTTAAATTTATCTACTAATAGCCCTCTAAAAGATATAAATATGAGCCCAATTTCTGAACTATGTTTTGCAATGAAAACCTGCACAATATCAACAGAACGATCTTATCAAAAAAGAAAATCTGAACCTTTGAGACAAAGACTAAATATAAATAGACAAATATTAACTAAACCTGTAGAAAATGGTGATTTTCAAATAAATCACACAGTTAGCCAAATTTTGTGTATAGAACGAACATGTCAAGTGTTCGCCAAGAGAATAGCTGATGCTCTAATATTCTCTCTGACTGCAGAAATTGAAGTAGCTGGAGAATCTTTAAAGTCAGAATCTAAACATTTACAACACACTATGCACAGTTATATAGAAGATGAGAGATTTAAAAACATAGATTTTACCTTAACCCATTCGCGTTTAGCACAGTTAATAGTATTTAAATTAAGACAACAAAATATAGAAACAGTAGACGTGAATAGTTTATTAGAATTTTTAGTTAAAATGAGAAGTCCTAGTGAAGATGTTTTCAGTTCAGACGACGAAAGGAAGTCTAGTTTTAGATCTCCTAAATTGAAGACTAATTTTAAAGAAGTAATCGAGAGCCATGTGAAATGTTTGTCAGGTTTTATTTCTGATGAACTGACTGAAGGTGTAGATGTTAAAGGGCCTTGTAACTCGGAGGGGGAATGCAACGAAGTTTGGGGCGGATGCAGCAAGTGTCATTGCTTGTGGGTTTGGTTGGAGAGGTGTGGGAAGAGAAATGCATCATTTAGGAAGTCAAGAACTATGCTTACGTACAATGACAGGATCTTGCCTTCTGGTGACCCTGGGCTGCCGTTGATTACAGTGAAGATGGATAAATGTGAAGTTATTAGTTCTGAGGTGAGAATATTATTTATTATATTCGCTCTGGGTATTGCATACTTATTCCGATCTTTGATTTAATAATTTGATTATCAAAAGAATGAGCTGTTTAATGTTTTTAAAAGTATAATTAAAACTATATATACAGTGCTTTACCGGAAATGTAATATGAACAACATTTACTATGGAATCAGCTCTGTTAAAGCGGAAAATGTCATCTTTTCCACCTATTTTAGTGGAGTAAGAAACAAATATATGAAACCCTGTAAAGAGCTGTCCAGGTTTTGGTTACATCTGGTATATTGGTAATATTTTGTGTAGTCGCATAATTTAGTTGGAGCGATTAATGTTGTTAAACAATAATGTATTGATCGACGTTTACCATCACGTAGATACAAAGTCACATGCCGTGCTCCAATAAAAAAAAGTTATATGTTCTTTCAGCTACTATCAGAAGATGATTCTGACAAGTCTGATGATGATGAGCAGTATCTAACAGCATCTGAGCACCAAAGCGCAGATGAGCAGGTCGTAGGAGGCGATAGTGACGATGACTTAGAGATGTTTGACACCAGCGACCAGGCTTTGGTGGAGCCATATATCTATGGGTGAGTAGCATGAAACTAAAAACAATATATGGAACCGCCCTTAGTCCTAAAATAGTCTATAAAACAAAATTTCAAACATGTTCGTTGCCGCCATTTTCTGTTCTACCAAACTTCAACCAATCAACCCTCAATGATTGGTTATAAATATTTTTTGTTCTTGTATGGCGGCGGCTATTTTATGTTCTCCGACTGGAAAGGCGATTTTAGGCCTTAGGGCGGCTCCCTATAAATATCTCCATAGTGAGTAGTCATTCAGACACACCACCAATATGCGGAGTGTGGGAGTCAACAGTGGAAAATTATTTTTGGCGGTGTTTGATACCAGCAGCAACCGGGCTTTTTGTGGAACCCTTTTTTGGTGAGCGAAAGGTCTATACTTGGTCTAGCTAGACCGACCAGCATAACCACCGCTTATACAGATGTAAAAACCGTCAAGTGACATAGTCATGTTTCTGTTATAGTAGTCCGGGTTCACGGTTTTCGGGATATTGATTTGACGCTAAAACAACGCGAGGCTTTTAAAGTAGACTCCTAATGCAAACTCGTCTTTCTGTTGCAGCCCATTGTGTGACTGTAATATTTATCCGGCATAGTGGGAGCGATCAATGGTGTTAAACAATAAATTGATCAACTCCATTCTTGTATTTTGTAGGTTTTGCCTTGGTAGATATGTTTTTTCTGTATAGTTTGTGACTAAGGTTTGATATCCTACTTATTATTAAATATCTGAACCAGCTAATCTAAGCCAGTTTGATTTAAACATATTTTAATATTCAGAAATGAGGACAGGTTAATCCCTCCGCTGGGTACCCTGAGGCCGTTTAAACGGTTCTCGGGAGCCAAATATCCACCTGTGATGGTATTCATTATTTATTATTAATATTCAGAACAGTTTATGTGAGTGCCTGAGTTGTATAAAACAAAATAGGGACTAGAGCCTAAAGGTTTTTTTATATCTAGGTATGTTTATAGCTTTTTAATTTATTTTTTTAATTCCTTAATAGGCTCTACATTAAAAATATACTATAAATTGTAAATCATGTAGATGAAATAGAATAGAGTATAATATTGTAACCAATTTTCTTGTCCCTCTCGAGACAAGAGAATCTGCTACCACCGGCTCAAGGAAAGGGACTCTATAACTCTCAGGGCGCCTTGACAGAGGTGGAATTAAAATACACTTCACAATCACACAAATTAATTTATTTACACAACAAAACAATAAAACTTACAAACTAACTTAAGACTAAAGGTACAATTTATTTAACAGTTTATATACTAAGTTTTTATATATGGGTTATAGCATTGACTGGAGATGTCGTTCCGCGACACTGCCTAAGAGGGACACACTACCGCCTAAGCGTATAGCAAATGCCTAACACGAATTTAGAACATATAGGTCACCTTTTAGGCCAAGGATTCCACATGGGATGAGGAGACGCCCGAGGTCCTTTTGGCAGCAGCACCAGCTTCACGACGAAGATGTGACGTGGATGGTGTCCTGCATCTGTCCTCGGTCGTTGTATCAATTCCTCAGCCCCTGATAGAACTCGCAGACGGATTTCACCAGCACTAGATCCTATGCGGACAATTCACGCATGGGTAACTCTAACCGGGTACTATGAACCCCTGTGAAATTCAATCCGATTAATATTTGAATCACAGGCTTTGAACTCGATTTATACGTTATTGCACTTACTTTCGGGTTTATAAAAATTGCACTTATTAAATTTAAAAAGACAAATTATTACTATGAATTTAGATATAAAATGCGGGACGCTTCCACTTGCGCTCCTTTTTATTCTTTCCACGGACAAATTTTGATGCGCATCGTTGTGATTGGTTTATTTTATTTTTGACCAATCACAAACTTTCTTTCAATGCAACGGGCATTCAACACAAGTGTTTATTATTTCTTTTATTTTAAATTAGCATTTAATTAACTTATGTAATTATTTAAATAAGTATAATGATTAACAGAATATATTTACTAGACTAATTATTGATTCTGTATCATATCGTGGGTTTATGAACTATAATAATGATCGACATTGACATCCGCTATGGATTTTCTGACATTTAGCCGCTAGATGGCAGCATGGTCTCTAATTTTACCTAACTCAAATAATAGATGTTTAACTAGTTCTTATTTATTACAGTAGATGGCGCTTATATCTCGCAGAGACAAATTTTCTATGTTACACAGCACCCTTTCTACGTAAAAAAAATTAAAACTTAGTTTTAATTTTTTCCTAAATAGAAAGACACAGGCAAGTGTCAGACATAGCATCTGACTGAGATGAGTGCAAGACAAATATTTTCTATTTTATTGTGGAAAATTTAAGCAAAACCTAATATACAAATTTACAAGTTCATTTTCTATAAGGTTGATAACATAATGTAACATGTATAACAATGAATATAACATATAGATAATCAATTTTCATTAAGAACAATTGAAATTAAGAAAAATACAACATACATATTTATTTTATGCAGTTGTATATTCTATGTGTATTTAAAACAAATGTTAAGTCTTATCTTAAGATAGACATTATATATTATACTAGTATGACACTTTATTTATATAACTGTAACAGTTAATAGTGTTTCATACTTATTTTAGCTACAATAAAGTTATATTTTTATAAACATGTAAATCCGATTTTTTTTTTTTTAATTGATTTACATGCATTTTTATTTATATACAAATATATGTGTATATATATATGTATTTATTTTCCGACTAATTTTATTATAATTTGTTTACTGAAGTGGTGATTCCAATGAATGCTGAGTTGTCCCCTTGCTTAATCCTACAAAACAACCTATCACTCACATACAGAGATTTTCTTACATATCATCTTTTATACTACTTCTTTCACGCATCTTCTAACATTCTTCGACTCATACAACATCATTCATCATACTTCAGTATATCCTTTATGTGGTAATTACCTAAGTTTTTACCATCACAGTCAGACAATTGGTAAACCAGACTAGAAAGCTTCTTAGTAACTATGCACTTTTGGAACCTAGGTGCCAGTTTGTGCATAAAGTTTTTAGACGCATCGGATAAATAATTGGTTTTCTTGTACACAATTTGACCTACCTCTAATTGCACATTTCTTTTCCTGAGATTATAATACTTTTCGTTACGAACATGAGAAGCCTTAAGATGTTTTTCGACTCTTTTATAAATTTCAGATAACTCAGTTAAATTATGAGCAAGATTTTCGGGACTGGACACAACAATCTCCGATTGAGGGATAGGTTGCTCAGCATCTCTATATAGAGATCCATCTCCTAAATACTCTCTTCCATGTACGAGAAAATAAGGTGAAAATTTGGTGGCTTCATTTACAGCAGTATTTAATGCACATTGTATTTCCACCAATTTTTCATCCCAAGTCCGATGTTCATTCTTAACATAAGATGCTATTGCATAAACAATATTTCTATTTGCTCTCTCTGCCTGATTTACCTGAGGATGATAACGAGGGTTATAATAGATATTGGGGATATTATATTTTAATAATAGATTTTTAAATTCTTTAGATACAAATTGAGGTCCATTGTCTATGAAGATAAATTTACAAACACCGTGAACTAAAAATATTTGCTTCTCAATAAAATTTACTATATTTGTACTTGTTGCTCTCCGTATAGGATGCAACAGAATGTACTTACTAAAGTAATCAGAGCAAACTAATAAAAAGGTATTCCTATTTTTAGATATAGGAAATGGTCCTAGCAAATCACATGACAAGCCTTCAAATGGCTTAGTGACTGCCTTGGGCCTACCTATGAGACCAGGTCTCGCAATGTTCACAGGTTTGTAAGACTTACACACCTCACATTTATTATCATAAGAAACTGTATCATTGTACATGTTTGGCCAAAAATAATGCAACTTCCAAGCGAACTCTGACGTTAACTTATATTTATTTTTAAAATTTCTATATAGTTTTTTATTATGAATTGTAAAATTTGTGGTTTTCGCGGATTAGATACACATTTCTGAAACGTAGATAGATACCAGGTATCATTAGTATTATCGCAAGGGATTATGGACTCTATTTTTAACCTAGAAAGAGCGTCAGGTATTACATTTTCTTTACCTTTGCGGTGCTCAATGTCAAATTCAAATTGACTTAATCTCATACTCCATCTAGCCAGTCTACCTGTCGGATTTTTTAACTTGTAAAACCACTGTAAAGAAGCATGATCAGTAATTATTTTACATTTTGTTCCCTCAATGTAAGACCTAAACTGTTCTAAAGCATGTATGACCGCTAAAAGTTCTCTTTCGGTGGTACTATAATTTATTTCATTTTTATTTAGAGTGCGACTGCTATATGCAATAGGGTGTTCTACGCCTTCATGACTTTGTGTCAAAACAGCCCCTACTGCATAGGCGGAAGCATCTGTATGAATAGAGAAAGGTAAATCAAAATTTGGACATTTTAAAATTGGGGCTGAAACTAAAGCTGTTTTTAGTAAATTAAAAGAACTTTCAGCCTCTAAAGTCCAATCAAATTTAACGCTTTTCGACGTCAACTTACATAAAGGTCTGGCTATTTTGGAAAAATTATCTATGAAGCGACGATACCAACCCGCCATTCCTATAAACCTCTTTACTTCCTTAGCATTGGTTGGGGTTGGATAATTTAAAACTACCGAAACTTTGTTAGGATCTGTATGTAATCCATTTTTATCAACTACATATCCCAAATATTTAAGTTCCTCGCGACAAAACTTAGATTTTTCCATGTTAATGGTTAAATTAGCATTTTTTAAACGTTCATAAACTATATTTAATAGATTAATATGCTCATTAAAATTAGATGACACTATTATAATGTCATCTTGAAAGCAGAAAACTCTGTCCCCAAATTCGGGACCAAATAATCTATCCATTAATCTTTGCATGGTTGCCGAGGCACCTACAAGACCAAAACACATGACATTAAACTGAAAAAGTCCTCTACGAGGTACGGTAAAAGCTGTTTTTTCAGCAGATTGGTCAGAATCATAAGTGATTTGCCAGTAGGCTGAACTTAGATCAATCGAAGATAAATACTTAGCATCTCTTAGTCTATCTAATATTTGATTAATATAAGGTAAGGGGTAAGCATCTGGTTTAGACACATTATTTAGCTTTCTACAGTCTAAACATAACCGTAAATCACCATTTGGTTTTTGAACCATAACTACTGGGGAATTCCATGGAGATACTGATGGTTTAACTACTCCCATATCTAGCATTTTCTCAAGTTCTTTTTCCAAAGCCTGTTGTTTAACAGGAGAGAGTGGTATATATCTCTGCTTAATAGGGGATTGATCAGATGTTTCGATTTTATGTGTGATCAAGCTTGTTCTACCTAAACCTACCTTATCAGTATTAATATTCTGAAATTGATTTATTATTTTTTCAATACTTCTACGTTGCTCCCTTGAAAGAGAGTTGAAATCTTCTAAACCAACATTATCATTTGCAATTAGATTTATAGAATTATTATGATTACTGAATGAAACACCATTTATTAAATTATTCGCTAAATTAAATTTTGACCAAAAGTCCACACCTAATATTACTGAAGTAGTAATCTGTGGTATCACATTAAATCTAATTATATTCAAATTATTATTAAAAACCACTGGCAAATCTATATAACCTAAATTATTTAATTTGGAACCATCAGCCGTTTGAACAAACTCATTATGATGCTTATTAAAGGAAAATCCCAACTCCATGAAGATTTTATGAGAATTGTTGCCTAATACTGAGCAATATGCTCCTGAATCTAATAGACCAAATACCTCTAAACTTAAAATATTTATTTTTAAATGTGGTCTAATGTCACCTTTATTTTGTTTAAACAGGATTTCACTATTATGTTGTGAACGTGGTTTATTTATTTTATGAATTTTGGTGGAACCCTGTCTTATTAGTTTTTTGGAATATTATTACATTTATTACAATCTTTACTTGTTTGACCTTTATTTCCACATTTAAAACAAACCCTTTCTTTCGATTTCCTACAATAATAAGTTTGATGATTACCAGAACATCTAAAACATTTTACTTTTATTTTTTCAGATGAAATTTCAGAAATATTTTTAGAGAATTTATTATTATTGGCAACACTATTTTTAAAAGTTTGTAAATCCTTGGTTATATTGAAATTGGAAGTACTAGGTTCTGAAAAATCTGATGATCTTGCCTGGGCAAGTTCTAGTTTCTTAAGATATTTCTTTAAAGTACCTATACTATCAATATCAAGCAAAGCTAAATCTTTTATATAATTTGGCCTGATGTTATGCAATAAAATCTCCAACTTTTCTTTTTCAGACATAGGAACCGTCAACCTACTGAACATAGATTGCATAGTTGTTAGATAATTAATAATGCTCTCATCCTTTGCTTGAGTACGCTGCCTAATTTCAATCACCAATTTATAGTCAAAATCTGGGATATCAAAGTCTTCCTTCAAACTAGAAATTAAATCATGATAAGTTCGAAAATTATGTTTATTTGTTCGATACCACTGTAATGCAGTTTTATCCAACAAATCACAAAAACAATTTAATAAGTCAGCATCATTCACACGGCGAGCAATTCTAAGTTCCTCTAACCTTTCTAAGAATACACGTACACATGTAGTTCCATCAAATTTTAAATTTACTGAATTTAAATTAACAGATTTCTCCTTTATATATACAGTATTGATCCCCTCACTCCTCGTACACACCTCTGTTAGACCTGACCCTTTGTTGGCTTCAAACTCAGAGTCGGAGGTATCATCATTGTCGTCCGCCAATAAGGATATGAGTCTACCACGCATCCTATTCACTCTCTCATTCTCCTTAGGCAACCGGGACAACCTCAACAACATGTAATCAGCCCTAGCCCTAACCCTAACCTTGCACTCATCGCCGCCAGATACCTGTTCCAACTCCTTTATCTTCAGGTCGCAAGTGTCTAACTCCGAGTCTAGGCTGGTTAAATCTAGAGAGGACAGATGCAGGCTTCCACGCCGACATTGCTTCAGTGCTTGCCGGTACTGCTGTCTCAGGGCATCTCTGGTGTCCTCAGGTTTGGCTGAAATCCCATAAAGAGCCAGTTCATTAATTAGTTCATCCTTGAGGAGGAAGGCTATCTTGGGTTTAGAAGACATTGCTTAAATTAATAAATATAAATTAAACTCAATTCCAAAAAAAAAACCCAAGATCAATACTAATAAAAAGACTATAATTATAAACAAAAATTGAAAAAAAACTATAATTATAAACAAGAATTATAAAATTAAAATCTAAAATTTTAATATGCAACTACAAAACAATTAACTGAAAAAAAAATTAAATGACCCGAGGGTATAAGAAAAATTTTGAATTCAATTTTTAACAGTTGAACCCCAAAATTAAAATAACAAAATATGAGGGTATGGATTAAATTTTTTACAGCTGAAAAAAAATTACACATTAATAATTAAATTTTATTCCACACTCTGTCTATATTTATTTTACAATCCCAGCCCCACGTTGGGCGCCAATTTTGTAACCAATTTTCTTGTCCCTCTCGAGACAAGAGAATCTGCTACCACCGGCTCAAGGAAAGGGACTCTATAACTCTCAGGGCGCCTTGACAGAGGTGGAATTAAAATACACTTCACAATCACACAAATTAATTTATTTACACAACAAAACAATAAAACTTACAAACTAACTTAAGACTAAAGGTACAATTTATTTAACAGTTTATATACTAAGTTTTTATATATGGGTTATAGCATTGACTGGAGATGTCGTTCCGCGACACTGCCTAAGAGGGACACACTACCGCCTAAGCGTATAGCAAATGCCTAACACGAATTTAGAACATATAGGTCACCTTTTAGGCCAAGGATTCCACATGGGATGAGGAGACGCCCGAGGTCCTTTTGGCAGCAGCACCAGCTTCACGACGAAGATGTGACGTGGATGGTGTCCTGCATCTGTCCTCGGTCGTTGTATCAATTCCTCAGCCCCTGATAGAACTCGCAGACGGATTTCACCAGCACTAGATCCTATGCGGACAATTCACGCATGGGTAACTCTAACCGGGTACTATGAACCCCTGTGAAATTCAATCCGATTAATATTTGAATCACAGGCTTTGAACTCGATTTATACGTTATTGCACTTACTTTCGGGTTTATAAAAATTGCACTTATTAAATTTAAAAAGACAAATTATTACTATGAATTTAGATATAAAATGCGGGACGCTTCCACTTGCGCTCCTTTTTATTCTTTCCACGGACAAATTTTGATGCGCATCGTTGTGATTGGTTTATTTTATTTTTGACCAATCACAAACTTTCTTTCAATGCAACGGGCATTCAACACAAGTGTTTATTATTTCTTTTATTTTAAATTAGCATTTAATTAACTTATGTAATTATTTAAATAAGTATAATGATTAACAGAATATATTTACTAGACTAATTATTGATTCTGTATCATATCGTGGGTTTATGAACTATAATAATGATCGACATTGACATCCGCTATGGATTTTCTGACATTTAGCCGCTAGATGGCAGCATGGTCTCTAATTTTACCTAACTCAAATAATAGATGTTTAACTAGTTCTTATTTATTACAGTAGATGGCGCTTATATCTCGCAGAGACAAATTTTCTATGTTACAATATATGGGAGATTATTTAATCTGTGCTTGTTTGTTTACTTGCGTGTGACGTCACACTTGACATAGACTGCGAAACAGCGTTTTTGACGCCATTGTGGAAATTCAAACTTTAACTTTGATTTTTATTAATAATAGAGTAGACATCCCGGAAATATCAATGTAATGGAAAATCATATAATAAGAGTTAAGTTAGAAGTCCTAGTTTCTAACTAGATAGCAGAGAAGTCTGTTTTTTGTTTTTATTTTATATATGATAATATATCATCACGGGTGCCTTACAGCGCCCGAGACCGCCTAGACGGCTTCAGGGTACCCAGCGGAGGGGTTTTTAATCCCACCTGATCGTAGCCGATGGTATGAGTCTACACCGAACAAGTGGCTAGCTCGTCGCGATGTTTTGAATAGACTCAATAACCCATCTATAAACAGTTTCACAAGTTGGTATAGTGAACCCGGTACCGACAGCTTAACGTGCTCTCGGAGGCACTATAGTGGCGTTGTCAAACAAATGTACATAATTTTTTTAATTAAAATCTCATTGGTACACACCGGGATTCAAACCAGGGACCTTAGTGTTTTTAAGTCCAAGGTCTAACCAACTCGGCCACCACGTATATATATATCAGGAAAATCTTCAATAAAAAATTCAATATAGTTTATAATCAAATTTATTTTTATTTTCATATGTTCCCAGAGACGAACCAACAAAGATGGATCGATTAGTGTACGACGCCATCGCGGGCTGCGACATAGAGGTCGCTGCCTATCCCAACCTGTACCGCTGGAGACACACCGTGATGTTACATCCGCCCGCTGAGAGAGACAAGTATGTAGTACATACTCCACTGTTGGGGTATCAACCAAACTTTATTTCTACAATACATATAGTATTTATACAATTCATCTTCTAATTAAAGAGTCTACTTACTTCAAAATAAAGTTATTTTCATCTGTTTTTTAATATGTATTTTTTGGAGCTGAATGACATTTGCTAACTTGGTGATAGCGAATGCCCAGTCCGGGCATTCACTATCACCAAGTTAGCTTTCTCCATACAAAATGAACTTTCTCACTTCCAGTGTTTCCCTACTACTGTTTGTCGTAGAATTAAAATAATATTGTTATCGGTCATTGTATTTATTAATCTTTCTGTTGCGATATTTTTTTTTATCAGAAAAAACTTCAGGCGCAAAAGAACTGTAAAATAGTTTATTTGCGCTTTAACAATTTTAGCTAATGAAACTATTAACATTTTTCCCTCAAACAATGACAAAGCTTCAAAAGCATAAGTTATTATTATATATGAATTATAGTCGTAGTGCAGTATCTTATTCGATATTTGTTCCGATTTACGATTCTATACATATTGTATTCAAACTTGTATGTATACATATGAGCTGCTTTCCATCAGGCGGATGTAAGGTCACATGCCAAGCTCTTATATAAAAAAATGTAGATAAATATAATAAGAAAGATTTTTTTGAAAGGAAATGAGTTTTTTAAATATTAAAGTATATTACACTAGCTGTGCCCCACGGTTAATTTAAAATAAATCGAATCGAAAATTAAATTAGCCCTACTTGCTGATATAGAGATTTATATTCGTGAAAAGATAAAAAAAAAATGGTTCAGTAGGTGTTTCAATCAAATATTTTCACTTTATAATATAGATACTATAACTTAAGTATTTGTGTGTTAGATGGCGGGCTACACACCCCACGTGTGATGACGAAGATGACCGAGTGATCAGTCGCTTGTGCAGCACACCGAACAAACACTCGGACACCATACGACACGACAACCGACATGTGTCGCTACAAGTAAGTCCTACTTATGAGCCAACAATGCCCTTTTACAGCTGTATATATTTTTCTTTAACCCCCCTTTTCAGCTGAAGCAATTCATACATACAAAGTAATGATGCCCTTTTACAACTGAAATTTTAACCCCTCTTTGCAGCTACTTTGTGTTTAGGTGTTCCTTTAGGTATTCTATCCTGAGATACCGGCGGATTTTCTTTTTTTCTATTTATTATGATAATTATGTATACATATTTTTTTATTATTATTTATATATGTTTAAATACATATAATTGTATACTATTAAATAAAATGTATTGGTATATTTACCTACTAATTGATTTATATATTCCCGTATTATATATTATATGTTTGCATTAGGACTCTGCCTGTTATTGGTCAATCTCCCAAAGGTTGCTGGTAGATAATGCCTAAGTCATTAAGCTTTTGTACAATAAAGAATTTTTAATTTATTCATACATATACAACACAAAGAGACTTTATTTAGTATCCTTAACACATTTTTATAAAAAAAAAACACAATTTGTATTAGATTTTTGATATTTGTTGTAATCTGTGTGTGTGAATAACCATATTATTATGTTACCAGGTAAGTAATTGGCTGAGAGTGACCGGCCCAAATTCTCCCCGGTCCCCTGTGGCAAGCAAACACGTGGGGCACAACGTTAGCTTCGGGTTCTGACATCACTCAGGCCACTCCCGGCCATTATTATGTATCCACACACTAACACCAGACAGATGGAAATGTGGGAGCGGTTAACACATTTTTTGATGACTCCAATGTGGGAGCGCTAACAAGTTTGTGAGCTTAATGTGGCTTTTAAATTTTAGTTGTGAGACCATTTTATGTTCCCTAGTGTGAGTTTTTTAATGTTTACTTTCCAATTAATTATACTGCAGCGTTTATTGACATCTAATTGTTTTCAGTGCTATACAAGGTTTTTTTTTGGTAAAAAAAAGAATGTGGATTTTACTTGCTATATTCTAATTCGGCCGCCTCCTTTGGCGTTGTATCTTTTTAAAACTTATATTTTTTTATAAAGAGACTTATGTAATTAAAATCAAGTAAGTACTTTATTATTACTACTTTTTTTTAAATCTTTAATATTACTGAAAGCAACATTTAGATGTGTTTAGACGATAGAGATTGCAAATCCATTTCCTGGCTTCTTAGAATTAAATTGTAAACTTAAGATCACGCCAATTGCTATCGTTAAGCCAGCATTCCCATGCAACTATACTGTTTGGCGTAGAATGTTTATAATAGTTTTATCGGCCATTGTTATTAATTTTTCGGTTGAGGATATTTTTTCTCTTTTAAATCTGATAAAAACTTTTTTAATATTATGAATAAAACAAAAGTATTAAGTGTAATTGTACCGTTTTTACTTACAATTACCAACATAAAAAAATTATTACGGCTGACAGCCAAGTTGTAATACTAGAAGTACGTTTGTAGGGACGACAACACGACTGGCGAATCCTTAATAGCAGACTCAATCAATTTTAATAATTGCTGAACCTGTAACCATCGTTACTGCTACTTTGCGGTGTTAAGAAAAAAATTTATAGAAAATAGCACAGCGCCTCAAGCGGAAATTTTGGGAACTATAAATGCGAGCGTGTGATTGGTGAAAATGTTAACGCAGTAGTATAATTAACTCGAAAGTAAACGTTAGAAGAAGACCAGGACTACTGTTGTTTAAAGCTAAGTGATATATTTATAATAATATCGAAATTAATTGTTTAACCCCTGAAACAATGTAATAGGAAATTTTGTATATTTTGCAAAAGCTGTGTATTTTTTTTTAGTTGAATTTGTAATAAAGATTGTAATTTTTGCTATTACTTATTATAAAACTATACAAGTACTGCCGGTTTTTGTTAAATAAATTATTGTGCATTTGACATGTTTTAGTTTGTATATATTAGTAAGTTTATTTTATAAATATGACATATTTTGTTTGTTTAGTTTTTAGGAATTTATAATAACTATATTTAGATGTTTTAATTTGGTAAAAAAAACTACTATTTCTATATAAAAAAAAGTAGTAAAGATTATATTATTATTATGTATGTGTTATATTATTTAATTTCATATTTCAATATATACCTACATATTATTTTGAAATTAATTAAATAATACAACAAAAATAATTATATATTTTTTTTAATAATAAATACATCTCATAATAATTATTAAGAAATTTTTATTTAAGTTTACATGCATACTATATTATTTTAATAAAAAAAAAAAAACTCAAAATTCTCATTTATTTAAGTACGAGTATGTAGTTATAGTTTTTAATTTGTATTTGTTTTTAATATAAAAAACAACTATTGACATTATAATATAATAAATATTTTAATATAGCAACATTAAAAACTCGTGTCAAATTATAAATGGCGCCAATAGATTACTATTTGCTATGATAATTTCATTGAATAAATAACCAAAACATAATAAGCTAA
Organism: Monopis laevigella; assembly: GCA_947458855.1. Lineage (NCBI taxonomy): Eukaryota > Metazoa > Arthropoda > Insecta > Lepidoptera > Tineidae > Monopis > Monopis laevigella. Next base: position 4,042,733 of record OX381594.1, on the reverse strand, counting down.
GGACTGGTTTCTAAGCCATAATAAATTTAAAAATAATAATAAATAGATTTTAAAATTTATATATATTTTTTCATTATTTTCGTACTTCACACGACTAAAAATAGTAAATAAAAACAAAACTGTTTTAATAAAAAGGCATTATTATTTGTTGCAAGCATTAATTACTGACTTTTCTTTAAAATATTATTATAAATGTATATTTTTGATTAATTATTAATTTATAGCCATACGATTTCTACAGAGAGCCTTATCGCGTGGATATGCAAATCCTAGAGAAATCAAACGATTTGTTAATTGCCCCTTTATCAGCCCCATGAAGGTAAGAATAATATACGGAACTATCCTAAAGCTTAAAATCGCCTATCTAACGAAGTCAAACATGTTCGTTCCCGCCATATTCTGTTCTCAATTTTTGTTTTGGTGTGTATGGCGGGCGGCCATCTTCTGTTCTCATGTTTGAAAATGCGATTTTAGGTCTTAGGGTCCTTCGCTATTTATATACCTTCATGGTCAGCCTCAGCAGTTGTCTTTTATACTAAAAATGTTGCCTGTACAGGTGAAAGAATAAATATGGGAAGGTCTAAAATAGCCTATCAAACAGGTTGGTTGCCGCCATATTGTGTTCTCGCTTCTTGAACATTGATTGGTTATAATATTTCTTGTTTGTATGGCGGACGGCCATCTTCTGTTCTCGTGTTTGAACAGACGATTTTAGAGCACCTTCCTATATATATTTACCTATATGAGTTGAGCACCATAATTTATTGTTTTATACGACAATTATTTTCAATCCCTTAGATTATAATAGGATTATTATAATTCGTTACACGCTATATAAAGAATAGCGGGTGCTAAATAATGTTATTGTTTTTTATAAAAGTTGTTTCCTAAATCCCTTGGTTTTATAATATGATTAAATCATATACAGGAGTTTGATTTTTGAATGTCAGTGATGAGTTTGATACCAGTGAGAAAAATATCTCCGATGACTAGGAAATTACGATTCATCAAAAGTCCTATTTTTTAAGTCATATGTGCGGTACCAACTTACAAATAATTTTTCGTTCACTACTTGCGTTTCGTTACACGAAGTTATTTGTCGGTCAATATGTCATTCTTGTTTCTCATAATAATCGACATGTCTATGCTAAATCATAAAAACTCAATGGTGGAACGAAACTTTACATACACTATTTGTGATGATTATTATCTCTCATCACTGACTTTATTTACGAGTGGTAGGAGGCACTCGTATTGATATCATAGGTAAGATATTTTAGTCACCCGATGATATTAAAAAATGTAAACTTTGGAAATCGATGACTTTTTTGACATTTCAGTGATATCTAGTCATCCGCTGACATTCAAAAATCGCACCTCTGCTTTCTTCTTGTGTCTTCGCTTTAATAATATGATTAAATTAAAATTAGTTTAATAGTTATTAAATTGATTATTGTTTAAATGTGTATATTTAAATGTATTAATTTTAATCAATGACTCAAGGTGCAACAATAAGTAATATTATATAACCACTTTACTTTCCATTTATATTATAATTCATTATTTACCTATATTTAACCCTAACTATACTTAATAAATATAAACGAGATAAAACTGTAAAAGCAATCTCACAATGTCTCTAAGAACACTTATTTGTATCTAAGAGTTTATTTAGGAAAAACAAGTAAATGTTTCCTTTCAAAAATTATTATAACAAAAATTCGAATGTGAATGAGCTTCCGAGAAAAATGATAAAAAATAATTTTGATTTCGAAAATATAGGCTAAAATAGAACCTAATTTCGTTTTTATCAATTAAAATGAAACTGGGTTTTAAGATATTCAAATTTCAAAATTTTAATCTGTTATTTTTCGTGAAAACAGGCTTCTTTAAAAAAATACATATCGAAGTTGACATGTCAATATTACAAGCTAGCGTTTCTATTGGTTACCGCTAAGCGAAATGAAAATTTGGGTCCGATAATACTCTATAGTTTATTGAGTGGTATACGTGTTTCTAGAAACTCATCATCATCATAGTTATATACGTGGTAGCCGAGTTGGTTAGACCTTGGACTTAAAAACACTTAGGTCCATGGTTCGAATCCCGGTGTGTACCAATGAGTTTTTAATTTAAAAAAATATGTACATTACTTTGACAACACCACTATAGTGCCTCGGAGAGCACGGTTAAGCTGGCGGTCCCGGTTTCACTATACCAACTTGTGAAACTGTTTATAGATGGGTTATTGAGTCTATTCAAAACATCGCGACGATCTAGCCACTTGTTCGGTATAGACTCATACCACCGGCTACGAGGTGGGATTAAAACCCCTCCGCTGGGTACCTTGGGGCCGTCTAGGCGGTCTCGGGCGCCGTAAGGCACCCGTGATGATACATACATACATACATATATTATTATATACTGAAGATTTATTAAAAAAAAAACATTAATTTTATAAAGGTGCATATGGCACCACTTTTATCCAATAGTACTGTTTTCAACATCATTAATAAAACAATATTAATATCTCAAAAACCAGTTTATTATTTAAAAAATAAACTGAATTAATTTATTATATTACTTATTATAGGCTATATTTTCGAAAAAAAAAAATCCGTCGCAAGGCTTATGTAAAGTGATTTAATTGTTTTTCTAAGAAACTTTTTTATAGATTTTTATAGTTAGTGGTCAGTCAGTAGAAATTGTAGTGTTTTTTACGAAGTGGTTTGATTGTGATAATTGTAATAAGCCACAAAAATGCGCAAAAGTTATATTGGACCGGACGGTTACAACGAAAGTGTACGAATGACTATAAGCTGAGAGAGCCCTAAAATATAATATTGAATCTGAATTATTTTTTTACAAAAGCTTAACTTGTACCAATTTTTTAATTAAGTTTTAACTGTGAAAATGATACCGTTTAAATAGTGAACAAAAACATGTCAGAAGAGCATTATTAATAGTGTTTGTGTGGGACTCAAAACGTAATTAATATAATCTCGTTCAATCGAAAGATAGTGCTTTTTAACTATTTTTATTTAGTTTAAATAAAAATCTTAGATAATACCAACAACAATAGGAATATGCCAAATAAAAAAAATACACATTTTGCTGAATAAAATAAGAATATATTTTTTGGCTCCAAATATTTTTTAACTCTAAATAATAGTGTAATACCGAGTTTGTAAAAGTTAAAATAAAAAAATAAATGGGATTTTTCTTTTTCAAATATTTCTGTTATACTAAACGGATTGAAGTGAGGTTTACGTGCCTCGAGAGTATTTTTTTTTAACACGACCTATTTTCTAAGTTTGTCACTGGTTTAGATTTGAAGATACTGAAGATTGAAGTGTACTTTAATAAAAAGTTCAGCACGGGGGGACCAATTATTCACCCATGTAACTCTTTTATTCTAAGTTTTACGAACTTGAGGATTTTTTTATAAATTGGAACTCGATTTTTGCTAACTGCGGGCAAAATATTTATTAGCAAATTCTTATTATAAAAAATGTGGCCTTTCAATCCTGATGCTCATACCTAACACGTTAATACTATAGCAAAAACTGAAAAACGAAACAAGATATGGGTTTACCCTTTTCTTAAAGGTTTTGCTTACAGAGTGAGTGTTCTCTTATCTTTCTATTAGGGACGATTAAGGTTAAATACTATCAATAAAAATAAATACAATGACAAAATACTCAAATTCATACATTTTTACAAAAAAAATCAAGCTAAAAGATTAGAAACGAAAGGCATTAAATTACCGACCCTACTTAGCACCTCGACTCTTACTAAATATAAAATTAGTAGGACAAAGTTCTATAGTGGGTTAGCAATTAATACATGTAATAGAAATTGTGAATTATTCTCTAATAATTGTTTATGGGCCACTTCAGAGAAATCATTTTGTGGTTATTTTTAAACAGCTTTATGGATTTTATAAACACTTTCGTTTGTCCATAAACAATAAAATATAAGTGTTTAGGAAATATGTAGATGTTTGTACTTTTATAAGAAATGGATAGCTTATTTATATAGATATGTATAATAAATAAAAAACGATTTTTATATGACATGTTTAATTTTCAGTGAAAAAATAAATACAAAAATAATTTAGGTTTTTTTTTCTCACATAACTTATACCTAAAATATACTTTTCTATAACAATATATTCATAGAGTATAATTAATATATACAGAAAAATATATTGAAGATATATTTTGTCACCGGTACTATCAAATTATTATATCAAGCATTTTGTTTTTATATTTCTTAGGGCCGGTTTCTTGATGAATAGTTTATGTTACTATAGTTAAAAATGGCGGATGTTCTATGAGATTTTTGTCAAAACATATTTCAAATTCATATAAAAGACGCCATAACTGTCATTATGTAACAATTAGTCGAGATGACTATCCATCAAGAAACCGGGCCTTAGTCGGGTTCTCAATTATGAGGGGCGCCCGATGCTCATACTGATTCAATTGCTAATTGTTACCTCTTTCCGCGCATGACGGTGAGTCGGTAACGCTTCCATACATCTATATATATATACATGGTGACATTGAAAGGATGTACTTTGGGCTAATATGAGGTTCTACTGATCAATATGAACAACTTTTCCCATGGAACCATGTGCCGCAAATGAAAAAAAATATTGCCTTCTCCATACAAACTAGTAATGTTAATATGACCAATTTGTATGGGGAAGCCATTTTTTTTCATTTGCGACACATGGTTCCATGGCAGAAGTTGTTCGATTTGATAAGCAGAACCTCATATTAGCCCAAAGTTCATCCTTTCAAATTCACCCTGTATATAAATCTTCCCCCCTACAATAAGAAAAAGAGAGCACGTATGATATTATACCCACAATTTAGGCAGCAAAACGACTTTCGGGCCAAATCTGTTTACAACTCCTAAACTTTAATGATTTGAATCAAAGAGAAATTAAACAATGATTGTACGTTTTCCTTTTTTTTTTCTTTATATTTTATTGGAATTATTTTAATGGATTTTTTTTCGAATTTCATTTTCCTATATCAAACTTTAAAAAACAGGAAAACGTACGAGCCTAGATATCAGTTATACAGGGTGAATTTTTCCCGCAGGATGAAATATTTTTTTCAAAATCAACTGTTTTGTATCCCGGCTTTTTATCAAAATTGGTCACGAGACTCTGTTGATCAAATCGAACAACTTCTCCCATGGAACCATGTGTCGCAAATGAAATAAAATGTTGCCTTCTCCATACAAACTAGTAATGTTAAAATGACTAATTTGTATGGGGAAGCCAAATTTTTTTTTCATTTGCGACACATGGTTCCATGGGAAACGTTGTTCGTATTGATGAGTAGAACCTCATATTAGCCTAAAGTACATACTTTCAAAGTCACCCTGTATATACAGGGTGAATGGGAAAAGTTGTTCGTATTGACGAGTAGAACCCCATATTAGCCCAAAGTACATCCTTTCAAAGTCACCCTGTATAACACATGTATAACAAAAATCATAAAAATCTATGAATGTTTAGGTTATATCATGAAGGTAAAAACCGTGCCCGTCCGCGCGCCGCTACTGGAGTAAGCATCATTCAATTTGCAGGGTGCCGCGCGAGTGACAAATTTGTCACTCACACACACTTTCACATTTTTTACATCCTCAGTCTGATTTGTGCGTTCGGCGGAGAAGGTGGAAAAGAGCTCCGCTTTTATTGTCGGAAAAATAGTTAATTGTTCATTAAAGCTGTGTAGAAACTACTCTTAAAAAAAAGTACCTGGTGTCACGTTTTTCAAGTATGTATTTAACATGTTTTTCTTATATTAAACCTTAATAAAAGATAATAATAAAACCCAATTAAAATATCAAAATCTGACGGTAACTGTCAAACTATGTGCATCAGTTAGAAGTTGAAGAACTAGTGATGTGTTTTTATTTTTAATGAGAATTTCGATACTTTAAAATAATTAATAATCATTTAAATTTAATTTAATCAAAAGGTATGGCGACAACAGAACCGTCCAACGAGGTTTGTCAGTTACAATTTAGTAATGTGATTTTATAGTTGATAAACTCGATTTTTGTAAATACTTTCATGGTTATGAGATTTTATACAATTATTGTTTTTTTTTGTATAATACTAATTATATTTTCTATACATACAGTTTTCCGAAAGATCCGGCATTAAAACGTAAATGGGTAACGGCAATTAAAAGAGAAGAAAATTGGTTATACCAACAATCATACCCGTATATGTTCAGTACATTTTGAGGAATCAAGCTACGATTTAATCGTTTGTCGCCTTTTGTAGTTTGCATCGACTTATATAACTTCCTCTTGGAGGTCGGTCAAAAATGTTGAGATTGCGTTTAGTAGGTAACATGTAGTTAGTTGTGCATGTGTTTTAATTTAATAAATAATTTAGTTAATAAGGTAGGTATCTTAATTTATTGTAATATATACCTACCTAATTTTCCTACCTCTTGCCACAAAGCTACTGCTAGCAAACACTTTGTTGCTTCCAATAATTGACTATGCTGATGTCTGCTTCTCTGATCTTACTGAAGAGCTACTGAATAAATTAGATCGACTTCTAAACTTATGTATACGCTATATATTTGATGTGCATCTGGATTGAGAGATCTTATCAAAACCAAACAAAATGACTATGTTGGCATTTCGTAGCATAATGTAGAAACTTATATATGAAATATTTTAATTTGTAAAGGCGAGGAAAAAAAGTTAGCGTCCAAAAACAGGAGCTCTCAGTCCTGACATTTTTGAAAAAATATAAAAAAATATTTTTAGAAGTATTTACTCTATGTTATATTTTTTTGTACTAACATTCAGTACACACATCGTAAGAAATAATTACAAGAATTCAAAATATTTGGAGGTAAAATAAAGAAGATATAAGGCAAAACATGGATCTCTCAATCCAGATGTTTTAGATTGAGTGATCCTTTGAAACATCATGTTGGGCTGAGCAGAAGCAAAGGTTGGTTATCCCAGCATTTAATAGTACTTCTCGACATTATCGCAAAAAATAAATAAATATCCAAATGATAACCGTTAAAAAGTTATAGCAACTTCGTCATTTTTAAAGCATCAGGACTGAGTGATCTATATTTTCACATATATCTACTTTTACTTTCATCGCACGGAAAATCTAAAATTCTACGAATTATTAAAAAAACATCTTCTAAATCCTGGCATTTAAACAATTTGTGTAAAGGTTGCACTTTATTAGATTTATAGATTCCATATTTACCGATACAGTAAGTCGTGTAGGGTGACCATGTTTTGTTTTTAATTTTTATGAAGCATGGCATATTATTCTGTAAATATGTATAGTTTAACTTTCATTTTAATGCAGTAAAATTACAAGTTGTGTGTAAATCAATGCTAAAAAAATACATAATAAACCATTTGATTTGCCTATTGATTTAAGTGTATGGATTTCATCACTACAAATTACTATCACTGATGACGCCGCTCCCCTGAGAGGCGAAGTAACTTAGATATTAATATATTTCGTTTTGACGTTTATTTAAGCACAGAATACTGGAATACTATATTGTATGAAGGTACTATGGAAGTATAAATATCAAGGAAATGCTGTAATAATTTTCACAAAGTACAAATTACTTGTTAAACGTTTCTCTGTATCCAGTAATCCATTTTGGATTATCACCTTTTTGAGCATTGAATGGTTATAATAACTTGTGTTCTCATTAGGGTTCCGAATTTATTATTTTTTTCAAAAAAAGAACTCTTAGTTGTCTGTTTGTTTGTCGGCATGAATATCTCGAGAACCGCTGCTCGGATATACTTGAAATTTGTGGTACTTATATATTATATATATACATATATTTAGTAAAATATCTCCTAATAGGTGTAGGTGTAAAAGGGTCCAAGTCAAAGATAAGTGCACGTTAAATGTCGGTCCTAGTTTCACTATATAAACTTGTGAAACTGTTTACCAATGGGTGATTAAGTCTAAACAAATACCGCTATGAGTTTACCACTTGTTCAGTGTAGTGTAGACTCACAATTTGCTACGAGGTGGAAATAAAACCCCTCCGCTACCTTCGGAACACTCCGCGGGCGAGTTTTCGCACTTGTAATTTTTTTGTATTGACTTTGTGTCGCGGGTGGCTATATTGTGTTCTCATTTAGACAGGCTATTTTGGGGCTTAGGGTACTTCCTGGTATTTATAATATCTTTTTTTTTTAAACATTACCGTTTAAAGAAATTTAAAATGACTAGGTTTTAAATGTATGTGGTTTAAAAAAATATTTTTTTAAACATATTATTAGTGTTCACGGGTTTTCAGGAGATTCGACGGTTATGTTACGGGATTAGTCTGAGTTTAGGTACCGCTTTTTAGGTAGCTCGAAAATTTGAGTCGTAATTATAACGGTATCCAGATTTATTTTTAAGGCATCAATCTGTGGGTTTACCGTTTTTCAACATTAGTCTATGGATTTACTGGTATTAGTAAACACTAAAATTTGTTTCGGAATCAATCTGAATTTATATGGTTTGGCATGTGTTCATACAGAGTGCCAACAAAAAAAAACATGGTCACCCTACACGACTTGCTGTATGGGTAAAATTGAAATCTAAAAATATAATAATTTGAATACTTTACACAAATAGTTTAAATGCCAGGATTTAGAAGATGATTTTTTAATTATTCGTAGAATTTTAGATTTTCTGTGTGATGAAAGTAAAAGTAGATATATGTAAAAATATAGATCACTCAGTCCTGATGTTTTAAAAATGACGAAGTTGCTATAACTTATTAACGGTTATCATTTGGATATTTTTTTTTTTTTTGCGATAATGTCGAGAAGTACTATTAAATGCTGAGATAATCAACTTTTGCTTCTGCTCAGCCTAACATGGTGTTTCAAAGGATCACTCAATCTAAAACGTCTGGATTAAGAGATCCATGTTTTGCCTTATATCTCCTTCATTTTACCTCCAAATATTTTGAATTTTTCTGATTATTTCTTACGATGTGTGTACTGAATGTTAGTACAAAAAAATATAACAAAGAGTAAATACTTCTAAAATTATTTTTTTATATTTTTTCAAAAACGTCAGGACTGAGAGCTCCTATTTTTGGACGCTAACTTTTTTTCCTCGCCTTTACAAATTAAAATATTTCATTTATAAGTTTCTACATTATGCTACGAAATGCCAACATAGCCATTTTGCTTGGTTTTGATTAGATCTCTCAATCCAGATGCACATATATATTTGGCTTGCGTAAGTATGATCATGTATCCCAATTTCGTATTCAGTTAAAGTGGCTCAATATCCGCTTTCGCAGGCATCAGCATATACTAACTCTTCTTTTCAATATACTTTCCAACCCTCTTTCTCCGAATTATTTAAAAGAGCGCTTCCAATACCTCTCTTCTACCCATGATCGTGACCTAAGGTCTACCGAAAATAACCTTCTTACTATTCCTACGCATTCTTCAACCAGATATTCAAATTCTTTTACAGTAACCGCAGCATCACTCTGGAACAATCTTCCCCTGTCAATACGAACAAAAGTTACTACAGCTTCATTTAAAACCCATCTACACTTTTTTCTCCTTAATAATCAAAACTGTTAACATTTCTTTTTTTTTTTTTACTGTAAGTATGCGAAACCGCAACAAGCTCGCCACTTGTTAGGTGTTGCCTCCGAATACCATCGGCGAAATGAGGATGGGTTAATCCCTCCGCTGGGACCCTGAGGCCGTTTAAACGGTTCTCGGGAGCCAAATAGGCACCCGTGATGGTATTTATTTATTTATTTATTATTTATTTTTTTAAGTATGCGAAATTATTTATTTATGTGTATATATATCTACTTATTTATGTATGTCTATATATTATTATTTATGTAAGTTTATGTATACATGTTATATATTATAATACCAGTATGTATTGTCATATTACCTAATAATTTATCTATATACCTTGTATTTTATATTGCTTTAAATAGCACTCTGCCTGTTTTTTTTTTTGGTCAATCTCCCAAAGGCTAGCTGGTAGATAATGCCTTAGGCATTAAGCTCGAATATGTACAATAGTGTTAAGCTTTTGTGCAATAAAGAATTTTACAATACAATACCTACATATTTTAAATCCACTAGTATTATAAATGCGAAAGTGTCTATCAGGGTAAATTTGAAAGGATGTACTTTGGGCTAATATGAGGTTCTGCTGATAAAATCTAACAACTTTTTCTATAGAACCATATGTCGCAAATGAATAAAAAATTGACTTCCCCATACAAATTGGTCATGTTAACGTTACTAGTTTGTATGAAGAAGGCCATTTTTTATTCTTTTGCGATACATGGTTTCATGGGAAAGTTGTTTGATTTGATCATATTAGCCCAAAGTATATTCTTTCAAAGTTATGGAGTCTATTCAAAACATCGGAACGAGCTAGCCACTTGTTCGGTGTAGACTCTTACCATCGGCTACGATGAGGTAGGATTAAAACCCCCCCGCTGGTTACCTTGGGGCCCGTGATGAAATGTGTGTGTATTATAATTGTATATCGATAAATAATTATTAATCTTTGATAATCTCTATAAATCCCAAAATATTTGGTTTATATCGATAAGTAATAATATTTGATGTCGGTTGCAGCACTATCGAAACTATTTAGTATGCAATTTAATGTTTAGCTTTTTATAATAAAAAAACAACACACTTCATAGACACGCATGTTTGACAATAGCTAACTTGTATCTCTTTTTTTCTCAAGCAGTTTTTTAAGTGTCAGACGCGTTGAGCTGCCATTTAAAGCCACACCTTTTTTCCCGTTCTTCATTTGTTTGCCTCAGAAATTGGCGACACCGGTATCGTACTATTATGAAACAATTTATGTATCATGCTTACTCCATTGGCGGGGCGTTTTTAGCTTCATGGGTTATATACACACACCGGCAGAATTAGCGGAACACAAAAAAAAGGAAGAATTAAATATATTTTTCGTAGCACTGGCCGGTTAATTACTTTTTTATATTTTTTTACATATATTTTTTAAAAACGTCTAATTTGAAAATGTCAACAGTCATTTTGTTCATTCGTTTGTTTTAATTTTTCATTCATACATCTCTATCGACTGCTTCGAATTAGATTTTCCGTTTCGTAAAGTTCATAAATTCCATTTGAAAAACATTATATGCAGTTATCAGACTTTTGTGTTTTATTGCTTATTGATAAGCTACGAACATCTAAGTATGCCTGATTTAGAGCTATCAGCAGCCCTAGTGTGAGTTTTTTTAACGTTTACTTTCGCGTTAACTATACTACCGCGTTAACATTTTGACCAATCACACGAACGCATTTCTAGTTCTCAAAATTTCCGCTTGGAGCGCTGAACCATTTCCCATACAAATTTTAGTTTACTCAAACGCAAAGTAATAGTTAGAAAACTCACACTAGGGGTACAGAAGTCATCAGGGCAGATGAATTGAGAAGTAATGGTCAATCCTACAGATCGATTGAAACAAGACTTCGTCGATCGTTATCAACGATTCATCGTAGCATCAAGCGGTACAGATTGACGAATTCTCTAGTGAGGAGAAGAGGCCAAGGCAGGAAAAGGTGTACTTCAAGGAGAGATGACCGTTTTCTACAACTTCAAGTTCGTCGGAACACGAAACTTACGGCGGTGCAGGCCCGAAATGCATTGGAGGAGTTTCGAGGAGTGAGTGAGCGGACAGTTCGCAGATTCGAGGAAGTTGGTATAAGCTCATTTATACCCCGCCAAAGCACCAAAACTTGAGAGACACCACCGCACAAACCTACTATACTTTGCTCGTAAACATCATCATTGAGACTTTGACGAGTGGGGACAGGTTCTATTACTGATGAATGTAGAATAGGGAATATGCATGTAACGCCAATTATTATTATATTAATATATAATGTTCCTTTTATATCTTTGAACATATTTACAGTAATCAATTTTATTTTGATTGGCTATTTTTTTTTTAAATATGATTTTTTAAATATATTTTTTTGTAGAAACGGAACGCATTTCTAAACGCTCCGACATTAGCAAACACTGCATGTGACGTCATTCGTGCAAAAACAAATGTCAACGTGTGTTCTGTAGTCTACAGTTTCTTGTTTTCTCGGGTATTTATTATCCTTTATTGCGATAATTTGTGATAAGCAAACCTTTTGACTAACTTTTGAGGTGCAATATCTTTAAACTAATATGCTTTTTGAGCACGAATGATGTCACAAAATGGCGGTGGAGTGATGTACCGTTTTTTACAGCGGTCGTGGCAGATAAAGTTTAAACCCTTTTATTTTTGTGTTTTACCCTTTAAAAAATGTTTAATATTTGTTTTTAGGGTCTAATGTAGTTACTCTATCAATTAATGAAATAAAAAAAAAACATGCATATTCCCTATTCTGTTAAATCAGATTGATGGAAGGCAGCGAGTATGGAGACACAAAGGAGAGCGTTATTAACAGTCTAATTTTGAAAATACAGTGGCATATGGCGGCGGCTCAATTATGGTCTGGGGAGGGATATGTTTAGGAGCTCGCACGGAGTTAGTGGTAGTCGACGGCGGAATTCTGATCGGTATATCAGAGAGATTTTAGAGGAACATCATGTGCCATTTGGCCCATTTATTGGTAACGACTTCATTTTAATGCAGGATAATGCTCGGGCTCACAGTGCTCGCTCAGTACAGGCATACCTAAACCATGTTGGTGTAACGGTGATGGAGTGGCTGGCACGGTCCAATTGAACGCGTTTGGGACTTGCTAAATAGGAGTGTCAAATCAAGAATGCCACCTCCTAACAATCTGGACGAGCTGAAAAACACATTAGTTGAAGAATGGCAGAGGTTGCCCCAAGAAATCATTGACAACATCATTCGCAGCATGCCCAGACGACACCTTAATCAGGGCACGGGGGGGATTATCATTTAATTAATTTTAAACCGCCATAAAATTAATGTCAAAACATGTTTAAACATTTAATTAGTTGTTTCATGTTTAATTATTATTTGTTTAAAAATAAAGCTAACTATTTTATACTCTCCCTTTTTTTGTGTTCTTAATAATATTCTAATTCTGCCGGTGTGTGTAATATATAAGAAATAGTTAAGACCGTGTCTCTGGGAAATTTTTAATCAGATGCAGGATCCTTAAGAGGACTTAAGGGCATAATTATGAAAATAATTAAAACGGGTGTTGGTGTTTATTATTTTTAAAAATTTAAAACAGTGTTTCGTCTCTTACCAATGAAAATATTTTTTGACGGAAAAGATAAAACACCATTTTACCTAAAAATATAAAAAATATGTTGATAGTAGCCATGAGTCTTTTTTTTTTGTAAACAGTGAAAAAAAACCTGCGGGCCCAATGCTTTAAGGTTCCTCGATAATGCTGCCATACAAACATACTTCTCATATAATATTATTGATTCAATTGTTGACAAAATAAAAATAAATTTCGTTGTAATTTAGGAAGAATACTTACAAGTTTTTTTTTTAGTTTTGTCAATAATAATAATTGGTTTAATAATATAAAAAGTACCTACGCTTGTATGGCAGCATGTTGAATGGGGAAACCCTAAATTATCTAAATCAAGGTAAGTGCAAAGAAGGCTAAAACGCCACAATATTTTTTTTTGTGGTCGTTTAAAAAAAAAAAAATAATAATAATAATAATTATTATTATATATTTTTTTATACCCTATTAAATTGAATATGGAAATGACACTAATAAGATGCATGTAGTATTATTGCTTGTATTATTCATTAAATTAAAAAATATGGTTGTTTTGAATTAAACATATAGGGAGGGTATGTATGTATTTCAGACTTTCCAAAATTCATCATCACCAGACGAAGCGGCGTGAGATATAGCCGAACCATCCGACCCTATACTATTATAATTATCTATATCAAAAGATACATTCTCTTCAGAAGGGCTATTCGATATTTCACTATTTAAACATTTTTTCTCTGAATTTTCTTCATTGGGTTTATTATTAGTTTCAATATTATTATCATTTAAAGGAATTTCTTTTAAAATATTGTCGTTTACATTAACTTCTTTATATGAATTGTTGGTAGAATCTTCTTTAATGCTTTTATCATTATGTTGTAATGAGTCAGATACAGAATTTTCAACATTACTTTGTGGATTGAGTTTTATAATATTTTCGTCATTTTCTATAATTTCTCTGTTCATTACTTTATCTGGATTCACATCAATAGTTACTTCAATTTCATACTTGGAATCTGAATAAATTGTATCCACAGTATTTTCTACTAATACTGATATTGCATTTTGTGGGTTTTCAATACTTTTCATTGGGATAACATTTTCTTTATTTATAACTTCGTTATTGGTATCAATATCTGTAATTTGTGGTTCATCTAAAGTTATACTTTTCTTTGGTGTAATATTTTTATTATTTATAACTAAATCTTTGGCATCTAAATCTATAATTTGAAGACTTTCAGGACTAATACTGATTGTAGGTGTAACATTTATATTTTTTGTATCTATAACTTTATTTATTTCACTTGCAATATTATTTTTTTCTTCTGTAATATGTAATTTTTCAGATTGATATATATTTTTTGTAGCTAAATCTATAATCCTGATTGTTTCATTTTCTATATTAAGCTTAGCATCAGTTTCCGTATGGTTGTTATTATTATGGCTTGCAATAGATATATTTCCTTTAGTTCTACTATTTTCATTCGACATTTTTAGTAAAACATTTTTCTTTATTGATTCGATTTCATTTTGTATTTTGCTATCATCTTTCTGGCAACATTCTACTCCTATTGGTGAAAGAGCTTCATCTCTAGTTAATTTAGTGAACCTTTCTTTAGAACATTGTACACTTTTTGGTGTCAAAGAATAATATTTTCTAAATTCTGATAATGGAGTTGTAATAAAGTCTTGAATTTTATTTGTATTTGATTTATCCCTTTCTGGATACGTTTCAGACTTTGGTTCGTTATTCTTTAATTCTAATATCTTATTATTTAAAACTATTTTATTAATATCATATGTTGTTTTATAATCTTTTAAATATTTCTCAAAATCTTGTTCTAAGCTGTTATTAAAATCGTTTTTAATAATATTTTCATATTTGTCATCAATATTTCTACTGCTGCTGTATTGAATACCTGAAATTTAACATAACATAACTTAAATTAATCTCGATTTAATAAATATATTTTAATATGTACTTTTTTACACATATTGCCCTGGTCTCCAAGTAAGCTCAAAGCTTGTACTATATGTACAAGAAACAACGACATAATACATATTCTATTTTTAATACTAATATTTTTTGCCATGGATGGGAATCGAACCCACGACCTCCGGATACAACGCCAAAGGCACAACCACTAGTCCACTGTCAATTAATCAGTTAGCAAGGTGCGGCAGTTAGTTACCTGTGCTTGTATGTAGATCTTTGGGTATTAACGATTCGCTATCCTTGGAATATCCTTTCATACTATATTCTAATATTTTCTCAGTCTGTTTCTTTCTGAACTCCAGATATGATTTTTCAACTGCTTCTGCTTCTATTTCTAATCTGTAGTTTAATAAATATGTAGTATTAAGTTAAATTAAATTTATATTTTTCCTATTATCAAGGCGTAAAAAATAATAGCTATAGTAATTGTTGAGGCGCTTTGCGGTAATGCTGGTAAATTAAGTCGTATCCATTTATGTACTGATATGTATAATATGTAATTTGCCCGTGTACCTTACCCCAGCTATCCTTTTTTTGTCTTGACCACTTACCCATATGCCTTACCCTTTCCTGTAATTGTTTAAAGAATATAATCGACTGGCTAGAATATAATAATTTAAAAATTAATATAGATAAAACTAAAGTAATTACATTTTTGACATAATAATACATCAAATACAAATTTAAATATATTTTATAATAATAATGAAATTCAACAAATTGAAAATACTACATTGAACAGCTTTGCGACAAATTAGACAAATATGTGTTTGTCCTTTACCGATAAAATCTTATCAGTAACCAAAAAACAGCTAAATTAGCGTATCATGGTCATGTATCAAGTTTACTACGTTACGGATTAATTCTTTGGGGCAATTCAGTGGAGGTCAACAGAGCATTTGTTACACAAAAAAAGTGTATTAGGGCATTATGTAAAGCTCACCTGCTCGACAGTTGTAAACCCTTATTTGCTAAATTTTAAAATACTCCCTTTACCGTGTTTATACATCCTGGAACTTTGTATTTTCGTTAGAAAGAATTTTGATACATTTAAAACAAATAAAGAAGTTTATGGATCAAAAGGAAAAATTAAAAATAAATTATACGCTCCAAGAGTACGATTACACTTATGCCAATCAAATACATTTGCCATGGCAATTCGAGTGTATAATCACCTTCCTAAATTATTTAATAGTCTACTATTTGGATCATTTAAAAGCCGTCTGCATAAATTATTGCTTCATAAGTTGTACTACTCAGTAAAAGAATATTTAGAAGACAGGTCTATTTGTAATGCTGACCGTGCTCATATTGATGTGTGATAATTACAGTGTCAGTGTAACTATAATTATGGCGTAATTATAGTGTTAGTGTAAATTTAATTGCTTGTACTGTTATTTCTTCTGTGGTTAAGATTAAAAAATCTATATAAATTTTGCACGCCATTGTGTGGTAGAATATGTAGGATCACGCAAACAACTTTTCAACAACATGTACCCATATTCTGGCAAATAAATGATTTATTATTATTACTATCATTGGTAAAATATATAAATTGAAGCTATAAAATTTTATTGCCAAATATTTCGCCTCTCTATGGAGCGGCGTCATCAGTGACAGTAACTGAAGGTCTTTGTCATAAATTTTGAAGAGGTAATTTTATGCCTTTTAGCAATGGTAAAGGTAATGCACTATACAGTTTTGTATTTATTTTTTAGAAAAATATCATCACCACCTAGCCCATCATGGAAAACATCATCAGCATGTTATGTCCATTGTTGGTTCGATATTAATAAATTTATAAAACAAGTTAGACAAAACCTAATGCATTACATTCAGACCAGGGCTATAGTATGCACCAAGCTGCCATATAAAAGAGCTTTTCCATGTTTTTAAATCAATAGACCGAATAGTTTTAGGAAAACTCTTTAATACTCTTACTGTGGAACAATTGTTAAAGGTAGTGTTATGTATACGCGCATGGGTGGGCACAGGTAAAATATTATTAATTTGAGAATCTACTGAATGTCTGTGTTCATTCATGCGAGTACGAAGGGGTGTCGTAGTCTCTCCCACATAAAAACTGTTACAAAATCTGCACTCCAGCATATATATGCAATGAGAAGTAGTACATTGTGCGAAATTTTGAATTTTGATGACAACAGGGTTATGATGAGTTTGTATATTGATATCGGAATTTATTATGGGACATGTTTTGCAACGAGATTGGTTGCACTTGTGTGTACCTAACAATGTGTTATTGCTCCGTGTATTTTTATTTTTTGCCAAAATAGCTTTTAAATTTTGATTTTGTTTATACGTTACACTAGGGCACGTTTCCAAAAGATTTCGTGTAATATTATTATTTTTAAGGATAGAGAAGCTATCCTTTAATAAATTTTGAATTTTGTGTGCCCCGTGGAAGTATGGTATTATAAGCCGAAGGGAATTTTGTTGTTGTGTGTGTATAGCGTTTGGAGTATTAGAAGGCCTGTTCATGTGTTTGTGTAAAAAGTTTGGGGGATAATCGCGCCTACATAACCCATTGAAGATTTTGCCTTGATATTTAGCCAAAGATGTTGAATTATTACAAATTCTTTTACCGCGGATAGAAAGTGAATGTGGTATAGCCCGTTTTGTGTGCGACGGGTGGCAACTACTGTAATGCAGATACTGTAACTTGTTGGTTTCTTTAAAATGAACAGAAGTCGAAATATTATGATTATTATAAGTAAAATCTACATCTAAAAATGTTATGTTAATTTTAGAAATTTCATGAGTGAATCTTAGACTGCTAAATGAATTTAGTTGACTAAGGAATGTATTAAGAGTTTGTAAACTATGAGGCCAAATCATGAAAATATCATCTATGAATCTTAACCATGTTAAAGGTTTGAGAATTTGACTATTTAAAAATTTTGTTTCGAGAGAACCCATATATAAATTTGCATAAGAAGGTGCCATGCGCGTACCCATGGCAGTGCCTTTCTCTTGGTGATAGAATTTATTATCAAAAGTAAAATAGTTATTGGTTAAAACCATTTCTGCTAAATCTAGTAAAAATTTTGAAGAAGGCAGACGCGGGTTTGGGTGGCTATCGAAATACTCTTTTAGGGCATACAATCCTTCGTCATGTGGTATATTAGTATATAAGGACACAACATCTATAGTTACTAAGAAAATATCATTACAATTTGGAATATGAATATTTTTTATAATATTTAAAAAGTGGTAAGTATCTTTAATATGCGAATCTAAATTTTTTACTAAAGGTTGCGCATAAAAGTCTACAAATGATGATATTCTTTCGGTAGGACAATCATAAGAAGCTACAATTGGTCTACCTGGATTACCAGGTTTGTGGATTAGAAGGAATTAAGGCCGAAATATCATTGTCAGAAAGTCCTTCATCGGGCGCATTTATGTAAATATAATTTTGAATTTCAATAACTAACTGTTTACAGGGGTCAGTTGTAACAGTTGTATAAAATGACGCGTCATTTAGTTGTCTTAGACCCTCATTAATGTAGTCAGTTTTGTTAAGTATTACTGTAGTAGATCCCTTATCTGCTGGTAAAACCATTATTGATTCATCATTTTTTAATTTTGATAAAGCTATTTTTTCGCTAATGGATAAATTTTGATTACTACTTTGAAGGGAATTTATAAAGTTAGGATCCGAAATTTTATGTAAAATATGATTAATAAATGTATCGATGGGATGACCAGCCGGTAACGGAGGTGGTTCATTTGCCGAAGGTAATTTAAATTTTTGCAATGCCTCATGCAAACCATTACTATTATTGCCAGATGGTACGCGATTATGCCAAAAATATTTCCATTTTAAGTTACGACCAAATGTTAATATATCTTTAGTAATTTCGAAAACATTAATTTTGTTAGTCGGGCAGAATGTCAGTCCCTTAGATAGCACTGACTTTTCTGCGGAGTTAAGAATTTTAGATGATAAATTTATTAAATTACTTTCGTTATTTGTGTTTGTCCGTACTAATCGTTGTTGTTGATTACACGTACGGATAGCTTGAGGCATACAAAATAAACTAGACAAGTTTGTTGGTTTAAGATTTAAAAAGGAAGGAGTTGAAATCTGATTATGAAATGGAATGGGAATATTTTCGTTTCGATACGATCTGATTAATTTGGAAAATTTTAAAAGTAATCTTTGTCTATCTTTGACTTGTATACCTCTAGCTCTATTTAAGATATCACTTATAATTTTATTTAGATGTGGAAAAGCTAGCAACGAAGCCTGTATAGTGTCATCTAAGTTGTTTTTGTGATGTATGGACAGATAGTAGTATAGTAATAAAATTTTATAGCTTCAATTTATATATTTTACCAAGTAAGAAACACATCTAACACACTTTATTTGTTTCAGATATTACTATCATTGGTCATTTTCGCTCGGTACCGATGAGTGGATGGAAGAAAAGAACTAGTCGTTAATGAGTTTGTGACGCTAGCAGTAGTGTACGCCAAAATAATCTCGTTTCGATATATAATCGCCGCTTTCGTTCTGCACTACTGCTCCGAACTCCCACGATACCCGCACGCGAGATAAATCGAAGAATTCGCCAAACCGCGTCCCCAAGAGCCATCGCTCGTGCCGGAACCATACTGATACCGCTATGACAAGGATTTGAACCCTGGATGTGCCTGGGGTGTTAAATACCGAGGTAGGTCCTTTCTTTTATCTCCGTAAGCTTAATATATATTGTTTGTATCAGAGCATCTTTAGGTACGACCTATATATCTACCACAGCACCCGCATCTCGATCTATACTGTCCACTTACGCGCAACCAGTAATAGAGCACATTATCCCACAATGTCAAGTGATCTAGTCATGTTTAGGTTTTAGTCTGTGGGTTCACCAGTTTTCAGGAGACTACTGCATCGATTTGTTGTCTAGGTGGTATTCTCCTTTCAGCTGGCGGTTGAATTAGGACAAACCAGCGAGGGATATTAAAATAGACTCATAATGCAAATTGGTTTTTGTCACCGCCCATTTCGTAACAGCATCATGTAGCTGGCATAGTGGGAGCGATCAATGTTGTTAAACAAAAAAATATCGACCCCGTTCATGTATTTTGTAGGTCTGGTTACCATCAGGTAACATGTGATACAAAGTCACAATCTGCTTCAATCTTTAAAAAAACAAATACTTAACTATTTTGTGAGTATTTTACTTAAGATCATTACATATTATAATTCCAGATGCCTTGATATGACACTACCACCTCGGTAATATATCTCTAAGAACCGGTAAACCCATAGACAGATTCTAAAATACGGCTAGGTCATTTCACGGTTTTTAGCAAGTCTAAGTGTGTATTTCGTAAATAATAATGAATGTTAAAGTCTTACTTTTTTAGCTTTAATTTAGCTTCTCTCAGAGCTATGGCGTCTTGTTCGGATTCACTTTGTGGTAAATACTGTTTGGAAGATTTTTTAGCAACACTTGAAGATTTTTTAACAACATTGGTAGATTTTTTAGCAACACTGGAAGATTTTTCAGCAACACTGGAAGATTTTTCAGCAACACTGGAATTTTAAATAAAAATATTATTAAACAGGTAACTTATTCAAGATAGCAAAAAAAAAACAACAGATTTTAAACGTGAAATAGGTTGTTATAATGTCGCATTAATAACCAAATCATAATAAAATTTTACACGGTTATGAATACAATTTTCAGTTACTTAATTGGTTGAGACCCATTGCTTCTTTATTCATTTTTTTTTGCTATCCTGAATATATATGTTTAAGCTTATAGCGTTTTAAAACTACCAAATTTCGTTTTCCTTAGCAGTTGGCCAGGTCACAACAGTTGGCCAGGTCACAACAGTTGGCCAGGTCACAACAGTTGGCCAGGTCACAACAGTTGGCCAGGTCACAACAGTTGGCCAGGTCACAACAGTTGGCCCGGTCACAACAGTTGGCCAGGTCACAACAGTTGGCCCGGTCACAACAGTTGACCAGGTCACAACAGTTGGCCCGGTCACAACAGTTGGCCAGGTCACAACAGTTGGCCAGGTCACAACAGTTGGCCCGGTCACAACAGTTGGCCAGGTCACAACAGTTGGCCCGGTCACAACAGTTGGCCAGGTCACAACAGTTGGCCCGGTCACAACAGTTGACCAGGTCACAACAGTTGGCCCGGTCACAACAGTTGGCCAGGTCACAACAGTTGGCCAGGTCACAACAGTTGGCCAGGTCACAACAGTTGGCCCGGTCACAACAGTTGACCAGGTCACAACAGTTGGCCCGGTCACAACAGTTGACCAGGTCACAACAGTTGGCCCGGTCACAACAGTTGGCCAGGTCACAACAGTTGGCCCGGTCACAACAGTTGACCAGGTCACAACAGTTGGCCCGGTCACAACAGTTGACCAGGTCACAACAGTTGGCCCGGTCACAACAGTTGGCCAGGTCACAACAGTTGGCCCGGTCACAACAGTTGACCAGGTCACAACAGTTGGCCCGGTCACAACAGTTGACCAGGTCACAACAGTTGGCCCGGTCACAACAGTTGGCCAGGTCACAACAGTTGGCCAGGTCACAACAGTTGGCCCGGTCACAACAGTTGACCAGGTCACAACAGTTGGCCCGGTCACAACAGTTGACCAGGTCACAACAGTTGGCCCGGTCACAACAGTTGGCCAGGTCACAACAGTTGGCCAGGTCACAACAGTTGGCCCAGTCACAACAGTTGGCCAGGTCACAACAGTTGGCCCGGTCACAACAGTTGACCAGGTCACAACAGTTGGCCAGTTCACAACATTCATCATACAGCGATAAACGTGGTGGTTTTGCCTTAAGTGGGAATCGAACCCATCTCTGGATAAAATAATACTACGGAGGCAAAGAGAAATTTCAAACGTAAATGTATGCCCATAAATAAATAAATAAATACCATCACGGGTGCCTATTTGGCTCCCGAGAACCGTTTAAATTGCCTCAGGGTACCCAGCGAAGCCCATAAACACCATTATTTATCACTTTTTATTGAATAATAAAAAAAAACTAATTCGTTCACAATATTAGATAGCCTTTCTAACGAGCACACATTAGCCTGATGGGTTCAGCGCAGGACACTTCACTATAGTGCCTCAGAGAGCACGTTAAGCTGTTGGTCCCAGTTTCACTATACCAACTTGTCAAACTGTATATAGATGGGTTATTGAGTCTATCCAAACATCGCGACAAGATAGCCACTTATTCAGGGTAGACTCATACTAGGGGCTGGAGCATGTAAAAATCAGCAAGTTTTTAAGTTTCATAAGGTTATAGATTCTAAAGTCTTATGACAACTTATAATAGGGCGAAAAAAAAAATCGCACTAGTTCCATCATGGAACAAGGCAATGGAACTACTATAGTGCCACCAGCTTATCTATTCAGGCGGCTGCGTCGCTGTCGTCGCTTTAAGTGTTGCCATTTATTGTTATTTCATTCATTTATTCATTAGTTATATTTGTCCGTCTGAACAGATAATTCGGTCGCACTATACAAGTATTATCACAATAAATACAAATTTAAGTTAGCTGGTAGAAAATGCCTAAGGCATTAAGCTCGCCTATGTAATTTTGTGCAATACAGAATTTTAAATAATAATATGTAGGACAATTTTACACACAGGCTTGTACTGTGTACCAGAAACAATGATATAATACATATTATGTTTTATAAACACCCAGACCATGACAAACTGTACAGAAAAATGTAGTAATATTTTTTGCCATAGGTGGGAATCGAACCCACGACTTCCGGATTTAACGCCAAAGGCATAACCACTAGTCTACGGAGGCGGTCAAATAAAATAAATAAATGTTTGCATACATAGCTTCAGGCTGTACTATTGGGGCTTCGTTTCTACTGGAATGTTTTCCCATTGTTTCATATTTAGTTACAATATTTCTTTTACTTTTGATTACTGAAAAATGCATAATTTAATTAATATTTGGTTAATAGGATATCTACTGAACACAGTGCATATGAGTACTGATGTCAGAAGGGTGTCAAGTCCGGCTACATCCAGTTCACTCCCCTGCTTTCCAATTATCGGAGGCAAAAGAGTAAACTGTAGGTGCCCTAAGGCCTAAATTGACTTTCCAATCAATGCTTCGGAGTGAGAACAGAATATAGCGGTAACATGTTTTAAATTTTGTTAAGTAAGAAATAAATATTATCTCTTTTTCATGTGTATATTTAAATGAGTACGAGAGAGTTTTATTTTTACTAAATAATGCGGTTACGAAATCGGAGCATTGACGTATTTGCATTACGATCAATACTCATGCTTCATGCTTTATCGTTAAATCAATCGCCCGTTTCGTAACCGTACCATGAAAGAAGACTACCCCCTCGACAAAACTAAATAGCAAAAAACGTTTATTGCCTTTAAAATTACAATAACAACATAAATAAAATTATAGGAAAAATGAGAACAAAATGACAAAAAAAAAAAAAATTACCATCTCGACTGATTTCCGGTTGCACACAGGACGGAGATTTGATAGCGTGTAGGGTACACCGGGTAGTATTCAGTTCTGATTCTAGTCTCTCTTGGGTCGCATTTAGTTGGTCTATGTGAATACTTTGCTAAAAATAATACATAATATAATGGCCGGTGTACACTTTATTTAGTGTTTAGTGCAAGTGTCTGTTTAGTGTTAAGTGTTTAGAGCGCGTTCTGTTTAGTGTTAAGTGTTTAGAGCGCGTTCTATTTTTTCTGCAAAGTCTCTCCTTTACCCATCACTAGCCCAACGGCTTTAAGTCCGCCTTTGTATTATGCAATAAAGTTAGATAAATAAATAAAATAAACACGCCTGGACAGGACTGTTAAGTGTTTAGTTAATATTAACAATAACTAAACTGGTGAAAACTTTAGTAAAATAAAAAATGACAATTAAACTGGTGAAACTTTTAGTAAAATAAAAAATGTCAACAAAACTGGTGAAACATTTAATAAAATAATAATGACAACTAAACTGGTGAAACATTTAATAAATAAAAATTACAACTAAACTGGTGACATTTAATAAAATAAAAAATGGCAACTAAATTTGTTAAATATTTAATAAAATAAAAAATGACAATTAAACTGTTGAAACATTTAGTAAAATATATGATCAAGTCTAAGCAGTTGATTAGACCACAATTATTACCAGATTTAATCAAATCAAATCAATCAAATCAAATAGTTTATTTGTTCAAATGTAGGTTAATGATAATGAGCAGCCAGAAAATATTTAAGTGCCTACTTAATTGATTTATTATTGTCAATTTTATTATTATACTATTTATAAATTATTTTTTATAAAAAAATAACTAGCTTACTTGCGTAGATAAGTTTTTTAGTCTCATATTTTCTTCTCGTAATGTCTCCATTAAACTTGTCACATAATCCATATCGTTACGTGGCGATACTGAATTAGCCTAAAAATTGGTACATTTTATATTAGGTATAGTAAAAATATATAGGTACTATACTAACTATATTTGTCAAAGTCTATTTAAAAACGCCATTTTGGAATCAATTAAATAAAGTCTATTTTAGCTTTAATTCAATTCCTTTAGACTGATATATTTATTGACTCCATAAGTAAAATAAAGAATGTTAGAGATCTAATGAAAAGATGTCCTTTAAAACAGTCAGAGTCGGATTAATAGTCGTTGCTTAGCTTGAGCCATTGCTTGGAACTGTCAAATTATAGTTTTTTCATATGCAGTTTGACAGTCCGGAGCATCGGCTAAGCATTAGCAATTGCTTAGCAACGACTATTAATCCGACCATCAGTGTTCTTAAAGTCTAAAAAACTGATACTCTTATTTAAATCAAATGACTTAAATAAATATAGATTTATTAAAAGAGAATACTTACACAAACATTTCCATTAATATTAAAATTATTCTGTTTCTTCAAACAATTGACCACTTGTCTCGTCTGCGGTCTCTTTTCTTCATAATTATTTAGCATAGGTTTAGCACCTTCCACAACTTCAGTTAAATCATCATTATTTACACGACTAATTTTACTGCTAGGAACATTATTTAAATCAGTATTTGTTTCATTTTCCACTAATGTATTATCAAATTTGGCTTTTAAAAAGTTTCTCATATTATCTAATTCGTGTTCTATTGATAAAAAACGTTTGTTATCAAAATCTATTAATTCACTTATTTTATCATAATCTTTTATCTCTATATTATCATCTTTTGTTTCTATTGTATCATCTTTAATTTTTGGTATATCATTTTTTAAGTCTATTTTATCATGTTTTATTTCATTGTCTTTTTCAGTTATATCACTGTCTCTTTTACTTTTCAAATGTATTAAATCTAGTTTTTCTTTTTCCTTAACAATATCATCTCTTTCAGTTTTCATATCGAGTAAATAAGTTTCTAGTATAAGTATTTCTTTAGTAATTTCTTCTCTCATTTCGTTTCCGCGCTTAATGAGTAGTTCTTCAGCTTCTATTAGTTGTTTTTTTAGACTTTCTTCCTGTAAATTATATATAATCCAAACGTCAAAAAATACAAAGACAGTTGTATGAAAGACTATCATATTTATCTATTCTCCAAAAAGTTTACCTGTTATAGCCTATTAAAAAAAAAAAAACAGCATTGCCATACAACCAAATTTTCAGGTATTGTCCAAGTTACTTATTTTTTTATTTAAATAAAATTTATTGTATCTTATGGAAAATTTAACGACGAGGTGGGATTAAAACCCCTCCGCTGGGTACCCTAGGGCCGTATAGGCGGTCTCGGGCGCCGTAAGGCACCCGTGATGATATGTATGTATGTAAAATTTTGTTACCTGTTCAAGTTAAAAATAAATATCATTACGGGTGCCTTACGGCGCCCGAGACCGCCTAGACGGCCTCAGGATACCCAGCGGAGGGGTTTTTAATTCCATCTCGTCGTAGCCTATGGTATGAGTCTACACCGAACAAGTGTCTAGCTCGTCGCGATGTTTGGATATACTCAATAACCCATCAATAAACAGTTTCACAAGTTGGTATAGTGAAACTGGGACCGACAGCTTAACGTGATCTCCAAAGCACTGTAATGGTGTTGTTAAACAAATTTACATACATTTTTAGATTAACAACTCAATGGTACACACAATTGGTTCAAATTCAAATGAATTATTATTTATGTAAAAAAAATTACATGTAAATAAGGGGGCGTCTATAAATTACGTGAGATGTTTAGGGGGGGAGGGGGTCGAGTCAAATCTCATCTAATCTTACGTTGGAGAGAGTTGAAACAAAAAAAAAATATACTATTTTGGTCTATTTAATCCAGATTGAAGATTTAACTAGTCGTAAATAAAAGCACGAAGCAATTTTTTTTTAATTCTTTTCACAATAACAATCCAACGCGTTTACGTAAGAAACCCACATTTTGAAAAATCTCACGACATCTCACCAGGGGTGGAGGGAGGTACAGAAAATTAAAAAAAACACCTCACGTAATTTATGGACGCCCCCCAAGCTGAGATTTTATTTTTTATAATCCTAAAAACTGAGTTCAGTATATTTTGTCTATATTTCATTATAAAGGGGCAAAGACCAAACAGTGAGTAAAGCTTACCTTGTTATTAAGGCGCAGGCCTTCCTGCTTAACGACGGCGATAGCGCGCGCCAGGTGTGCGTGTTGGTCGCGTAAAGACTTCGCTAGGGTCCATAGAAATTTCTTCTTTTCTTGTATACGGACTTCTAAGTCCTTCTCGCGGTCTTTGAAATGTTCTTCTAACTGAAATATTATGAAGCATTGCATGGGGTGTGACGCTGTATTAACCATGTGGTAAGTAGAGAGGTAACTACCGACATCGATACCATGAGTTCTCGTTCGAGTTGAGATCAAAAATGACGTCATTTTATACAAATGATATTACCAAATTTTTTTTTTATTATTGTTAATTTGGTACTCGATCTATATATGCAATGGCCAATTCAAACAACGCTGATTCACATTTTGTAGTACCAAAAAAAAAAAATTCTATCTTTGAACGTTGATGATGATAGAATATGGCGGCATGTTTGACATTTGGTTTTTAGGGGATTATAGGCCTTAGGGCAGTTCCGTATATTATTATTAATTTCAGGTATGAAATAGACAGAGTCAATGTTGTTAGCTATGCATGGATTCTCCGTGCGGGTGCCGGGTCCATCGTGTGGTTGAAAGGCAGGGGAATGAACTGCAGGGTTCCCGGACTTGAGACTTAGTATATATAAAGCTTAGTATACTAATAACTTTTTATTTTACTAAGTACTACTTAGGGGCCGAGCACGCGCATCAGTCGGTTCGATACATATCGATCGATAAGACATATATCTACAAAGCTAACACGCGCGACCACGATATATAACGAATAGACTAATTTGACGCATTGGAAGATATATGTCGACTTTTATCGAAAACGGTAGCACGCAGCTTATTAACATCAAAACTAAACTGTCAGATTGTAGACAAAAGTCGATATATATACAATTTTTATCACGTTTCTTTTAGGTGCTGATAAGTGTCGAAATTACTTTTGCTTTGATATTTTTATTGAGTTAATAGCGAAAAACAGAACTAAAATTTGTTTTATTCTCGTTAGAAAAACTGTTATACTTAAGTGACTATAAATGTGCGTGTTATAGAAAAGTTGCTGGAACAACTAGAACCTCAAAAAACAATGATTTTGAAAAAAATATCTGGATGCCCAAACCAAGGAATAGATTATGAAAATGAGATTATCAGAAAATAAGTATTTATGTTTCTAGAGTTATGCTATTTAGAAAAGATTATTTAATTAATATTAAAATTCTTGTTTTATGTTATTATCGTGTATTTTTTTTATTTAACTTCATGTACCTATTTATTATTATGAAGTGGCAGTAGGTTAGTCTTAATATTTTAAAGCGAACAAATCCTAGAGGGGACGATCAATATTAGAGTGAAAACCTTTGAGCTTTGGTAACCCCCGAAGTTCAGAGGTTTTCAAGTTCAGATAGGTTTTGAATGCGGGAAAAATGATTGTGTAATGTAATTTAATTACTCAGACGGATAATTAAAATAAATCATTCACACGTCGCCGTATTGCATAAAATTCAAAACATCCATAAAATAATATATTTGATTTATATAATTGAAGTATATAATAGGGAAGTACTTTAAGGCTTAATCGCCTTACCAGTCATAAGAATAAAAGATAGCCGCCCGCAATACAAACCAAAATAAAAAGTGACACAGATGCGATCATAACCAATCAATGCTCAAGAAAATATGTCTGACAATTAGTTTGAATAGCGTTTTTAGGTCTTAGAACACTTCCGTATCTATACGTACTTT
Organism: Monopis laevigella; assembly: GCA_947458855.1. NCBI lineage: Eukaryota > Metazoa > Arthropoda > Insecta > Lepidoptera > Tineidae > Monopis > Monopis laevigella. The sequence goes on along the minus strand of OX381594.1, from coordinate 4,014,091 downwards.
CCATTACATATTTTTAATCCTGTCCAATGCCTTAATAAATAAAAAAAAACTCACCAAAAAACAAAATCTTTTTTTAGGCCAAGGTAACAAGTTTTCTTCGGCTTTATTTTTATTTTGTTAAATATATGTATTTTTAAATCTTTTTAAATTACAATATATATTTGTGTAACGATTATTAATAATAATATAAAATAAATGCATCGTATTAGGTAATAATTATTAATTTATTACATGTTTTCAAAATTGTCAACGAAAACACACTTGTTTTAACTAGTAGACAAAGCTCGAGAAATTTACCGATGTCGGTTTGCGTGCTCACCAATTCGATATATTTTTCGACAGCAGACGGTATAAGTCGAGTCGGTATATATCTTATCGTTGTCCGCGTGCTAAGCCCTTTAGTATAAAGAAAAGTTATTTGTCGTCTTTATCTTACCTTATCCTTTTTTGTTTGCAATTCCAAGGCATGTAGTTCAATAGTTTGTTTCAGTTTTCCTCTCTCTTTCTCCCTCACCCTATCTATCTCACTCTCATATATAGACGTTACGTGATCAAACATCTGTAATCAAACATTTTTTTTATCAACACATGGTGTTTGCTGGTAGATTGAATAACGGCGAGGACCAGAAAAAAAACGCTTGAAATAAATTGCTATACAGGGTGAATTTAAAAGGTAGTAATATGAGGCTCTACTAATGATATATAATAACTTTACCTATGAAGAAACCATGTGTGATTTTTTTTTGTCTTAAAGTTAGGTAGGTAGTTATTTCAGTGTATTTTCATATTTTTTTTATTTGGAGCTTACACCATTAACAACTATTGTAATTAAAATAATTTAATTTGATTTAACACTTGTAAGATTATTTTTTAAATTTTTATTGGAGCACGGATGTGACTTTGTACCTGATGATGGTAAACAGACCTGCAATGGCTCATCCATTGCAGGTCTGTTTACCATCGGTCAATACATTGTTGTTTAAAAATATTAATTCCTTACTTGAACTTAATTATTATCCCGGCTTATTTATGGGGTTACATAATGGGCGCTGACAAAGACGAATAAGCTTCGTCAAATCAATTGCCTGTTTCGTAACCGCACCCTGAAAGGAGACTACTTCTTCGACAAGAAACCGATACAGTCTCCTGATAACCGGTGAACCTATACTAGACTAAAACCAAAACATGACTAGGTCAGTAGACGGGTTTAGCATATGTATAAGCGGTGATAGTTATATTATATGGCATTCCTTTGGAAAAACGTCTTAAAATATGGGTGCGATATATCACCAAATAATTAAATACCCATACATGGATTTTGTAAGTCTGATTACCATCGGGTAGATACAAAATCAAATGCCTCCAATAAAATAAATACTTAGTTAAACGGTAAAACAGTTGTTTAATTAAAATTACGCATTCTAATATAACATAACTTATAAAGATTAATTTAAATAAAATAAAAAGAGAATTAAAAAAACCTTATTAAAATCCGTTCTTTCCATTTCGTTTTCATTTTGAATAAAACAATTAACATCCAAAATATTCTTAAAATGTTCGTTCTGAAATTTTATGTGTTTTTTAATAAAGTACCTATCTATCGATCTACGAGTATTAATATTGAGTCTATACTAATTTTAAGTTTATCTATAGGTACTAATATTATAAAACTGAAGAGTTTGTTTGTTTGGTTGAACGCGCTAATCTCAGGAACTACTGGTTCGATTTGAAAAAATATTGTAGGGGTGGATAGCCCATTTATTGAGGAAGGCTATAATCAAGCTACCCCAATAGGCCAATAGGAGCGAAGCATCAATGAACAATGTTGCAAAAAATATTCCCTTTGAGAACCTTACGGTTAAAATTACATAAAGTTGTGAGAATCAGCTAGTATTATAGATCTAAGCCCTCTATTATATAGTTCTGGCTTTATATCAAGATAATTATACATACATCACGGAAGACCGAGACCGCCTAGACGGCCTCCGGGTACCCAGCGAAGGGATTTTTAATCCCACCTCGTCGTAGCCGATGGTATGAGTTTACACCGATCAAGAGGCTAGCTCGTCGCGATGTTTTGGATAGACTCAATAACCCATCGATAAACAGTTTCACAAGTTGGTATAGTGAAACCGGGACCGACAGCTTAACGTGCTTCCGAGGCACTATAGTGGTGTTGTCAAACAAATGTACATATTTTTTTTAATTAAAAACTTATTGGTACACACCAGAATTCGAACCAGGGACCTAAGTGTTTTTAAGTCCAAGGTCTAACCAACTCGGCCACCACATATAGATAATTATGTTGAGATATCTCCCCACTAAATTGCATAGTATTCGTTACCTAACAGACAGACTCCCTTTTGCATTAATAATATTAGTAGGTATGAATAGATCAACCGCCGGTTTTGTAACTGCATCCTAAACGAAGGCTATACCACTTTGACAAAAAACAATCTGAAACCGTGAAACCACACTCACCTCTCTTATTTCCTTGATTTTTCTTTTATATTTAAGTTTGATTCTTCTGACATATTTCTGACAAGTTCTGCAGCAAGCATAGTGGTGGCATGTACTCGTCCCTATGTCAGATACATTCGTTGTTAAGCTAGCTTCACTTGTAGTACTTAGTTCATTATCTATTAAAGTTAATAATCTATTAAACTCGAGATATCCTTAAAAAAATACAAATACGAAGCCTAAAAAACCTAAGGTAAGTCTAAGTATGTAGGAATCTGGCGAAGTGCTTTGGCCTGCGTATTATGAAGTAATTTAAAAGAAATGCGTTTTTTTATGGTGGTTTTTAGGTGGGAGAAAGGTATACAACTTCTGCGGGTTTACTGGGTTTTAGGAGACTATCATTTTTTTTAAGAGAGCGCGGCATGTAACCTAACATCCACCTGATGAAAAGCAGTATACCTAACAAATTCATATGCCAAGCTACAATAAAAAAATAATTAATTTATTTATAATTGTGTACCTATTTATTTCTGTGATAAAATAATGATGTTTAATAAATGTATAATTATGTATTGTTTCTGTAATCTATAGGTGTAATATTAATATAAAAATGTACCTACCTACTTATCATTTGCATACTGTAAAGTACAGTAAAATATGTGAACCGAGCAAACAATGTAACATCTCTGTACCATATTTTTTGGCAAATAAAGATTTTTTTATTATTATTATTAAAAAAAAACCTATGGCCAATCATTTCAAAATCCGTATTACTGAAAAAAATAGCTTAGATATTAATTTTATACATAATTCGTGACAATTGGTTTATTTTTTTTAAGACTATGTTTATGAACTTACCTTCACTATTTTGCATAGAGTTCTGGACATATAATTTAACACCCTTCAATATACATTGCAGTAATGAAGGTTTTTGAATAGTCTTGTACGTGGAAATTATTTCACAAGCATTGGCCGAATCACATTTTATTCCTGAAAAAAGTCAACAGAAATGTTAAAAAAAAAATTATAGACATTTAAGTGCAAATGAAATGGATTCGCGAACTCGAACGTCAATAAACATCTAAATGTTGTTTTCAGTGATAATAAAAAAAATATTGAAAAAAAAAAAACATGGGGGTGTAGATTTTACTTACTCGATCCTAATTACATAATTTCTTCAAAAAATATGTTAATTTTCAAAATGACAACTATAGTAATATTTTTCGAATCATAAATCAAACTTGATTTGTCTTTTTAAAAGTTACTAAATAAGAAGATTTTTTATAAATAGAATATCTAATTGAGATCGAGAAAGTAATATTTACACCTCCATGTATTTTTGTAAACTTTAATATTACTGAAAACAAAATTTTGACGGTTTCTGAAGTTTGCGAATTCGTTTCCTGGCATCTTAAGGGCCCGTTGACTTAACGCCCATACAAACGTACTTCTAATATTACAATTTGGCTGATTTTAATTCTGCGACAAACAGTAATCAAGTATTATTGGAAGTGCGAAAGCTAATTTTGTATGGAGACCGCTCAGACCGCTCAGTTCGTTATTACGAATGCAGTGCCCTTAATGTCCGTACTTATAAAGCTTAGGATGGATCCCTCCCACCTAAGCTTAGCTGAGCACGGGAGGTCTCTATCACATCAGTAGGCAGTCCGACCGGTTTCAATATCATGTGTATGGGGATACACATCATCCATGTTTCAGTTTTAGTCTGTGGGTTTGTATTTTAGGAGTTTATTGCATCAATATCATGTCGAGGTGGTAGTCTCCTTTCAGGATACGGCTACGAAACGGGCAGTTTTTTTGTCGATAAACCTATGCGAGACTCATAATGCAAATTCGTTTTTGTCGCCGCCTAGGTATTTCGTAAACGTATCATTTAGCCGGCATAATAGGAACTATCAATGCTGTTAAACAGCAATGTAATGATCAAACCCATTCATAGATTTTCTAGGTCTGTTTACCATCAGGTAGATATAAAGTCACAACCTGTGCACCAGAAAAAATATATATAATAGAAAGTGTCTGGCTCAGGCTAAATGCCTTGTGAATGTCCAAAATGTATATCTAGAATTTAATTTTTAAATGATTTAGCTTGAATGTAACTTTAAAAATACAAAGTATTACCAAAATAATAAAACAGTTAAGCAATTTGTACAACATTTTTTTTTTTTTTTTTTTTATTTACCTAAGTAATTAAAAATAGTCCAAATGTCCCCCTCATCAAACCGAGGCACTTGTTCATTTTGAAAATCAGCCTTCGATAATGTTTTGCAATAATTAAACACCATATTGGACAAAGGAATCTCAGAAACAAAAACTGATGAAGTAAAGTTGAACTCCTAAAAAAAATTTTCAAAACAAAACCATGATAATTTTCTTAACCGTAATATTATATTATACATTGTTACATAGATGTAACAATGAAGAGAAGATGAACCAGAATTATTATAAAACATATTGAATACAACATTAGTTAATATAATAATACAACAAGATTTTACTTGCAGATCTGGGTCATTATCCTACTAAATAAATACCATACAAACATACATTTTTATGTTGGTTGGCTATTAATAATATTAAAAGTTTTTTTTAACAATTTCAAACAAAAAAACACAGGAAGATTGGTAAATATCATGACCAACAAAAATATTATTTTAATTTTGCAACAAGCAGTAGTCGAGTAAGTAATACTGGAAGAGCAAAAGCTCATTTTGTATGGAGAATGGAGACATCGCAATTGCAAATACAGGATGTCTTAAGTAAATATTTCTCATACAAAATTTATCAAATTTGGCCTTTATTAAGTAATGACTTGGATAAGTCATTTAGTAGAATAAGGTCCCATTATGACTGTACTATACCTACAGTGTTTGAAAATATATTTTTTTTATACTTATAATGGTTACAAGTATTTCACAACATCACATTTGGTCTGTCGGTCTATAGTTTTACCGTAATAGAATCCTAGGAGCCATACAAATAAAAAAATATTTTAGTGTTGGTTAGTCTATTTAACGAGGAAGGCTATATGAAAGAAAGAAAGAAAGAAAGAAAACATTTATTTGGTACAATTTAAAATTAAACAGTATTAAATTTCAATTAATTAATATAGACCAAAAAGGTTTCCACTCAGCATAAGTCGGATATGGTTAACCCAACGCTGGTATTCTGTGGATACCAACTGTGAATGATAAATGTATTTATATTATGAAATAAAATAAAATAGTAATAAATATAATACAATAAAATAAAATAAATATTACTTTAATAATATTATAATTTTACAATCAAATAAAATAAAATATTACTTTGTATTTAATATTTTTATTTTTTTATAATATAATAAATAGATGTTATTACCATATTATATTCATATCTTATTATTACCTAATTTGTATATAACAAATTTATATATATAGGTAGGCCATAGACAGCACTAGATTAAGCCTTTTTGTATCTTTATATGTTATTTTAAACGTTCTAATAGTATATGCTATATAACATCTTGCTACAACCAATAGGAGCGGAGCCTCAATGAAAAAAACATCTTTTGAGAGCCTTTATTGAGTATGCCGTGTAAATGGTTAAAATTATGGGAAAGCTAGTAGGATATATTATAATAACTAATATAACATAAAAGGACTGATATAAGATATAAATTGGGTAAGTACCAGCATTGTAATATTTTTATTAATAACTCTAGTCTGTTCCAAAATTTTAATATTATTACCTGTGCAATCTCTCAGGGTAAAGAAAGAGATGTAATATACACTAAGTTACATTAAGTATAGGTACCCTAGAGATAATAAACATTAATAATTTGAAACCACCCCTTAATTTGTTTGAAGTTTCAGGCAAAAGCTATTTTAAATAAATAATAAGTAAACTTACCTGTTGTAATAAATACTCTGCTATAAGAATGTTTATTGCTTGAAAGTTTAAGTCCAATCTCTGTGTAAACTTTTGCTCACATTTTGTAGAATTACCTAAATACAAATAGGATTATTTATAAAAACTTATTGAGTCCTTCAAGAACACTTTATAGAAGGTTTTGTCTCTTTTATTTAGCAGCAAAAATTAATATGCGTAAAAGAGACAAAACATTCTATAACTAAAGTGCTCTTTAAGGCCTCAATAAGTTTTTATGAATAAGGCCAATAATATATATTAAATTTACTTAAACTATTAAACAAAAATGTCAAAAAATGAGTTTAGAATTACCATTGGTGTAGACGAGGTATAAACGTAACCCCTGCCACACCAGGGGATTTATACATCTAAATTGATTGTATATCAACTGGATATAACAGCCATAATTTGTCATATTTCCCATACAAATTGATATATAATACAAATAAATAAAAACTAGGTAGTTTCTCCATATGTATTCCTTGCTTCATTCAAGTTTCCGTTGGAACAGGACATGCTCTTTTATTTATTTAGATGTTTGTTTACTTACCAATTTCAGATTTCTTTAACACATCAACTATATGACCACGTAAATAAGCTCGTAGGTCGTTTAAAATACCATTTTTATCAAACAATTCATAAATAAACCTTTGAAAATCATCAGTTGAATCAACTATCGGAGTATTTACTTTATTTTGATCTAACATAACTAAATCAATACGTTTTTTATTATCCATTTTTTTCTATTTATTATTTTATATTATTGTAACTTAAATTTTAACTAAAATAATACATTATTAACTTATTTGTGCGATGCGATAGATTTAAATTTTCCCAAACATTTTTTTGAATTTGACATTTTGTTTGTTTGTTGTGATATTATGAAAAACACTTTCAAAAACTTAATTTATCTTACTTTTATTTCTTATGAAATATAAATAAAAACATATTATATAAATATTAATTTAAAAATATAATAATCCAATTATGTATTTCATTAAAAATAAAAAAAATGTTATTATTAAACGAAAACGTTCAAAACATACAACAAATGTACCTCTAATATCTCTACGGTAATTTCGATACGGTTTGCATCTGTCCCTGTGGCGCAGAGGATAGCGCGTTGGACTTCTAATCCAAAGGTCGTGGGTTCGATCCCCACCAGGGATGTCGCATGATTTCCTTTTTTTATTTTATTTATTTTTATTAGTGAAGTTTATTTTATTAATTTGAATAAAAATATTGATCATAAAAAATAGGATTTTTTTGGAACAATAATACTATATATTTTTTTTATATTCGGAATATAGAACAGTATTATAATATTATATTTTCATAATATTAAAAATATATACAAATTATAAGATTATTAATAATAAAAACTATTTCAAAAAATAAGACTTTTGCCCAAAGAAATAGCAATAGTTTTTGCTTCCTTGGACCAAGGACCCATAATATCATTTCAACTATAAAAGGAACGAAATTAAATGAATGAATTATTTGTGAATATTTATTATTTTTTTGTTTCGTGCATAGATACATAGTATTCTATAGCAGCAATATACTGTAAACGCAAATTAAAGCTATTAGAAATTTCGTCAATATATTGGTAAGTCAGTACTTATATTCCCTTCACAGATTACCTATAGTAATATGTAGGTACTACGTACATAGTTCCCTTCCCCACTGGATAAATGCGAACGTGAAAGCATATATCTATGGAATTTAGGTGGGAGGAAGACCTCTATAACTTTGCTAGGCCAACCGTCGGAGTCGGCAAATGAAAAACCGTCAAGTGAACTAGTCATGTTTTAGTTTTAGACTGCGGGTTCACCGGTTCGCCGAACTACTGCATCGATTTCTTGTCAACATTTCGTAACCGCTTATTTTTTTTTATTGGAGCACGGCATGTGACTTTGTATCCTGGTGGTGAGCAGACCTACAAAGTCCATGAATGGGGTCAATGGGTTTACCGGTTAGTCGGACTACTGCATCGATTTCTTGTCAACATTTCGTAACCGCTTATTTTTTTTATCTTTATTTTTATTGGAGCACGGCATGTGACTTTGTATCTACCTGGTGGTGAGCAGACCTACAAAGTCCATGAATGGGGTCAATCAATAATTGTTCTTAAACAACATTGATTGCTCCCACTATGCCGGCTAAATGATGCGATTACGAAATGGGCGGCGACAAAGACGAATTGCATTACAATTGCATTATCGTCAATTAAACCGCCCATTTCGTAACCGCATCCTGAAAGGAGACTACCACCTCGACAAGAGTATCGACGCAGTAATCTTTTTTTTATTTTTTTATTGGTGCATGGCATGTGACTTTGTATCTACCTGATGGTAAGCAGACTACAAAATCCATGAATGGGATCGATCAATAAATTATTATTTAACAATATTGATCGCTCCCACTATGCCGGCTAAATGATGCGGTTACGAACTGGGTGGCGACAAAAACAAATTTGCATTACGAGTATATTTTAATATACTCACTGCCTTAATTATCGCCAATTTAACCACTCATTTCGTAACCGCACCCTGAAAGGAGACTACCACCTCGACAAGAAATCGATGCAGTAATCTCCTGAAAACCGGTGAACCCAAAGACTAAAACCGAAACATGACTAGGTCACTTGACGGTTTTTGCATCTGTACGGGCGGTGGTATCGACACCGGTCGGTTAGCCTAACGAAGTTATAGAGACCTTCCTCCCACGTAACTCTTCTTTTAGTGGGAATGATCAATATTGTAAACAACAATGTATTGATGGACCCCATCCATGGACTTTGTAGGTATGCTTACCATAAGGTACATACAGAGTCACATGTCATGCTCTAATAAAAACAACAAAAAAAAATGAACTTGGTTTTTGTAAAGAGGCGCGGTGTTTTAGATTAAATTATCTCTGAAATTCTTAGTTTATTCATGTAAATAGTTTGGTGCCTACAGAGATCCAAAAATAATAGGTACCTTCAAACAGGAAGAAAATAATAAGTAAAATATACATGGTGAATTTGAATGGGTGTACTTTGGGCTAATATGATGTTCTACTGATCAATACGAACAACTTTCCCATGAAACCATGTGTCGCAAAAAAAAAATTGCCTTCTCCATATACAGTAAAGTTAAAATTACCAATTTGTATGGGGAAGCCATTTTTTGTTTTCATTCGCGACACATGGTTCCATGATAAAGTTGTTCATATTGATCAGTAGAACATCATATTAGCCCAAAATACACCCATTCAAATTCACCCTGTATATATAAGAGTTTAAGGTATAGTTCATTCACAGAGTTATGGACCCTGTGAGTCCATATCACGAGAGAATTCCCGCCGAAAAGTGGAATTAATAATCTAAGGGTAGCCTCGTTTAAAGGAACTCTTTAGTGTACCGAACTTAAGAGACACAATGTTCTCAATGATCCATGGAATCTCATTTCAGGTGGGCAATTCTCGCGCTTTCGACATTCATCTCGATTCGAGATTTTTTAACGAAAAATGACTAAATATGCCATTTTTCGTTCAAAAATATCGAACATTAAACGAAATAAATAATAAATATTAATTAATAAATAAATAAATATTAAACGAAAAATGACATATTTAGTAATTTTTCGTTTAAAAATCTCGAATCGAGATGAATGTCGAAAGCGCGAGAAATGCCCACCAGGTGCCGGGTCAATTGCGTGGTTGGAAGGCAGGAGTTCTGCAGCGTTCCCGGACTTGAGACCGGGAAGTAGGGTTAAAGGCCTTTTCACTGTGTTCACTACCCTCTCTACTTAACCAAATACTAGAATCCTGTTAGCGACATCTTGAAAACACGTTCCACAAAAGTTCCGACGGGCGATCTTGGAAGACCTTTAATAGACTTTGTTGGAATTCCAGTTGCACCGATTTTAACTGCTAAATACCTGTTGCATGCTCTCGAGTCTCGATAAACTGCAAAAGCGTGCAATTCGTTTAATCAACGACATTCAGCTTTCTAAAACACTGGAACCTTTGCACGTGTGTAGAGAGGTTGTATCGTTGAGCGTATTCTACCGCCTATATTACTGGCCGTGCTCTGTGAACTCACCCCTTCTTCCCTATTTCGTTTTCGTACTACACGCACTGGCAATAAAATGCATACACATACAGTGGATGACAAGCCCACCAGAACAAAAAGGTGATATTCTTATATATGTCGCACGATAAAAAAGTGGAATGCCTTGCCTGCGTACGTTTTCCCTTCTTCCTTTAATCCTATAAGTTTCTCAAGCAGACATAGGGTAATCAGCCAATTGAAGCAAGCATCATTGCTACTATTGGTTGAGAATTTTGGACGTTACATTGCCACTTACAACCAGGTGGATGTAGGGTCATATGCCCTGTTCCATAAAAAATAGTCGAGTCCATTTCCCAGGAATAGGCTATTTGACTTCATTAAAAATATACTATAAATTGTTGTCATCCTATCAGACAATGGCGTAAAAAAAAACATATTTAACTTTATTTTAAACTAAATTATGTATATCTTTTGTAGATTACACGAAATAAAATTGAATATTTTCTACAATTTTATTTATAACAAAATTGTAGAAAATATTCAATTTTACAAAAGATGTTTTCTTTGATTGGTTGATGACTGGTGACGTCACACGCAAGTAAACAAAATAATACACAGATTATACATCATGTGGATGAAATTGAATAGAGTATAATATATAGGAGATTATTTAATCTGTGCTTGTATGTTTACTTGCGTGTGACGTCACACTTGACAAGACTGCGAAACAGCGTTTTTAGCGCCATTGTGGAAATTCAAACTTTAACATTGATTTTTATTAATAATACAGTAGATATCCCGGAAATATCAATGTAGTGTGCTTATTATGTAATAAAGAATCATATAAAACGGGTTTCAAAACGGAGTCAAATACCCTATTTCCGTAATATTTTGTTAGTCTCATACCGTTGTCTCACATGTATTTATTAATTCATTTTAGCCCTCAGACTATATACCGAAGGGGTTTTCTTCCTAGTCGTAGTCAGTGGTATTATAAATATATACCAAACATTTGTGCCGCTATTTGAATAGAAGTAAGGGCATTTGTGGTGTGGTATGGATAATAACAAATATATAAACAGGGGGGTAACCACCGACTCCGATACCGTGAGTTCTCCTTCGAGTTGAGATCAAAAATGACGTCATACATATGCTATTTCCAATGTTCATAATATTACCTATATACAGGGTGAATTTGAAAGGATGTACTTTGGGCTAATATGAAGTTCTGCTGATCAAACCGAACAACTTCTCCCATGGAACCATGTGTCGCAAATGAAAAAAAATTTTGGCTTCCCCATACGAATTGGTCATTTTAACAATACTAGTTTGTATGGAGAAGACAATATTTTTTTTCATTTGCGGCATCAAAAAAAATATTGCCTTCTCCATACAAATGGGAAAAGTTGTTCGTATTGATCAGTAGAACCTCATATTAGCCCAAAGTACATCCTTTCAAAGTCACCATGTATACAGGGTGAATTTTTCAAGTGTGCTATCCCAAATCCTAAACTACAAGGAATATCGAAAAATACTCAAAGGAGTCACGGGGTCCGATTTTGATAAAAACTAAAACTGCATCATTAGATTTCTGAAAAATTTATTCTCCTAGCCGGGAATCGAACCGGTTGATTTTGAAAAAAAAAGTCATGCTGTATTATTACACCAACTGTTAGTGTCGCTTATAAAAACTAAAACTGCATCATTAGATTTTTGAAAAAAATATTCTCCTAGAAGGGAAACGAACCGGTTGTTTTGGAAAAAAAAAGTTATGCTGTATTATTGCACCAGCTGATAGTGTCGCTTATAAAAAATAAAACTGCATCATTAGATTTTTGAAAAAAATATTCTCCTAGAAGGGAAACGAACCGGTTGTTTTGGAAAAAAATAGTTATGCTGTATTATTGCACCAGCTGATAGTGTCGCTTATAAAAAATAAAACTGCATCATTAAATAAAAAAAAAATATCCTAGCCGAGAGTCGAACCGGTTGATATTGAAAAAAAAATGCTGTATTATTGCACCAGCAAAGTGATAATTTTTAAGATAAGTTTAAAACCCTAACTAATAAATTGTTAAAAATGATAGCTATTATTTTCAATACATAAGTGATTTTTTTTTTCTTACGTTTATTTAAAAAAAATATGATGTTGTTTTTAAGGAGGATGGGGTTTGAAGAGCATTATTTTAAACAATTTGATTGTATGTCATTTTTTTTATTAAAAATTAGCACTTTCCTTTAGTTTACCGTTTAATATTACTTACCAAAATTTGATCCTTATAAGCGACATTATCAGCTGGTGCAATAATACAGGTGAGTTTTTTTTTTCCAAAATCTACCCGTTCAATTCCCGGTTAAGAGAATATAAAAATAAAAAAATCTAATGATGCAGTTCTAGTTTTTATAAGCGACACTATCACCTGGTGCAATAATACAGTTTGACTTTTTTTTCTCAAAATTCAATCGGTTCGATTTCCAGCTAGGAGAATATTTTTTTCAAAAATCTAATGATGCAGTTTTAGTTTTTATCAAAATCGACCCCGTGACTCCTTTGAGCATTTTTCGATATTGCTTGTAGTTTAGGATTTGGCCTTGAAGGCATACTTGAAAAATTCACCCTGTATATATTTTGTAATTAATTAGGTAGGTCCTCGAACTAGTTATGTAGTGGTCAATTCAAACAACGATGTTTCTCTTTTCGTAGTAATGCATTAATACATGGGTGTAGCCATATGTTGAGTGTTTGTAGGTTAAACCCCCCCCCCCCCCCCAACGGGTGACGATGTTGTTTTTTTTATAGCTCACCAAAAATCTTGAGTATTGAGTGTAATGATGATGATTGCTGTAATTTTTTTGCTCGTACAAAAAAAATGGACAAAAAAACATTTTGAAATTTATGAGGCTTAAACCCGATATCAAATCCTGGCTACGCCCATGCATTAATAACTAAATTAAACTATTAAAGAAATAAATATCTTATCTGTGTTGCTCTTGAGGGTGCTCTTTACTTGCTCTATGTTTATGTACTCTATGTTCCATATTGTTTTTGGTTAGTGACATCTAAAGAATCAAAACGATTAAATAATAATCAATATTTTCTAGAAACTAAATTACAAACATCAATAGCTTTTATTTATTTAGAAAAGATAATTAAAACTATAAAAGACCTAATACAAATTATAAACTACCGAAAATTAAAGTAATCCTACAAAATGAACATAAAAAATTAGACTAAATCAAATTAAGTACTAAATACATTTCTTCCATATCGCTATAAATATGAATGGTTCCTAAAAGTGTATCGATTGACAACTCGTTTGGATATATATTAAAAAAATACAATGAGCCCCTGATCCTGGCCCCATGGTTTCAACCGCAAACGAATCAAATACGTAGTCTCTACTGAGGACTGCGTATTTGCGTCGTTTGAGATTTTTTAATTCAGTAGCGGCGGCGCCAGTCTTTTGAGAAGTCCCTGGCAGGTGTGTCGGTGCAAAAGTATTGGACACATGTTACATCCCATACGAGGAACCGACCACCAGGAAACTAACTAACGCCCAGCCCCCCTAGCCAAGAGCATGAGCGCTAAAAGCGCGCACGAAAGTTTTGTATGAAGATGACATTTGATGATGACGTCACTAATCACTTTCGTTTTTATCGTTGCAGAAATAACCAAAACGAGACAACAATATAGATACACGAATAGGATAATCAATTTGTTATCTCCCTCTCTGTCACGCTTCTGCGACGTTCGAGCGTAAAAAGCGACCATGCTCTTGGCTAGGGGGGCAGGTCAGATCCCATTAATTACAGGCGTATTGCTATCACCTCAGTGTTGTGCAAGGTTCTAGAAACCATTATCAACGCACAAATAATACGCCACCTTGAAGATCACTCTAATATAAATGACCACCAGTACGGCTTTCGTAGGAAGAGGTCAACGGGTGATCTTCTAGCATATATTACGCATATCTGGGGTGAGGCAATGAACCAGCATGGGGAAGCCTTGGCAGTTGGTCTGGATATCTAAAAGGCTTTTGACCGGGTGTGGCATAAAGCTTTACTCTCTAAGTTGCCAGCTTACGGATTTCCGACGCGACTTTGCGGCTGGATCTCTTCTTTCCTTTCAGACCGAGCTATAAGAGTCAATTTTGATGGTATGGCCTCGGGCCGAGAGCCTATTAACGGAGTACCCCAGGGATCAGTGCTGTCGCCGACGCTATTCTTGCTGCATATCAATGATATTGGGCAACATTCATTGTTATGCGGACGACAGTACCGTTCACGGGCGATACTTGGCTCGTCAGCCTCCTAGCCGCGTCGAAACAGAGGAGTATAGGAGTTCCTTGGTGAGTGAACTGGACCTAACCCTAAAGGAAGTTTCCAATTGGGGTTGTCATAATTTTGTCCAGTTCAATGCACAAAAAACCCAGGCCTGCGCGATGTCTGCAAAAAAGACACCGTTTTCCCATTTTACCTCTCTTCAGAGCACTCAATTATCATTATCACCAATACTAAATATTTTGGGATTGGAAATACGCTCCGACTTAAATCACTGTAATTACATCGAGAACATTGCCAAGACCGCAAGTAAAAAGCTCGGCGTTCTTAACAAGGTGCGACGATATTTCACTCCAGGGCTTAGGTATCTTATCTATAAAGCCCAGATCCGGCCTTGTATGGAATATTGTTCGCACCTTTGGGGTGGATCGGCCAAATATTTGCTGCATGCCCTCGATGGTCTGCAGAAGCGTGCAACTTGTATTATTGATGACGAAGAGCTCACTAACACCTTAGAGCCACTGCAGTTTCGCAGAGATGTAGCGTCGTTGAGCGTATTTTACCGCCTTTACCATGGACAGTGCTCTGAAGAACTTTTTAATCCCATTCCCCCTTCCCCTTTCCGTTACAGAACCTCACGAGCAGGTAACACATATACCAACAATATACAGCAGATATACCAACCCGCACTAAAAGATTTGGTGATTCGTACATCTGTCGCACTATTAAAATATGGAATGCTCTACCTGCTTGCGTGTTTCCTTCATCCTATAACCTTGAGTCCTTTAAACGAAGCGTGAATAGGCATCTCAAGCCGGCATAATGGATGAAACCAGCTCTTACAACACAATTCTAAGAGCTGGTTGTATTTATTCTTGGACCTGCATACTGCGTTCGATCAGGTGAATGTGGGGTCACATGCCGAGCTCCTATAAAAAAAAAAAAAAAAAACGTCATATCATCGGGTGTCTCTTGCCATCTATAGCCAAATCTACTGGTTCTAGAACGGCAGGATAGAGGCACCGGCAAGGGCCCGACGTATAATTTGATTAAGGTTAGAATGTCGGGATTGTCTTCCGCCGCTTCTACAGCATAAATGGCCGTGGTGACCAAGTTGGTCGACCATCATTCCAGATTGACAGCTATGTAGATGCGTTTGCACCTTCTGTAGTCCATGATTTTTAAACATCAATTAATTTACATATAAATGATCGATTTTTTTAATAGTTTTTTTTTTTTAAAACATTTCTATTAAAATGCATTTCTGTAGCCATTAAAACCATACTATAGTCCTAAGAATTTTTTTTTTGAATCTATGTAAAACAAAATTTTCTCCGCCTTTCATTCCGTTTTTTTCTATTCACAGGACCCTACAGTAAGCACCAACATTAGCGTTTTCATATAAATACCTAAACAATAGACAACATATTGAAATGAAAACTATTAAATATACATATGCATAAATTCGTATTATTTTATTTATTATATATATATATACGGCGCAGTAAATTTATGACGTATGCCATTGCTCTTAACAAATTCATGAAATTCTTCTGATGCAAAATTTGATTCATTATCGCTAACAATAGTCAATGGTAAATCAAAACGACTGAAAGTTTCTCTTAACTTTTCAATTGTGTTAAATGTAGTGTAATAGAATTCATAGGATAAACTTCTTCAACAAGCGGTTGATGGTCTCTTATTAGTGTAAATTTTCTACCAAAACAATAATTAAAAAAATGTTTAACACCCCATACCGTAGCCTCTTTATCTATTTGGCTGTAATGCTTTTCTGATGAACGTTATGCAAATGCAATAGGACGTTCCTCTCTATTTGGTAACTGATGAGATAGAACGGCACCCAAACCATACGGACTAGCGTCTGTACTTAATAATAATTTTAACTTAGTATCATATGGACATAAAACATTTTCTGAAATAATTGCTTTCAAATGCAACATTACACTCATCAGACCAAACAAATGCGGTATCTCTCTTCAATAGTGTATACAACGGACATACTATCATAGACATATTTTTAATAAATTTGTTGTAATTTATTGAAGTATCATATCTGACAACCAGCAGTGACATTACTCTTCTACCGACACTAACGGTACGTTTGACGGTACGTTTGAGTACTGCTTAAAAGGCTTACAAAGCTAGCTTAATTTACTTGACAGGTGTTTTTTTAGTACTTCGCTTTGCTTTGGATTTTTGATGACGTCACAGAAAAAAAGCAAATTACGTCATCGAATTCGCTGCAAACGTTTGGAAAATACGAGTAGTGCAATCAAAGTAAATTGTCTGTGGTCACAATTATTGTGTATCAATTACTTTTTTTTGTTTATTTTTATTGTCCCTCCCTTTCACTTAACAGTTTTTGAACTCTATTAAATGATTATTGCATAACTATGGCAATGGATATCTAACAAACAAAAATCCTAAATTGGTAATACGTATTTTTTTTATATTTATTGTTATTGGATCAATGTGCTTTGTATCTACCTGATGGTAATCAGACCTACAAATACCATGAAAGGGGTCGATCAATACATTGGTTTTTATAATATTTCGATCTCACTATGCCGGATAAATGGTGCGTACCCTGAAAGGAGTCTTCTGGAATCCGGTGAACCCACTGACTAAAACCGAAACATGACATGATCTTGAGCCTGTAGCAGTCCGCTGCTGGACTCGGACATTATCCAAAGCACGTCAATCATGCCAGTGTACAGTTTTATACATCGCGTTTTTTCTATTTATATTTATTATTCTTATATTTTTTAGATCTACCTACATGGCTATTATACAATTTGTGTGCCTAAAGGATCATAAGATAGAGAGGTGTATTGAGAAGAATAATATAAAAGAGTCAGATTTTTCTTCTTATATTATTATATTGAAGACTTGGAGAGCATTGCAAGCCTGACCTTATTAGTTGTTCATTTGATCATTTCGGTAATTCATATGCAACACCTGAAACTTCAGTGGGCGTACGGCATTTTTAATCAACAATGATATGTCCATAATCAACGCCGGCCTATATAACTTACTGAAAAATATTTTTACCCCTTTATCAATCAGATGAGCCCTTGATATGCCCCAGATAGTTGTCATGGATGGGACGAGATGGGCTAAAGAACTTGTCAAAAGATATCTACCAGATCCATCTAAAGTGTCTATGAAAACAACAAAATAACTCTATCTCTATAACTTTTTTTTGGAAGAAGATTACAGTTTTGGTTCATCGAAAGCAGGCCCTACTAGTACAAAATGATAATAACAGAGCTCGAAGAACTTCTTGGTTTATTGGAATACGATAAAGAACTACTTGTGGACCTCTGATGGAATAGGCATAGAAGCATTTTATTATGTCTTTTTCTTAGTAAGTAATTTACAATTTGACGACATGCTTACTAGAAATATACCATGAATTTGTAAGTTTGAAAAAAAAACTCTGTAGATAATGTCTAAAACAATAAGCTTTTGCTCGAAAAACTTATTGGTTTATTGGTGTACGACAAAGAACTACTTGTGGGCCTCTAATAGAACATGCATAGAAGCATTTCATATTATCATGTCGTTTTATTATAAGTAATTTGGTTTTTGACGACATGCTTACTAGAAATATAACATGAATTTGGAAGTTTAAAAAAAACTCTGTAGATAATGTCTAAAAGAATAAGCTCTTGGCTCGAAGAACTTCTTGATTTATTGGTATACGATAAAGAACTACTTGTGGGTCTCTAATGGAACAGGCATAGAAGCATTTTATATTATCACTCGTATTCTTAGTAAGTAATTTACAATTTGACGACAGACTAGAATATCTCTAGTAACATGAATTTGGAAGTTTGAAACAAAAGTCTATAGATAATGTCTAGGCAATAAGCTCTAAGAAACTTAGGACTAAGTCTCAATGAGTTATCTTAGAAAAATTGTCAATGAAACGAATCAGAGTGCTCACAGATTCAGATTTGTATTTGTCCTAGAACAATGGACATAAAAACCTCAGATTAATAATCTGAGAGAAAAACCAAATTGATACCAGAAAACGACAATATTGGAATGCACCTGTTGAATATCTATAAAAAGTGTAGCGTCACATGTCGTTGCCAAGCAACTGAAAAATATTACATACTTAAAAATAGGTTGAAAAAACATGTCTTTGGTATAAAATAATACATTAATAATAATTGACTAATCCTAGTGTATCTAATTTATTATCCATTAGCAAAAGAACCCGAATAAAGCTTTCAAGGCTCAGAATATTTATATGTGGCGACCGTGAGGAGCGGCGATGGATAAACTTAAAAAAGAAAGGAGTATCTCGAATCTTATTCACTAAGGCGGCGGACAAACTTAAACAATTATTAAGCTCTTCCAAGTATAGTTTTACAGAATTAGCTGCAGCGTACGACTTCACATTGAAGAAAGCGGAGACGCTGAGTTCTGTATAGGACAAAGTTCGGGAGTTGCTATTGGCGGACGATGATGTCACTGATGAGGTGCTGGTAGTTGAAAGCGAGGCTGCAGAACAATATGAGTTTTAAAAGTCAAAAAGTCAAAAATATTTATTTCATGTAAACCTTTACAGGTATTTATGCATAGTCAAATATATATATATATATATATATTTAGTATAAGGTCTAAGTGTGCGCTTGGTTAGGTAGGATCTTGCATACATAAAATAATTAGAAACCAAACCGAACACACACCACATAACCAACCAGTGTAAGACTAGGTGGTTAGCTGGTTCCATTGACCTGTCCATCGTTATCTGCCATGCAAAGGTGCCACCGAGCCGACCAACCTAACAGACTATATCTACGCCCCAAATATCCACTATAAGTAATAATTAATATAAAAGTAAAAAATGTATCAATCGGAGCGCAAACACTGACCGCATGTTGGTCCCCCAGAGACACCCCGGAGAAAAAGGCACCAGCAAGTAAAAAACTCTGGCGTTCCACATATGTACCTGACCATCAGGAGATATGCTTATTTACTAGCTTATAATCATAGCATATGATAATTTACCCTCATCCTGCTGAAGAGCACGAGTAGAACACCCCATAGCAGATAAACCATTTTACAATATAGAAGTAGTACAGAATCACAAAACACTATAGCCCCCCGATGCCTGCGCTAGCCTATCCGACAATTTTGCGAGACCTCCGCTTTTAACATAATAATTAAACTATGCGTGTCCAGCGGAGATCCAAGTCCCCCACAGCAGCACCCGATCACGGACGTAACGTATGTGTCAGCCATCCTCCTGCTCAACCAGGCCCTTAGGGTGCAGACCAGAACCCGGCACACGCGCCACCACTGGAATGACCTTCAAAGGAGAGGAAATCCGCTGGACACATCATATTACTAGGACACATTACTAGGCCATATGCATTATAGAATCTGAGACACGCGCAAACATCGAAAACGGATATGCATTATGTAGCTCTATTAACAAAATGATAATTTAAATATATGAAAGACAATATAGTAGGTATATTACCTAGCCAAAATACTTAATATTAAAAATAAATAAAAACAAAAAAGTAATAGTAATAACAAGTTATTACCTTCTCCAAATATAACAAATTACCTAATGTAGAATAAAAATAATATAATAAGTACTTAGTAATGAATTATTACTGTATCACATTTATTAGTTGAGAGAGTCCAGTCGCAGGGAGGTATGTTTCCAGACGTCTCTGTCATTAATATAATCATTAACTTTGTAATATGCTTTTGCTATTAAAGTTTGCTTTATACAATTTTTAAATTTTATATCATTAAGTTCTATAATTGAATTTGGCAATTTATTAAATAACCTGATACTGTTTATTAGGAAACATTTATTAGTTTTTTGCAATCTATATTTTGGTATATCAATTTTGTTTATATTTCTTAAGTTACGAGTATGCCTATCTGCGTTTTTATTAAATGTATTATAGTTTTTCTTAACGTATAATAAATTTTCAAATATGTATTGGGAGGGCAGTGTCATTACTTCAATTTTAGGAAAAAAATCCCGAAGGGATTTGCGGGTCTTCATGCCATAAATAGCTCTAATAGCTCTTTTTTGAAGGATAAATATTGTTTCTATGTCTGCAGCTGAGCCCCAGATAATAAGACCATAAGTCATAATACTGTGGAAATAAGCAAAGTACACAAGCCTGGCTGTTGCTACATCAGTTAAAAGTCTGACCTTTTTGACTGCATATGCAGCTGAGCTCAATCTTTTAGATAAAGTTTCGTTGGGTAACCATGAAAGTCAGATATAAAAAATGCATTACTAAGCCAAATGGCCAAAATACCTATCTAAAGTCCAATTCGTCAACAGAAAATATTTGTAATCAAAAGGAAAGTGGAAAGCCAAAAGTCGATTACTAACGTTTCTGTATCGAATATATCAACCAATTCTTCACAACAATCAGGCAATCATTTAGACTCTAACTATGATCATTCTCATTCTTACAATAGAAAATTCAGTCTTCCGAAAATCAAATTACGTAAATTTGACGGCCAAATAAAAAATTGGTTACCATTCTGGGGACAATTTCGCAAGACAGATCAGGACAGTAGTATTGATAATGATGATAAATACCAGTACCTGGTACAAGCTACTGCACCTGGCACGTGTGCAAGTGAACTTGTAGAAAGTTTTCCACCGAGCGGAACGAACTATGTAAAGGCAGTACAATTATTAAAAAATCGATTTGCTAGAGACGAATTATTGATAGAATATTACGTGCGAGAATTACTTAACCTGATTTTATACCAATCGAAACAAAAGGTATTGGACTTGTGTTCGTTATACGACAAGCTTACTACACAACTTCAGTCCTTGGATACGCTCGGCGTCACCACAAATATGCAGCAATGCTGTTCCCCCTTGTCGAGTCTGCCATACCCGACGATGTACTACGTACCTGGGAGAAAATGCGCACCCCTGGAGAGAGTAAACAACTATCACAGTTATTAGAATTTATTGAAAGATAAGTAGCAAGCGAAGAATAAAAATTTCTAAGACTGGTTTTACTGATCATTTTTCGAATGTTCAACAACCAACTATGAGCTGTATATTTTCAGGCGCTAAAAAATATAAATCCGGGAAATCTAGTGATGAAAGTATAAAAGAAAGGCTATGTATATGGTGTGATAAAGGGACTCACAGTAGTACTGAATGTTTCAAGGGAGGTAAAATGACTTTGGATGAAAGAAGAGAATTAATTAAAAAGAAAAATGGATGTGTTATTTGTCTTAAAATAGGTCACCCGGCAAAGAAGTGCAAGTTATTCCCAAAGTGTTTTTATTGTTCTAAAAGACATAATATTGTTATGTGTCCGAATTTAAATTGTAGTAGTTCTAAAACAAATGACATCATGCCGAACGATCCTAATGTTTTGTTGACACAAAATAATACAACATTATTACAAACATTGTTGGCACAAGTACAAAATATTAAAAATAATAAAAAAGTAACTGTACGGGCATTGTTTGACAGCGGTTCACAGCGATCGTATATTAAGGATAGTGTTGTAAATAGGTTAGGGTTAGTATCAGTAGGTCATGAAAGTTTAAGTCACAATCTTTTTAGTGGTTTAAAAACATCAATTCAAACACATAATAAATATGAATTTCTTGTAATAGTATTGATAGTAGTTATGGTTTTTAAATTATTGCGCTTCATAAAGACAAAATATGCGGGGCATTGCCATATTTAAAAGAGACTTTCCTAAATAATCTCATTAAGCATCACAATATTATACTAAGTGATGCTACCAATAATAGTTCGTCAGATATTGAATTGCTCATAGGTTCTGATTATTTAGGAACAATTATGACAAATATACTAGTCGAATTAGGTAATAATCTAGTTGCTATTAAAAGTAAATTAGGCTGGACTGTTCAGGGGCCGATAATTAAACATAATGTAGATACTTCTTTATTTGATTTAGTAACTGTAAATAATTTATTTTGTTTTGATGACTCTGACTTATCTAATTTTTGGAATTTAGAGTGTTTAGGTATTAAAGACCTTGCACAGAGTAAAAGCCAGAAGAAAGTTGAAGAAGAATTTTTAGAACATTTTGAACAGAATATACGATTAAATGAAGAAAACAGATATGAAGTTAGATTACCCTGGAAAGAAGATAGACCTGAAATAAAAAATAATTTTGAGTTAGCCAAGAAAAGATTTTGAATTACTACTAAAAAAATATTAAATTTAAATAAATTAAATGATTATAATGAGTTATTTCATGGGTGGATAAGTCTAAATATAATAGAAATTACACCTTACCAAAATAATAATGATGGTAATGTATTAGCTAATGATGCAGTTCTTAAAAAAGAAAATATAACTACAATGTTATGAATAGTTTTTGATGTTTCCCCTACTATTTCTTCTTTCTGGTGGGGAGGGTGGTTGAATTGTTTTTTTTTAGTTTGCATTACGAAAGATTTACTTAGATTAAGGATAAAGGCATAAATGTCATAAAAAGTATAACGATAATTTGTGACTATACGAAGCAATCATTAAGTCTTAAACCAATGCCCGTACTACTCAGTTCGTTTGTCAGATAAAGGTACCAGAATGATACCTAGCTTAATGACTTTGTATATGGTTTTTTTGTTTTAGAATTAATTTCATTTTGCAATTACCATTAATTGCAACACGGGGAGGATGTTGAATATCTATGAAAAGAGTAGCGTCACATGTCGTTGCCAAGCAACTGAAAAATATTACATACTTAAAAATAGGTTAAAAAAACATGTCTTTGGTATAAAAGAATATATTAATAATAATTGACTAATCCTAGTGTATCTAATTTATTATCCATTAGCAAAAGAACCCGAATAAAGCTTTCAAGGCTCAGATTATTTATAGCACCGATATTGTCGTTATATACTCTTGTCAAAATAGAGAATATCGAGTTCAGACCATGATTACCTTTTTATGTTTTTTTTTTAATTATTCAATTGTATATTATAATGTAAGGGATAGTACAATGTTAGTAATGAATAGTAATTATATAATTTATATATTGGGCTATTAAGTTAAGATATTACATTATTTTTGTAGGTAAAAAGGTAACATTTTGTTTTTGAGATTTTGTAATAAATTATTGAAATATCGCCTCGCCTAATTTTTCTCTAAGGCCTCAGCCCAAACCACTGGATGAATCGGGCTGAAATTTTGCATACAGCAGGTAGATGTTATGACGTAGGCATCCGCTAAGAAAGGATTATGATAAATTCTACCCCCAACGGGATAAAATAAGGGATGAAAGTTTGTATGATAAAAAAATAACTATTCCACGCGGACGAAGTCGCAAGCACAGCTAGTATATAATAAATTTAAATTAAATAAATCTGTATTACCTATTTTTAATATATTGTTGGGGTTTACTAGACCCCACGTTGTACAACTTGTAACTTTATTCCACGTTGTATACGGAAGACCGCATATAAACGTGGTCTTCAGAAGACCACGTTTGATGCTCTATTGCGGCTATACTCTAAGTGTATTCCGCGGAACCCTAGGGTTCCGTGATACCTCTGTCGGGGTTCCGCAAGAATTTAGAAAAAAAAAATTAAAACACCTCTCTCTGGTCGCTCCGCGGCTGCGCGGACTCCGCGCGTCAGTTGACGATTAGCACGGCCGGTAATCTTGCTAACAAAAAATCTAACCGTAGTGTATATGGTTTCAAATTAGAACATGACGTTTATTACCTTGCCTTTCGCCCCCCTTACCTCCCCTCTGCTACGCGGGCGTCGTCTATCGTCGGGTAAAGTCGGGTTAAGTCGGGTTTTTAATAACAAACAACATCCGTCCGCCATTACTGTTTTTTTTTGTCGATCGAGTAAGTAAAGTTTATATCTTTATTGTGCCTCTCCGTTTAAAATTATAATATTTCACGTGTTTTTCATGCATCAATATGTATATTACATAACGTGTGCTGTGTTTGTGGGTGTAGTAGTGTACGACAGAACGTTAAACTTTACCGACTACCAACTATTGAACAAAAACTATTAAAATGACTTCATGTTCGTCATATAACGAACCTTTTAACATTATTTACTGCTGATGAAATTTCTACTGGCATACCTCAAAATACTTTCGAAGATATGGGTAAGCTTTTACTATCTTTTTACATTTTTGGGTTTTCTGTTCACAGTAGCAATCATACAATCAACCTTTTAATTATTTCGTTATCGAAAATGTGGATTTCTATCAAATAAGGAACATAGCTATGTAAGAAAAAGGCACTACGGCCACACATACTGAAAACTCAATGTAGAATCCGAACCTCCTGAAGGTTAGTAACAAAACCGTAAATGTTTTGATAATAATCAAAGTAAATGGTTATAAAAAAATCAAGTAGGTACTTAATAGGTATCTTCTTTAATACTTCATAGTAGCATAAGGTTTATTTACATAGGTAATACTATTAAGTAAGTATATTAATTATTTAAGTAAGTAGTAGGTTATATTCACTTAATTATATACTCAGTTACTGTATTGCACCTACCTCACTTATTAAATGCTTTGATTGTCCCGAAGGTTTGACTGGTAGAGAATGCCTAGCGGCATTAAGTCCGCCTTTGTATTTTGTATGCAATAAAGATTTAAATATAGGAATGTGGGAGAGGACAACTGTAGGGTATTACAGAAATAATTAAACTATATGTAGTCTACCTATAAATCTTAAAGATGTTTTACTATTTTCGGAAATTTCAATAGGGGTAGATGAGAAAGGGCCAATAATTTAATATGGTTACCTTTTTTTTATTTGTAAATATTATGATGGGAGAAACCGGGTTAACAAAAGATAGTTCTCATATAGTAATTATTTTTAACTAACAATCTATGACCAAAAAATATTTAATAAAGTATATATTTTAGGAATGGCCTGTACTTCTTCCTGCTCAATAGATGATGGTCCACAGACTGCCATTACAGGTACTTAAATATTTATTATGAATACTAACAGGTACCCTGAGGCCATCTAGGCGGTCTCGGACGCCGTAAGGCACCTGTGATGATACACCATATATAATAAATATCATCACAGGTGCCTTTCGGCGCCCAAAACTCATCTATGAACAGTTTCACAAGTTGGTATAGTGAAACTGGGACCGACAGCTTAACCTACTCTCCGGGGCAGTACATTAGTGTTGTCAAACAAATGTACATGATTTTTTTAATTAAAAACTCATTGGATTCAAACCAGGGACCTAAGTGTTTTTAAGTCCAAAATCTAACCAACTCGGCCACCACATATTAAATGAATATGGATGTATATACCGTACATACACCATAATAATATTTTTTTCAATTTTTGTCTGTCTGATTTTGTTCCTGATAATCTAAATTTAATGTGAAAAAATACTAGCTATATTAAATTATTCAAGAATAACTATAATTTGTGATTGTAATTATAGCTACTTCTCATAAAAAATAACTGTATATGATTGTATTTTAACACATACTATATAGGTAGAAAATGCCTAAGGCATTATGTTTGCCTATGTACAATTTTATTTTATAATTTTGTGCAATAAAGTATTTTTAATAAAATAAATAGGTACTGCTTAAATACATACATAAAAACTTTTTTAATTCTGTGTTTTTTATGATTCAAATATTTTTAGACGCGGTAATAGAAACACCAAAAAGTAGAGGTTGAGTATAATGAGAAGAATCAATGCCACAAGAAGCAATGCCAGGAAAAAGAAAATCTGTCAATTATGAAACAGAGTCCCAAATGTTACAGATTTTTAGACAAAATTATTATTTAACCATCAAAAATAATGCTAAATAAAATGATAGGCAAACTAAATTTGGATGTTGGCATCAATACACAAATTATTAAAGAATGAGGTAAATATTTAAATGTATTGTTTAATAAATAGTTCATGGTTTACATCTTCAAGTGCCTTTGAAGGGTTTAAGACACCTTGTTACATGTGTTAGGATTCTGAAAGTACTTCAATGTTGCAAAGTAGTTGCTGTTATTATATAGGCTATCCCCATCTATTAACTAATCCATAAGTTGGTTTGGAACTGGCCTTCATAACTTAAAATGCAGTGGACTACCATACAATTAGTATAAAGCAAGTCTTATGGCCTTATTCATAAAAACTTGCTGAGTCCTTGAAGAACACTTGCCAAAAAAAGAGACAAAACCTATTTTAACTAATGTGTTCTTCAAGGGCTTAATAAGTTTTTAAATTTTAATTTCGAGGAAACTGATGGGTACATTAATAATTTTATATCACCCTTTCCATTATAAAGTGTAAATACAAGTATGCTCTATTCAAAAATGTACTTAAACCTTAGACTTAATGTACTTATACTTAGACTTAAACCTGATAAATAACTTAAATGTGTTATACAGGGTTACAGGAAAAGTCGTGCTAGATCCGTTCAGGGAGTGGAGTACCCATCAGTTCTGACTTATTTCTCTATGAAACACCCTACCCTAAATTTAACCCTTTTCGAGTTTTTCGACTTTTAATTTTTTTATTGAAAATTGCCGATTTTTGGGCTACTAAAATTAATTTAATTTATTTTGTGTGCCTTATTATTATTATTGCATTTTTACATCTGTACTAATATTATAAAGAGGAAAGATTTGTATTTTTGTTTGTAATGAATAAACTCAAAAACTACTGGACCGATTGCAATAATTTTTTCACCATTAGAAAGCTGCATTATTCAGAAGTAACATAGGCTATATAATATCACGCTAGGTCCTATAGTTGTGGAGCAGTAACCAAAAATGTTTTAAAAACGGGGGAAAATGTATAATAAGAAGGTTTATATTTAGTATCAGCATTGCACCCGTGCGAAGCCGGGGCGGGTCGCTAGTGTGTAATAAGATGCTTTAGGACGTTAATCATTAATATATTAATTAGTGCATAAGTTAATTGAATAGGCCGTAGTAGACAAGTGAAAGTTAAGAAATTACAAAAATAATTAGCAAGTTTTTTTTTCTCTAAGGGATATCCGGTACTCGACCAAAAGGGTTAAATTTAGGGTAGGGTGTTTCATAGAGAAATAAGTCAGAACTGATGGGTACTCCACGCCCTGAACGGATCTAGCACGACTTTTTCTGTAACCCTGTATATTTATATGTAGAATTTTTTTTTCAACATTTAAAAACTTGGTAATTGTGGCAAAGTTCTATATAACAATTAAATATGTTAAATATATAGTATTAGTTTTTGGTTTTTAAATAAGGTTTTAGTTGTTAGTACATATGTATACATAAAAGTCATATTATTTGGATATTACAAATCTATAATTTATTTGGCAACTTGTTTATGAAATATCTTTCTTTTTGTATCATTTATATGAATGAGACTAAAATGCATCCTTAATATTATTAATAGTATGAGCGGAGAACCCAAGATCCACTGGCATAGCAGAACATTTAGTTAAGTGGTGCTAAGCTTGTGTTGTTTATGTTTCATAGGCTTATCTTTGTATTTGATATCCAATTGTTTTAGTAGAAATCAAGCCCTCTTTATGTGTATTCAGAGTCTATAGTTGATAGAATGGATGGATGAACAAAAAAAAGATTACATGAATCTTTTTTTTGTTATACATAAGTGTATTAAAATGGATGTATAATGTATTACTGTGTATTAGTAGGCTCAATAGTCAATATATTTGTGCGTGTATTATATGAATATACACCTATCCAAATGTCAAGAGATATTTTTATAAATTTTAGAAAAGCGGTAATAAAATTCGGCTATTCCAATGTTTTATGATTTTGTTCTAATAGTAGATCTTTTTTAAATTTTGTTATCACACTACTTGATCTCTCATTTTAATCATAGACATCCCTAAAGTTTAAAAAATAAATAATAAAAAATATATGTTGTTTATTTACTATTTATGCTCTGCCTCCATATTCTGTTTCTTTTAAAGGTAACGCTAGATTGTCAAAATAACAAAATCCTATACAATCTACACGACAGGAAATTTTAAATACTTTCAAGCCAAAAACACCTTTAACTGGAGGGAATAGAGTGCATGATTTTTTAGGTTTCCCTTGTCGCTGATTTGTTTAATGTCATTGTTATAGGCTCAGATTAATATAGGATTTTCTTATTTTGACAAGCTAACGTTTCCGTAATAAGAAACAGAATACGGCCACTGGTTTTGTTTCCCAACCATACTATTTCTATCTAACAAATAAATTTGTTTTAGCTAGCAGACTGCGACGTGCTTGTATAGTTATCAAGAGACATTTATGATCAATGTTAATACATTGTACATCTAACTCAAATGGGGGGCATTTGAGTGTGACCTCAGTTCTTACGCGGCATAAATAAGTATGACTCATGCCATTCTTATTTAACGTCCCAGTAATCTCGTACATTTCGTGATCATCTTTGTATGACCTAATTATCGATGCAAGCATGTCACATCTTGCTACCTCTAACGCTGAGTTGTACCAAAGTGTCTGTTAATATAATGTAACGATTTTACAGATTTTTGCAGTTCGAATGACAGCTGGGGCTCTAGAGAAAAAGCAGGCGAAGCGACGTGTGTGTCGCCTTCAATCAAAACTGTATAGACTTTGGTAGGTGACAGCGTACCTCACGCCTACTGTCACTGTCAAAAAACATACGGTTTTGACTGAGGTGACGCGTCATGTCGCCTCGTCTGCATTTTCTCTAGAGCCCCTGATACATTCGACGCTATTTTAATCGTTACCTTAAATTAACAGACACTTTGGTACAACTCAGCCTAATAGAATAGTGCACAGTGCACCTAAACAAGGCTGAAGTCTAGCGATCCTATGCCTATCCATAAAAAAAAAAAAAAAAACATTTGGCAGACGTCATAACATTGCCACTTTACAAAAAAAATAAGAAATGTCATGTTCTAATTTTAAACCTGACTACGGTCAAAATCTACTGTATGAAGATTGCCATCTTCTCCTATATCATCTGTGACGATTAGCGTTCGAAGCGATAAGTTACTACCATGAAGGTAAAAACCGTGCCCGTCCGCGCGCCGTTACTGGAGTAAGCATCATTTAATTTGTAGGATGCTGCGCGAGTGACAAATTTGTCACTCACACACGCTTCCACATTTTTTACATCCGCAGTCAGTACCCCTAGTGTGAGTTTTCTAACTATTACTTTGCGTTTGAGTTAACTAAAATTTGTATGGGAAAATGTTCAGCGCTCCAAGCGGAAATTTTGAGAACTAAAAATGCGAGCATGTGATTGGTCAAAATGTTAACGCAGTAGTAAAGTTAACGCGAAAGTAAATGTAAAAAAACTCACACTAGGGCTACTGATTTGTGCCTTCGGCGGAGAAGGTGGAAAAGATCTCCGCTTTTATTGTAGGAGAAATGGTTAATTGAGCATTAAATTAATTGTTTCTGTAGAAACTACTCTTTAAAAAAGTACCTAGTGTCACGTTTTTCAAGTATGTATTTAACATGTTTTCTTATATTAAACCTTAATAAAAAATAATAATAAAACCCATAATTAAAATATCAAAATCTGATCGGCAACTGTCAAACTATGTGCGTCAGTTAGAAGTTGAAGAACTAGTGATGTGTTTTTATTTTTAATGAGAATTTCGATACTTTAACCCTCTGCAACTGACGTGCATTAATTTTTACTATTATACTGACGTGGTAGTACACGAGACACCGTTGTAACAGCAAAATAAATATATATAAATAAATTATGCAGCTATTTTATTTATATGAATTAAATTTATAGTCTATTTTTAATTGTAATTTTACATAAAATAAATAAAACAATTTGTATTTTTTAAATTAAACTCTATTTATTGACTTCACATGAATCAGTCTATGAATCTCTACTTGAACATTAATGGTATAAAAAAATATATAAAATCAACTTTTTTAAATTTAACATTAGACATTTTAAAAATTAACAATTGGATTAATTAGTCTAGAAAATATGAGATACATTTGTTGGTTGACTACAAAATTAGACAGTCTCCAAATCACAGCTTTGTTTGACAATTATCACATAATGGCTTGGAGCACTGAAATTGACTTCGAACAATCACATCAACAGTATTTCGTCTACCTTTTTATTTTTGTTGGACAAATAAAAAAAAGTTTTCTGCCACTTGGTGGAACCGACAGAACTACTGGTGGTGCAGGAGGGAGATCCTTGCCTAAAACCCTAGTGATATTTACATTATAAACATTGTAGGGTCAATCAGCTTAGACCAAAGTTCCGAGTACCCTTCAAAATTCGTTGTTGTAGTACGGCGCGGTAATCGAATTATGTTATGAGCTACTATGCGTGATGTTCTAGGTCGCTCTTGTTTACTCCAAATGAAACCATTTTTACCAGTATAGTACTCTTGTGACTCGTCTAATTGTCGTTTGACCAATGCGAAAGGTTCCTGTTGTGCTTCTACGTTTGGCTCTGGAATTTCTTCATATGAAATGACATCGTCTTCAACGTGTTGGGTTTCTGGCTCCAAAGTAGGATCTTCAACATCATCATCAATATCACTAAACTCATGTTCACTTTCCTCTTCCAGCCACGATAATATTGATCTTCATGACCCACAAAAGTTCCAGCCGACGTTCTCTTACGAGTAGAAGTACATGGCCTAGCGTTGTTACTTGAGTCAGTCAGCCATCTAAAAATTAGACATTAATTTTAAACAAAAATAGTATTTAAACTTATTTATTGATGCGGTTGTTTAGGAGACACTATGATAACATAAGCATTTTACTGAGGTGGTAGTATAGTAGACACTCACCTTGTCGCTGACGTAGTAGTCTCGTGGACACCTCCTCCCGCTACGCACAACACGAACTCACTGCGACCGCCCGCCGCACACTGACCGACGCGCTAGCTCACTACAGCAAGGTACTAAAAGCGGTGGCGCTTAAGTTTGAAAATTAACGGTATTAAACCGAATTTTATATTTCGCGGTGTCTGTTGGACTACCGCATCAGTTGCAGAGGGTTAAATTCATTTATAATTATTTAAATTTAATTTAATCAAAAGTTATGGCGACAACATAACCGTCCAACGAGGTTTGTCAGTTACAATTTAGTGATGTGATTTTATAGTTGATAAACTCGATTTTTGTAAATACTTTCATGGTTATGACATATTATACAATTATTGTTTTTTTTTTTATATAATACTAATTATATTTTCTATACATACAGTTCCCCGAAAGATCCGGCATTAAAATGTAGAGGCAATTAAATGAAAAGAAAATTGGTTACCAACAACATACCCGTGTATGTTCAATACATTTTGAGGAATCAAGATATGATTTAATTGTTTTTCACCTTTTGGAGTTTGCATCGACTTTTATAACTTCCTCTTGGAGGTCGGTCAAAAATGTTCAGATTGCGTTTAGTAGGTAACATGTAGTTAGTTGTGCATGTGTTTTAATTTAATAAATAATTTAATTTAATAATGTAGGTATTTTAATGTATTGTTATATATACATACATATTTTAAATCCACTAGTATTATAAATGCGAAAGTGTCTATCAGGGTGAATTTAAAAGGATGTACTTTGGGCTAATATGAGGTTCTGCTGATAAAATCTAACAACTATTCCTATGGAACCATACGTCGCAAATTAAAAAAAAAATTGACTTCCCCATACAAATTGGTCATTTTAACGGTACTTGTTTGTATGGAGAAGGCTATTTTTTTTTTTTGCGATACATGGTTCCATGGAAAATTTGTTTGATTTGATCATATTAGTCCAAAGCATATCCATTCAAAGTTATTGAGTCTATTCAAAACATCGTGACGAGCTAGCCACTTGTTCAATGTAGACTCATACCATCGGCTACGACGAGGTAGGATTAAAACCCCTCCGCTGGTTACCTTGGGGCCCGTGATGATATGTGTGTGTATTACAATCGTATATCGATAAATAATTATAAATCTTTGATAATCTCTATAAATCCCAAAATATTTGGATTATATCGATAAGTTATTTATATGTTGTCGGTGGCAACACTATCGAAACTATTAAGTATGCAATTTAATATTTAGCTTTTTATAATAAAAAAACAATACACTTCATAGACACGCGTACACATTCATGTTTGACAATAGCTAACTTGTATCTCTTTTATTCTCAAGCAGTTATTTAAGGGTCAGACGCGTTGAGCTGCCATTTGTAGCCACACCTTTTTCGCCGTTCTTCATTTGTTCGCCTCAGAAATTGGCGTCACCGGTATCGTACTATTATGAAACAATTTATGTATCATGCTTACTCCATTGGCGCGGGGCGCGTTTTTTTAGCTTCATGGTTACTACCTACTTACAAGCTCGCTAGCGAGAACACTAGTGTTCATTGTTTTACTGCCTGCTGTATTCTGTTGTCTCAGTTTTATTTCTTCACTGTAGGTACTAAATTTAGTCTCTTATACGCAGTAACGATTGTGCATTATTTAAACCCCACTATCCTGACGTGTAACATTATAAATAAAGAAGAATGGAACATTGGCTTAAAGGTGTTAAACGTGTTGCAACAACGTCTTCTAATGACGCTGAATGTTCAAAAGCAGTGCGCGCGGAGAATATAGCAATCACCGATCCAGAAGATGATGCCACGACGTCAAGCTTGACGGTTTCAAAGACGAAAAGAAGGAAGTATGATGAATCTTATATCAGTTTCGGATTTGTTGATTCCAACGGCTCACCTCTCTGCATGCTCGGTAGTAAACTGCTTCCTAATAGTTCCATGGCACCTGCTAAATTGCGCCGACATTTAGAAACTGTACACCCCGAGTCTAAAGACAAGAATAAAGAATTTTTGTTCGCAAAAAAAATCAGTTATTAGAAAGTCAAAAAAATATGATACGTGTAACACAAACTATCAACGAAAAGGCCACGGAGGCATCATATTTAGTTAGCTATCGCGTTGCACAAGCAGGTGAAGCGCACACTATTGCTGAGAATTTAATAAAACCATGTGTATTAGACATAACAAAATGTATGCTCGATGAAAAATCTGCAAAGCATCTTTCTACTGTTCCGCTATTAAACGATACTGTTTCACGACGAATCCATGATCTGGCAAGCTACGTCATACAAGAACTAGTTACACGTCTACAAAATACACGATTCGCCTTGCAAATGGACGAGTCGACTGATGTCGCTGGTTTGGCTATCCTGCTGGTTATTGTGAGATATCCATATAAAAGTTCTTTTGAAGAAGACATGCTTATGTGTTCACCGCTGCTTACAAACACTACCGGGGAAGAAATTTTTAATAAAATAAATATATTTTTTGAAGAAAATAATCTCAGTTGGAATAATTGCATTGACATTTGTACAGTTGGGGCCAAGGCGATGACAGGTAAAACAGCAGGAGCAGTGTCACGAATGAAAAATAAAGCGCCTAATTGTAGTTATCATTGTATTCTGCATAGACAAGCACTTGCGATGAAACAAATGCCGTCAAATCTAAAATTAGTTATGGATGAAGCGGTAAAAATAATTAATTTTATCAAATCACGACCACTACAATCCCGATTGTTCTCATTATTGTGTGAAGATTATGGCAGCAAACATAAAACACTGCTGCTCCATACAGAAGTGCGATGGCTGTCTCGGGGTAAAACTTTAACAAGGCCATTTGAACTTAGAGCCGAGTTACAAATGTTTCTTTCAGCAGATACTTCTTTTAATTTGAAGGACCGTTTGTATGATAAAACTTGGTTGTTCCGATTGTCTTTTATGGCGGATATCTTTCAAAAACTTAACGAATTGAATTTATCGTTGCAAGGTAAACAGACAACAGTGTTTCAGGCCTATAATAAAATTACAGCTTTTAAAAGAAAATTAGATTTTTGGATCAGTTGCATTGGTAAGAAAGAAATAGAAAGCTTTACGTTACTCAGTGAGTTTGTTAGCGAAAACGACTCAGAAATGTTTGAAGATGATGTGTTTGAAGAATTGGTCCAATATCTCAGTTCGATGCGCGCATCTTTTGAAAAGTATTTTCCCGAAGAACACAATACAAAAATTAAAGTGAATTCATGGATTCATAATCCTTTTTTACCCAACTTGGAAAAGCCTGAAAACATGTCAAACGAGATATATGAATCTCTTTTAGAATTGTCATCAGACACAAGTATGGAGCCACTGTTCAAAACGACGCCTCTCAATGATTTTTGGTGCAGAATCCAAGATGAATATGCAATGCTTGGCCAAATGGCTCTGGATATTCTTCTCCCGTTCCCAACTACATATTTGTGCGAAACAGGATTCTCTACCTACGCAGGTACGAAAACAAAATATCACAATAGACTGGACGCCGAAGCTGATATGAGACTCCAACTTTCTTCCATCAAACCTGATATCAACCAATTGATGAAAAATAAAAACAGTTTCATACCTCACACTAGTTAGATTTTTTCTTTTTTAATGTTTTATATTATATTCCTTGCCAAGTGGTGAAGTAAATAATAATTAGCAACTGTTACATTGTACTTTTATTATGCTGATTAATAAAGAATACACTTATAAAAACAATTGTTTTATTGTAGGGTTCTATTAAGTATTTTGCTTCCCAAAAGGGTTCCGTCATTAAAAAAGTTTGAGAACCACAGCCCCCCTAGCCAAGAGCATGAGCGCTAAAAGCGCGCACGAAAGTTTTGTATGAAGATGACATTTGGTGATGACGTCACTTTCGTTTTTATCGTTGCAGAAATAACCAAAATGAGACAACAATATAGATACACCAATAGGATAATAAATTTGTTATCTCCCTCTCTTTCACGCTTCTACAACGTTCGAGCGTAAAAAGCGACCATGCTCTTGGCTAGGGGGGCTCTATGTGTTCGGTGATATTACTATATAATCTGTGAATCACAGACGGGATGGTGTTCACTCACAGATTAAATATTGTTTTGTTTGTCATTTTTGTCAATTTCAATTTTACTCTATGATTTTTGTCAAGTAATAAAAATAAAATAAATAAATAATTCACTTGTTCATTGTTTTTTTTAGTAATAAATTAGGAAAATGAGAAGACGGGGTGTAGGTGTAGGCGCCATACAAAAGGACAAACTAGTCATAGAAAAATACAAAGAAAAAGGGACCGAAATACAGGAGAACCAATTTCAACAGATGTCCAAGCAATTGGAGGTATTTAGGGATAATCTAGAGGAATTCGCAACAAAACACAAGAGTGAAATAAAGAAAAATGCCCAATTTCGTCGCCAGTTTCAAGAAATGTGTGCTGCTATAGGCGTGGATCCCTTGGCCTCTGGAAAAGGATTCTGGTCGGTTTTAGGTAGGTATATTTTACTAGAGTTTTTAAAGTAGGATGACAATGAATATACATATTAGGTACTCCTTAGTCGCTACTCTATCGCAGAGTGATCTTGGTCATCACATGTATGTTTGTGGTGGTGGCAGGCTACCACCACAAACATACGAAACCATCACCATTTCTTTCTGATTGCTGCTCTCCTGGCACATTTGTATAATAGACAAGCCTTGACTGCTTTGATTTAGATAGTCTATCTCATAGTATAGATAGTAGTAGATAGTCATTTATATATCTTTGTAATATCTTTACTTTGCGGACATTAATAGTGCGAGACTTTTTTTAAATTGAAGTTAGTAATAACTCATAGAAGAGCTACTGCTCAATGTCTTGCTTAATGTTATATCTTTGATATTACAGATACACAACATAGGCCCCCACAGGTAAAATAACTTACTGACTTACTCCTTTTTACATAGCAAGCATGTTATCTCTTCACCTTCATCATTGTTTTCCATTAGGCAAGATTGAGGTTAAACGCAGACTCTCTTTATAATAAAATAAAAAAATAAATACAGCTGTGGTTGAAAATACAGTTTTTCTTTTAAATGAGGGCAAGTATGTTACTACATGACATTCCACTAGGTAGACCTAGTGGTATGCTGGCTAATAAACTACATGAATGGGGATGACAACAACAGTCCCCACTAAGACAACTAAATGAAGCATTTATAAAATGGGCAACAACAAAGACTACTAATAAATTATTTCCATATATTGACAGAAAAATGTTTGTAAAATTCTTTCCCCCTTCCACTTTATAGGTATTGGAGATTTTTACTATGAACTTGGGGTGCAGATAGTTGAAGTATGTTTAGCTACAAACTATAAGAATGGAGGACTGATAACTTTGGAGGAGCTGAGGAATCGGCTGATCACATCGAGGGGGAAAGCTAAGAAACTTCAGGACATTACTAATGAAGACCTCTTAGCTGCAGTTAAGAAGTTGAAAATTTTTGGCAATGGGTAATCTATCCATACTAGTATTATTAATGAGAAAGTTAGTCCATCTAAGGAAAGTTAATGTCTAAACTACTAAACACATTTCTATGACATTTGGTTGGGAGGTAAATTTTATTTCAGGCGGTCAATATAATAGAATTTAATATGTCAATATCCCAGGGGGCTGAGATATTAATATAGCAACAAAAAGTGGGAATTAAACCCACAACCTCTGCATACTATGTGAGCTGTGCAATGACTACATATAAAAATATATTTATTGCTCAAACTTGTGTTTACAAGGTGATGGTGGTACAATATTGCTCATTAGAATTTACTTAGACTGTAGAACTTACACAGAATATATAAGAACGAACAAAATATATTATTATGCTTATACACTTAGAATACCATCACTGACAAGTAGGGAGTAACACCCTGTTGTGGAGTGCTATAAGTCCCAACCACACGGTGGACCTGGAACCTGCATGAAGAATCCATGGGTAGCTAAGAACATTGTCTCTGAATATTAATTTTCTAGGAATTTACATCACTACCAATTTATATAACTTTATAGGCGGGCAGAAGGTCTCTATAACTTTGCTAGGCTAACTAATCTGACTTGGTCCACCAACCCAGAGATGCAAAAACTGTCAAGTTACCTAGTCATGTTTTGATTTTCCGGAGACTACTGCATCAATTTCTTGTTGATGTGGTAGTTTACTTTCAATCATAGTGCGGTTATGAAACAGGACGATAAAGCATCCAGGATATTAAACTCGTAGTCCAAATTAATTTTTATCCGCGCATTTCATAACCGCATAATTTAGCCGGCATGACAAGGATGTATTGATTAACCCCAATCATGAAATTTGTATGTCTGCTTAACATCAGTTAAATACAAAGTCACATGCCATGCTCCAATGATAGAAAACATTTAAATAATTAATAAATTCCTATATATTTTAGGTTCACTATAGTATCAGTAGGTAAAGGCAAGTGGATAGTGCAGTCCATCCCAGGAGAACTAAACCTAGACCAAACTCTAGTTCTACAGAAAGCCAGTGCTTTGGGCACAGCCTGGGTATCCAATAGCATTTTAGTTGGTGATCTTGGGTAAGTGCTTTTATCAAGCATTTAATAAAATATTAACAGAATCTTTTTAAAACACAGATGCAAAAACTGTCATGTGAGTGTGATGAGTGTGACCTAGTCATGTTTCGGTTTTCCGGAGACTACTGAGTCAATTTTTCGTCGAGGTGGTAGTCTCCTTTTAGGGTGCAGTTACGAAACGGGCAGTTAACTTCACAATAAAGCAGCGGGGATATTGTTAAAATAAGACTTAAAGCAAATTCATCTTTATTGCATAAAAATATAAAAAAATATTTATTGATCAACCCCTTTCATAGACTTTGTAGGGCTGGTTAACATCACGTATACACAAGTTCATATGCTTAACTCCTACAAAAAAAAAATATAAATAATGTTTTTTCTTTCAGATGGACAGAAATCCGAGCACAGAATGCAATAGAAGGCC
The DNA here is from genome assembly GCA_947458855.1 of Monopis laevigella. Classification (NCBI taxonomy): domain Eukaryota; kingdom Metazoa; phylum Arthropoda; class Insecta; order Lepidoptera; family Tineidae; genus Monopis; species Monopis laevigella. Next base: position 3,975,526 of record OX381594.1, on the reverse strand, counting down.
TGGTCAAAGAAGGTCTAGCCTGGGTAGACAGTCAGGATCCTAAGGAAACCCTCTACTGGTTTCCCAGTCTGTTCTCCGAATGTGTCAGTGCGGCTTAGTACAAATTATATATAGAAACTAGCTGTGCTCGTGACTTCGTCTGCGTCGAATAGTTATTTTTTTATCATACAAACTTTTATCCACTATTTTATCCCCTTGGGTTGTAGAATTTATCAAAATCCTTTCATAGCAGATGCCTACGTCATAACATCTACCTGCATGCCAAATTTCAGCCCAATCTGTCCAGTAGTTTGGGCTGTGCGTTGATAGATCACTATGTCATTCAGTCAGTCAGTCATGAGTTATATATATTTAGATATAGCTATAAACATGTAAATAGATGGTAAGTTTTTTATTGCAATAGTCAATGAAAAATTGAAGTCCATATACTGTTCATCTTCATGGCAGGTCCACTTTTCCGCAATTGGCCAGGAGGTTAGGCCTTATTGCGTGATGTAAACGGCCGGCTACTTCAGCCAGCCCAGCTCCTTCCAGAAGGCAGCAAGAAGTCCTGTACTCATACAGGCCTCGAGGAGCGACCTCGAACACCGAGGTCGCTCCTTCCCAAGATTTCCGCCCGTTGCGAAGTCACCCAGGTGCAATGAAGCAGCACGTGGGTGGGTGTTTCTTCTGTTTCCATGCATCCTCTACATAGAGGACTGTTGGTGATACCTAGAAGGGTAAGGTGTTTGTTTAATGGAAAATGTCCGGTTAGAGTACCCACCACCATCCGCAGGTTACCTCTGTTAAGATTGAGCAGGTTTCGAGCTAGACGCGGGCCTGGGGCCTTATTCCGAGTTTTTAAACGTTAAACACGACAAGACGTTGCGCAAACTATAAATATTGAAATATAAGTTCTATTTCAATGGATATATAGTCTGTATTAGGTTGGCTATAATAATGCCGCCATCTTGAAATACACGAATTCTTCGCAAGTTTGAACATCTTATGGGCATTGGAATTTCAACTCTATATTTAATAGGATAGAACTTATATTTCAATATTTATAGTTTACGCAACGTCTTGTCGTCTTTAGCGGTTGCAAACTCGGAATAAAGCCCCTGGTTTGTTTACCGCCTCTCTCGCCTGTCTGCAGTTTTGTAAATTGACCCAATACTTACAATGATGGTTGTGGATGTTATCCCGCAACCAACTTCCCAGCTGGTTAAAAGAGATAGGTTCGGGTCACACCGGAATTTCGCCAGTTTGTCCGCTGCGTCGTTTCCTAGCGAGTTACTTTTATCCACTGGAGAGTGACCCTGTTATTGTTTTGCTATGGTCTCCAGTGCGTATTGACATTGTTTTATTAGATTTGAGTTCACCTGTCTGTTTTTCAATGCGAGTAGTACAGCCGCGCTTTATTGACAGTATACGAATTCCATGTTGTTCTATCTTTCTAGCGCTCACTGCCGGTTGCCTCTATTATGGCTATGCACTCTGTTTGAAAGATGGAGGCATGTGTGCCTAGTGCCATTGAGATGTTGATGTTCAGGTCAAAAGAGAAAACCCCTGCGCCTGTCCCGTTTTTGACCCATCTGTGTAAATCCTGACCTCATGTAGGCCGGATTTGTCAGCTGGCTCTTCCTGTGTGTTAATTAGGTATTGTTTCTCAAATATATGTACGCGTGGACATCTGCCATTCACAGCGTTTATGAGTGATTGCTTTTCAAATGTGTTCGTTAAGTGACTGAGTATGCCTTGCTCGTAGATCCGGTTTCCATTGACCCGAGGCCTTTAGTCTTATCGTGGCGACAGCAGCCTCATATTGGACATGTAGGTGTAGTGGCGTTAAATTTAATAAAATTTTGATGGCTGCTGTCGGTGTAGTTTTCATACATCTCGTTGTTGCCAAACAGGCGAGTCTTTGGAGACTTTGTAAGTTGGCTGTCACTGTGCTTAGGGTGGTTCTGGGTCACCACACTATAGCTCCGTAAGTGATCGTAGGTCTTATTACTGTGGTATATAGCCACAAGGTAATTTTGGGTTTAAGCCCCCATGTTTTTCCTAGAAGTCTTCTGCATTGCCACATTGTGGTACAGGCAGTCTTCAGTTTGTTTTCCAAGTGCTTGTTTAATTTGCTGTTTAGCGTTACTCCCAGGTACTTGACATCTGTGTTGAGTAAGTTCGGTATTAAACAGTTTAGTCCATATACTGTAGTTGCATATCTGAGAAATTACAGTTGTATGTTTCTTTTTTAAACTATAAAATTATTAGACCAGGGTTAATCAGTTTTTAAATACCCAAATTCATAAAAACTCCTTGATTGAATATTAAGCTTTTTAAAAAACAAATCATAAAAAATCAAAAAGAAAAACATTTGCTTTAAAAAAATATATGAAAAATAGAAAACATATATTTCGCTACCCCCACCACCCTTCCGGAACTTTTTTTGAGTTATATTTATTATTATTAATTTACCTACAATTTTCCAGCTATCCACATACTGCTAAGAATTTATTTTGTTTTAAAAACTATTTGCCCTAGTTGATATAGAAAATCTGTATTTTAGTTTGACTCTAATAAATTTAATACAAAAGTGTTAGTCTACAAATTTAATACAAAAGTGTTATTGTCTACAAATTTAATACAAAAGTGTTATTGTCTACAAATTTAATACAAAAGTGTTATTGTCTACAAATTTATTAAATGTGATATTATAAAGCAAATTAAATAGTTAATATTTTTTTTAGGTAAATTATTTAAATTTGTAAATACCTAGATAACAAAATATGTACAATTTTATAAAATTAATTAATAAAAAATATATATAAGTACTATTTATTTAATTTACGACGATCTCGCCATTAGCTTGATTGCTATTTACACGCCATAACGCATTTATCATCATGATAAATAAAAACTTAGATGCCTAAAGTAGGATCATGCAGCAGTTTAATATTAAACTATAGGTATCTAAATAAATAAATGAATGCACTTCTAGTAAATAGCATTTTTATATCTGCACTTTTGTAATTTGCACATCTGGATATTAATAATAGGTAAAAAAGAGAAAAAAAATTAACAATATAAAATATATTTATTGCACTAATTTAAACTTACATTTTATCATTTATAATATAGTGACTAATTAGATTATTAGTAAAATACATTTTTAAGTAATTTACAAGTTTTATGTAAAACAAAAACAACATAATGACATAACAATAATGCCTACATACAATTTTATTTTGTAATTTTGTGCAATAATGTATTTTATATAAAAATAAATACAATACATTGTCTCATTTATAACAGTGTTAGCTTTGTATATTCCAAGGAAAATGCTAACTAATAGTGATAATAATAATTGGTGAGAATACAAAAAGTTTTGTCCTACTTATAGTTCAGCTGTACAGCGGTTTCACTCGCCATTTAAGGTGAGATGAGCTCAGAAATTGCGTCGCTAGTTCAGGGGCCATATTCCGAGTTTGCAACCGCTAATCACGACAAGACGTTGCGTAAACTATAAATATGGAAATATAAGTTCTATTCCAATGGTTATATAGTCTGTATTAGGTTGGCTATAATAATGCCGCCATCTTGAAATACACGAATTCTTCGCAAGTTTGAACATGTGTGGTGCATTAGAATTTCTCTATCTCTATAATTAACAGGATAGAACTCATATTTCAATATTTATAGTTTACGCAACGTCTTGTCGTCTTTAGCGGTTGCAAACTCGGAATAAGGCCCCTGAATTTTTCAAGAAATTGACTGTTTTTAGACATTTTTTTTTTAAATCTAATTTATAGGGCTTAGTCCGTTAGGGTTATGTCGCCCCAAAAATATATTTTTTAATCTGGAGGACATTAGTAATAAAATACAATGCTGAGATAAAACAGGAAAGTGGATGCAAATACGTAATTTCACTGTCGAGCAACCTCGCCTTAACAGAAATCGGATCGAAAATAAAACAGTCCATGTTACTCGATGATAATGCTTAGCTTTCTATAAGTAAAATGTTTTATTAAATCAGTTCAGTAGTGTTTATGTTTCCCGAACAAACTACTTTACTTACTACTAACTTTTTTTTTCTTTATAATATTAGTATGACGAACAATATCAGTCATCATTAGATTCTAAAGAGGTTTGATCGGATTTTAAATTATTTCTTAATATTCTATTTTCTTTCTGTAAATCTTGAAACCTTTTCTTTAATTTTTCTGTCATTTCTATATAAGTTTCTTTCCACCTAAAAAATAATATAGAAGCTTAAAAAATATAATTAATACTTAAAATGTACCAGCTTACCACATTAGTCATAAAAAAATATTTTAGTTAAATTGGTGATTTGTCTCTTTCTTACCAATAGAAATCATCTTTGGCAGAAGAGAGATAAACATTATTTTACAATAAAACGCTCAGTAAAGTTTTTATGAATAAAAGAGTAAGTTTTTTTGTGTTCTTATGAGAATGTGCCACTCTCAAAATTGAAAGTATATTTTTTCAATGACTTATTATTTATTGTATGAACCGAGGTCGCCGAGTAGAATGAATTTCGTACGATGATTCCATACCTACCATTTACTCGTATCTCTGTCGTTCAAAGCGGATCTAGGATTTTTAGGGCTTGGGACTTTTTCAGATCTATATTACTGATATTGTGTACCAATGAGTTTTAAATCTAAAAAAAATATGTACATTTGTTTGACAACACCACTATAGTGCCTCGGAGAGCACGTTAAACTGTCGGTCCCGGTTTTACTATACCAACTTGTAAAACTGTTTATAGATGGGTTATTGAGTCTATTCAAAACATCGCGACGAGCTAGCCACTTGTTCGGTGTAGACTCATACCATCGGCTACGACGAGGTGAGATTAAAACCCTCTGGGTACCCTGGGGCCGTTTAGGCGGTCTCGGGCGCCGTAAGTCAACCCGTGATGATATATATATATATATATATATATATATTGTACTAGCGGCCCGTCCCGGCTTCGCACAGGTTTGTATAACTTTAACTATATGCTCAGCGCACGCCACGGAAGGCCTCAGAAACGATACTTTTCCCCCGTTTTTAAAACATTTTCGGTTACTGCTCCACAACTATAGGACCTAGCGTGATATTATATAGCCTATGTTACTTCTGAATAATGCAGCTTTCTAATGGTGAAAAAATTATTGCAATCGGTCCAGTAGTTTTTGAGTTTATTCATTACAAACATACAAAAATACAAATCTTTCCTCTTTATTATATTAGTATAGATAGTATAGATAGATTAGTATAGATGAATTTGTTTGACACATTTAAAGCCTTTTAAAAACTAAGTCCCGATTGTTTTGAGTTGATTGTCCCGAAGGTTTGACAGAGGCTCTACCATTGGTTTGCGCATTGTAGAAACGTATTCGTATACGTGAGCAACAACCTATAGGATCGTTTTATTCAATTCAGAGGCTCTACCATGGGTTTGCGCATTGTGGCCGCTTTATTTTTGGTAACAGGATTGAATAAATCGATCCTATTGGTTGTTGCTCACGTATACGTAATTGAATACGTTACGTTTCTACAATGCGCAAACCCATGCTAGAGCCTCTGGTAGGAGAATGCATAGCGGCATTAAGCCCGCCTTTATATTTTATAAAATAAAAATAATAATCTAATAGTAGGTAGGTACTTACTTTTTATTTAATTCCATCTGATTTTGCAAATGTTTATTTAATTCAATTAATTCGACCTCTTTTGAAGACACCATTCTGAAAAAAAAAAAAATTAACTAGCTGACCCGCGCAACTTCGTCTGCGCAACTTTAAACCATTTACGCAGCGCACGCAACGGAAGCTCTCAAAAGAAATACGTTTTCCCCGTTTTTGCAACAAAATGTTCAATGCAAAAAATTATAAAAATGTTTAGGCGGGAGTTTAAAACCAAAAGGTAGTGAATGTATGGAAAATGTTTGAGAGTTTAAAACCAAAAGGTCGTGAATGTATGGAAAATGTTTAAGAATTTAAAACCAAATGGTAGTGAATGTATGGAAAATGTTTGAGAGTTTAAAACCAAAAGGTCGTGAATGTATGGAAAATGTTTAAGAATTTAAAACCAAATGGTAGTGAATGTATGGAAAATGTTTGAGAGTTTAAAACCAAAAGGTCGTGAATGTATGGAAAATGTTTAAGAATTTAAAACCAAAAGGTAGTGAATGTATGGAAAATGTTTGAGAGTTTAAAACCAAAAGGTCGTGAATGTATGGAAAATGTTTAAGAATTTAAAACCAAAAGGTAGTGAATGTATGGAAAATGTTTGAGAGTTTAAAACCAAAAGGTCGTGAATGTATGGAAAATGTTTAAGAATTTAAAACCAAAAGGTAGTGAATGTATGGAAAATGTTTGAGAGTTTAAAACCAAAAGGTCGTGAATGTATGGAAAATGTTTAAGAATTTAAAACCAAAAGGTAGTGAATGTATGGAAAATGTTTGAGAGTTTAAAACCAAAAGGTCGTGAATGTATGGAAAATGTTTAAGAATTTAAAACCAAATGGTAGTGAATGTATGGAAAATGTTTGAGAGTTTAAAACCAAAAGGTCGTGAATGTATGGAAAATGTTTAAGAATTTAAAACCAAAAGGTAGTGAATGTATGGAAAATGTTTGAGAGTTTAAAACCAAAAGGTCGTGAATGTATGGAAAATGTTTAAGAATTTAAAAACAAAAGGTAGTGAATGTATGGAAAATGTTTGAGAGTTTAAAACCAAAAGGTCGTGAATGTATGGAAAATGTTTAAGAATTTAAAACCAAAAGGTAGTGAATGTATGGAAAATGTTTGAGAGTTTAAAACCAAAAGGTCGTGAATGTATGGAAAATGTTTAAGAATTTAAAACCAAAAGGTAGTGAATGTATGGAAAATGTTTGAGAGTTTAAAACTAAAAGGTCGTGAATGTATGGAAAATGTTTAAGAATTTAAAACCAAATGGTAGTGAATGTATGGAAAATGTTTGAGTTTAAAACCAAAAGGTCGTGAATGTATGGAAAATGTTTAAGAATTTAAAACCAAATGGTAGTGAATGTATGGAAAATGTTTGAGAGTTTAAAACCAAAAGGTCGTGAATGTATGGAAAATGTTTAAGAATTTAAAACCAAAAGGTAGTGAATGTATGGAAAATGTTTGAGAGTTTAAAACCAAAAGGTCGTGAATGTATGGAAAATGTTTAAGAATTTAAAACCAAAAGGTAGTGAATGTATGGAAAATGTTTGAGAGTTTAAAACCAAAAGGTCGTGAATGTATGGAAAATGTTTAAGAATTTAAAACCAAAAGGTAGTGAATGTATGGAAAATGTTTGAGAGTTTAAAACCAAAAGGTCGTGAATGTATGGAAAATGTTTAAGAATTTAAAACCAAAAGGTAGTGAATGTATGGAAAATGTTTGAGAGTTTAAAACCAAAAGGTCGTGAATGTATGGAAAATGTTTGAGAGTTTAAAACCAAATGGTAGTGAATGTATGGAAAATGTTTGAGAGTTTAAAACCAAAAGGTCGTGAATGTATGGAAAATGTTTGAGAGTTTAAAACCAAAAGGTCGTGAATGTATGGAAAATGTTTGAGAGTTTAAAACCAAAAGGTCGTGAATGTATGGAAAATGTTTGAGAGTTTAAAACCAAAAGGTCGTGAATGTATGGAAAATGTTTGATGAGACGCTCCACTATACTACTACGTTAACATTTTCTTTCGCCAATTACACGCTCCATTTTGAGTTCCCAAATTTTTCAATAGTTAGAAAATTCACACTAGGGGAAAACTCAAACTATAGTTATTTTACTTACTTTTGATTGAGTTCGGTTTTGGCAAATAGCATGCTTTGTAGTTTGGTCACCAACTCATGCGTATCAGACAGAGACTTTTGTAAATTTTCTATTTGTAATCTGTAACAGGTAAAAAATAACCATTATGAACCTGGACTTTAGAAGTTTGTTCTCTGGACTACTAATAAGTACTGATCAAATCTAACCACATGGTTGCCTTGTGTCGCAAATGAAAAAAAAAATAGGTTACCCATACAAATTGTTCATTTTGTAGGCATGTGCATGTGTCGCCTGGTTCCATGGGAAAAGCTGTACGATTTGATCAGTAGAGCCTAATATTAGCCCAAAGTAAAACCTTTCAAATTCACCCTGTATAATACGTGCGTGTACTAGTGGTTGCGCCTTTGCCGCTGTATCCGGAGGTCGTGGGTTCGATTCCCACCCAAGGCAAAAAATATTAGTATGTTTGTTCTGTAGTTTGCAATGCTTTTTTTTTTAATTTTTTTATGAGAGCTCAACATGTGACCTTGCATCCACCTGATATTAAGCAGTATGCAATATCCATGAATGATAGCAACAAGCGGATGCATACAGGTGCACCGCTGGTTGCCATCATTATGCCGGCTTAAGATGCCTATTTACGCTTCGTTTAAAGGACTCTAGGTTATAAGAGGAAGGAAACACGCAAGCTGGTAGAGCATTCCACATTTTAATAGTACGGCAGATGTATGAATCGCCAAAACGTTTAGTACGAGTTGGTACATCCGCCACGGTATACATATGCATTTTGCAACCAGTGCGTGTTGTCCTGTAACGGAAAGGGGAAGGGGGAATAATGTTAAAAAGCTCTTCAGAGCACTGTCCATGGTATAGGCGGTAAAATACGCTCAACGATGCCACATCCCTGCGAAGCTGCAACGGCTCCAAGGTTTTATTGAGCTTTTCGTCTCCAATAATTCTAGTCGCTCGCTTCTGCAGGGTATCGAGAGCAGATAACAGATACTTGGCAGATCCGTCCCAAAGATGCGAACAGTATTCCACACACGGTCGAATTTGAGCCTTATATAGCATTATTCTCAACCTGGGTGTGAAAAACCGACGCACTTTATTTATGATGCCAAGTTTTTTTGAAGCTGTTTTTGCAATGCTCTCGATATAATTACGGTGGTTAAGATCGGAACGTATATCTAAACCAAGGACATTGAGGGATGGTAAAAGCGATAGCTGGGTGCCCTGAAGAGAAGGAAAATGAGTAAAAGGGGATTTTTTCGCCGTCATTACACAACATTGTGTTTTGCTCGGATTAAATTGGACCAAGTTTCTCGAACCCCAAGTCGAAACCCGTGATGGTATTTATGAAATATAATATGTAGGTATTAGTATAGCTGCTTCTAGTACACATAGTAAAAGCCTAGAGCTTAGTTTGTGACCTGGGGCTTAGCCAAAAACATGAATACCTATCAAAATCTAGTTAACAAAATGTATGAATTTGACGTTTCGGAAAGCACCAAATGTCATTTCCATTCAATGGGTATCAATATATGAAGAGATGAAAAAAAAGCGACCCCAGCCTAGTGGTTAAGTCAGTGCGCAACTGATAACAAGGTTAAGCAACTGACAACATACGGCCTGGGATGGGTGACCGCTTTATACAGCGAGGCTATTTCATCATAAACACCGCAACAAGCTCGCCACTTGTTAGGTGTTGCCTCCGAATACCATCGACGAAATGAGGACGGGTTAATCCCTCCGCTGGGTACCCTGAGGCCGTTTAAACGGTTCTCGGGAGCCAAATAGACAGCCTCCGTAGACTAGTGGTTGCGTCTTTGGCGTTGTATCCGGAGGTCGTGGGTTCGATTCCCACCCATGGCAACAAAAATATTAGTACGATTTTTCTGTACAGTTTGCCATGGTCTGGGTGTTTATAAAATATAATATGTATTATATCGTTGCTTCTGGTGCACATAGTACAAGCCTAGAGCTTAGTTTGTGACCAGAGCAATATGTGTAAATTGTCCTACATATAAAAAAAAATAATAAAAAAAAAAAATAGGCACCCGTGATGGTATTTATTTATTATCAAGATTTTTGATTGATAGCGTTCTCCATGTGTTCTTGGCTAAGAGGGCAGTACAATATGCGTGTCATTCATATTATATTATAATACTGGAATATAGGAGTCTACACTTTTATGTTTGATTTTATGTTTTAGTATTAAGTAGTATTTGAGTTACAAAACAGTTTTTTCTTCAGTCTGAATAATAGCATTGATATTTTTTACCATTGGTTCCATAGTTAATACCTCAATTCATCATTTTCGGACTTCAATAACTGTTCTTCCCAGTCCCGACGTTTGTTTTGTCGCGCCGTAGTATCTTGCAAACGTTTCATATCGAGCACTATACATTGCTTTTCGCTTAACAACTGTATATTTCGACGCTCTGACCCAACCTGCAATACAGTAACAACTCTATTTTGGCCAACTAGTAAAGGTACTGGGCCTTATTCTAATAAAACAAATGTATATCAGCTGCATATCAAAGACATATTTCCCAAACAAAATGTGTCAAATTTTGCCTTTGATATCCAGTTATTATCCAATTCATTTGGTAGATTAATGCCCGATTTCACCAACGATCCCTAACTCTAAAGAAGCCTCTAAATAAGAATTTTCGCATATTTGCTATGAAACAATTGTCATTAATTGTCGCTTGACTTAGTTCCCTTAAAGTTGGTGAAATCGGGCATAAGAATCCAGACGGCCCCTAACCAAACAGCTGTTTAGTGGATTTTTTTTTATTTACATTTAAATAAGTATAAAACATTAAAACTTGCTGAAATTATATCGTACATTATAATATTTATAGAAAACCAATTTTATACTATAGAAATTGAACTGTCACTCTATCATCATAAAGTTGAAATACCCATACTTGTAACATGTTTTATGAGGACGAAGAATTCGTGTATTCAAGATGGCGGACTTTTACAGACAAACTAATACAAACTGTTCGACCATCGTAATAGAACTGATACTCCTATTTTTAATTTTTATTTATCGTCTTGTCGTCAAAGACCATCACAACTCCCCAGGGGCCTTATTCTACTAAATCAATTGTGTATCAACGTGTCGTATGAAATAAAAACTGACACATAGTATGGGAAATATGTCAAATTTTAACTTTGACGTGCAGTTGATATCCAAATTATTTAGTAGAATAGGCCCCCCGTTCTTTTTACTTTCGGCATTGAAAATTTTATACCAGTTTTATTATAAACATTTTATTTGACGTTTTAGACATTTCGAACAATTTGCTGGTTTATTTTCATACATATACTCTGCACTTTTTGCCACTGTATTCCATTAAAAATGTTTATTGCATAAATTAAATATTTACCAATTCCTGAAACATAGCCTGTAGCCGTTGCTCGGCCGCTGCTAATTTAGGATCCATTGATGCTAGACTACGATTTTGTTCTTTTATGTTATTGTCATTGGCACTTTGTAAAATCTTATTTTCCCTGTAACAGTGAAAATTTACAAATAAATAAATTATACTTTGTAAACTATACATATAATGATTATTTTATTTACCTTAAAGTTTTATTTAATAATAGTCCTTTTTCAATTAATTCTGCATCTAAGTTTTGGATATGTTTTAACATATCTGTAATTTTCTCATTGAATTTCTCTTTCACATCTTCTAATTCCCTGCTGTGTTGGTACTCCATCTCTTTCTTTATATTTGTAAGACTAATTTTTAATTGTGACATCTCTTCTATAAAATTAGTAATCATAATTTCTAATAATGTACATCACAGAAGTTATAGAGACAAATAATGTTGATTTCCAATTCGTTCTGTACAATCAGATTGAATGAATTGATTTAAATTTATCAAAGACAATATTTGTATGGGAAATATGTACTTTGATATCCAGTTAATATCCAATTTATTTAGTAGAATCAGGCCCAGTGGCGTAGCCTACGTTCCAATAAATAATTTAGACTTAACAGGTATAGGTATGTTTAATGGCGATGTTGTTTTTTTTTTGCTCTTCGATAATATTGCCAAACCAAGATTCTACAATTTCACGGTAATTATGGTACGGTACGTTAAGTGACATTGTTTTCTCTTGTACGTACTATAGGGGAGCTGTATCATTGATATGGCGGCGGTAGCTACGCCCCTGATCAGATGCTCTACCATGGGTTTGCACATTGTAGCAACGTCACGTATTTGTATACGTATACGTGAGCAACAACCAATAGGGCCGCTTTGTTTTTGGTAACAGGATTGTATAAAGCGATCCTATTGGTTGTTGCTCACGTATAAGTATTCAAATACGTTACGTTGCTACAATGCGCAAAACCATGGTAGAGCCTCTGGCCCCAGTTTAATTATTTACCTGTTGTTTCGGAAATTTTCTTAAAAGCCTCATTTTTTTGTATTGAGACAAAATCAAACAGCTGCAATGCTTCAGCTACCTAAAAGATGCAAATTTTTTGTTAATATTAATTTAAATAGTTTTAAATGGGCCTCTTTAAATATTAGATACCTTAGATTTGGCTTCGGCTTCTTTTTTAACATAATTAACTATTTCTTTTTGACTTAAATTGAGTTGACTTTTTAAATCTTCATTACTTTTTCTCTCAGCTACTAACAAAGTCTTCGTTTCGTCAAGCATTTTTTTAATTTTATCAAACTCTTCCAAATTCTCTTTAAAGTTAGATATTTCTTTTTCTTTAATTTTTATTTCATTGTCTAGCGTTTTATTTTGTGTGTTTAATTCTTTGTATTTATTTTCTATTTCTAAATAATCGCTTAATGCTGTTTCAACTTTTAATTCTAGGTCTTTTCTTGATTCCGTACTATTGATCTGCGAATAAAAGCTTCTTTACAAAAACACTTTAAGCTAATGTTAGGTATTAATATTAGCACTCTTACCCGCAGTTTCTAGATCGTTGATACATTTCATCTGATGAAATTGATCAATGATGTGTAATATACGTACGTCACATTCATATTTCCACTAGTTAATGTGTCTTGTTAGGTAATTTTAATCATACATTAATTTGATCAACGTTATAGAAAACGGGGATTAGCTGGAGTTAGCTCTTTAATAGCATTCCTTACGTCTATTTAAAAATAATACCTCGCACTAGCATATTACGTTCATTGAAAAAAAACATACATTTCTTCAGTACCTATTTGCTATATTAGTATAGATTTTGTAATCAAGAATACGAACACGAACCTGATTACTAAGTCGGTTATAACCTTGGTAAGCCTTCAGTTCCGTCTCCAGAGCATCTATGGTCTTCTGCGATGTTTGCCACAACACGTGTAGGGAATCTCGTTCCTATAATATAAATAGAAACGGTTGGTTAACACTTTTATATGTAAGATACCTTCACGATTGTGATGTTATTAAAATTATTAAAATAAATACAACCGGCAAAGTTAATATTTCTAACTACATACTAAAAATTCGTTGTTATTCCGGTTTGCAAGATATACCACGTTTTTAGAAACACCTGCCCGTGGGTCGTTTTCGACTCTGTAGGCTTATATAGGATAAAAGTTAGTAAGCAATTACCGACAAATAAACATTTCACCAAAGAAACAAAAATATTATAGATGGTGTTATTATAAAGCAATTTTCAATTTTGTATTGATACCCATCATTACCATTTGTATGGAGACCCAAAAAATTCTTCATTTACGACACATAAGTTCCACGGGAAAAGTTGTTCTATTTGATAAGTAGAGCTTCATATAATTCTAAAGAGTAGAGAGGGTAGTGAACACAGTGTAGGTGAGAGTTCAAAAGGCCTTTAAACCTACTTCGCGGTCTCAAGTCCGGGAACGCAGCAGTTCATTCCCCTGCCTTCCAACCATGCGATGGACCCGGCACCCGCACAGTGAGGCCATGGATAGCTAAGAACATTGTCTCTCTCTCCATCAAAGGAATACTTAGTAAAAATTTCTCTAAAGCCCTTGTTTGGAAAAGGTTTGCAAGAAGGTTTTTCCGCATGTAAGGGACCGGGGTTAGAAGGGGGAAAATTTCCAAACTAAATTGATCGGACTTCATCGACTCGTAATCGCACATAATAGTAGAATCACACACGCTGATGCTTGGCAATTTTCTAACAGAACACGAAAATTGGCAAAAAAAATGACCGTGATTCAGTTACGTTGCGATTGAACTAAAGAAGAGCCTAGCTAGAGGCTCTACCATGGGTTTGGGCATTGTAGCAACGTAACGTATTTGTATACGTATACGTGAGCAACAACCAATAGGATCGCTTTATTCAATCCTGTTACCAAAAATAAAGCGGCCCTATTGGTTGTTGCTCACGTATACGTATACAAATATGTTACGTTGCTACAACGCGCAAACCCACGGTAGAGCCTCTGGAGTCGACTTGACGGGTTAAGTTCAATTATTTTTTTATGTTCGTAATTGTACGCATAAGTCTTTCTGTTGTGGGTAATATTCTTTTTTGTATTAGATATACCTATCTAAGATTAAAAAAGTTTTTTTTTTATGATTTCGATAAAAATAATAACCCAGAAAGATTAATAAATACAATGACTGACAAAAATATTATTTTAATTCTGCGACAAACTGTAATCAAGTATAATTGGAAGTGCGAAAACTATTTTTGTATGGAGAACGCGGAGTTGGCGATTACGAATGAAGTGCCCTTAAGAGAATTAAGGCCCTATTCGATTTAGTAAAAGGGAAAACCGGTATTAGGTAAGTAGGACTATTACCTTAGTGAGTAGAGTAACTTTGTTGGTCACATTCTCAATTTCCTTCTCGCCATCACACTCCTGCGACTTGCGACACATGTCCAGTTTCTCCTTAAGCAGTATTCTTACTTGTTGAGATAGTTTTTGGTTATCTGCTATTAGAGTCCTTATTTCCTCTTCCACTACCGTTTGGTTTTGCTAAAAAAAGTTTTTAAGTTATAATTAAAAATAAATTTTCAATTCAGTTTTTAACTGATATAATAATATAATAATAATATGTCAGACAATTTACAAATATTGCTCAGTCACAAACTAAGCTCTGGGCTTGTACTTATGTGTACCAGAAACAACCATATGATACATATTAATATTATATTTTATAAACACCCAGACCATGACAAACTGTACAGAAAAAATGTACCTAGGTACTAATGTTTTTTTTTTGTCCTGGTTGGAAATCGAGCCCACGACCTTATTTCTAAAATTATTTTATAAACCCAAATCATGCCTAATTAAAAAAAACGTACTAATAATTATTTTTTTGCCATCAATGGGAATCAAACCCATGATCGCCGCATACAATGACAGAGGCGCAACTACTACTTAGACTACGGCGACGGCGGATAACTATACCTACATACATATTTTAAGACTGTGCAGATTTATTTGAACGTGCATATGACACCTAGCGAGATGTCCTCGTCGTTGCCGAGGGCATTCCGAGTCTACATTGAACAAGAGGCGAGCTCGTCATTGTCAACCCTTATTAAAGTTTACCTTGTACGTAGGTACTTACCCTATAGAATTCAACTTCATTTTGCAACGTGTCAATCTCAGAATTTACCACATTTCCATTGTTATTGGTCCTAAAAAAGATAAAGGTAGGTACTGTAACCTTCTCTATTGTAGAGTAAGGCTACTACTGGCCATAAATATTGTTAGTTTTCTTGAGTATTTATGACAATTGTGACGGGAATAGAACAAACCGAAGGAACAAAAGAAAAGGAAAAAGAGAGATCAATAGAGGGACTCACGATGGAAGTGTCATTGATTAATTTAATAGAAAACGGATAGAAACCGCGATTAATCCTCACAGTTTAAGTTTATATAGCTTCGCAGGGATATTATATTCTATAGGAAATAAAAAGAGATTTTAAAGAAGGATCTGGGAGATTTCCTTAGGGTTACCCCTGAGGAAATCGGGTACGGTGACCGAAAAGTGAAGTAAATCCTATCTTCAGTCACAGTACTTAGGAACTGCTTATCTAAGTGAAACTTGTTTATCTATACTTTTTCATTTTTATAAATTCCTTATAAGGATAATTTTATGATATTTTAAAGATAAAATAAAATTAAGAAAACCATGGTAGGCGAGACTCGAACCCAAGATCCTCGCTTTCGCGACAAGGCACTCACTCACCACTGGGCTAACCATACTTGTGTATTATATTCAAATATTTATCTATTACGTGTCCCTACTATTAATTTACATCGAGATGTAACTTACTCAGACATTTTATATTTAAAAAAATTGTAAGTGTTTAAAATTCATGTTTAATAATATGTATTTCATATCGTCAAATTATAAAAAAATATAGCGATTATATTCGCATTTCGCGGCATTGTTGTCCCTTTGGTTGCTAAGCAACGACCATAGATTAAAAATGTAAGAACTAATCAGAAGAAACGAATCAATTGAGAGTATGAATATTATTTGAAAGTGCTGTAACATACCATACCTTGTAATTTGTAAAGTAGAAATCACAATTTGTTATTAGTCTCGCAGCTCGCTAGACGAGTAGTAATGTGACAATCGTATTTTTTTTAGGATTGATTCCCAATTCGTTCATTCGCGTTGACGTTTGGATTCCCAGGATTAGATCAAAAAAGATCTAAAGTATTTAATTATTGAATGAGTAAAAAAAGAAACGTCGATAATTTTGTTATCGAAAAAATTGATGAGCAAAAAAAAACAAAAAAAAAAGAAAGTCGTTATTATAAAAATGGTGGCATGAGTGGTGGAATGGATGATACAGAGATATGTTCGCGCTTCATCTTGATATGGTCTGATTCGAATTTGATCTAATATGATAAAGATATTTGTTCCATTAGTGAGCAAAAAAAAAAACGCCGTTCGCATTGTCAAATGGATTCATCAAGTAGATATGATCGAATAGCAAAGATATGATTGAACGGTATATTCACGATAAAGACATGATCGAATGATAAAGATATGATTGAATAGCTCATTTTAAAAGGTCCATTACACCGGATGTCCTCAGCCGTATTTAGAATAATATGGCTTTTTAATTTGATTGGTTGAATGTCTTTGTAATTAATTGTGTTTATTAATATGTGTAATTTTTAATTAAATTTATTCTTTGTATTATTATTGTTATTATTTTTAAAGTATAGTATTCTTAATGCTTATTATTATTAATTTAATTTTTATTGTAAATTTAATTTGTTATTATTAATTTAATCCTAATTTTTATTATTATTAATTAAGTTCTATATTTTACATTGTATTGTGTAAATCTGTAGGAAATAATGTAGCTTAGCATGTTGTGTGCACTGAATTGATCCTAGCCTAGAAATTTGTTTTAACGCATGTATCTTAACTTGTAATGGACTGGGATCTGCTGGTGCACCAAACATTAATTGTTAGGTCCGTGTTAGGTCCACTCTTGTTCATAATTTATATTAATGATTTGCCTCAAGCAACCAATCATAAAGTTACATTATTTGCTGACGACAGCACTTTATTATTCACAAATGATAACATAAATGCCTTAGAATCTAATATAAATAACTCTCTATCATCTATAATACAGTGGCTAAATGTAAATAATCTAAAAGTTAATCTAAATAAAACAAAATTAATGAATTTTAAACAAAAAAATAAAGCACCCATCTCTTTAAATATAAACTACGAAGAAATTAAAATTGAGGAGATAGACGTAACTAAGTTTTTAGGTGTACATATAGATAGCAAGCTTAATTGGAAGCATCATACTGATTATCTATGTAAAAGGTTAAATCAATACTCGTACGTGTTATACAAATTAAGTAAAGTTGTAAGCCACCCTACCGTATTAAATGCTTATCACGGTTATGTTGCCTCAATAATAAGATATGCAATAATATTCTGGGGTAACTCAACTGACAAGGATAGGGTATTTATATCACAGAAGAAGTGTATTAGGGCAATGTGTCATTTAACCTCTAGAGATTCTTGTAGGCCTCATTTTTATGAATTGAGTATCCTTACATTGCCTTGTATGTACATTTACGAATGTGCCGTTTTTGTTAAAATTAATATTTATATGTTTAAATTTTGTAACAGAAAACGTTCACATGATAGGCTAATTATAAAGTCACATAGAACCGAATTATTTCATCAAAGCGTGTTTAATATGGCACCGTCCATTTATAATAAATTACCTAGGGATGTCCGTAATATTGATGAACTTGCTGTTTTTAAGAACAAAGTGTACAAACTGTTAAGTTATAAGTGCTATTACAAAGTTAGTGAATTTATGGAAGACGTAACACTTAAATGAAAATAATTGTGCTGTAATGTCGTAGATGTTGGAGTTTTTGTATTGAATGTTTTCGGCCTTTTTGTGTTGTATAATTGTATTTAGTTTTGTTTAACTGTGTACTTCTATATTATATGCCTATAGGCGGAACATAGTAGACTATAATATATCATCTGTAAAATCTTGTGTAAAAACTATGGATTATAATAAAGAAATTTGATTGATTGATTGATTGATTAAATAAATAAATAAATTGAAACATAAAGATATGATCAAATGATACAGATATGATTGACCGATATAAAGAAATGATTGAACGATATAAAGATATGATTGAACGATATCATCGGAGGATAAAGATATGATCGAATGATAAAGAAATGATTGAACGATATAATCGGAGGATAAAGATATAATCGAATGACAAAGATATGTTTGAAAGATATCAATCAAAAGTACCTAATCTTTTTTATTATCGGGATACTTTATCTAGGTCACTTGAAAATACCATATCAACATGATTGAATCATTCGCGATTGTCACATTAAAAACCGTTGTCCTTCCACACTAAAAAAAATTTTTTGAAAAAAAAAAGAATTTGACAGAATATCATCGATTAAAAAAAAGTTAAAACCAAAACAAATTGGGAAAATCTTGAAAACATTGTTTTTTGCAATTGATTACAACCTGTTTTAAATAGGAAGAAGCTCTATTTAAAACTACAATGACCAGGTAACAATATAATTGCTAATACTACGTTAAAGTCTATTGTATCTAACAACTTATCTATTCTTTTTTTTTTACATGCAGCTTATATTTTGATATAGAAAAGGACCAATGGCCAATTATATATCATGAGAAGTATAATATTTCATTTCTGGGCTTAGAAAAATTGCATGTTTTCGATGCAAAGAAATGGGGCAATATTATTCGGGTGTGTTTTGTGTAGTTAACAAAATCCTTTTAGCAACCACAGTGCACCTTACCCATAGACTTGCTTATAGATTCACTGAGGATAAATAATTTAAAATGTTATGAAAAAGAACTCCGAGTAATATCTAACTCTCCATAGAACTTCATTCTACTTAAAAGTGTAATTATGTTTTTATAATTCCTTGGCCCAACAAAGAAATTTTATATAATTTCTAAAAGATACTTGATTGTGTGGTTTTGCCATGAGAGTATGAATATTTTGGAAGTGCCTAAAGGCCTAAAATTGCCTGTATAACCATTAGAAAAGCTCAAGATGCCTATTTTAAAATAAATATCCCACCATATATAATTTTTTGGCTTTCACTGTCACTACCAACTCCACTGGGCTAGTGGAGTTGGGATGCAAAATATTTTTATAAAACAATACCACCACTCTTTATCAAAGCTAATTGTAACCTGAGAACAGACGCATAGTTCTGATAAATGATTAGCATTGCTATTCAAAAAGGCAATGCAATTTTTTTGTTTAGGGCAGGGTGTCTACACTGACACGTCTTACCCAAATTGTTTGAACTATGCCCCTGTTCTCGGGTCGCCTGTAGTGCTAACTTGAGGATTATTTTTAGCTAATTATAGTTTTTTTTCCTAGTTAATATATTAATTAATAAATCTTTTATTTGTATTATTATTATTGATTTTTTAAGTTTTGTTGAATATATATTCGTACTTTTCTGATTACTTATAATTGTTTCTGTGTTCAATTATCGTCAGTAAAACTATAAATAAGTGTATTGGGGTTAGGTTAGTTATAAACTAGGTAACCACAGTGATTCTTGGGTCATTAAGGGTGCACTATGGTTTTAAAGCACTAATGGTCTTATTCATAAAAACTTATTGAGGCCTTGAAAAACACTTTAGTTATGGAAGGTTTTGTCTCTTTTTATTAGCAACAAAAATGATTATGCTTAAAAGAGAGAAAACCTTCCACAACTAAAGTGTTCTTCAAGGACTCGAATAAGTTTTTATGAATTCCAGTGAAAATCTTTATTTTATTCATAATTTTAAGTTTACTTATTACAAACATTGTTCCAGCTCTTAAAAGAAAAGAATATATTCTTAGAAGATAGTTGCATTGTGAAACCTAAACCAGCTAAAGTTAATGATTTACTATATGTGCATACTTGTAAATATTTGAATTCTTTACGAGTAAGTTTTTTTTTCTTCATTTTGTTTATTTGTATATATGTTAATTATTTTAGTTTAAAGTGCTTATTAGCATAGGCAATGTTGAGTTCTATTGATATCTCTAATTCTACACTTATATTTTAGTGGAGCATAAATGTAGCAGTGATAGCAGAAGTCCCTTTACTTGCTTGTGTGCCAAACTATTTTCTGCAAAAAGCATTTTTAAAACCAATGAGGTAAGTTACTCTTTGATAATGAATTCTACAGTTAAAGGCACCTTAGGGTCTTATATATATATATGCTTTTAAACCTGTTTATTTTGTTATTCTATTTTCAATATTTGTCTGTATGTGTGGGAGGAATGGCGATCTAGCCAAGTGCCTTAATCTGTATATATTAGATTTTTTTATATTTTTGAATAATATAAAAGTTTAAGTAATTTATTTGTAGACCTTTTTTATTGTATTTTAAGTCATCTTAATGTATTATGGGCGACGATAAAGAAAAAAATAGTTTCATTATTTTCATCTTAGAAAACAATATAAAAATTTTACTACTGTGACTAAAAAACCTAAACAACGGTAGCAGTTTGATTTCCTATATAAAAATGTTAACAGCCATAGCCTGAGCTGTCATTTTTATATGGAATTTTTTTATATAGATTACAAACTATTACTGACACCAAAGTTTATAGGAGTTGGCTTTAATAGTAGTATCTGTTTTGGCGAATAGGTATCAAGTTGGAGGAACAGTATTGGCTGGAAAGTTAGCCCTAGAGCGGGGTTGGGCCATCAACATAGGTGGTGGGCTACATCACTGCAGCAGCACCCGCGGCGGAGGCTTCTGTGCCTATGCTGATATATCCCTCATGATACTGTTTCTACTGCGAGAGGAATTAATCCAGAATGCCATGATTGTTGACCTGGATGCTCATCAGGTAGGGCATTATAAATTTACCTTTTAGATAAATTATGGTCAACTTATGGGAATAATAACTACTTAAGTACCCAAGCTTTAAAATGATAGTTGCATTAAACCTCAAATTTATTTTAGGTGAAAGGGAAGAAGGCTTGTAGAACTTTGTTAGGCCGATCCTAGACCAAGATAACATAACTAGTTTCGATTTTAGCCTCTTCACCGGTTTTCAGGCGACTATTGCATTGATTTCTTGTTGAGGTGGGCCCCTTTAAGGGTGCGGTTACGAAACGGGCTAAAAACCAGCGAGTATATCATATTAGTCTATATCGAATGGAAATAGCTAAAACATTGTCTCCCTCTCATTTAAATATAATTTCAGGGTAACGGATATGAGAGAGATTTCCGTAAAATGCCGGAGGTGTACATTATGGACATGTACAACAAGAACATATACCCCAAGGACCGACGCGCCAAGAAAGCTATCAACCAGAAGGTAGAGCTGGATAACCTGGTGGAAGATCTGGAGTATATAGTCAAACTGAAGAAGTAAGTCTTTAGATTCTGATAAAGCAAAATATTGTTTATGTTGTATGTATTGTTTTTAATTATTATATTTATGCATTTTTATAAATTCCTTTTTATAGGATAATCTTATATTATTTTTTTAAAGATAAAAATGCAATGAAAAAAATCCTGGTGGCGGGACTCGAACCCACGAACCTCGCTATCGCGGCAAGGCGCTCAACCGCTGAGCCAACCAGGTTCCAGTCAGCCCTCACGAATTTTGTCATTGCTTGTTATCTACTTATACACAGACGCCCTCTATTAGCTTTCTTTTAATAACCCTTATACGAGTGAAGTTAAAAGTCCTAGCTTTTTTTTTTTTTTTTTTTTTTTTTTTTGATACTAGATGGCAGAGGAGTCTGTTTTTTGAGTCCCGCCACCAGGATTTTTTTCATTGCATTTTTATCTTTAAAAAAATAATATAAGATTATCCTATAAAAAGGAATTTATAAAAATGCATAAATATAAAATACTGAAAAAAGTAAAAAAAAAAAAAAAAAAAAAAACAAAAAACAGACTCCTCTGCCATCTAGTATCAAAAAAAAAAAAAAAAAAAAAAAAGCTAGGACTTTTAACTTCACTCGTATAAGGGTTATTAAAAGAAAGCTAATAGAGGGCGTCTGTGTATAAGTAGATAACAAGCAATGACAAAATTCGTGAGGGCTGACTGGAACCTGGTTGGCTCAGCGGTTGAGCGCCTTGCCGCGATAGCGAGGTTCGTGGGTTCGAGTCCCGCCACCAGGATTTTTTTCATTGCATTTTTATTTTTAATTATTATGTTATTCGAGTATGGTATGTGTCTCCAAAGTCCACGAATGGGGTCGATCAATGCATTGTTTAAGAGCAATGATCGCCTGACTATGTCGGCTAAATAATGCGGTTACGAGATAACAGTTTGCTGAGGTCTAGGTGTTTTAAAAATATAATTTGTGTAAGTATGGATGGTTTAGGTGGGAAAAAGGTCTCTATAACTTCGCTAGGCCGACCGACCGCTTTCGTTACCACCGCCCATACAGATGCAAAAACCGTCAAGTTTCGGTTTTCGTCTGTGGGTTTACCGGTTTTCAGGAGAATATTGCATCGATTTCTTGTCGCGGTGGTAGTCCTCTTTCAGAATGCGGTTGCTAAACGCGCGGTTTATTTGACATAAAGCTGCGTGAATATTGTATAGATTCGTAATGCAAATTCGTCTTTCAAGGGCGACTACGCCTTACTACTATTAACTATGGTTGTTTCTGGTACACAACTACTGGTACAAGCCTAGAACTTGTGCTAAAGTATGTAACCAGGGGCCCTACTGGGATGCCACGTGAAATACCAATAGACGCGTCGATCGAAACCGAAAATTAAATGTATTTGATTTGACATTTGTCGTCGATCGAGTTTTACCCATAGACAATTTTCCATACATTTTTATCCATCGACGCGTTGATAGTCTTCCCGTTAGGGGCTCTTCTTCTTGTTATTATACATGATAGCGTTGTTATTTCCAGACACTTAAAGTTGTCATTCGATGAGTTTGATCCGGACATAGTGGTGTACAATGCTGGTACAGATGTTTTGGAAGGGGACCCGCTTGGACGGTTAAGCATTACTGCTGAGGTAAGTCTGTTTAGACTATCTCAAATGTTTAAGGCTGCTTTTCCACCAGAGATGTGCTATGCAGTTACGATGCGGGGCTGCGAGAGCTAAGCTACGAAACTGTGTGACCGTGTCCACTGGTGCTAAGCTATGTAGCGGAGCGAGTAAGATGTGCTGCAAAGATAATAATATGTATCATCACTGGTGCCATACGGCGCCCGAGACCTTCTAGACGGCCCCAGGGTACCCAGCGGAGGGGTTTTAATCCCACCTCGTCGTAGCCGATGGTATAAGTCTACACCGAACAAGTGGCTAGCTCGTTGCGATGTTTTGAATAGACTCAATAACCCATCTATAAACAGTTTCACTAGTTGGTATAGTGAAACCGGGACCGACAGCTTAACGTGCTCTCCGAGGCACTATAGTGGTGTTGTCAAACAAATGTACATATTTGTTTTAATCAAAAACTCATTGGTACACACCGGGATTCGAACCAGGGACCTAAGTGTTTTTAAGTCCAAGGTCTAACCAACTAAGCCACCACATATATAGTTATTTAACTTTTAACAATAGCCATACATATAAAAAACATAATACGTAGGAACTTCGTTACATTAGGAACTAAAGTTATTAATTAGTTTACAAGCTAATGGCATTCGTGACACAATTAGATCGCACTACCCTCCGAACTAGTTATAAACTGTACCTACTAAAGATGGGTATCGCTCATCGCCTGCGCACGATACACAATAACACTGCACAATACGTATGAATCTTATAGTAAACTATCAATACAAACTGTGGCCCTAGTGTGAGTTTTTTTTACATATAGGTACTTTCGCGTTAATTATACTACTGCGTTAACATTTTGACCAATCACACGCTCGTATTTTTAGTTCTCAAAATTTCACGCATCCTCAGCACGCTATCTATCTATTCATATAAAAAACATAGCTTAATAGAACCCGTTTCCAACAGTGCTATGCCATGTGGACCAATGAATATGATTGGTGGATATCAAACGCATCCATCGCAACGTAACATAGCACATCTCTGGTGGAAAAGCGGCACTCCGAAACTAGTTTTTGCGACCGAAACCCAAACTGATTCCTGCCGAATTTTAGCTGCGGTCTTTTATTCTAGGTTTCGGGCGAAACTGAAATGCCCATATTAGGTCATGTTTATTTTTTATTGAAGCTCGGCATGTGATTTTGTATCTACCTGATGGTAAGCTGAGGGTAAGTAAAAAGTGGCATGAATTGCCAGCGTGTGCCTTTCCTCTTACCTATAATCCCGGGTTCTTCAAACGAGAGTTATGCCATCATATAAATAATAAAAAAAACTACGTTATCTATCACAATCATTCGATTTAAAAAATGATATATTTTTTTTAAATAAATCAAACGATTACAAATTTATAATATTACTTTGTACATCGAACTTATCCGTGGAGGTATATAATAGTTAACCGCCCTAAAACATATTCATTGCCGCTATATTATGTTCTTATTTCAACCAATCAATGCTCCAAGATTGATTATAATAATTTTTGTTTTGGGTTTGTCTTTGCCTGTCAATGGCCATTTTATGTTTTTAAGTTTGGAAAGACATTTTAGGCCTATTATATACCTTCATCAACTTATGCGATCGCAGTGTGGTACCTCCCGAATGCAGTTTCGATTTCGGCTGTAGTTCCCGCTAGATGGCAGCCGAAACCGAAACTAAGTTAAATTAAACCTGTTTTTTTTTTTGCCGTAACTAGCCCGAAACCGTTGTTTTCTTTGATTGGTGTTTCCTCACTGCTGGCGTCCCGCAAGGTGGCGTTTTATCTCCTTTGCTCTTCTCGGTTTTTATTAATGCCATGGTCCAAGTAATTAATTTCAGTTCCTATCATCTGTATGCCGATGACTTGCAACTTTCGCTGCACTTTGATATTTGTGACATAAATGTTGCCATTACCAGGGTTAATCGTGATTTGGAGGCTATTCGGGTTCGCTCGCAAAACCTTGGTATTTTAGTTAATCCTTGTAAGACGCAGGTCATGGTCCTTGGTTCTAAACACATGTTGAGTAGATTGGATGTGAAATCAATCTCTCCATTAGTATTTAATAGCATACCTCTTCCTTTTTGCCAGCATGCTAATAACCTTGGTTTACATATGACCTGCGATCTTTCTTGGAACTATCACATTTCGGAAGTTAGTAAACGTATTTTCGCCAGCATGCATTCGCTCAAGCGGTCCCAGTACCTCATTCCATTTAAGACAAAGATTATGTTAGTAAATTTACTTCTTTTCCCTATTTTAGACTATGCTGATGTATGTTACTCTGATCTGACTGAAGACCTACTCAATAAACTCGACCGCCTTCTTAACTTGTGCATACGCTTTGTTTTCGGCCTTCGCAAATATGACCATGTATCTATTTACCGCAAACAGTTAAGATGGCTTAATATACGATCACGTAGATCAGTGCACATGCTTTCTTTCCTTTATAACATCCTCTATAATCCTAATACCCCTTCTTACCTAAAATCTCGATTTATTTTCCTCTGTGATTCTCACGATCGTCCTCTTCGCTCCTCTGTTAATAACCAATTAAAGATCCCGTCGCACATCTCCACCAAATATTCCGATTCTTTTACTGTGTCAGCTGCTCGTCAATGGAATTTGCTTCCTCTGTGTATAAGACAGGCTCCAACCATCGGTGTATTTAAACGTCTACTCACCACTCATTATTTGAATAAGTAACTGCCAATTTTTCCTTTAGCATTTTCTGTTTTGATATGTACTATATGTATTATATTGTATGATTTATATAAGTAGTATATTATGTATTGAGTGTATGTTTAAGTATTTACATGTAATATTTAAGTAGTTTATATACTATTCGCTATATGTCTTTTAAATTGTTATTTATTTGCTTTTGCACCCTATGCATAATCTTCCACTCTCTCAAAGGTTAGCTGGTAGAAAATGCCTAAGGCATTAAGTTCGCCTATGTACAATTTTATTTTGTAATTTTGTGCAATAAAGTATTTTAAATAAATAAATAAAAACCGTAAAGTTCAGTCAGACACTTTCCCTCTTTACCTGGATAGCTCAGCATTTGTCTGAGTACCAGGGTATTTTATTTTTAAGCAGCACGGCTTGTTACTTTGTATCTACCCTATTAAGCAGACATACAAAGTCCATAAATGGGGTCGATCAATACACTGTTGTTTAATAATATTGATTGCTCCCACTATGCAGGCTAAATGATGCGGTTACGAAATGGTTATTGCAATTATACCTTTTTTTTTTCAGGGGATAATAGAGCGAGACCAAATAGTATTTGACATGTGCAAGGAGAAAGGCGTTCCCATAGTGATGTTGACCAGCGGCGGTTATCTGAAGTCAACCGCCAGTATTATCGCAAACTCCATACATAATCTGTATGATAAACAACTTATTAAGGGAACTAGTGTTGTGAAGAAGGAAATAACAATTATGGATTTAGATTAAATTGTATGTATCGACTGGACGAAAACATAAACCCATACAAACATAATTCCCATATTACAACTTTGCTGTTAGTCGAAACTTAATTATTATATTTATAATGGTAATTGTGTGTTAAAATCTTTCTGTTGTAATAAATATTTTAATATTATACTATTAAAAAAAAAATCTGATCTCAAAAAAATAAAAAACTCAATACCTACAGAAATATAAATACGATGACCGACAAAAATATTATTTTAATTCTGCGACAAACAGTAATCGAGCTCATTTTGTATGGAGAACTTAAACTTCGCGAATACGAATGCAGTGTCCTTAAAATGTATTTGCTATATTAAATCATTTTGTCGGTTAAATTTGTATTTAAAATTAAAATGGCGCCTGTGTAAGGCGCTATTTTTTTTATGAGCTGTGCCCATTACTTTAAAGGCACAAGCTGTGACGTCATACAAATAGTTAACGGGACGAAAACCGTATAAGAATATTGTTTGTTTACTATTGTAGTGACGTCATACGGACAGAAAATTATGGCGAGTAGTGTTTTTTGATAGCTGTCAAAAATAAACAAAAAATTGCTACTTTAAAACTTCTTGTTCGATACAATAGCAATATATTTATTTACATATTAGTCTGTTACAAAGATGTACTTAAACTTTGACATTTTAAGCGGTTTTCTAATTAAGTTTTATAGCATTTTTTTTTTGTTCAACAATTTTAGTATTTAAACTAGAAGAATTACTTATATTTTTAATTAGATATATTATTTTACTTGCCATGTGCCAAAAAAATTATATCAAGCCAATTTTATATACCTAATGTAAGTATTTTTTATGCCATATTTTTATTATTTAGAATTGGTAATTTGAGCATTAGCAATAAAGAAAATCTAAATAATTGATTTTAATGAAGCATTAAGGGAAATATGGAGTCTACAGAAAGAGATACCTTTGATAGGTAATATCAAGCCTCCGTGACCTAGTAGTTATCCGTAGGTCGTAGGTTCAATTCCCGCTCATGGAAAATGATATTAGTACGTTTTTCTGTACAGTTTGTAAAATATAATATGTTATTACATTGTTGTTTCAGGTAGATATTGTGAAATATCATAGATATTGTCGTATATATTTCTATTTCTAGCTACCCCCTTAACTGTATTAGAACCAATCAGAAGAAAATAAAAAAAATAAGTAGTTTTAGTAAGTTTCTCATCAGAAGAATGTGGTCAAAATGTATGTACTTACTTAATCTTACTCGTAAATATATGGCGGATTCCTATAATCTACGGTTGCAGTATTGGCTCCCGGGATACAAATGTTATTCTGTCTGTTATTTTAGATGGGAACTAGCATTAGACCGCGCTTCGCATGCATTAATAAGTTAAAAAAAGTGTTTTTATCTAAAATGTCGCTGAGACAATCATTTCTGTAATACATTCCCATATACCTCCTATTCTCGCCTTTTTTTTTTGTTATATGGAACTCTTTGTGCGCGAACAGAATTCGCACTTGACCGCTATTTTTATTAAAAAAAAAATTATTAGAATAAACAAACAGAATTACTTTCTCATTTATAATATTAGTATGGATTATATCCGTTATTTTAGAATATAGGAATCCACCAATAATAAGTATATATATATATATCCAAATATATAATAGAATACATAATCCATACTAATATTATAAAGCTGAAGAGTTTGTTTGTTTGTTTGTTTGTTTGTTTGTTTGTTTGAACGCGCTAATCTCAGGAACTACTGATTCGAATTGAAAAAATATTTTCGTATTGGATAATCCATTTATCGAGAAAGGCTATAGGCTATATAACATCACGCTACGACTAATAGGAGCGGAGTAACAAAGAAAAATGTTGCAAAAACGGGGAAAAATTATTCCTTTTAAGAGCGTACGCTGCGTAAACGGTTAAATTTAAACGCGCAGACAAAGTTGCGCGGGTCAGCTAGTATTATATAAATGTAATAAAATCTTCTCACTGTGCTAGCATTATGAATTGAAAATTTTATGTTGTATTATTTATTAAATTATTTATGTAGCACATAAGTGGACTGAAAAGTATTTACAGTATTATATTGTAAAGAAAACATGTCTAATAAATTATTATATATTTTTAAAACGTAGTAAAAATTATAATATCTAATTATTTTTTATAGTCTGAATATTTATAAAATATTCAATATTTTATCAATAAGTCTGGTTTGAGAAGTGTAATGAGAGAAGCTGGGTTCGATTCCCACCTAAGGCAAAACAATATATGTGTGTTTTAACTAATAAAAAAAATGCGTGTGTGCATTGGTTTTGTAATTACAAATCGTATGTCGTCTCTATTGTTGTTTTGGTACACATAGTACAAGTCTAGAACTTATTGTTTATGACCAGTAGCGCTAGTGTGAGTTTTCTAACTATTACTTTGTGTTTGAGTTAACTAAAATTTTGTATGGGAAATAGTTCAGCGCTTCAAGCGGAAAATTGTAGATCTAAAAATGCAAGCGTGTAATTGGTTCAAATGTTAACGCAGTAGTAAAGTTAACTCGAAAGTAAATGTTAAAAAAACTTACTCTAGGGCTACAGTAGCGCTAGTAAGTTTTCTAACTATTACTTTCGAGTTAACTATACTACTGCATTAACATTTTTAAAAACCAATCACACAATGCGAGTGTTTTTTTAATAAATATATCTCGGGCGGCGACCCAGGGTACCCAGCGAAGGGGTTTTTAATCCCACCTCGTCGCAGCCGATGGTATGGGTCTACACCGAACAAGTGGCTAGCTCGTCGCGATGTTTGGATATACTCAATAACCCATCAATAAACAGTTTCACAAGTTGTATAGTGAAACCGGGACCGACAGCTTAACGGGCTATCCGAGGCACTATAGTGGCGTTGTTAAACAAACGTACATACATATTTTTTTGCGTATATTAGCGTTTTTTTAGTTCTCAAAATTTCCGCTTGGAGCGCTGAACTATTTTCTATACACAAAGTAATACGAATGTAAAACAATGTAGTTAAAAACCCACACTATTACTGAGCAATATGTGTGAAAATGTTCTATATATTATGTATATTACAGATGCCTACTTATGGACATATCTATCCCCCTCCTCTAATATCTTAAGCTTATTATAAAGTAATAAATAATATGGGAGAAAGTATTTAGTACAATGACCCCATCATACTACGTAGTTATTGTTTCTTCGCGACTGTACTTTTGTAGTCATTTTTCTGCCTAATAAATTGTGATTTTCTAATTATTTTTGTGTTTTATTTTGCATGAATTGAATACCTCTAGGTGTATAGATAAGGTTTCCGCGACATAATTTACGATAATTTAGTTTTTTATAGACTTTCAATAAACGAAGTGATGAAAAAAAATCTCAGGATAAAATCCAGAATTTATTTTTATTGCCCAAATGAGCTTAACGCATAAAAATTAAGTATTACATAGTATAATTTTTTTTTTTTCATAAATTATTTTCGCGGAAACTTATTAGAAATCAACAAATCTGAAGTGTATGAAATACGGGAAAAAACTAATGGCACTTCAAGAACACTTTAGTTATAGGTTTTGTCTCTTTTACGCCTATTCATTTATGTTGCTAAAAAAAAGAGACAAAACTTCTATAACTAAAGTGTTCTCTTCAAGGGTTCAATAAGTTTTTATGAATACCGATGTAAATATATACAGATTGTCGTAATAAAAGTTTCTTTAGGTGCTGTAAATTAAAGTTTATTAGGTTTTTTTATAACTTTATTATAAATATCCATAAATTTATTAAGACTGGCAGTGACAAAAAATAATTTATTAAACATTTAAATAAAATTAATTTTTAAAAGTGCATTAAAACGTGCAAAAACTGTTACCTACTCAATTTTGAGGTTCCATGTGCGCTCGGGTTGTCAAAAGATTAAAACTTAGTTGCCGTAAGCCGTAAGTGTCCGTTAAAGTAATTGTAACGATTAAAGTTAAAAATGGTGTCAAATGTACCAGCTGTTATTCGAACTTCAAAATAAAACTGGTACATTCGACGCCATTTTTAACTTTAATCATTACATTTACAGTGAGTTCATTTTGGTGCAACTCAGCCTTAGTTGCACCAACGTGTCCGTTAAAGTAAATGTAACGATTAAAGTTAAAAATGGCGTCGAATGTACCAGCTGTCATACGACTTACAAAATATTTTTTTATTTTCATTTGGAGAGTTTATTTATATAGCCAATAACCAAACGAGTTTTTTTAATTTTAAGTGCACAGTTAAAATTGAGTAATTTCTCTATAAATAAGTTATATTTATCGTGTGGTGGTATTGAACTGAGAGTAGTAGAGTTCTGTGGGAGTGTTGCTGGTGGTGAGTTCCTTGTAATATTGTTCCTTCAGCTTCTGTTGCTGCGCTAGTAACATGTTCTCTTCCATGAGTTGTCGGGACATCTCTCTGTAAAGTTACAAGTTCATAAATGGCTGTATGGTCGAAAGATCTTTGCTTCCACACTGGTGGAAAAATAATTAAAATAATCAAAGGAATTTAAAAGCAAAACCGACTGCTTCTACGTATTTGTCTGTTTTACTTTCATCTTCTGTGTTAAATAAAAAAAAAAAAGACGTAATGTCTGAAATAAAATGGTAATGTAAGGCGTTTTCGTGAAGACAAGGTTATATGCTCCGTAGCGACCTTTGCCTTCTCCTTTTTTGAGAAAACCGCACCGAAAAAATAATGAATGATGCCGTTTCTTACCGCGTAGTGGATTTGTTTGGAAGATTATCATCTGTGGGGTTACCACCGACTCCGATACCGTGCGTTCTCGTTCGAATTGAGATCAAAAATGACGTCATTTCATACAAATCATATTTACAAACTTCATAATATTATATATATTTTTTTGTAATTCATTAGGTACTCGAACTAGTTATGCATTGGGCAATTCAAATAAAGATGTTTAACTTTTCGTGGTACCAAAAACATGGTTGTCGATGTCAACTCGAATGAGATCTCACGGTATCGGAGTCGGTGGTTACCCTGCTGTACAATGTTTGAGAAGTATAACTCATCAATATAAACATGTTTTTTAGTATGTCTATATTGTATATGTACTCGCCAGACCGACTGGCCTTTTCTTATATGATACAGATGCAAAAACTGTCAGGTGACCTAGTCATATATCAGTTTAGTCTGCTAGTACACCGGTTTTCAGAAACATACTCCATCGATTTATTGTCGAGGTGGTAGTTTTCTTTCAGGGTGCGGTTTCAAAACAGCAGATATAAGATTGCTTGTAGTGTAAATTCGCCTTTATTTCCGCCATTATGAGAGCGACTTGATGTTAAACAACAACGTATTGATCGACCCCATTTATGTACTTTGTAGGTCTGCTACCGTCAGGTAGATACAAAGTCACATGCCGTGCCCCAAGAAAAGAAAAAAATGGATACCTTCGCGTCCGCCGATCATCGATGTCCAGTCGTGCAACCTCTCGCTGGATGGAGTTGGAGAGCGCTTGCCATTCCGCCTCCATTCGATCCGCTGCCTCACGCTTTGCCTACAAAACATATATATATACGTAGAGGCAGAGTTAATAAGACCTGTCTTAAACATTCTACACCAGTCGAAACGTCGGTGTGTGCCAATGAGTTTTGTTTGACAACACTACTATAGTAGGTGTACCTCGGATAAGCTGTTCGGTCCCAAATAGAAGAAAGACTTTATTTGTCGCACAGCAACATAACAATAACAAAGCACACACATAAAAATAAATGAAAAAGAAAAAAAATTAAGTACACAAAAAAAAATCAATGAACAGCATTACCTAATTCACCGAGACGAACACACGCGAAAGATAATTTTGTGTGGAGAACGCGGCGTTCGTGATTACGAATGCAGTGCTCTCAAGAAGTGCTTCAGGTGCTGATTTATAAATTACAATATTGTTGCGCGGCGACAAACAGGGAATCAGCTCAGCACAAGCTACAGTTGTTAGGCCTTAGCGCTGATTTTCAGCTGGTGCCCTAATATAGACTATACCACCTAGTGAAACTGTTTATAGATGGGTTATATTGAGTCTATCTATCCAAACACCGCGACTACTCGCTACTTAGCTTAATCTTGTTCGGTGAAGACCATGAAACTAATATTAATTTATGAAGCTGCCAGTGTCTTAAATGGCCTATAAAACGAGTTCGTCGCCACTATATTCTGTTCTCACTTCAACCAATCAACGCTCAGTGATTGCTCTTGTTCTCACCTTTTTTTAAAATTTGTATGGCGGCGGTCATTTTGTGTTCTTACAACTGGAAAGGCTATTTAAGGCCCATGGGCGCCTCCCTTCTTTATCTCCATGGTGAAGACTCAGAATACCATTTTTCAAATCAAATATAAGCTCGGTAGCAGGCTCCAAAAATTCCATTAAAAAACTACGTCAGCGACATCTTTCAGTAGGAGTAGGTACACATTTAAGTTTGTGGCACTGCAATTATTATTATTACCTTGGAAGCCGCCATTTGTTCTTTTTGAGCGAGATAAAACTTTTTCTGCTCTTCTTGATTCATACCTTTGTACATGAATCCGATAGCTCTGAAAGTGGCACAAACAAACATCAACCCAACTAAAAAACAGGATCCATATGGGATCATTAAGGCTGTCTGTCTGTCGGTCTATCCTTACCTCAGGCGAAATAACTATGATTATTATGTAAGGTTCAGGGGCTTACCGGGAAGCCACATCGACAAATCGATGGACGCGTCGATGGATAAAAATGTATAGGAAATATTGTCTATGGATAGAACTCGATCGCCAAGGAACGTTAAAACACATATATTTTATATTCACTTTCGATCGATCGACGTGTGTCGGTATTTCATCTGGCTTCCCGGTAGGGGGGCAGACCGATATTTTAAAGACAGTACCTTTTTGAAATTTGAACTTTCTACCTTAACCAGTAGCTCAAGCATAAGTTTTTACTAACGTGTTTACTATAGTCGTTAGTAGTTATAGATAGGGAATGATTTAGTTTTCAAATAAACCTATTTTATTGGTTGGGTAGAAATATGGAATAACCAGAGGCGTAGCTACCTAGGGGCTAGGCGGGGCAGTGCCCCGGGGCCCTCAAGCTCAGGGGGCCCCCACGAATTCTTACTAGAAAATCTCGATCGAACGGAATTTTAGAAAAATTCTCCCATTTTCAAAATAAATTTTACAGTTTGCAACCCGACTTTCTTATCATGATCATGGCGACTCAGTTGAGAGAAATTCAAAAGTTATACCTAGGGAATTTCCCTTAATTCTTTCTGTGGGTTGGCTGTGTTATCAATTTGATAAAACCTAACCAGTTTAGACAGTCGTGGGTCCCATTTTTTGATTAGCCCCAGGGCCCTTGGTTACCTAGCTACGCCACTGGGAATAACTAGGCATTCCATATTTCTACCCAATCAATAACACAGGTTTATTTCAAAAACCGTCAAGTGACCTAGTCATGTTTCGGTTTTAGTCTGTGGACTTACATGTTTTCAGGAAATTACTGCATCTATTTATACGTTTAGTAAAATAAATTAGGCTATTTATAAAAACGCGTAATCACCCCGCTGGTCACAAATTAAGCTTACCTGTTCTTCCCGAGAGCACTCTTGGCCACGTCGGGGTTCTCGGTCAGCATGTCCGAGGTAAGCTGGTTATACATCTCCGCAGTGTTGTCAGCCTCTGCCTGTTCCCGCATCACTGCATCTAGTTGCTTCTTTTCGGCAGCCTGGGTTATTTTAGTTAACTCATAGTAATAAAGGGGGTATATGCTCCATACAACCAGACATACAGTTTAAACAATACAGACTCACTTGCCAAGTTTCTAAGGAAAAAGTCAGGGGCGGATTCAGATCAAATTATTTACGTATTTAGTATAACAATTTTTTTACTAATCATAAAATTACAGATATTTATAAATAGAAAAAAAAAGTTTTAACAATAAAGTCTGAGGTCTAAGTAGACCAAAGTGTCCGTTTAAGTAATTGTAGCGGTTAAGTTAAAAATGGCGTCGAATGTACCAGCTGTCCTTCGACTTTCAAAATAAAACTGGTACATTCGACGCCATTTTTAACTTTGATCGTTACGTTTACAGATAGTTTATTTTACTGTAACGCAGCCTTAGAGTGCGTTAGAGTTTCTAAAGTGTTACGAAAAGGTTCGATATGCAGCAGGTTGTAATCATCGATAACTTCATAAAAACAGTGGATGTTTGAAAGATACTGCCAAGTAGGCAGTATCTTTCAAACATCCACTGTTTTATGAAGTTATCGATGCTCTCTTTCTATATCGTAACCGCAATTAAGTAAGAGCATGTGCTTACCAAGGCCTCGTTGTACCGCAGATTAGCTTGACCAAGTCTGTATCTACACTCTCGTTCTAGTCTATCCAGCTCACTGGCTCTAGCGTCACGAGCTTTTAGTGCCATCTGAAGTGGTAATGATATTAATTAGTATGAGTAGGTATTCAGGGGCCTTACCAAAAAGCCAATCGAATCGAAATTATCACCGAAAGGCAAATGTATGGGATTTGACGTTTCTCGTCGATTAGGCTCTACCCATAGAGTAAAATTCCTATACATTTTTATCTATCGATGCGGCGATTCGATTGGCGATCGAGTTTTTTGGTCAAACCCCAGCATTGAAGTCGAATAGAGGGCCCTAAGAACCTTTGTAAAGTAGATATTATTTAGTTCTCGTGGAATACAGTACAGGTATTTTTTTGGAAATATTTGATTTTTAACTAATAAGATCCCTCTGAAACTTTATTAAGTTAAGTAGGTACATATGTAATTTATGTTATCACTAAATATATATAATGTTTAGAACCGAAAGATTAGTAAATATCGTAAGTATTATCGATGCAGAAACCTTTGAAGGGTAAAAATGTATACAGGAAAGTCTCTCACCATATAAGCGGCTTCGGCTTTCTTCCGTTCCTCTTCAGCAGCCTTTCGTTCCTGTACTTGTTGTTCTAGCCACGCGTTGCGCTGGTCTGCCATTATCTTACGACGCTCTTCTAGAGCCAGGTCTTCCCCTTCGAATCTGTTGACCCAGTGTGTAAATATGTTGTTGAAATCTTTTATTAGGGCTCGCGACGAAACGATTAAGGGCTGATTTTTCCATCGTCAGATAAAACTATAATAATAATAATAATATGTAGGACAATTTACACAAATTGCTTTGGTCACAAACTAAGCTCTAGGCTTGTACTATGTGTACCAGAAGCAACGATATAATACATATTCTATTTTATAAACATCCAGACCATGGCAAACTGTACAGAAAAAGCGTACTAACATTTTTGTTGCCATGGGTGGGAATCGAACCCACGACCTCCGGATACAACGCCAAAGACGCAACCACTAGTCTACGGAGGCTGTCAAACTATCCGACAGTTAACTTGTATAGAGAACTATAAAATTTATTAATTCTCCATACAAGTTATCTGTTAGATAAATTTATCCAATGAATGAAATATCAGCCCTAAGGGCTAATTTTTTTATCGTCAGATAAAGTTATTCGACAGTTAACTTGTAAGAAGAACTGTCAAATTTATTCTAAATAGATAAAAGAATAATAAATAGAATAACAATAAAAAAAACACCCAGTATACCTATATAAAATATTTATTGTTAAATGTATATTTTTTTTATGATGAAAATAATAAAACACGTATTTTTCCTTTTTTAGTGTCGCACGTACAAAAACAATTAGATAAAATTACTTAAAGTACAAAAAATGTCTACAAATCATTATCATTTTTATACTAAACTCACGACTGATTGTAAGTAAGGAAATAGTCTAAAAACTGAATTGTAGATTTTACAGATAGTGATTAGTCATGATTGGTGGCTGAAATTTATGGACTTTCTAGGTCAATAAAGGTACAGGTGTGCACACACTATCTTTTACTACTCCTCTTGCGCGTGTTGTAGGCTTCGATCAACAATATTTATACCTATACCACAGAAGAAATAATAGTACAAGTACCTATACCTATATATTATAAGTGTGCACTTGACTTTTTATTATATATAAAAAATATAATATACGTGGTGGCCGAGTTGGTTAGACCTTGGACTTAAAAACACTTAGGTCCCTGGTTCGA
Source organism: Monopis laevigella (assembly GCA_947458855.1). Lineage (NCBI taxonomy): Eukaryota > Metazoa > Arthropoda > Insecta > Lepidoptera > Tineidae > Monopis > Monopis laevigella. The sequence continues at coordinate 3,938,652 of OX381594.1, read as the reverse complement.
ATCCCGGTGTGTACCAATGAGTTTTTAATTAAAAAAATTATGTACATTTGTTTGACAACACCACTATAGTGCCTCGGAGAGCACGTTAAGCTGTCGGTCCCGGTTTCACTATACCAACTTGTGAAACTGTTTATAGATGGGTTATTGAGTCTATCCAAAACATCGCGACGAGCTAGCCACTTGTTCGGTGTAGACTCATACCATCGGCTACGACGAAGTGGGATTTAAACCCCTCCGCTGGGTACCCTGGGGCCGTTTAGGCGGTCTCGGGCGCCGTAAGGCACCCGTGATGATATGTATGTGCACTTGAAGTTGTAAGCACTTGTTGTTGTATATTTTTAAGCTTATTTTTGAATTAAATTAACGGGGATCGCATCGGTCAGAAACATGTGCTGAACAGCAGTTCAGCCTGTTTCAGACATGCATTTATGGCATTTGAAGCATACGTAACGTAAGAGTAATACGCAAGTTGAACATGAACGTATGGACATAGATATTAATTTAGGTAACAAACTTTTGTGCACTAGACATGCCCACAGGTTCGCTATCCCCGGCCCTGGGTGCCAGTTGCTTCTTCAGTACGTCAGGGTCATTCAGGTCGAACTCCCGCTGGTCTTCCCGTCTTTGGTACGTCTTACGAAACTCTTGGATCTCCGATTCGATACGACGTCGCTCCTGAAAATAGTTATAATTTTCTTGTTTCCTAGTCGAGAGTGAAAGGGGAGATTTTCAGAAGAAACATAAACAAACTATGGTCCGCATGAGGGATCAATATTTGCACCTCCGTTGTTGCGTATTCCAGTGGATATCTAATACATTTAGTAAAACCAGCAGGCTCAATTGCCTGTGGTCCTACCGGGAAGCAGCCATACCGATGGACAAGTCGATCGTTTGAAACAGAAAATTAAATATATGTGATTTGACGTTTCTCGACGATCGATTTACGATCTATATAGACATTTTCCTATAAAATATACATTATTATCACAGGACGGTTTAATTTTCGTTTACGTGGAATGCGTATTATATATGTACACCTAACTTGAATTAAAAATTAGTTTTTTCTTTAAATTTCTAATAAAATTATTAGGTCTGTGGAATAATAGGTAATATAGCTAGAGCTACCAATTTGAGGATAACAATTAAACATTTATTTAAATTAATACCTTTATTATAATTAATAAGCAGCTGGTATTACTGACACATATGTAGTACAGATATATATATTATTTTTAAAGTAAGAAGGTACTTTCGGAGTCCTTTGTAATGAATGAGTACCTACTAAACCTTGTTATTTTATAATCTCTATTCCATCAAAACACAATTCTATAATGTGTAAGCACATAGTTGCTTTAAAATAGATATAATATTATTGTGTATAAATTATAATTTAAACAATAGAAAAGCATTTTAAGGTTTTCTGCAGCATATGTTTGCAAGTGGGAGTATTTTGAAGGTCACTGACCTCCATTTCCCGACTTTCCAGGATAGCTGCCAGATCGCTATCCTTCATCATTTGTTTAGCAAAAGCGAGATCGTTTCGCTTCTGTTCTTCCTTTTCTGCTGATTTCTCGGCGATCTGGCGCTCCAAGAAGGTAACATCAACCTGAAATTGTCGAAAAGAATATTATTTCATTAGATCTCATATCATACCATTAAAAAAATGGTTGAACTTATAAACACGAAAATCGTTTATTATCCAACCAACTCTATATATATATATATATATATTGGTATAATCTAATTGTAACTTTCCCAAAAATCTTATATTTAGCCTCTGTGATAAAGCCAAGACTTTACAATTCATACATATTTTATGAATGGCGCACATACCAGCAGAAGGGGATTGGAAGAAAAAGGAATGTAATAAGGATGTTCTAAAATCATTTCTTAGACACTATAAGAGAATGGCTACAGAGTCGCACATAACATGCGATGACCATGGAGCTACAGAATGAGAGAAGCTTTGCTACCAATCGTTATGCTGAGGCCCTACCGGGAAACCACAAGCCACGCGTCGATGAATAAAAATGTATAGGAAAAATTGTATATGGGTAGAACTCAATCGACAAGAAACGTCAAATCACATACATTTTTATTCATCGACTCGTCGATCGGTTTGTCAATGTGGCTTCCCGGTAAGGCCCCCGGTAAAGTAGTTGTTTAACCATCGCTGATTTGAAGAGAGAGCACTAATAATGGAATTGGTTATTTAGACAATCTAACGCTCATGTTATAAAAAACATGTGTGGCCGCTGCACTGGTAAGATGGTAAAAGCAAGACATGCGGCGTCACCATAAGAGCTTATTACTTTGACAAGAAATCGAATCAAGCAGTATTTCTTCTAAACCCACAGATCTAAAGATATACCTCTTTCCCACCTAAAACATATGTCATAGGTTACCTGAGGCGCATTGTAGGAACGTAACGTATTCATTTACGTATACGTGAGCAACAACCAATAGGATCGCTTTATTTTTGATAACAGGATTGAATAAAGCGAACCCATGGTAGAGCCTCTGGGGCCTATTTTATAAACGTGACAATTGTAAATTACCATGACAATTTGTAATACATTGCTTAGTTTACTTTACATTTAACAAACTAAACCAAGCAATGTATTGTCATGGTAATTTACAATTGTCAAGTTTATGAAATGGGTCCCAGAAACCCTATCATGGGTTTGCGCATTGTAGCAACGTAACCTATTTATATACGTATACGTGAGCAACAACCAATAGGTCAGCTTTATTTTTGGTAACACGATTGAATAAAGCGACCCTTACCCCTAGTGTGAGTTTTCTAACTATTACTTTGCGTTTGAGTTACCTAAAATTTGTATGGGAAATAGTTCAACGCACCAAGCGGAAATTTTGAGAACTAAAAATGCGAGCGTGTTATTGGTCAAAATGTTAACGCAGTAGTAAAGTTACCGCGAAAGTAAATGTTAAAAAAACTCACACTCACACTAGGGCTACCTATTAGTTGTTACTCACGTATACGTAAATGAATACTTTACGTAGGTACAGCCTCTGGGTACTATTATTTCTTCTGTGCCTCTGGTCTAACAAAGTACCTATGAGTTAAAATTCAAATACTTTTATTTTGACATTACAATAATAGCATGCTTTAGGCTGTCAGGCCCATTTTCATCTTTGAACTTGTGGAACTGTTTATAGAGTGTAATGGTGTAAATGTACCTATATTAAAATTACAAAAAAATCTAAAAACGTCCTCGTATCTAAACTTGCTAACTTGAAACACGACGCCACAACACCGCCATCTTGAATATATAGGTATCTCATATCCGTTTGATATTTTCAGTTGGAAACATGCGTTTTATCAAAAAAAGTACTTAATTTATGATTTGCCCCTATATAGAAACTACTTTTTAAGTTTGTTTGTCCTAAATAGGTGCCTTGTTTGCCTTTTAAGGTCGAGTTTTTTATGTATGACTTACACCAATCTTTCGGTTTCTAGCATTAAAGATTCGAGACCTTCTTTCAAGTTCACATTGTCTCCTGCGTTCCCGGTTTTGAGCTTCCTTGCGGTCACTATCATTTGCAATCTGTAATTTCATCATTTTCCCACAAATGTATCAACAATATTAAGAATTAAAAAAATAGATGACAAAGTATTGATAAAATAAACAAACTGATGTGTTGTCATGGTAACTTATTTTTAATTAAGGATGTGATATATATTAATTATACTCTATCGATGTGATTCAAACTAATCACAAACAGGGGCCTTACCGGGGGCCTTACCAAAGAGCGAATCGATAATCGAATCGAAATACCCATCGCAAGCCAAATGTATGGGATTTGACGTTTCTCATCGATCGGGCTCTACCCATAGAGTAAAATTCCTATACATTTTTATCGATCGATGCGGCGATTCGATTGGCGATCGTGTTCTTTGGTCAGGCCCCGGGAAGCCACATCGAAAAACCGATCGACTCGTCGATGGATAAAATTGTATAGGAAATATTGTCTATGGATAAAACTCGATCGCCGAGAAACGTCAAATCACATACATTTTATTTTCGTTTTTGATCGATCGACGTGGCGATCGGTATTTCATGTGGCTTCCCGGTAGGGCCCCTGGTCACAAAACAATAATGAAACATTAAGGAAGGTCAAAAAGGATAAAATTAAAATATATATAAACTTTTCACTCATATGGCTTTTCTAATGAACCAAACAGAGATAGCAATTTGTTGTCAATCCACTTATGAGGCAAGGTTGTGTCATCTTTTTTGATAAAACCAAAAATTACGAATGACATAATGAATATTTAATATTAGGATATTTCAAATATCGATAAATGGGTTGAATAAGTTGCAACACTTGCACGATGAAAGTAAGATTAATATACGGAAGCGCCCTAAGGCTTAAATGGCAAGTACTAAAAAGTCATTCAATCTATTGTCTGAGGTGCTTTTGATAAGGGGTAAAATTAGGGTAGGTTATCCATTATCCATACTAGCTTAATGAATGGATTATTTCTCAATAAAATTCTGTTAAAATGGTAAAATTTGAATTAACATCAACAAATAATAATATGAAAAATTTAAATGTCTATTGTATCTTATGATATATTTATAATATAATTGTTATAAATACTTAGACCTCACACATTCAAATTAAAAATAAAATATTTATAGGTAGTTGTTAGGTTGTTAAAGTGTTACTTTGATTAGATAATAAAAATAAAAATATGGTGTTGTTGGACCCATCTCATGCTAGGTACGTGTTAAATATTTTAACCTTACGCTTGCCGGATTAACAATAAGCTGACAAATTCCAAAAAGCTGATCATTATATAATATTTGGAGAGCATAAATAAAATATGTAATAATAATAATATCTAGGACAATTTACACATAATGGTCACAAACTAAGCTCTAGGCTTGTACTATGGGCAGGGGTGTTCCACACTACAAAACTTTTTCCATTAGGTCATTGCTTTGTTATTGTAATGAAACAAGCAATGGTTTGGAAGGAAAACATGTAAGGATTTTTTTTTTCGTTTTTTTTGTAATTACTATTACAAAATATTAAAAAAAAAAAAGAATTAATGCTCAATATTTTAATATTGAGCGTTAAAAGTTGGCAAAAACGCTAAAAAAAAATATTATTTTTGTTTGGGTGCTTGGATCATTAAAGTTATGAAAGTTGGAATAGCGGTCGCGCTTATTTTTGTTCGACCAGGGGCCTTACCAAAGAGCCGATCGATAATCGAATCGAAATACCCTAAATGTATGAGATTGGACGTTTCTCGGCGATCGGACTCTACCCATAGAGTAAAATTCCTATACATTTTTATCGATCGATGAGGCGATTCGATTGGCGATCGTGTTCTTTGGTCAGGCCCCATAATAATGAGTTATTTTCTAGTTTGGCAAGGCGATCGATTTGAACCTTAGGGCACTTTCCTATTTTTACATTTACTTTGTTTTAGTTCGTTTCGTTCATTCATTTCAGTCGTTCTCTAGTTTTGTGCGGTGCCTGTGGTGGCGCTGTTGTCGCGTTTAGAATTTTGCTGTCAACCAAACAATCAAATTCAAAAATTTTTTTTATTCGTGATTTGTTGTTGTTTCGCGGTGGACGTGCATTTGTGCTGTGTTTCTTTCTTATCACGAAAAAAATATTTTGATCTGTGAAAATAAACTTGAATGACAGAAAATTGATATTTTAGTTTAAAGTGTTTAATAAGTACGTGTCTTGCCTGTGACATAATTCAAAATATCTTTTAGGAATTGTGTAATGTGTTCTTAGGTAGCTATTATGACAAGTGTTTTGAAAAAATCTAGAGGATCCAAGGGAAAATCGGAGTCTATGCAGGAAGATTTACCCACAAGATACGAGAAGAGTTCACAAGAGAATAAATGTGAAGATGTCGGGTCTCTCATCAAATTCATCGACGAGAATATTATTGGAAAAGGGAACTCCTTTTGCGGACCTTTTGGCAGGCGTAAAGGTGAGTAAACATTTATATTAATAGTTGTTATTTTTTATTTATTTCAATTCTTTTCTTTTAAACCTAGGTAACGGGTAAATACAACGCGTTAAAAAAAATCTTCAACAAAAGTACTTAATTTTTTTTAAATAATTCATTAATGATTATTTCTTTACAACTTTCCACTAGGCGATAGCTAGTCAACTTTTAGTATCACTGGACACCGTAATTACCTACAGGAATCCTTCTAAGGCATGTCCAGATAAAATTTTCTATTAATTAATTTAGGTTACCTAGGTACCTTGCACACCCTTCTCTATTATATTTTTACTAGCTGACCTTCGCAACTTCGTCTTTGTACCTTTAACCGTTTACGCAGAGCATGCAACAATGGTTCTCAAAAGGAATAAATTTTCCCCAATTTTTTTGCAACATTTTTCATTGATCCTCCCTTCCTATTGGTCGTAGCGTGATGTCATATAACCTACAGGCCTTTTACATTAAATGGTTTATCTAACACTAAAATATTTTTTTCGATTCGAACCTGTAGTTCATGAGATTAGGGCGTTTAACCAAACAAACTAACTCTTCAGCCTTATAATATTGGTATAACTCTTTTTTAATGTTTAGGATTGTTAACTTGACAATTTGTTAACTTGACAATCATGTATGATTAGTCATTAAATAAACTGAATAAACCAAGCTTGTTACAAAGTATTTTTGATATATATATTATTATTTTTTATTCAAGCAAAACATGTGACTTTTGATTCAACCTGATCATAAGGAGATCTACAAAGACCATTAATGGGTTAGACCAATATTGTGTAATTGATTGCTCCAATTATGTTCGCTAAATGATGTTTTTATAAAATGACCCAAAAAACTATTTTGAGACATCATTAGTTCACTTAATGGTTTTTGCATATGTATCGGGGTGTAATCAAATTGGTTGGTCTGTCTGTATCTTTATAGAGACCTCCCTCTCAATTAAAGTTTAATTCCGGACCCCCCTGCACATGACAGGACCCGTGAGAGTTTAGAAACAATGGTTCAAGCTAATCAGCCCTAATGCCATTGACATTTTATCCAGAACAAGACCATTGGATAGATTTCCTCCATCTCCACTAGAGTCAAATCCATATCAATGTGTTTCTGCACAGTTTCCCATGGACTGGGTCTTTATAAAATAAATGTAATAGTATATTTAGTATTGTTGTTTTTGGTATAAGCCTCCAGATTAGTATGTGCCTTAGTATATGTAAGAAATTTCTTAAATATTAAGTATATTATACTTTTAGTTGATTTAATAATCTAAGGTAGGTACCAATTATGTACACAAAAAAATATACATTATTATTTTTTGAAATATGAGATAAGTTGCTTTTCTCTTTTTGTTGTTTAATCAATGATTTTATTTTTGCTTAAATCACTCTTTAATTCATTGTTATTTATACCTTGTTACTATCAATTAGGTCACTTGTGCAGCAAGCTAGTTACCTAAATTGGTTATTTCCACATGTATATTTATGTATGTTGGTTACACTACTATAGTGAATACACATTATAGTTACAAACTAATGGCCCTGTTCATTAAAACTTATTGAGTCCTCGAAGAACACTTTTAATTAGGTTTTGTCTCTTTTATGCATATTCATTTTTGTTGCTAAAAAAAAAGACAAAACCTTCTATAACTAAAGTGTTCTTCAAGGGCTCAATAAGTTTTTATGAATACCGGTGTAAATATGGGCAAATTAGTTAGGAAAAGTATAAAATAATCTTGTGATTCAAAAATTTTTGACTAAATTTATTTGTTACCATGATTATAGAACCTTCACTTTTTATAAAATGGTTAATCTGAATGTATTGTATAGCCTCTTGGGCTTGGCGATTCCTATAATCTATACTAATATTATAAAGCTGAAGAGTTTGTTTGTTGGTTTGGTTGAACGCGCAAAAAACTTCAGGAACTACTGGTTCTAATTAAAAAAATATTTTAGTTTTGCATAGCACATTTTTCGAGGAAGTCTATAGGCTATATAACATCACGCTACGACCAATAGGAGCGGAGCATCAATGAAAAATATTGCAAAACAGAAAATTTATACCTTTTGAGACCCTATGTTGCCTGCAATGCGTTTAAACGGTTTAAGTTATGCAGACGAAGTTACATGGTCGGCTAGTCTACAATAAAAGTCTGTTATTTACATATAAAAATGACAGATCAAGCTATTAATGTACAGTTTTAGTATGGGAAAGTATTTTTTTTACACATTTTCTATGGCAGAATGAATACCTATGCTATTTTTATGTTGGATTAATGGAATATGCAATTGATTTAGTAAGATCAAGCCCATGGAAACCATATTGTTATTATTACTAAAATTCGAAAACATTGCTAGTGCTGATATAACAAAACAGTATGTGCATATTTCATCAAAGGTTGTCTACTTCGACCAAACAGCTCGGGAAACCTGAGTGGAGGAGATGGCCAATACCATAGTATTCTAAGCCTACACTATTAGTGGCAAGCCTGTCGCTTTGCTTATTGATTTGATAACTGATCACATACAAACAGTTTGTTGTTCAGGTTGTATTGGGTAAAACTGGGACCAACAGCTTGTCATGCCCTCCAAGGCACTAATTAATAACAGAAAGCTCAATAAACCCAACAGAAAGTAAAAAAAAGCACCAAAATTTATTTAAAATGAATTCCACATGACTAAAACTAAACACTATTCAGATGATGATGTCAGCCTTGTTGTCACGTGAAACGGGTTCTTAATCTCTTTAAAAAAAATACTATTAAGGGGATAACTTAAACCTGCTATATGTTTATCAAGTTTAATTTGGAGATATATGTGTGTATATATTTTACTGGAGCACGGCATGTGACTTTGTATCTACCTGGTGGTAAGCAGACCTACAAAATCCATGAATGGGGTCGATCAATATATTTTTGTTAAACAGCATTAATTGCTCCCACTATGCAAGCTAAATACTGCGGTTAGGTAGGAAACGGGCTGTCTAATCAACTTTATCGTCGAATTAACTACCCATTTCGTAACCGCACCCTAAAAGGAGACTACCACTTCGACAATAAGTGGATGCAATGGTCTCCTAAAAACCGCTGAACCCACAGATTAAAACCGAAACATGACTAGGTCACTTGACGGTTCTTGCATCTGTATGGGCGGTGGTAATGAGCACGGTCGGTCGGTCTAACAAGTTCTAAGAGACCTTTCTCCCACCTAATTTATTTGTTTGTGCCTGAAAGCTAGCCATTTTCGGGATAGACTGAAAATACCATCAGAGACGACGAGGTGGTAAAACGCCTCTGCTTGGTATAAATGAAAATTTCAAATTTTGCTATAAACTATTATCTACTAAGGCAGATCGCACTATCGCTCAAATTACTCAGGCTATACTATTTGTAGATGAAGAAACGACTATTTCACGGCCACGGTTTTCGTAAAACGCTCAGTCCTGCACCTGTAGCATGGCTCCCAAGATAAATTCAATTGCTCGTTGACATTTTTGTATTTTGTTTCGAGTTTGGTTGTTATAAATCTGGCATCCTTCAGAAAAGGCAGAAGGCAAAATCAGAGTGGTTTTTCACCTTCGCTGATTGGAGGAGAGGGCTAATAACGGAATTCGTTATTTTGACAATCTAACAATCACATAAAAAAGATACAGTCTTAGAGCATAGTTTGTGACCAGAGCAATGTGTGTGACCAGAGCAATGTGTGTGTATTGTCCTACATATGATATACCAGATGAGCGAGTATAGATAGTAGATATACTTATGTTCTAGTAATTAGTTGGCTAATGCAGCATACCTGATATCTGTGCTAAGCTATAAGTAATAGATATTTAACTGCTTCATTGGTTTCCATACTTAATTGTAATGTCATATAGCCATTAGCCGTTTCATTTTTGTTATCTCTTGGGGGTCTGTGCAGGAATTTCGTACCTTATCGTGACTAATAGTCGACAAAATTATTAAAACATGTTTTTTTCTTTATACTTACTAGCTAATGAGGGCTGGGCAATGGGGTTTCATCTGTGAATGAACCTGTATATTTAAACTAAAAAAAAAAAAAATACTTTATATAATATACGTGGTAGCCGAGTTAGTTAGACCTTAGACTTAAAAACACTTCGAATCCCTGTGTGTACCAATGAGTTTTTAATTTAAAAAAAATGTACATTTGTTTGACAACACCACTATAGTGCCTCGGAGAGCACGTTTAGCTGTCGGTCCCGGTTTCACTATACCAACTTGTGAAACTGTTATTCGATGGGTTATTGAGTCTATGCAAAAACATCGCGACGAGCTAGACACTTGTTCGGTGTAGACTCATACTATCGGCTACTACGAGGTGGGATTAAAATCCCCTCCGCTGGGTACCCTGGGATCGTCTGGACGGTCTAGGGCGCTGTAAGGCACCCGTGATGATATGTATTACTTTATCACTGTGTTGCTTATTGGTTCATACTTAGTTGGGATTTGGGATAGTTTTTAAGAATATGTAACATAATCTTCTTGAGATAACGGCCGGTTTCCTTTACCACCGCATTTATTAGATACAAATACCGTCAAGTAGCCTATATAGCCATGTTACTATTTAATCTGTGGGTCCACCAGTTTTCTTGTCGAGGTGGTATAGTCTCCTTTTAGGGTGTATTTACGAAATGGGCAGTTTGGTAATCGCGTCTTTTAGCTGTCATATTGGGAGCAAACTATACTGTTTAATCGATCCTATTCACGGACTCTGTGACTCTTACCACCAGCAGTAATAAATCTCATCTAAGTAGACTATACGGACTTCCAGGAAATAATCTGTTATCATAATGTGAATATTTTGCCGAAGGTTCTTTGTATAGGTGTGTATGTTAAATAACTATAACTGTAGCCATTATATTTAACCTTATTGCTATACAAGATGACCTTGTTTTACTTTAAGATTCTGCTATGTATGGCTCTTTTGACAATGTATCTTTACTCTATATTGGTTGTGTTAGAACATAAACCAGAGCTTTATGGTTTTATCTGTTATACTCATGAATATGCAAAGATTTCGCTGTGAGTGGTCATGATCACTGTACGACTGCCAGAACGAAAAAAAAGTGTGAACAGTTTACGGCGAATAAAAGGAACAAACAGATGTGGAGACTTACTTAGTAAAGTAAGTTTGTAGGCGCCTAATAATGGCGAACGAAACTCTACACAAATTTTGATGGTATTTCGAATAGGCCGCATAAAACTCATTGGCGGAGCCAGAACACTATTCCTCACAAATTATTATACAATTTTATTTTAATTCACCATTTATTCTAGACGATATTTTCACTGACTGATCTGACAAAAGGTCATGACCACAGATTAGCGTCCAGACAATTTATCAAAATCGAACAGTAGCCTACTGCATTTTTTCTTGTCGAGGTACCTAGTATTCTTTCAGAGTGAGGCTACCAAATGGGTTTGAATTTAACAATTAGGCAGCGAGGATATTCAAGTACAGTTTTATTAAGTCTTTGTGGCCATTTATGCGAACACCGCTGTTAAACAAGAATTCATGGACTAATAGGTCTTTTACCATAAGTCTTATACTAAGTCACATGCCGTGCTTCACAAATAAAAAAATAGGTACAGTTTTCCAATACTCTACAAGACATCAGATAATCTACTTACTTTATCTTAATCTGTATTTGTTTACAAATGTATTTACACTGCTTTGTTGTAAATAAAAGGCCACAAATAATTTTCCATTGAATCGATTTTATTGATAAATAAAATTGTTTCGTCACTGACTTTTTAAATGTTCCACTACAAATGATGAAGTCTGTAGGTTAGTCAGATAATCTTATCTGTTCAGCTGCTGACTATCAGCGCTATATCTTACTGTAGCCTCTGCTGACATCCAGATGCGGACTAGTAGTTTTGGCTACCCTAGTCTGTTTAAGACCACCTCATTCTAATATCTTTGCAGCGTAGAAATGTGAAATTGTTTTGTGCGAAAAACAACATTGCCTCCAAATGCCATCGGCGAAATGAAGACGGGTTAATCCCTCCGCTTGCTAGGTAGCCCCGGCTTCTCGGGAGCCAAAAATGCACCCGTGATGATATTTATTTACCTATTAATATCGTTGTTTCTGGTACACATAGTACAAGCTTAGCTTAGTTTGTAACCAGAGCAATATGTGTTAAAATGTCCTACATATTATTTTATTATTATAAAGTTTATAAATTCATTTTTGTAAACATAATAATTACTATAAAATAGTTATGTAACAGTAAGGTATAAGATAACGGTGTTTATCGTATAATGTTATGTTGCCACTCTGTCTCGGGTAACACAGTACGTACCTTCGTACCTAGTAAGTATTTTATGTACTACGCAAAAACATATTTATTTACACAATCGGTGAATTATTATTCCTTTACATAACCACAGAAGAATAATAACAACCTTGTAATGTTTTTCTTTTCAATTATTTTTTATTCATACCTAAAATGATGAGTAAGCAGATCGACAACGTCCATGAATGAGGATGATTAATACCATATTGTTCAACAGCATAGGTGTCTTTGACTATGTCGTCAAAATGATGAGGTTACAAAAAAACGGCGACCACAAAGACGAATCTGCATTACGTATCCTCGCTGCTTTATCGTCAAATCAAGTGCCCGTTTCGTAACCGCACTATTAGAAATCTCTTGGACTAGAAATAGATACAATAGGATCCTAAACACCAACGGAAAACCCACAGACGGAAGCACTTTCGTTCGACCTCCCTAGCTTTCTTCAAAATCGGTTCATTCATTAAACGAGACGCAACGCAACTAGAAGCTTATAGAGCACGTTAAGCTGTCGGTCCTGGTTTCACTATACCAACTTGTGAAACTGTTTATTGATGGGCTATTGAGTCTATTCAAAACATCGCGACGAGATAGCCGACTTGTTCGATGTAGACTCATACGATCTACGACAAGGTGGGATTAAAACCCCTGCGCTGGGTACCCTGAGGCCGTCTAGGCGGTCTCGGGCGCCGTAAGGCACCCGTGATGATATGATATGTAGAAGCTTATAAAAACATGTAAAAGAAGCCGGAAATGCGTATTTCTCATACATATAATAATCAGGAACAAATTAACAATTTCAGATAAAACTGTGGTAAGTAATATTGTTTGTGCGGATGGAAATAATACTTCCGGTTTGAAAACTCGATATTATTCTACAAGTTGAAAGGGTTATGGATGCAATTTAAACTGCACGGACTATACATATAAATAACGTGGCTATTTTATTAATGTTAAGATTATTTTTAGCTCATAAATTTAGAGGCCAAGGCTTTTCTGAATGTGTTTTTATTATTTTTATTGTTGTTTTTGTATTTTTATAAAAAAAAAATATTTGTTGAAGTCTATATTGCTGTTGGCCTAAAGTATTTTAGGAAGATTTAAAGAAAATACTGAAAGCTAGTTAGTAAAAAGCTATTCTATTTCAGGTTCATTTTAAATTCAAATCAAATATTTTTAGGGATTCTTCTTAAGGCGCTAACAGTTGCCAACTATTATTATTATTTTTTTTTTATTGTGAACTATAAACGATTTTACAGTAGGGTTTAACCTAATACATTAGTAGGTATACAGTATATATTGTAACTATACAAAAAGCATCATCATCATCAATAATCAACTTAACTAAATATGAATATTTTAATAAATAAATAAACACGAAATATACTTTAATATGAATATATAATAATTTAAACCTCAAGTAGTTGAACTATGAAGATATTTTTTATTTGTTTCTACAATAATTTTAAAACGACTTTTATCATCTAGTTTATTACTATGAAAGTAACTATTACGCTTTGATGTATAATTTAATAAGAAAGAGAAATAGCATGAGGTGTGTTTTTTTAAACATCTTTGTAACAATTATTCAGTAGGCATTTGACACCACTACTACCTAATAATTATTATTTTGGTCTGACTGGCACGTCCGTCTGTTTCCTTTGATCAAATTACCATAATGTCTTCTCCATACATAGGTTAGTTGGCATTGCACCAATTTTTTGCTAATTACCGACACTTTACTTTAAAAAAACTTTAATATAGGACAAAGTTCAACAACTTTGTGGTATGAGTAGATGTATATATTTTAGAATAAAAAAATTCGAATATACCTAGATTTCAGCCGGTTACTAATTCCACATGGACTGATCCAAGGAAAAAATAAGAACCATTTACTAATTAAAAAAGGCTTTACAATATGTGATAAGAAACTTTTTTAAAACACAATTCATATACATACTTTGTTCTGTGCATTTTTATTTTCATAATTGCCATGGCGATCAACTCTTAGTGACAAGAATATAATAAAATAAAGAATTTAAAATTAATAACCATAATTTCTTCTATTATTATTTATAATATCATTATTCCATTTTTATAGCTATCGAATTTTAGAAATATTATTGATTTATTATCAAAAATCATGATGACGTAATTTTTGATTTAGCGTTCTTACTTTCTTTTTCCAAATGTAGAGAAACAAGTAGGTTGAAAAGTTTTACTGCCTTTTGCGAGTATGACCAAGGTCGTAAGCGGATATTATCCCCTTAAGAGTGACGCATTTAAAGTTGAGGGCTTCAGCAGGAAGGTAACTTGGCCGAATGATGTCACGGAGAGATCTCGCTAAGTCTTTGTGAACTTTGACCTTTGTACCGATAGCGTATTTATATATGCTTTGACAATCCGACGTATAATAACAATGACTTCTATGTATACGCTAGTGTATGACATAGAAGTCATTGTATAATAAGCAATTTTTATAGAACGACAATTGCATTTTTATGCTTTTAATTGCAGAAAGGCATTGTTCTACCCGATAGTAAGCATACCTACGAAGTCCATAAATGGAGTCAATACATTGGGCTCTGCACAACAGCATCGATAGGCTCGTTAAATCGATACGTATATCGATTTTGTCGATTTTTATCGATTGTCGAATTATTTCGATGTGGTTATGCTAAGCCCCATTGTTGTTTAAAATTGATCGCCCAAATGCAAATATAACTTCTTCACATTTGGGCATATATAATAATAAATCGCAATAACAATTTATTGATATCGCTATTTATGGGCTTTGTAGGTCTGATTAACATCAGGTAGATACAAGGTCACTTTGCAGTCCTCCTATAAAAAAGGGCCACCCTTTTCATAACAGCCTAAAGGAGAATACTAACTTGAGAAAAAATAGATTTAGTAATCGGTTATGACGGTAAACCTGCACACTAAAAAATATATTTAGTAATCGGTTATGACGGTAATACCTGCACACTAAAAAATAGATTTAGTAATCGGTTATGACGGTAAACCTGCACACTAAAAAATAGATTTAGTAATCGGTTATGACGGTAAACCTGCACACTAAAAAATAGATTTAGTAATCGGTTATGACGGTAAACCTGCACACTAAAAAATAGATTTAGTAATCGGTTATGACGGTAAACCTGCACACTAAAAAATAGATTTAGTAATCGGTTATGACGGTAAACCTGCACACTAAAAAATATATTTAGTAATCGGTTATGACGGTAATACCTGCACACTAAAAAATAGATTTAGTAATCGGTTATGACGGTAAACCTGCACACTAAAAAATAGATTTAGTAATCGGTTATGACGGTAAACCTGCACACTAAAAAAAAACGACGGTTTTTACATCTGTATTAGCGGTGGTAACGGAATCGGTCGGTCGGCCTAGTGAAGTTCTAGAGACCTTCCCCTCAAGTCTTCGTCATTATGCGACTTGCTGTTGGCCAAAGCTAAACTAAAAATAAAACCTAGAGCCCTATTGGAGCGCCATCTATCGGGTCCAATTGTGATATCTACCAAACTACCCACAATTAATAAACACATACATTTTTTTTCATCGAAATCAGTCCAGCCGTTTAGGAGTTTAGTCACATGTACACACTGGCAGGAGAAATACATAATAAAAGATATATGGAGAAGAAGTACAGGATATACCTTAGGGAGTTCTGTGGGGCCACTGCCCTATAAATTGATAGGAATTGGGCTTAATAAACTGAACTATCGAAACACCAAACGTCCGATTCGTGTCACAATAAATTAAATGAGTTTGTATATTATATTATTAAACTTTTAGGTAGTTTCGATCCCATACTCACGCGCTGGCAAACCATACACCACATACCGTTGGTCCTTCGGTGGCAAAAAAGACGATTATAATAAAATTGATTAACTATATAACTATTGTTTAAAAAAGCGTCCCCAGCCTAGTTAACCACTAGTCACTGTGCAACTGATAACAAGGTTAAGCAGATGACAAGGCCGGACTTGGGATGGGTGATCGCTTTTTACAACGAGGCTATACAATTATAAACACCGCAACAAGTTCGCGAAATGAGGATGGGTTAATTCCTCCGCTGGGTACTCTGAGGACGTTGAAACGGTTCTCGGGAGCCAATAAGGCACCCGTGCTGGTATATCTATACTAATCTTCTATACTAATATAATAAAGAGGAAAGATTTGTGTTTTTGTGTTTTTGTATGTTTGTAATGAATAAACTCAAAAACTACTGGACCGATTGCAATAATTTTTTCACCATTAGAAAGCTGCATTATTCAGAAGTAACATAGGCTATATAATATCACGCTAGGTCCTATAGGTGTGGAGCAGTAACCAAAAATGTTTTAAAAACGGGGGAAAAGTATCGTTTCTGAGGCCTTCCGTGGCGTGCGCTGAGCATATAGTTAAAGTTATACAAACCTGTGCGAAGCCGGGACGGGCCGCTAGTTTAACTATAAAATATCAATGTTCCTTAAAACAAGAACCAAAGTTGTATTTAGTTACCGACGGTCACTACACTTGGCCCAGTCTGTTCTGTGAAGGCCTTGCAGTTTAACATAAACAGTATTTTACCTAATACTTATAGTATAGAGAGCTGCACATATGATTTACTCACTGAATACTTATAGTATAGAGAGCTGCACATATGATTTACTCACTGAATACTTATAGTATAGAGAGCTGCACATATGATTTACTCACTGAATACTTATAGTATAGAGAGCTGCACATATGATTTACTCACTGAATACTTATAGTATAGAGAGCTGCACATATGATTTACTCACTGAATACTTATAGTATAGAGAGCTGCACATATGATTTACTCACTGAATCATTCTTAGTGATGCCCCAAGTAGCCTGGATATGTATAGTTTTCGAATTTCTGCAGGTCATGCTCTAGGAGTAGGGCCGTTTAAAATATATTAGCCTTTCCGAAAATGAGGTCAGAAAATGGCCGCCGGTATACCAAAACAAAAAATGAGAACTTAAATTATTATAACCAATCCATGCTCAAATAGCCTGTGTGAGAAGTGAAGTGAGAAGAAGAAAAAGGACAGAATTTCGTTCGAAAGATGAATTTAGATCTGAGGCTCTACCATGGGTTTGCGCATTGTAGCAACGTAACGTATTTGTATACGTATACGTGAGCAACAACCTATAGGGCGGCTTTATTTTTGGTACAACAACCAATAGGGTTGTTACTCACGTATACGTATACAAATACGTTACGTTGCTACAATGCGCAAACCCATGGTAGAGCCTCAGATATTTATATTTATTAATTCGTACTTTCATGATTTGTACTCCTAGTTTTATTCTTGCAAATTAAAAATGTTAAATAATTAATCATTGACAAAATTTTAACAGTCATTCATTATGTTTAACTACGTAAGTCAAGATCATTGACCGATCGGCATTTTTGATCATTATAGGCCAAATGGTTCAACTAGACATGCCAGTTATAATTGTAGGTTTTTTTTGGCAAACTATTTGGACTATAATTAGAGTTGATGGACATGTGTGACGATCTACCAGAGACAGACAGCTTGACGCCAAAGAGTGGAATGAACTTTAAAAAAAATTAGACAAGTACGAAATCTTGTGTGGTTCTTCATGGTGGGTTTTAAATTATTTTAATTTCTTACAATTTTATTTAGCATCATACTAAATCCTAACTAAAAAAGTATTAAATATTGTACAATATGTAACTGGAATTAAGGAAAAGGACTCTATGACATTTTTTGTGAACGAAATGTTAAACGTTTCCGAGTTATATCATTATTAGACTTTATTTGGTTCTACTACCTTACGTGGTGGCCGAGTTGGTTAGATCTTTGACTTAAAAAAACTTAGGTCTCTGGTTCAAACCCCGGTGTGTACCAATGAGTTTTTAATTAAAAAAAAATACATTTCTTTAACAACACCACTATAGTGTCTCGGAGAGCACGATAAGCTTTTGGTTTCAGTTTCACTATACCACCTTGTTAAACTGTAAATATATGGGTTATTGATTTTGTCCAAACATTGCGACGGACTATAGCCACTTTTTCGGTGTAGACTCATACCACCGCGGCTACGGTGCGGTGGGTTTAAAAGACCCCTCCGCTGGACCCTGAGGCCGTCTAGGCGGTCTCGGACGCCGTATGGCCCCGTCATGATATGTATATTTATATATTTACGTTCTTAATTCTAGATCAGATTATAATCATTTCAATTTTATTTACTTTTTTTTTTTTTAGTTTTTATGGTCTATATTTTTAGAAAGGCGATGTTAGACAAAAGAGTTCCTGTTAATCTAAATTATATTTTTAACAGGTACTCCACACATTTACTTAGCGGCTTAGCCGGACAATTAGATATAATTTGACGTAATTATACGCGTTTGTCGTCCATTTCGTAACAGCATCATTAAGCCGACATAGTAGGAACTATCAATATTGTTAAAGAACAATGTATTGATCGATCCCATTCATGGACTTTGTAGGTTTGTTTACCATCAGGTAGATACAAAGTCATATGCCGTGATCCAATAAAATAAAATAAAAATAAAATCTATATGGTTGCATTATAAAATTGTTGCGGAACCCTATTAGTTTACCTAGTAGTTTACCTAACAGTGACATTTGGTCAGGGACAGGCTTGGCATTATGGATGTAACCACACAGTCCTTTCGGACATGTTATCGCCTTGGTGGGTATAGTGACTCTGCGACCCGGTCTATATTGGTACGGTTCTTTGATTATAAGCTTCGTCTTGATGTCTTCAAAAGCAATGGGATGTGATTCTATCGGTCGTGCTATGATCGTTATCATTCTTGACATACTCTTACCCCGTATAACTCATATCATTAATTTTTCCCTCACTTCTTGTCAATTTCCATCATTATGGCGCAAAGCTTTCATCATACCACTTCCCAAAATATCCTCTCCAACACTTCCTACTCATTATCGTCCTATTTCTATTCTACCATTTCTATCTAAGGTTTTAGAGTCTGTAGTACATAAGCAACTGACGCTCTTTCTTCAAAACCATGAACTTTTAAATCCTTTTCAATCTGGTTTTCGATGCGGTCATAGTACAACTTCAGCTTTACTTAAAGTAACTGAAGACATCAGAAATGGCATGGATGAAACCAAGGTCACAGTACTTGTACTGATCGATTTCACCAACGCCTTTAACACAGTCGATCCCGATTTGCTAATCGCTATTCTGTCTCGTCTTAGATTCTCTCCAGAGACTCTTGCGTGGTTTCACCAATACCTTCATGGACGTCGGCAACAGGTGCGGGTTGACCAATTGTCATCAGTTTGGTGTGAATTACGTACAGGCGTTCCACAAGGTGGCATACTATCTCCATTGCTTTTCTCCATGTTTATTGACAGTATCACCACATCGCTTCACTGTCACTATCACTTGTACGCCGATGACTTGCAGCTTTATGTGCAGACAGACATCAACTCACTGAATAGTGCAATAGCTTGGCTTAACTCTGATCTTTCAAATATATTGGCTTGGTCTACTAGATTTGGTGTTGCTGTCAACCCGGCCAAATGTCAATCTATCATTATTGGGAGTTCCCGCCTCTTATCAAAAGTTGATATGGCCAAGATTGACTTTGTTCGGTATGACAGTAAACCGATTGCGTTTTGTAGCGAGGTTAAGAACTTGGGTTTATATCTGGATTCTCATCTTAGCTGGAAAGCGCAAGTAACTAATACTAGTCGTAAAATTTTTTCTTCGCTGCACTCTCTCAATAAACTTAAACTTTTTCTGCCTATACAAGCTAAAGTTACCCTTGTTCAGTCTTTACTTCTTCCTTTGATTGATTATGGTGACGTGTGTTGTGTAGATCTTACGGAAGAATTACTAAACAAAATGGAACGACTACACAATGCATGCATCAGATTCATTTTCTGTCTGCGCAAATATGATCACGTCACACCTTATCGAGATAAGCTGAAATGGTTGAGGATACGAGGTAGGAGAAACAGCAGGGTTCTCTGCCTGCTCTACTCTTTGTTAAACGAACCTAACACTCCCAAATACCTCAAGGATAGTTTTACATCCCTCGGCTCGCATCATGATAGAATCCTTCGTTCTGCCTCTAACTCAACTCTTTCTATACCTTCTCATCATTCTACCTTTGTTTCAAAATCTTTTTCTGTTGCTGCAACAAGACTCTGGAATGATCTACCGGTGGACATTAGACAAGCTCCTAACAGGGGTATCTTTAAGAGACTAGTGTATAAACACTTTCTGAAGGTGTGAATGTGTCTCCTTTTTATTATTCGTTTGGGCTCGCTCTCTCTCTCATCTCATCCTGTGTTTCTGCTTTAAATAATTATTGTGCTGTGGGTAGTGCTATATTGGGCTGTTGCTGTAATATTTGCTATTTTATTAATATGTATGTATATTATTAATATAGTTTATGATATGTATGTATATGTAGTCAGCATTAGTGTGTATGTATAATATTTGTATACTCTATTTCTTAAATGTATTTTACTGCACCTATTTTACCTACTTACTGCTTAATTTGTCCCAAAGGTTTGACTGGTAGAGAATGCCTAGCGGCATTAAGTCCGCCTTTGTACTAAATTTGTGCAATAAAGTTTTTAAATAAAAAAAATAAATAATGATTAATGGTACAATTGAACTAAGTTATTTCTTTATTTATATTGAAACCCAAGTAAGTTGTGACGTCATTTCTATTAACACTAATTGGTCGAATAATTTTTTGTCGTGTTGGTTTTACACGCCTCAGACAAATATGTTGAAGGTTGCCATTGTTGGTTATTTGCTTTACTTATCTAGGGGAAGCCAATCAGTAATATTAGCTACTAAAACAGACCTACAAAGTCCATGAATGGGATCGATCAATACATTGTTCTTTAACAATATTGATCGCTCCTACTATGTCGGCTAAGTGATGCTGTTACGAAATGGGCGGGGACAAAGACGTATAATTACATCAAATTATATCTAATTGTCCTGCTAAGCCGCTAAGTAAATGTGTGGAGTACCTATTAAAAATAGAAGTTATATTAACAGGAACCCTTTAGTCTAACATCGCCTGTCTAAAAATATAGACCATAAAAACTTTAAAAAAAAAGTTAATAAATTAAAATTATTATAATCTGATCTAGAAGTGTTGCCAGACTGGTATGTCGGAATTACCTAAAAAAATACCGTACCATTACCGTACAAACATAATGGTGACTTTGAAATGTTACTTTGGGCTAATACGAGGTTCTGCTGATCAAATCGAACAACTTTTCCCATGGAACCATGTGTCGTAAATAAAAATAATTTTGGCTTACCTATACAAATTGGTCATTCTAATATTACTAGCTTGTATAGGGGGCAATTTTTTTAAAAAGAAAAAGTTGTGCGATTTGATCAAATTTACCATATGTACAACAAATTAGTAATCAATTAATTAAGTAAACAGTTTATAAACTTGTACGCCGTTCTGTTATTGTTGTTTTACGTTTATTGAAAATAAATAAAAAATCTGTCTTATAATTAGGTACCAAAAAATGTAACGAGAGGAATTTGCCAACAAACTATTAGATATAGTTTGGCAGAGAAATTGTTAAAAATTCTGTATATTTTGTTGGTTAAATAAAATAAAAAAACTTTTTTTTCGTAACTGCTCATATATAAAATACCTCTAGATAGGCTCAAAAAACAAGAAACGTGTCGAATTGAGAACATCTTATCAACATCCTTATTAGCTTCCGTAACTATTAGGCTCCACTTCAAATTACCGTACATTTTATCGATTTTCTATACATTTTATCATAACATTTGTTGCCTTGGTGGCTCTCTTGTATGGCAGATAATGATTGACAGGTCAATGGAATCAGCTAACCACCTAGTCTTACACTAGTTGGTTATGTAGTGTGTGTTCGGTTCGGTAGTAATTTTCATATTAAGATTTCCATTCCATCGTGTTTAAGTTCAATTAATATTTGTCGTTCTTTTGTTAATGAATAGCTGCCTAACCAAACGCACTCTAAGACCTCATTGTAAAACTTTTGTTTTTTTGACTATTCATAAATATCTGTAAAGATTTACATGAAATAAATGATTTTGACTTTGACTTTAACACTATAAGACTACCATACCAGGTGGGCGATTCTCGCGCTTTCGAGATTCATCTCGATTCGAGATTTTAAACGAAAAATGACTAAATATGCCATTTTTCGTTCAAAAATATCGAACATTTAAACGAAATAAATAATAAATATTAATTAATTAATAATAAATATATAAATATTGAACGAAAAATGACATAATTAGTCATTTTTCGTTTAAAAATCTCGAATCGAGATGAATCTCGAAAGCGCAAGAATCGCCCACCAGGCATGAAAACCGTACAAATACGGTAATATACTAAAACATACCTATACTAAAACTAATTAAATACATTTTTTAACTTAAATTGTATTGCTAGCTGTACAATTAATACAGTTTTTTACACAATTTTCAATTTCAGGGCAGACACCTGCTTTTTCGGGGCTAACAACGATTTTTTTTAAAACCTACTATTTTGAGGGCAAAACAGAATACCTATTCAGGACAAACAGGAAAATAATATTTAGGAGCAAACTTTTGAGAGCTAAACGGAATAAGCTAATTACCGTAGGTATCACTGATATTGTACAAATAGTATATGTAGAAAATGGAGTAAAGTTTTTCAGACAAACATGTAATTTTACGCTGTTGGTTGAATTCACAAGTAAACACAAGTGACCCGGTTTCCCACGAACCGCATATAAATGAGACGACACTTGCATTTTCTTGGAACTTGGGGAAAAACAATTATGAAGTACTTACCTAATCTCTCTTTGGAAAGGACTCATTTGTATGGTAATTTTACTGGCAGCTATGACATTTTGGAATTTTGTGTTAATTCTTTTGTCTTTGGACTTGTTTTATTGATTATTTTTTATCATCACGGGTTCACCACCAAGACGGCCATAGGGTACCCAGCGGAGAGGTTTTTAATCCCACCTCATCGTAGCCGATGGTATGAGTCTACACCGAACAAGTCGCTAGACTCAATAACCGATCTATATATTGTAATACCGACAGCTCAACGTGCTCTCCGAGGCACTACTGGTGTTGGACAAATGTACATAGCTTTTTAGATTAAAAACTCATTGGTACACACCGGGGTTTGAACCAGGCACCTAAGTTTTTTTAAGTATAAGGTCTAACCAACTCGGCTACCCCTTATTGCAAGACCGATAAATAAAAAATGTAATCATACGTATTTTACCAACAAATTACAGTTTTATTCTAATGAACACCAGTTTAATTAATGTGACAAATGTGCTCGTTTTTCTTCGCACAACTATGAAAAATCTGGTTGTACTTTGGGCTAATATGAGGATCTACTGGTTAAATTGAACAACTTATCTCATAGAACCACGTGTCGCAAATAAAAAAAATGCCTTCTCCATACAAACTAATAAATATTAATAAATACCATCATGGGTGCTTTTTAGCTCCCGAGAACCGTTTAGACGGCCTCAGGGTACCCAGCGGAGGGATTAACCCGTCCTCATTTCGCCGATTGTATTCGTAGGCAACACTAATAAGTGGCGAGCTTGTTGCGGTGTTTATGATGGTATAGCCTCGTTGTATAAAGCGGTAATAATCCCATTCATACAAACTTTGAATTATATAAAACTTTTCATTTTGTAGTTGGTAGTATTGTGTATATGTAGTTTATGTATGTATATATATAAGACATATTTAAGTAGTGTATAATAGATTGTAAGTATTTTATATAATATTCACTGCATTATATTACTCAGTTACTGTATTGCACATACCTCACATATTAACTGCTTTGACTGTCCCGAACGTTTGACTGGTAGAGAAGGCCTAGCGGCATTAAGGCCGCCTTTGTATTTTGTATGCAATAAAGATTTAAATAAATAAAATTGGTAATGTTAAAATGTCGATTTGTGTGTTGAAGCCAATATATTTTTTTATCATCAAGTACAGCGTACTTGGTCCCATTGGAAAAGTTGTTCGATTTGATCAGTAGAGCCCATATTGGCCCAAAGTACACCTTCCAAGTACACTTCGGTATGCCAACCTATCGTGTATGTCATATTTGTGGTCGGTAAATGCTAGGAAAATAGTAAACAAATAACCGCAACGGACAAAGTACTGTTATTACAATCATTAGCTGCTCTATATTAATTCAGTTAAATAATAATTAATTGTTTATTAATAATATTATTGTTGGTAAAGTTATATATATATATATTTTGTAGGACAATTTACACAAATTGCTATGCTCACAAACTAAGCACTAGGTCTCTTGTACTATGTGTACCAGAAACAATGATATAATACATATTATATTTTATAAACACCCAGACCATGACAAACTGTACAGAAAAACGTACAACTTGCCATGGGTGGGAATCGAACCCACGACCTCCGGATTCAGATAAATTTGATAAAAACGAAATTCCTTCTTAATATTCTATTATATTATAACACTTTATTGCACAGTAAACAAAAGTTATGTACAAAGGCGAACTTAATACCTTTAGGCATTATCTACCAGTTAACCTTTAAGATTGTACTGTTTGTAGCAGAATTAAAAAAATACCTATTTAGTCGGTCATTGTATTATTAATCTTTTTGTGTTGGCTTATTTTTTTTTTTATATTTAATAAATCGAAAACTTTTTTAATATTAAAAGATTTTTGCGTACAATTACGATCATGAAAATGATAATTGACCTCCGACTAACAGCCAAGTTGTAATTTTGGAAGTACGTTTGTAAGTCGACTACAGGCCCCTTAAGTGTAAAAAAGTCTAACCAACGTGATTTTATTTATTTAATATTGTTTCAAACCTCAAAACTTCGATTTTTCATTAAAAAAAACATTTAACTGCTCCGTCAACTTAACAGTTAAAATATTTGTGAACGTTTATTAAAGCGGCAAAATAAATCCAGATTTATTATGACCTGATTATGGACTTAATAAAGACGAAGAAAAAAGTTGACTACCATGCGAAGAATGGAAACGGTTTCAAGGAAACCTAGCCTGTTACATATTTTCCGTTAGGCACGTCATACTAATGTCTCCTAGTAGGGTGACCAGGCGGAAACCAAAATTTCAGGATAAAATACCATAAACGTTCATAATTCCTTAGGTAGGTATTTAAGGAAAAAATAACTGTATTGTCTATTCAGCAAAGTCGTAACGCGTACTGAGTTCGTTCGTACTCATATCGTTTCGACCTCATTATGACAAAGTTCAAGCAACTTTAAAATTTATCAGAAAACTCCATCGTAGCGATCAGAGTGCGAGCTAACTTTAGTAATAGAGCGTAATAACCCAGCTGATCGATTGTAGAAATTGTAATCGTAAAAAAATCTCAGTGCTTTAATTTGCTTACTTAACTTTTTATATAAACGTACTATCACTGGCCAAAAAATTTAGCATGGCAATGTCTATTAGTTTGACAGACGATAAAATTACATAGGTATATAAATAATCTTGCAAGAATATGGTTACAAAGGTGATACATAATAACTTAAGGTTACGAATGTATATTCATAAAACCGTGTACATGCCATATGTACATGGAGAATTCGCCGTATAAATTGGTTGTTTTAATATTACTAGTTTGAAATAGTTTGAATGTAGAAGCCGTTTTATTATTGTTAAATTTTAACTTTAATTAATATTACTTAAGTTCTTAAACTTTGGTCACCCTACTTCTCGGTTAGCAATTAATCTTACCTTTTGTTTCTAACTAGTCAAACAAAGTCAGAAAGTTATTTTGATCTCTATGTGGCAATAGTTAAAGCTGATTGTAACTATGGCGACATATAATGCAAAAGGTATGTAAGGTATTAATAATTTATATTTGCAAGAAAATGTACCGCGGAAGCCTTTGACAGTTACATTACAAATTATTCCTTGGGATTGCATTTATTTTTTAATCGTTGTAGATTTATTTATTTATACATTTGTTCTTAATTTATTTATTGAGTCTCTAAGATAACTAACTGTAGATTTACAGTAATTTATAATACCTACTTACTACTTATATAAAATAGCTGACTTTCCTTTTAAAAATATATATGAATTATTAATATACATTGAAAGGTTGTATTTCTTGGCTAATATGAGGTTCTACTGATAAATAAATAAAAAATCCCATGGAACCATGTGTTGCAAATGTAAAAAACTATTTCCGCTTCTTCATACTAGCTAGTAATATTAAAATAACTAATATTCCGAGCCTCATGTTAGCCCAAAGTAAAACCTTTCAAGGTCATCATGTATACCATCGCCCTAACAAATATAAATACCTTTAAGTGACCTAGTCCTGTTCGAGTTTTACTCTGTGGTTTCACTGGCTTTGAGGAGATTACTGTAACGATTTCTTGACGGGTGTAGTTTCCTAATTTGAAAATAAAGTACCTAGACTCGTAATGCAAATTCGTCTTTGTCGCCGCCCATTTCTTAACCCATAATTTAGCCGGCACAGTGGGAGCGATTAATGCTGATAATGACCGACTCCATCCATATACTGATGTATCTACCTGATGGTATACAGGGTGTCCCAGAAATCAACGATAAACCGAAAACGGGTGATAGGCCAAGTCATGACAGTTATTAGAAAAATATAAAAAAAAATCTTTGTCGTGTATATTTCATATTATAAATATTTTAAAAAATATCGGAAAAACTGACATCCTGTGATGATCTTTCAAGTCCTAAGACTACAAATATTACTTTTTTGAATATTTTTTTTCTGCATTGTAGTCATGACTAACCCTTCTTTAAATAACAGTTCATATTTTAAACATACCTGCCTTAGTTTTAATAAAATGGTGTGTTTTTGCCCAACAATAAATTCAAAATAATTACTACACCCAACTTTAATCGTCTGTACTGTAAAAAAAAAATACTACCATATTTTGGCAAGTAACTTTAAAAGATGGCGCATTTAATCTGGATTCCAAAATGGTATGATACTTGTTAGATTACTTCTTAATTGAAGAAAAAAAAAATTTTTTTAACGGAACCGGGTTTCAAGCCAACTGTTTAATTATTTAAAATGTTGGAATTAAGTTGTTATGTGACGACTATGAGTGACGTCATCTTGTCTAGAGTGAGCGAGACAGATTGTGACGCTAAGTGCGAGTGAGACAGAGAGTGACGCCACCCTGACAACACGGCAATGAACAGGAACGTCTTGCAAAACCGCAGTACGTTACGATCATTCGTTTACCGCGCATCTTTCTGTATCCGTATTGACTTCGTACTACAACTGTGCTACTGTTTATTAGACTTGATTTGCTTTGTGATTTGGATTTATCTGCCCCGTTTCTGACGACCCTGGACTTGTTTTAATCGTCGTATCTTCGATCGTATTGTGTGATTCCATTGTTGTGTGTTATCATGCCATCTCGATACACCGCACAAGAATACACCAATATGCATCTCATTTATGGAGAATGCTTATGCAACGCTAATGCTGCAGCTAGAATGTATCGTGAGAGATACCCAAACGCTGAGCGTCATCCTGATTATCGAGTATTTATTAACGTGCATCGGTCACTCTCAGAGGGTCGATTCCCTAATCAAATGACTAGCGAGGGAAGGCCTGTCATGCCCTACGAGGAAGAAGTGCTCCAGGCGGTCGAAGAAGACCGAAGTATCTCAGTACGTGGCATTGAAGAGAGCATCGGCGTACCCAAAAGTACTGCACATCGTATTTTGCAGAAGAACCAGTTCCATCCTTACCATGTACAACGAGTACAAAGCCTACTACCCCGAGACTACCCAGCGAGAGTGCAGTTTTGTCAAACGATGTTGCAGAGACACAGAGATGATCCGCGATTCTTTGAAAAAATTCTGTGGTCAGACGAATCAACGTTCAAAAAGGATGGTTTCATGAACCTCCACAATTTGCACGAATGGCACGTGGAAAATCCACTTTTGATGCGGGAGGACAGATCGCAGTACCGGTTTAAGGTGAACATGTGGACGGGGATTTTGAACGGTACTGTTATTGGTCCATTTGAGCTGCCGGAGAACTTAACTGCCCAGGCTTATTTGGACTTCTTACAGAACCAATTACCTGATTTGTTGGAAGAAGTGCCGCTGAACATTTACGGCAGCATGTGGTACCAACAAGATGGCTGCCCAGCACATTACGCTCGCACAGTACGAGAGTTTCTCGACCGAGAATACCCTGATAGGTGGATTGGGCGGGGCGGTACAATTTCGTGGCCTGCCCGTTCACCTGATTTAAACCCCATTGATTTTTTTTATTGGGGAACGATAAAAGAAAAAGTTTATTCTAAACCAATACAAGATTTAGCCGAGCTGCGCCAAAAAATTACAGAAGCTGCTGAACACATAAACTCAAGAAGATACGCCCGTCTTATTACGCGATCATTTTTAAGGAGATGTAGAGCTTGCATTGCAGCTGAAGGCAAACAGTTCGAACATTTGCTGTAAATCTTTGCAAATTTAATTAAATTAATAACTGAAGAAATCCAATGACTGACTTTTATTTTAAACTTGCACCTAAAACTAACTAATTACTTGATAACCCGTGGCTAACAAGAACAAGGTGGCGTCTGTATCTAAATCACTCACATTGTCAAAATATCGTGTATTCATACTTGAAAATTGTAGACATAAAAATGCCCATTTTTTCCTTTGATAAAAAAGCACTCGCACTTAGCGTCACAATCTGTCTCGCTCACTCTAGACAAGATGACGTCACTCATAGTCGTCACATAACAACTTAATTCCAACATTTTAAATAATTAAACAGTTGGCTTGAAACCCGGTTCCGTTAAAAAAATTTTTTTTTTCTTCAATTAAGAAGTAATCTAACAAGTATCATACCATTTTGGAATCCAGATTAAATGCGCCATCTTTTAAAGTTACTTGCCAAAATATGGTAGTATTTTTTTTTTACAGTACAGACGATTAAAGTTGGGTGTAGTAATTATTTTGAATTTATTGTTGGGCAAAAACACACCATTTTATTAAAACTAAGGCAGGTATGTTTAAAATACTTGAAAGATCATCACAGGATGTCAGTTTTTCCGATATTTTTTAAAATATTTATAATATGAAATATACACGACAAAGATTTTTTTTTATATTTTTCTAATAACTGTCATGACTATCACCCGTTTTCGGTTTATCGTTGATTTCTGGGACACCCTGTATAGACCTAAAGTCTACTTACCATCAGGTAGATACAAAGTAACATGCCGTGCTGCAAAACAAAATTGTCGTTCTGTATCTAAATTTTTCGCATTAAAATAGTGCTAACCTAACTAGAGGTAAGCATGTTGTAATATCTTACACTAGAGGCCACGTGGACCGGTCTCGCTACACGTTGGCGACAACCGGTTTGATACCCGTAACGGGTACGTTATACGGTAGATTAATTTATTGGGAAGATTTATTATTGTTGGTTCTATAGAATACTTTTTTTATTGGTCATCGATTAACAGACCATTAGTAGGTATATATAGAAGTTGTGTGTTAATCGATGACCAATAAAAAAAAATGTTCCCGATTTATAAAAAGATTTTTTTTTATTGGTCATCGATTAACAGACAGAAACATCGCTTAAAAAAGCGGCCCCAGCCTAGTGGTTAAGTCACTGCGCAACTGATAACAAGGTTAAGCAGATGACAACAAGGCTGGCCTGGGATGGGTGACCGCTTTATACAACGAGGCTTTTTCATCATAAACACCGCAACAAGCTCGCCACTTGTTAGGTGTTGCCTCCGAATACCATCGACGAAATGAGGACGGGTTAATCCCTCCGCTGGGTACCCCTGAGGTCGTTTTAACGGTTCTCGGGAGCCAAATAGGCAGCCGTTATGGTATTATTAACAGACAAGACAATCTATCCAATATAATTTAAAAATATTAATATATGTTTTCATATTGTTTAACAGTATTTAAAAACAATGTATTTTACTATGCCAGCTAAATTATGCGGTTACGAAATGGGCCGGAATTAGGATTAAGGTGGGAACTAATGCCAAATAACTAAATTCCCATCTATTCAACAAATATTGTTTATATTAATATTTTATATGGCTATTCTGTAAATAAATAAAGAAAAAATCTAGTGTTTTTCCCTAAATAATTTTTTTTTGAATACAGAATATCTTGGTTAACAATTTCTTTCACACAAATCTGTATTGTAAATAACTGGTGAATTATATTGTTAAAATATTTATTTATTATTTATTTATTTATTTATATTCACACCAGGTCCCTTACGGGGTAGGCAGAGACAACCGAGCGCCACTCGTCGCTATTTCTACATACCCCTTTCGCCTCTTCCACAGTCATAACTCTTCTCATACATGCACGCCGATTTCGGAGACTCTTAATAGCACCGTCTTTTAAAACCTTTTTAATTTGGTCATGGTACGTATGTCTTGGTCTCCCTCGGCCACGTTTACCCTTCACCTCGCTTTTATATATCTATCTTTCAGTCCCACTCGTTCTCGAATTACATCATTGCGGATTCGGTCTGTTATTTTGACCAATAAAAAAAAATGATATTTTTTATATTTCTTCAAATATCTTCGTAACCACACCCTGAAAGAACCTCGACAAGATGATAACATCGTCTCCTGAAAACCGGTGAACACACAGACTAAAACCGAAACTTGACTAGGTCACTTGCAAATGTATGGGCGGTGGCAACGAAACCGGTAGGTCGGCCTAACTGAAGTTATAGACTTACTGCTACATAGACTAATTAACAGTGATTGCTCCTTTGGCATTGTATCCGGAGTAACGGGTTCGATTCCCTCCCACCCACAGCATTAAAATATTAGTACGTTTTTCTGTACAGTTTGGCATGGTCTGGGTGTTTATAAAATATAATATATAAGCATAGAGCTTAGTTTGTGAGCAATGTGTGTAAATTGTCCTACATATTATTATTATTACTATATCTGGTTTTAAATTAATTTCCACGATTCTATTTTAGAACACGTTATAGTGTCTGTTTTAATATTAATAACATAACGCCAGTTACAAGGCCTTTAATAACGTAATCCGCACGAATATTTATCAAGTTTCGCTAGCTGTTTGCCAAAATTATGCTAACTCGTTTCGTTTTGTCATTAATAAATTACTTATCGACTGGTTACTTTCCCAACCAAGTATTTTGAAACGTTACCCCGTCATTATATTTGGTACAGTTACAAATAAAATACCACAGAGTGGATGCCACAGAAAAGGAAAAGACAACGCGGTAGGCCCAGGAGGAAATGGAGAGACGAGCTAGGCGCCTTTTCAAAGGATTGGCCCAGGACAGGTAGAGACAGAAAGAGATGGAAGGAGGGAAGGGAGACCTTTGCCCAACAATAGGTTAATAAATAAATAAATAAAATAATTAATGTCTAAGCAGGTATGCATTTGTAGAGCCGGTACCACCACTCCCAAATCTTGCGGCTAAAACGGGAACTAAAAGTTTGACAGAAGCTTATACTCTATTAGCCGTGGCGCTTATGTAGCACATAAGCGCCACGGCTACTAGAGTGGTGGTTTCGAAAATATTTCCACTTAATATACTGACATTCCTCCCACAGATGTCTACAAATGACACATTTGTTTTTCGTTAGCTTCATATTTTATATTAAAAACTAACACCGGTATTCATAAAAACTTGTAGAGTCCTTGAAGAACACTTTAGTTATATAAGGTTTTGTCTCTTTTTATTAGCAACAAATATATATATTCGTAAAAGAGACAAAGCCTTATATATATATCATAGGTATTAAGTTCGCCTATGTACAATTTTATTTTGTAATTTTGTGCAATAAAGTATTTTATTTACAAAAGTAAATAAAACTAAAGTGTTCTTCAAGGCCTCAATATGTTTAATGAATAAGGCCTTAATAATGTATTCAAGCCCATTCATTTACTTATCAGGTAAAGTCACATGATGTGTTCCAAAAAAATCCAACCGAAAGCACTCCACAAAAACTAGTATACGACTAGGTTGTTAACATTTAAAAAAAAAAAAAAATTACCATACAAGTCTTACTGTAACACCATATTCTTACAAATAAAAAAAAAACATCATAAGAAACACTGACTGTAAAGTGGATTGGAGACAACCTGGAGAAAAAGATACCAGCAAATAAAAAACTGGTGTTCCATACATATTAAAAGCGCCTAAACCTATTCAAAACCTTAAACGCGATTTTGTAGCGTTACCCAAATCTACCGCTAAACGTTATCGCTATTCGCTAAATATTATATTACATTCGGGCCTAAGATAACTTTGTAATCAGAATGTCCTAAAAGATAATATGTTTAATGTCTGAATCATATTTTAAAGGCAATGACACGCAAATGTTTTTAATATACAAGTGCAAGGCTTTGGCTTGACCTCGCATACCAAAAAAGTTTTAAATATAATCATTAATTATCTTATACATGTGTTTCTTACTAGGTAAAATATATAAATTGAAGTTATAAATTTTTATTGCCAAATATTTCGCCTCTCTTTGGAGCGGCGTCATCAGTGACAGTGACTGAAAGTCTTTTTCATAAATTTTGAAAAAGTAATTAATAATATTTTACCTGTGCCCACCTAAAACTATTCGGTCTATTGATCTAAAAACACGGGAAAGCTCTTTTATATGGCAGCTTGGTGCATACTATAGCCCTGGTCTGAATGTAATGCATTAGTTTTTGTCTAACTTGTTTTGTAAATTTATTAATATCGACCCAACAATGGACATAACATGCTGATGATGTTTTCCATGATGGGCTAGGTGGTAATGATATTTTTCTAAAAAATAAATACAAATCTGTATAGTGCATTACCTTTACTATTGCTAAAAGAAATAAAATTACTTTTTCAAAATTTATGACAAAGACCTTCAGTCACTGTCACTGATGACGCCGCTCCAAAGAGAGGCGAAATATTTGGCAATAAAATTTTATAGCTTCAATTTATATATTTTACCTAGTAAGAAACACATCTAACACACTATATTTGTTTCAGATGATTATCTTATACAGGGTGACTTTGAAAGGTTGTACTGTGGGTTAATGTGAGGCTCTTATGATCAAATTGAACAACTTTTCCCATGGAACCATGTGTCGCAAATGAAAAAAAATTAGCCTTCCCTATACAATTTGGTCATTTTATCATTACTAGTTCGTATGGAGAAGGCAATTTTTTTTTCATTTGAGACACATGGTTCCATGGGAAAAGTTGTTCGATTTGATCAGTAGAGCCTGATATTAGCCCAAAGTACAACCTTTTATAAACGCTTATATAAAATAATCAATGATTATATATAAGTCAACATATATATAATCATTGATTATTAGATATAAGCGAAGTTTTGACAAGCATTAGTAAAAATAAATAAATATCATCACGGTGGCCTTACGGCGCCTAAGACAGCCTAGACGGCCTAAGACCAACGGAGGGGTTTTAATCCAACCTTGTCGTAGTTCGCGATGTTTGGATATACTCAATAACCTATCTAAATAATCACTTTCACAAGTTGGTATAGTGAAACTGAGACAGCTTATCGTGCTCTCCGAGGCAGTATACTGGTGTTGTCAAACAAATGTACATTTTTTTTTTATTAAAAAATAATTAGTACACACCGGAGGTCCTACTGCAGTTTTTTAAAGTTTGACGTCTAACCAACTCGGACACCACGTATAAAATGCCTTAGTTATAGAACAGAAGAAATAATAGTACAAGTAGTTATAGTAAACAAGTGGTAAATTTTATGTGGGTCGTTGTATGTAGATACGGGGTTTTAAAACAACCTTATTTTTTTATTGTAGAATAACCTTGTGTTGATATTTGCTGAATTCCTTATGAATTTAGAGGCCTTTTATGTTTTTAATTGGATAATTGATATAAATAAAGGACAACATAAATAACTGCATTTCATAATTATTAGTAAAAAAAATAATTAGGAAAATAATTGTTTTTTAGTTGGCAGTTTTTAAAAGAATTGTTTTTAGTTAAAAAAATGTAGTTTAATTTATGAAATTATTGAACAAACTAAATTTTAATTTTTTCGATTGTAGAAAAACATCAAAAAAATATGCCTTAACAGCGAGTGTCAACATTAAATTTACCCCAAGGGAAAAAAACGCGACCATAATCTACTTTTATTATGAGCTTTAAATTCAATTATGTTGTTTTTCCTTCTTATAAACACGTGTAAAATTTGACACCACATTGTATGGCGTACTTATTTATCCTGGGAACTGTAATTTGATAGGTCAGGTATTTAATAGAATCGACACACTTATTATGGTAAACAACTCAGTAGCTACAGGAATGTAGGTTACAACACAGCCAAGTTTTTATTGCCAACTATGTTGACTAGTAACTTGTTACAAGTTACAAAAATATTATCCCCGTACTTGTAAAATTGGAGAATATTGCTTTTGACTTATTTATTTTAATTCTTACACTATATACACTATAAAAACCGTCTCGCCCGCGATTAAACTCGCCGGCTTCTAACTTGTAAGCTCATGAGTTATTGGCTAAGTTTTGTGTGTCACTACCGGACAAGCTGATAAACTCGCCAGCTTGTAGCTTGGAAATTCATTAATTCTTGACTAAGTTTGGTGTGCCACTACCGGACAAGCTGATAAAACTCGCCGGCTTCTAACTTGTAAACTCATTGGTTATTAGTTTAGTTTTGTGTAACACTATCGGGCAATCTGTTAATCTCGTCAGCTTGTAGTTTTTGAAACTCATTAGCTCTTGGCTAACTTTTGTGTGTCACTATCGGACAAGCTGTTAAACTCGCCGGCTTGTAAATTCTAAACTCACTTGTAGTTCTTGGCTAAGTTTAATGTGTCATTATCCGACTCGCCCGCTGTAGAACTTGCCGGCTTATACCTTGAAAACTCATTAGTTCTAGGCTAAGTTTCGTGCGCCACTATCGGACAAAACTCGCCGGCTTCTAACTTGTAAATTCAAAAGTTCTTGGGCTAAGTTTCCTGTGTCACTATCGGCAATCCGTTAAACTCGTCGGCTTATAGCTTGGAAACTCATTAGTTCTTGGCTAAGTTTCATGTGTCACTAGCTGTTAAACTCGTGGGCCTGTAGCTTGTAAACTCATTAGTTATTGGCTAAGTTTCGTATGCCACTATCGGCAATCCGTTGAACTCGTTTGCTTATAGTTTGGAAACTCATTAGTTCTTGGTAAAGTTTCGTGTGTCACTATTAGCTAGCTGTAAAACTCATTGGCTTGTAGCTTGGAAACTCATTAGTTCTTGGCTAAGTTCGTGTGCCACTATCGGACAAGCTGTTAAAACATGCCGGCTTCTAACTTGTAAATTCAATAGTTCTTGGCTAAGTTTCGTGTGTCACTATCGGCAATCCGTTAAACTCGTCTGCTTATAGCTTGGAAACTCATTAGTTCTTGGTTAAGTTTCGTTTGTCACTATCGGACAAGCTGTTAAACTCGTCGGCTTGTACCTTGGAAAGTAATTATTTATTGGCTAAGTTTCTTGTCATCGGCAGAATAAAGCTGGCATTGTGTCTATATACGAGTAGATAAAAATGTCACGAAACACGATGCCCTTTGTACAATGGGCTTCAAGAAAATTGTGATTCATTTGTTGTGACACAGGAAATGTTTATATCATGTGTGTGTGTACATACTATTGTATTTGTTTAATTAAACTATATTTTAATTAATTTTACGATGTCATTTAATTTGCGATTCTAATGGAAAATTTTGTACTACGGAATATGTTTTAATAGGACTGATTTACTCGATATGGTAAACAACTATTAATTCGCATCATTTGAATTCCTTCACACAACTATTCAATTTTAGTTATTTTCTTTTTGAATAAATAAAATAAAAATAGCTCTAAAGAAAAATAATAGGTTAGTCTCATCAAAGGGTTTCATTTCTTTTTTATATTTTAAAATCCTATAAATATTGGTCGATTGTAAATATCTTTTATGATTTTTCTAACCAATTAATTTGTTATGTTTAGGCTGAGTTGCAACAAAATAAACTTTCTCTAAATGTAACGATTAAAGTTCAAAATGCCGCAGAATGTACCAGTTTTATTTTGAAGGTCGAATGACAGTTGGTACATTCGACGCCATTTTTAACTTTAATAGTTACAATTACTTTAACGGACACTTTAGTGCAATGCAGCCTTAGTCATAAAAAGATATAGCGCCACTTGTCATTTTTCTATGAAAATAAACTAAACAACATATATTACCCTTGTTTATGGCCAAGACACGAGTGTTAAAATGTCCCCTAAATCATTATTCATTGTCAAATAATAGTAAATAACTTCTTAAACATATTGTCAATTTGTCACACAGTATGCGATTCAAAATATAATATCTTCATATGAAGTGCTTCCGAATAAATCATTATTCATTGTCAAATAATAGTAAATAACTTCTTAAACATATTGTCAATTTGTCACACAGTATGCGATTCAAAATATAATATCTTCATATGAAGTGCTTCCGAAGCTAACGTGACATATATTTATGATAGCAATTGTTGCATTAGTTTCAAATATTATTAGATTGTACATGTATTTGGCTAAGTATTTATTTATTTATTTATTTATTAATTAATTCACCATTCAATACATTTCTGCACACTCGGTTTTGTCAATATATTTACAGTAACTATACACCTAGGTATATAAAATAATAATAATAAACTACATTTGTAACTATTCCATAAGTAATGGAATGAGTCTTGGTTGGACAGCCATAACTATTGGTAATGAAAGCAAAGAGATCCACATCATTTCACATTAAATAATACAAAATACGTAAATGAAAGCAGCTGTAAAGGTATGACACTTGTCACTGTAGGTAATAAATTACACAATAAACACAATATATTATTAATAGAACAAATAAACAATGTCAAGTAAGTATAAATAATACAATGTCAAAATTAATAAAATAAAGTACTGTATGTCATGCAATTAATTATAATTAATACAGTTGTTGAACAGATTTAATATTAAAATAATAGCAATAAATAATGTCAGTAAGAAATAAATAAATAAATGGCTGTAAAAGGGCCAAGTCATTTGATTACTAAAAATACTATAAAATAAAATATATAATTGAATAATATTAATAATTTTATTAATAATTAAGAATAATAATTATTTTATTTATCAGCTGTAAGAGGGCTTTGTCACTTATTACACTAAATAATATAATGTTATATTATAATAGACATACATAGTGAATTTTAACAATACATATTTAAACAACAAACATATTTAAACAACAAACATACATAAATCATCATACTTAAAAATTTCTTCCATAGAATAGTAACATTTTTCTACCAAAAGGTTTTTTATTTTACCTTTGAACTCCATGTATTCAAGGTTTTGCAACTCTTCGGGCAATTTATTATAAAGTTTTATACAGTTACATAAAAAGCTTTTGGAGAATTTGTTAAGTCTGTGCTTGGGTATTGGAATACATGGCTTTCGTCGGGAATTATGTCTTTCTGGCCTTACCGGGTAATACTGTATATTTTCTTTAATATATAATAAACAAAGCAGTACGTAGTTACTACAGAGTGTCATTATTTTTAAATCTTTAAAAGCCTGTCTACAAGTTTCCCTTGGCTTAAGTCCTGCTATTGATCTTATCGCTCGTTTTTGCAAAATAAAAATCCTACTAGATTCAGCAGCAGTTCCCCACACCAGTAGACCATATGTCATAAGACTATGAAAATATGCAAAATACACTGACTTAGCTGCACTAGGGCCACAATATTCACTTACTTTCTTTATTGCAAAGCAAGCTGATGCGAGTTTTTTCGCTAAGCTTTCGATGTGTTCCCTCCATAAAAGCTTATTATCTATGGTAACTCCCAAAAATTTTGTGGTTGTCTTAGTTTTTAGAGAATTATTATTGAATTTCTTTTTTACGCTTTCTGCAATTTCTTTGTGTGTTGCCAAAGAAAAATTTAGTATATTAGTTTTTTCTATATTTAATAACAAATTATTACATTGAAACCATTTATTAATAGAATCGAGCATTTCAATAACATAACTAACGATTTCCGACCTGTTGTCACATTTAATAACAATAGAAATGTCATCCGCAAATATGACTGTACTTAATCCCTCAGGAATGCATATGCTGAGATCGTTTATATAAATCAAAAAGAAAAGCGGTCCCAGGACTGATCCCTGAGGGACTCCCATTTAAATAATTGTACACTTTACAAGTTTATTATTATGTTTGTTTAGAGTGTATTTTTGTTATGCATAGTTTAGGAATGAAAACGTCAGAGGACACAAGAGAATATTGAGGCTGTTATCACCACTATGCTGGCTTCAAATGTCTATTGATGCTCTTTTAAAGGCTCCATTCTAGGTGTATGACTTTAAGAGAAAGCAGACAAATATAAGCGTGCGTAATAGTAATCAATAGTCACAAAATAAAGTAGGTACATACAAAATAGTGTACCTACTTTATTTTGGGAATAATAGACGCACTAATAAGGCGAAATATAGCAAGCTAGTATTATTATTATATTGTGTTTTACTTATGTATATTTATTGGATGACATATGAAAAATAATAAAGCAGCAAATAAAAATAGTAATAATAGTCAAATAGTGTATATATGTAGAATTCGATTGTACTTAAAGAACAGTGATATACATTTTGGGAAGAAATCATGTTTTTTTGTGGGATATAAAAACTAAGAACCAAAAAAAAAACGTAAAAAATTTAGGTTAAATGTTAAAAAATATACATTTCGATAAAAGGTCCTGGTTTTGCTAGAAATTAAGAAAAATCATTTCCACACCTTAAGTTTCACCCCATTTCACGCTCGTAACTCGGATCGAGTTTTATTTATTTTCCCCGTTGGTTGAGCTATATTTCTTTAAGTTCCAATAACGTTTATGCTGTTATTATTTTTTATGATGTCTCGCCTTTTTAAAAAGGCCTATTCTATACATTTTTTATGTCGCTCACTTTCAACATCTCTATAGCGGTAGTCAGTGGGCGATGTTGAAAGTTGTAGTAGAAACATTTAAGTTAAGAGCAATTTTTTATACCCTTACAATTTCCGAAATCAAAAATGATTTCGGAAATTGTTATATAATAAAAGGGAATCGAACCCACGACCTCCGGATACAACGCCAAAGGCGCAACCACTAGCCCACGTAGGCGAACAATATAGAAACAAGTAGTTAAATTAGACTATACAAATAATTCGTTAGCCAAAGCGATCACCAATTTTCCTCCCCGTTTGACTAATCGCCAAGAAAATGGGTGTTACTTGCACTGTTGTTTAGAAACCATAAATTGATCGAAAGGTCGGGGAAAGCGGAAAATCACAGGACGTCTGGTCCGGTTGACGCCAGATGGACGAGTGCCAGGTTTTGTCTTTTTGAACAATTGGTTTGTTCTTATCTATAACAAAATAACAATGCTACTTGTGTACGTTCAGCTTGGCTTTGGATAAGCTATTACTCTATTTGTATACTTACTGGCACGAAATGTATCAGAAATTAAATCTCAACACTGAATTTACATTTTATACCTAAAGTTTAATACATAAAATAAGCACTAAAATGATAGCAAACGAGATATTAATAATTAAATTATATAAATGCTGGTGGAATTCATGCATCAAAAATTAACCGATAATTCTTGCACCATCACCGCCTAGACAGCCTCGGGTACCAGGCGGAGGGGTTTTATTTCCACGTCGTCATACCCGATGGTGTTTTGAATCTATAGCTAATAGAGGGCCAGCTCGTCGCGTGTTTGGATACACTCAATAATATTCCTGTTTCATAAAATAGTTTTACTGTTGTGGAACTGTCGTTTCAGTGGTTGAAATTATGGGTTAACCTTAGTCCAACCTGGATTCCCAAATGCATGAATTTTGTTGGAAAATAACTTACTCGTACCTGCAAGTTCATTTTCTAAAATATTTAGATCATCCATATAAACGTTAATTTTTTATTATTTTAAAAAGAGTGCTTTTGACCTTAATCATGCCTGATGAAAAGCAACTATGAGGTCGAAGAGATATTACGCTTACTCTGAAAAAAGTAGACTACCACCTCAACAAGAAATCGATACAGTTGAAGTCCGAAAATATTTAAAATATAAAGGGTTTTTTATATTTCTTAGTTTTATAAACGTTTATTTTTGTCCTGAGGCTCTACATGGGTTTGCGCATTGTAGAAACGTAACGTATTCATTTACGTATACGTGAGCAACAACCAAGGCCTTGGTAAGCACATGCTACATACCGGTTACGAAGAAGAAAGGGAGCAAGTAGGCAGTATCTTTTAAACATCCACTGTTTTTTTAAAGTTATCGATGATTACCACCTGAGGCTCTACCATGGGTTTGCGCATTGTAGAAACGTAACGTATTCATTTACGTATACGTGAGCAACAACCAATAGGATCGCTTTATTCAATCCTGTTACCAAAAATAAAACGATCCTATTGGTTGTTGCTCACGTATACGTAAATGAATACGTTACGTTCCTACAATGCGCAATCCCCTGGTAGAGCCTCTGAACTCCTGACTGACGTATGCCCAGATCCAACTACTGAAGTTTTGTTTTATATGTTCATATTGTTTTATATCTCATGTGGGATGTGTTTTTTTATACAATTCCATAATAAAATACATACATACATACCATCACGGGTGCCTTACAGCGCCCGAGACCACCTAGACGGCCCAATGTACCCAGCGGAGGGGTTTTAATCCCACCACGTCGTAGCCGATGGTATGAGTCTACACCGAACAAGTGGCTAACTCGTCGCGATGTTTTGAATAGACTCAATAACCCATCTATAAACAGTTTCACAAGTTGGTATAGTGAAACCGGGACCGACAGCTTAACGTGCTCTCCGAGGCACTAT
Organism: Monopis laevigella; assembly: GCA_947458855.1. Classification (NCBI taxonomy): domain Eukaryota; kingdom Metazoa; phylum Arthropoda; class Insecta; order Lepidoptera; family Tineidae; genus Monopis; species Monopis laevigella. The sequence continues at coordinate 3,897,317 of OX381594.1, read as the reverse complement.
AGTGGTGTTGTCAAACAAATGTAAATTTTTTTTTTTAATTAAAAACTCATTGGTACACACCGGGATTCGAACCAGGGACCTAAGCGTTTTTAAGTCCAAGGTCTAACCAACTCGGCCACCACGTATATTTATAAATCCATAATATAATGTATTGTAATTAATGTGTAACATATCAGTATTTTTACTTTAGTTTTATTTTTGTAATATTTGTTTCTCCCTTATATCTCACCCTCTCTCCCTCTAACAAGACTTTGACCGTGTTCTTTATTATCATCATCATTCAGGTCTTTCTTTGAAGACTTTATTGTTATTATTGTTTTATTTTCGGATTGTTTGTCGCATTGATAATCTGAACGAGTTTATTTAAAAGATTTCTTTTTATAACAATTTTTATTATCTTTTTTTTTTCATGATAATATATTTATTCATTAGAATGAAATTGATAACTTTTGTAGCGAGTTCTTTACTAAATGCAAATTTAAGACTAAATTAAGACTGGTTTTCAAAAAGCCTGTTTAAATATTTCTAGTTTTATCTAATATTTTGTATTCATTTTTTAAATATGTTAATTTGTTAATACTTTTTTTATATCGTACGTTAAAAGACTCATACATATATTATTGGAGCACGGAATGTATCTTTGTATCCACATGATAGTAAGCAGACCTACAAAGTCCATGAATGAAGTCGAACAATACATTGTTGTTTAACAATATTGATCGCACCACTATGTCGGCTAAATGATGTGGTTACGAAATGGGCGGCGACAAAGACTAATATTCGCATTACGAAGCTATTTTAATATCTGCGCAAAATTCAACCTCCCGTTTGGTTACCCTGAAAGGAGACTATCATCTCGACAAGAAATCGATGCAGTAGTCTCCTGTACACTTGACGGACTTTGCATCTGTATGGGCGGTGGTAACGAGACAGGTCAGAGTTATAGAGGCTCTACCCCACCTAAAAATGTATACATATAAAAATTATATACGTGGCGGCTGAATTAGTTAGACCGGAGATTTAAAAACACTTATGCCCGATTTCACCAACTTTAAGGGAGCCCGTAACAAAGGGACAATTAATGACAGTTGACTCCTTTAGAGTTAGGGATCATTCGTGAAATCGGGCATTAGGCCATGGATTCAAACTATGGATATATAGGCTATGGATTCAAACATGTACCAATAACTTATTAAAATAAAAGTATACATTGAGACTACTATAGTTTGAAGAGGTCCTATAAATATATAATGAGACTAGGAAGTCTTAAGCTATACCAACTTTTGGAAATTTTTAAAACCATGAATTTAGCGACCATTATTTTATTCCCTAGGTTATTAAAATTATAGCCATAAGGTCCTAGGATGTTATGGTATTCATAAAAACTTATTGAGTCTTTTAAGAACACTTTAGTTAAAATAGGTTTTGTCTCTTTTACAAATATAGATTTTTGTTACTAAAAAAATACAAAAACTTCTATAACTAAAGTGTTCTCCAGGACTCAATAAGTTTTTATGAATAAGGCCATAACATCCTAGGCCCTAGGACCTTATGGCTATAATTTTAATAACCTAGGGAATAAAATAATGGTCGCTAAATTCATGTTTTTTCAATCTCCAATTGTGGGTATAGTAAGACTTCCTAGTCTCATTATATATTTATAGGACCTATCCTACGTAATATGACCAAGTACACCACCACATATAATTCATAATTTATATTTAGGTTTTTTAATTTTCATGTCAGAACACTTTTTATTACAATTATCTAACAAATAATGTTATTATTAAACGCATGGTTTATCATGTATTATTATTATACTATGTCCTCATTTAGTTATAGTAGGCAAGTATAAAATAATTATATATTTATAATACAATTAGCACATTCTTATCAAATGACTCATTTGCCGCTAAATGCTTGCAAATAAAAAATAATACTCAATTTTAGATAATTATTTTTATATTATTTTTGCCGTTATGTATATTTTTAAACAGTTTATATTTCTCTATAAGTTTCAATTTTGCCTTTAAATCTTTTTGTTTGTTTAAGCCTGTTAATATTTAGTTTATTTATTTATCTGTACTAATTCGTAGACTAGTGGTTGCGCGTTTGGCGTTGTATCTGGGGGTCACGGGTGGGAATCGACCCGTGGCAAAAAAATATTAGTACGTTTTTCTGTACAGTTTGTCATGGTCTGGGTGTTTATAAAATATAATATGTATTATATCGTTGCTTCTGGTACACATAGTACAAGCCTAGAGCTTAGTTTGTGACCAGAGCAATATGTGTAATTTGTCCATATTATTATATATAAATCTATACTAATATTATAAAGAGGTAAAGTTTGTGACGTCGTAGGGGGTAATCTCTGGATTTACTGAACCGATTTTGAAAATTCTTTTAGTGTTGGATAGCCCATGTATCTAGGAAGGCTATATAACATCACGTTACGACCAATAGTTAAGATAACAGGGAAAATGTGTTCCTTTTGAAAGCTTTTCCGTTGCGTGCGAAGTTACGCAGACGAAGTTGGCGGGTCATATAAGAAAATCCACACCATACAAATCACAAACACAAATATACAAAATTAAATTGTGTGTGGAGTGTGTGTGTTTGGAGTATGGCTGTCGAGTTGATCAGCCTTAAAAATACTTAGGTACAAATGAGGCTACGATGAGGTGGAATTATAACCCTTCCGCTGGGACCCTTAGGCGGTCTCGAGCGCCAAAGGCCCCGAACTCATAAAAGTATAAGTCTATACAGACATCGCGACGAGCTTGCCACTTCTTCGGTATAAACAGCAAGAAAACTCTCAGAGCATTTTAGTTAAAAATGGTTATTTATCTGTTTTTTGTCTAAGATGATTTTTATTGTAAAGAAAGGGACACAATTATATTTTAATTAATACGCAATTTAGATAGATTAAAACGATTTCTTTATAAAACAAAACAACAACCACAACTTTTATAAAAAAAATAAAAATAAAACTGCGACGCACCCAAAAACCGAGCTCAAACTTCCGGGTTCTGTAACCGGCCACACTGAAGTAGCTGACAGAGACAGAGCGACAAGTAAGTAAGGGACAAAGAAACAACAAGCCTGACCCTGAATGAACGCGTGCCGTAGTAAAATGGATCGATAGTAAAGGGACCCACTGAAGGACAAAGGATTTCAGGGATCACCGACACGTGTATACTTAGTTGTTCAGTTGCGCCATGTGTAAGGAGTGCGTAGTTCCTTTATTATGGCGCAGAGTTATATGGGGTTTAAGATTGTTTTACGCTTTGTATTAAATCTTATACTCCGGAAAGTATGGAAGTCTGTTTTTTTTTATGACTGATTAATACTGAGAGCCTGTGTCGCTAGCCGAAAAGACTGTAATATTGTTCACCCTTATATTTAATTCGTAAGTAGTACGTAGTTCCTTTATTATGGCGCAGAGTTAACTTGTGAGAGTTAATCAGGGTTTACGGTTTAAGTTTGTTTTACTCTTTGTATAAAATCTTATACTCCGGACAGTGTTGAAGTAACATTAGTGTTTACACTGTTGCTTAATTACTCTGTGCCATCATAAAGGAACTACACACTATTTACTGGTTAATAATTAGTATTATGTTGTGTTATGGCACAAAGTTATCTAATAAAAGTTCATAAAGATTTAGAGTTTAAGCTTGTTTTACGTTTTCTATAAAATCTTAATTCCGGACAGTATTAAAGTCGGTATCTATATAAATTTTAAGTTAAAAATATTGCCTTAAAATTCACAGCTTTCTGATTTTTTTTAAAGGAACCACTATGGTTACATCAAGTGTATTTCCGTTCATAGTTTTCTTGCAATTATAAGTCTTGGTAACTCACAAATATCCGATAGGATTGAAGTATTTTTTTATAGGCTCAGGTGGAAAACAAATGACATCACGAGTGCACACGAGATTAAGGCACACGCCCGATACCCCTTAGACGGTTCAGCAGGGTAACCACCGACTCCGATACCATGAGATCTCGTTCGAGTTGAGATCGAAAACGATGTTTTTAGTACTACGAAAAGTGAAACATCGCTATTTGAATTTACCACTGCATAACTAGTTTGAGTACTTAATTAATTACAAAAAAATATTTATAATATTTTGAAGTTTGTAAATATGATTTGTATGAAATGACGTCATTTTTGATCTTAACTCGAACGAGAACTCACGGAATCGGAGTCGGTGGTTACCCCCCAGGATAGGTACCCAACGTTGGGGTTTATTTCCACCTCATCGTAGCCAATGGTACTCTGAATATACACCTAACAAGTGGCCAAGTTGTCGCAGTATTTGGATATACACAAAAACCCATGCATTTTTTAAATTAAAAAATATTGTTTACACTGGGGTTAAAACGAGGGACTCGAAATTCTTTTGAATCCGAAACTAACAAAACAATGATATGTATATGTAAGATATGTAAGAAAAACTACAGCCCATCTTTATATATAGCAAATCTATTTTTATAATTTCAAAGTTATTATTGTTTTATACAACTTAACGGCGCCAAACAGTCTGACAAGTGTACATTTGTCATTGATTGTTTCGTCGGTAAGTACCTTGCCTTGTAAGTGGGTGCATTGGGTTCGAGTCCCACCCTAATCCTCTTTTTATAACTATTTTATCTTTCTGGTGCCAAAAAGTGTCCTTAAAAAGCGGCCCCAGCCTAGTGGTTAAGTCACTGTGCAACTGATAACAAGATTAAGCAGATGAAAACAAGGCCGGACCTGGGATGAGTGACACTTGTTAGGTTTTGCCTCGGAATACCATCGGCGAAATAAGGAGGGGTTAAACCGTCCACTGGGTACCCTGAGGCCGTTTAAACGGTTCTCAGGAGCCAAATAGACACCCGTGATGGTATATTTTTTTTTTGTGGTTTCAATGAAGGAATGTATAAGAGAGAGAGAATATGTTTTAACTATTCATGGATTTACTGTGAGGGTGGCGGGTCCATCACATGGCTGGGAGGCAGGGGAATGAACTGCTCCCGGACTTGAGACCGCGAACAGGGTTGTTCTGTGTTCACTACCCTCTCTACCCGACCGTTATCGGTACCACCGCCCATACAGAGGCAAAAACCGTCAAATGACCTAGTCATGTTTTGGTTTTAGTCTGTGGGTTCACCGGTTTTCAGAAGACTACTGCATCGGTTTATTGTCGAGCAGGTAGTCTCCTTTCAGGGTGTGGTTACGAAATGGGTAATTGAATTGACGATAAGACAGGTAGTATATTAAATCGTAATGCAATTAGTCATTGTCGCCCCCCCTTTCAAAATCGCATCATTTAGCCGGCATAGTGGGAGCGATTCATATACTAGGTCTGCTCACCACCAGGTAGATACAAAGTTATATGTCGTGCTCCAATTAAAAAAAAACAATATTAAATTAATAATGTAGGTATCTAAAATTTATATGATTATATAATACATGTTTTTCTTATATACTCAAGGTTCTTATATACTCTGTTTGCTTCGGATTTGCGAATTGTAATTGATTTGCATATTGTTTTTGTCGTTGATTACAGAGAAGATATTTGTTGAAGATCCTATGTGTGTGATGGAAATTTTGTTAGATTAAAGGTCTTTACAATTAATCTTATCAATTCACTTGTATTTGTATACTTATATAAGTACATAATAAAATGGTTTTATTAAATGTATAATATTTTACATTGACCACTTCCGTGATTAAGTGGTTGCGTCTTTGGCTTTGTATCGGAGGTCGTGGGTTCGATTCCCACTCATGAAAAACAATATGAGTATTTTCTCTGTTTTAACAATATTGATCGCTCCCACTATGCCGGTTAAATGATGTCTATTTTAATATCCTCACTGCTTTATCGTCAAATCAATCACGCCACTAAAGGTGACTCGTTCGACAAGAAATCGATGTAGTAGTCTCCGGAAAGCCAGTAAACCCGCAGACTAAAACCACAATAACATGATTAGGTCATTTGACGGTTTTTGCATCTGTATGGGCGGTGGTAACTTACTTTCACTGCCCATACAGATGCAGGCTTTCTCCCCACCTAAATATTCTTGAATCAAAAAAATCTTGAATTTTTTTACAAAGGTAAATGATCTTAGCTCAAGACAAATTTTACTTAATTTACTTCAACTATAATAAATATATAAAACTGTACCCCTAGTGTGAATTTTCTAACTATTACTTTACGTTTGAGTTACTTAACTAAAATTTGTATGAGAAATAGTTAGTATTAGTAGCGTAAATAAAAATGCGGGCGTGTGATTGGTCAAAATGTTAACGCAGTGAGTTCGATTCCCACCCATGGCAAAAAATATTAGTACGTTTTTTCTGTACAGCTTGTCATGGTCTGGGTGTTTATAAAATATTATATATATTATATCGTTGCTTCGGGTAGTTGCATAGTACAAGCCTAGAGCTTAGTTTGTGACTAGAACAATATGTGTAAATTGTCCTACATATTATTATTATTATTATAGTTAACGCAAAATTAAATGTTAAAAAAAACTCACACTAGGGCCGCGGTATATTCTTGAATAGGTTTGTTCAAGAACTTCTTTTTATCTGTGTAAGATTATTTTACCTGAAGTGAGAATGAACCCACAACCTTTAGATGTATCCAACGGTACCAATTTGACCACGGAAGTGACCACATTACGATAGGAATAAGATTAATATAATTATCATAAAAGATATTCTAAATTTAATCTTAATATTAAATGCTCTAGGTGATAGCTATGCTAGCTATTGTACCAAATAACACATTTTATAAGGTATGTTTTTCTATGAGTACCTAAAAACAAAACTATTATAGAACGTAAACCCGTACTGACCTAGATTTCTGGTTTTAAGTCTAAATGCAAATAAAACTGTAGATAATGATGGGTTATTGAGTCTATAGAAAACACCGCGATGTGCTAGCCACTTGTTTGGTGTGACTAAATAACTAAATATAAATATCGCCCGAGACAGCTTTAGGGTACCCAGCGGAGGGGTTTTTAATGCCACCTCATCGTAGCCGATGGTATCAGTGTACACTGAAGAAGTGGCTAGCTCGTCGCGATGTTTTGAATAGACTCAATAACTCATCTATAAACAGTTTCACAAGTTGGTATAGTGAAACCGGGACCGACAGCTTAATAAAACGTCGTTAAGTTTTATAAACCTATAAAATTTATAACAAAAGATAATTATTAATTATTTTATTATACCATAAATATATTAATATTTATGATCCATTACGATTTTTATTATTATAAATAAATTAACCTGTAATGTTTAGTGTCATAAAATTTTATAATCAAGAAAATAAGATGTCTTTAGATATAATTTTATAACTAACTAGCGGCCCGTCCCGGCTTCGCACGGGGGGACTTAAGATTTTTTACATAGTTTTACGTTTTATTTATATTTAAAGATGAACAATTCATCCATAGAGCATTTTTGTATAACTTTGCTCAGCGCACGCCACGGAAGGCCTCAGAAACGATACTTTTCCCCCGTTTTTAAAACATTTTTGGTTACTGCTCCACAACTATAGGACCTAGCGTGATATTATATAGCCTATGTTACTTCTGAATAATGCAGCTTTCTAATGGTGAAAAAATTATTGCAATCGGTCCAGTAGTTTTTGAGTTTATTCATTACAAACATACAAAAATACAAATCTTTCCTCTTTATTATATTAGTATAGATTAGTATAGACTAGCGATCCGCCCCGGCTTTGCACGGAATTATATGTATCACAGTAGGTCCCTGGTTCGGATCCCGGTGTGTACCAATGAGTTTTTAATATTAAAAAAAAAATACATTTGTTTGACAACCGCTATAGTGCCTCGGAGAGCACGTTAAGCTGTCGGTGTCCCGGTTTCATTATACCAACTTAAGAAACTGTTAATAGATGGGTTATTAAGTCTATTCAAAACATCGCGACGAGCGAGCCATCTGTTCGGAGTAGACTCATACCATTGGCTACGACGAGGTGGAATTAAAAACCCCTCCGCTGGGTATCCTAGGGTCGTCTAGGCGGTCTCAAGCGCTGTAAAGCACCTGTGATGATATGTATGTATATGTATTACAGTACTATGTATTATACATATAGATCTTTCCGAAGGCGATTTATATAAGATAAACTAACCAAGCGTACAGAATAATGTATATAAGTCCATTGATAAAAAATATATTATTACTAGCTGACCCACGCAACTTTGTTTGCGCATGCAACGGAAGCTCTCAAAAGGAACAAATTTTCCCCGTTTAAACGGGAAAACGGGGAAAATATTGGTCGCAGTGTGATGTTATGCCTACGTTCCTAAATAAATGGGCTATCCAACACTAAAAGAATTTAAGAATTTTCAAAATCGGTTCAGTAGATTCAGAGATTACCCCCTGCAACCTTAGAAAGTCACAAACTTTACCTCCTTATTATATTAGTATAATATATATATATATATCATCACGGGTGCCTTACGACGCCCGAGACCGCCTAGACGGCCCCAGGGTACCCAGCGGAGGGCTTTAATCCCACCTCGTCGTAGCCATGGTACGAGTCTATACCGAACAAGTGGCCAGCTCGTTGCGATGTATTGAATAGACTCAATAACCCATCTATAAACAGTTTCACAAGTTGGTATAGTGAAACCGGGACCGACAGCTTAACGTGCTCTCCGAGGCACTATATTGGTGTTGTCAAACAAATGTACATAATTTTTTTTATTAAAAATTCATTGGTGCACACCGGGATTCGAAACAGGGACCTTAGTGTTTTTAAGTTCAAGGTCTAACCAACTCGGCCACCACGTATATTCCAAGGTCTAACCAACTCGTGGCTCCTATTGGTAAAGTTATATAGCCTTCCTAGATAAATGTGCTATCCAACTCTAAAAGAATTTCCAAAATCGGTTCAGTAGATCCAGATGTTACTCACAAACTTTACCTCGATATTATATTAGTATAGATAATAATTATAAAAGAGCTTTAAGGACACTGCATTCTTAGTCGCGAACTCAGCGTTCGCCATACAAAATGAGCTTTCGCATTTTCAGTAATACTCGATTAATGTTTGTCGCAGAATTAAAATTATATTTTGGTCGGTCATCATTGCATTAATTACACTTGAAGAAAATCTGTTGGACTAAAACCGAATCATGAACAGGTCATGGGACAGTTGCATCTGTATTTACTGTCGTTGATGCTATGGTATTAATGCCAAATAACTAAATTCTTATGTATTCAAAAAATAATTTAAAATTAACTACTTGATCTATCCCAATAAAAATATTAAAGTGTGTAGGTATATCACTCGTCGTTTTTAAATTATATTGTTTATATTTATTATTTTAAATGCCCCCTTTCTGAAAAAAAAATCCATTGATAATATGAAATTCTCTTGTAAACGAAATATTTGAGTTTAATAATTCTTTGACCCAAATCTGTATTAGCCAATAACTAGTATTTTGTATTGTATAAAATATGTAATTTACAATTTATATTTAAGTTATTTAAAGAAAGCGTAATTTAGACCTCTTTTTAAATTATTAATAAATGCTAGTCTTTTATTATATTTATTATTTCTCACGATAGAACTGTTTACTTATTTGCTATAACTTGGACGTGAATAGTATGTATTTTTAACTAGAAATCATTTGTTTTGAAAAGTATCAAAAATGAATGTTTACTAAAATATTTTGTATAATTTTAATTTTGTATAAACTCTATATTTTGTTATATAAACCAGATATTACTGGTGCTATTGTGAGCTGGCTACCCATAGCACACGTTTTCCTAGTATCTAAAAAGAAAATTTTTTACTTTTTTAAACACTTTATGGGTCTAGCTAAGTAGATGCATTAGCAGGTACTACGTTATTACAAACGTGACTTGTGGACAAGTACCTAAGTTTTATCATTATGTGTACGTAATTAATTAATAATAATAACATTTACATACGGTTCTAAGTCACATGCTTTTATCTGTTCAGATATTATGTCCTTCAATACAATTATTATAATTAATAGAATAATACATTGATTATAAACATATCATGAAAATAGAGCACAGTATTTTTTTATTAAATAAAATAAATAAATATGGGGTGCCTATTTGGCTCCCGAGCACCGTTTTAAACGGCCTCGGGGTACCCAGCGGAGGGATTAACCCGTCCTCATTTCGCCGATGGTATTCGGAGGCAACACCTAACATCATTGTAATAGCCTCGTTGTATAAAGCGGTCACCCATCCCAGGCCTGCCTTGTTATCATCTGCTTAACCTTTTTATCAGTTGCGCAGTGACTTAACCACTAGGCTGGGGCCGCTTTTTTTTATATACTTAGGAATTAGATGTGAAATTCATCTACATATATAGATATAAAGACAGTAGTTTTATTCACTCTGGTAAAATTAATTGATTGATTCTTATCTTATCTGAATGGTTTTGGGGTTCAAAACATCAGTCAAAAACACTTCGACCCTTTGGGATCTTTTGTGTGTTCCCCAGTCCCATTGACTACAAACCTCAGTCCTCTCTCCAAATACGTTGTTAAGGAATTTGAGGACACCACCAAGGCTGATAAGCTTGTAGCTTACTGGATCCGGATAATCCTGTCCTAGGTATTTGATTCTTTGGATGGCCCTAGCGCCACAGTCGCACAGTAGGTGACGCATGGATTCGGGCTCCTTACCACAGAATCTGCACGTGGGATCATCTCTTACTCCTATAGTATGAAGGTGTTTGTTAGTTGTGTAGTGTCCTAAGAAGACTCCCAGCAGCGTTATTTGAATTCTGTTGAATTTCCAGATCTTATCCAGGTCTGTTGAAAATAAACTGATTGATTAGTCTATATACTTACTAATATTATAAGAAATTAGGTTTGGTTGTTTGTTTGTTTGTTCCGCGTAAACTGAAATACTACTGAACCGATTTTTAAAATACTTTCATCAATTGAAATCTCTATTATAACTTATTATAAGCGAGTAACATGAGGTGTATTCACTAAATAAAATAAATTTCAGTTGTTTTATAGTTAGTATTTAAAAACACTTTTTAATAGACAATAGGAATGTTTTTCTTCCTTTATTTGATTTATAAATGCATAATAATAGGTATTTAGTTCTATAACATTATACATTTACACAAAAAAAAAGGAATTAAAAAAATAATTGTTAAAAGATGTTATATATTTTTTTTACTTTATGTCTATTAACGTTTTCATGAAATATATGCGTTAATATATCAGTCTTCTTTTGTTTTTGTTCTGCTAATTTTTCCGGTGTGCCTATTTTTTATATTATCTCTGCCTAAATGAAAAACATCTTTATAATTAAATAGTAGCTTCCAAAAACATAACAAATTAATGCCGCTTATTTAACTCATAACATGGAATAAATTATGTAATCTAAGCCATGATAAAAATAAATAATAGAATTCTTGATTCTCTATGGTCAGATCTAGTTCTAATTTTAAAATACGCGAGACGGATCCGCCGAAGAGTCCGTCATTGAAATATACATAATATGTTCGCGCGTCACATCTATAAATTCTCTACACGTGCTCCGAATATTTATTTATCTCTCAAGGACAAATAAATGTGTTCAACTGTTAAATTTTATCATTATATAATAATACTAGCTGTCCTGCGCAACTGCGCCTGCGTAACTTTAACCGTTTACGCAGCGCACGAAACGGAATCTCTCAAAAGGAATAAATTTTCCCCGTTTTTGCGACATTTTTCATTGATGCTTAGCTCCTCCTTTTGGTCGTCCTTTCCCTCCCATTGGTCGTATCGTGATGTTATATATATATAGCATATAGCCTTATAAATGGGGTATCCAATTTCAATTCGAACCAGTACCATATAGCTTTATTATAACTCATTTAGGAGACTACTGCATCGATTTCAGTCGAGGTGGTAGTAGTGGTGGTTTTTAAAATAAATGAGTACCAATTTTTCTTCTTAAAAAAAGTAATTATTATATGAACGCCTTATGGTTAAAATTACTCCAAGAAATACATATGTATTGTTTTGTCTCTAGCAAATAAAATACCTTTAGACAAGTAACGGGGTCTCAATCGTGAGTTTTGTAAGTGATTTGTAGACCTTTTTTGTACTTCATTTTATCTTAAAGTTTTTATATAGGCGACACTAAAAGAAAAAAATACGCGTTTTATTATTTTCATCATAGAACACAAATAAAAAAAAATTGCCACTGTGACAAAAACCCAGTGTATGTAGAGATACATAACAAAATATTATGTCAGTCAGTATAACGATCCTTGATAAAGTATTTAGGTCAGTGATATGTCCGTCACATTGAAAACAAACAAATATTCCAATTAATTAACTGGCAACGTGTTACATAGTGATGCACGATTTTGGTCTCCAAAAAAACTAAACTGATGTTGGTTGTTTAAAAAAACGGATATAAAATAAATTCATATAATTTATATTTAAGAAAGAAAAAAATAACATAAATAAAATAAAATTAACCTAAATAATAATAATGATATAATCTAGTACATACTTTAAAATAAAATTTAACTAAATAAAAAAAAATCTTTATAAGGGGAGCCACTTGGGAGAGTACCTAACACACTCACTGCATTGCCACGTTGAATGGCAATACTAATTCTTTGATACAGATAGCTTTGGCACTTGGGATCTCCGCATTCCAAGAGTATGCGTATATAATTTCTTGGACATTTAAAATTATTGTCTTGAATTTCATTGCTGCCCACTTTGAGCACAATTCAAATATTGCATTCGTAATTTTTTGGCTTCTATATAAATTGGGTTAATTATCAACAAAGGAAAATATATGTGTAAATCAGAGCAAATATGGAAAAAAACAGCAATTTAGTAAACACAAATATAAATCAATCATAAATTCACTGACAAATGAAAATTACGATTCGATTTCGCTTGTCACAATGACTTGCAGATTGCAGACTTTTTAAGTGTCGTTTTTTAATATTTATTTTATTGTCCCTGTATCCACCTGATAGTCAGCAGACGTACAAAAGACCAAGAATCAATACATTGTATAATAGCCATCTCAGAGTTAGGTTAGGTTAAAAAAATACCTGAGAGGTAATTTTCGCTCTGTCGACATTCATACCGACTCGATATATTCCAAAGAAACTGTAATTTTTCCATGGAGATCACTAACATTTCATTCGAATATATCGCACCGACACGCAAGTCGAAAGTTTGTCTTAATGCGAGACCAAGACTTTTGGTCACTTATACTCGTACAACACTAGTCGTAGAGTGTTACTCCTCTATCTCAGCTGATTTTTATTACAGTTTCTATTTACTGCAGCCATGAGGAAGTGGAGACTTGTTAGCGAAATTATTGATATGATTAGTAAAGTAACAAGTCTTGTCTATGATACTGTAAATAATGTTTACAAAGCTAATATTTCATGAAATTTGTTGTTTATTTATTATATTATAGCTGTTTCCTGCGGCTTGACATTCCGTTTAATTTCAATGAAGTCGTATTTTTTAAAAACTACTCAGTTTATTTTTAAGTTTACCCGGAACAAACTAACAATAAATATTTTCTCTTTATAATAATAATAAAGATTTTAATAGACATTTTACCATGAGGTAAACAAATAACCTAACCTATAAACCTAATATTGGTGTTATTTTTCTCTTTGAGTCATTGAAAATGGTTCAGTAGTTAATTATATATGTAGGTGTTAAGTATACAAAGGTACAGTACAAAGCTTCAATAACATTTACCTATTCTAGGAAGGGTGTTAGTAAACATAGTTTGCTAATAGCATACTGCATTCTACATACTTCACGTGGCTAACATATTTTCTTTTGGAAATTTCCTTCACTATATTGCGTATTACGACAGCTATTTGCAATTTAGCATTTTGTATGCAAAATAAAACAATGTTTAATTCAATTTAATTTTAAATGTTGTTGTTTTGTATATATTTTTTAAAGCACTCAATTTTATTTTCTTGCATGTTTTAACCACAAATAAATTACAATGTTTTATAAGAATCACTTGTTTGCTGGAGACTAGGAATTTATTTAAATTCATAACCGAGGTATTCTGAGTCTACACCGAACATGTGGTCAGCTTATCGCAGTGATAATGTCAATTTTAAAGAAAATTGTTCATAAAAGACTTATTACTTATTTGTTAGAGAACTGGTTGTGACCCGCCTTTTAATTTTTAGCTCAGCTCCTAAAGGGTTGTAGCGTGATGTTAAACATTTCTCTAGAATTGGGCTATCAAATGCGAAAATATTTTTTTCAAACCCGACTGCCAGTTTCAGAGTATAGCGTGTTCAAACAAACTCTTCAGCTCTATTGGCTCCAAGTATCTCAAGACAACTCACTTCGTCACACGACAAGTGCAAATATAAAAATCCTCTCTGCTGTGCACCCTGAGATTGAGACTGTTTAAGATAGAGAGACCTAGACGGTCTAAGATCAGGCATCTTAGACCGTGATGGGATGCTATGGTGTGGAATGTAACATACACCATGGCTTTGTCACTCTTATCAGAAGCATATCGAGCTGGTTCTGCTGCATCTACTGTGTTTTAATCTGCTTAGAATATGACAGAAAAACTGTGCAAAGCGGCGTCATTCAAGTAAAAATGCGCAGGGACCATAGAAGCGTGTCAGCTATAAAGATAAAGGGTTTGATTAAAACAGTCCATGGTGTTAATATTTCTGTTAATAATGCTCCAAGAATAGCATAAATTTAAATTGTTTTTGTACCTTTTTTGAATATTATTAACAAGTATTTGACACAGATTGTTATGTGGATATTTTCAAATCCACGTGTATCCGTATATATAGTATGTATAAACAAGTGTGTGGATGTTTTTATTTGTGGAGTCTTGTTTGGCCTTCAAAATGTTGGGCAAAGGGCTTTGTGCGAACCGGTTATTTTTAGAAATCTCCTCATTTTGTGAGTGTTCCGGTTTAGTTTCGGAATATTATGAGCACATTATTTGTTGTACGTAATTAAAGACTGTTAAGGGAACAGACCTCATTGTTGTTTGTTGGTGAAGATGTCTTTCATTCATCCTTACATCTTATACCGGCATCAATATTTATGACGAGAATTTTGTCAGTGATCATACATTTATTGAAAGGTCTTTGAAACCAGATGTAAATTAATAAGTATATTAGGACCTTTTAATTCCGTATCTTGAAGCGAAAGCTTTTTCTTTTCACTTTCGGTTTTAAGCTATTCTGTATCTATCATTTAAAAATAAATTCGCTTGTTGACCGTTTCATTTATAATATCGCCATTGTTTCTATTTTACTTCACGACATCGTTGCTGTCGATGATGTTGTGCTAAGCCTCATAAAAATTATTTGCTGTTAAAAATATATGATTATAAAGACTAGATATTATATCATTAAATAAATAAATATGTTATGTTATCCGTGAAATAAGCATGTAAACGTTACTGCGTGGTGTGATATCGTTGCCAAGCGCGAATGGCCTTGATTGGCCAACGTATCTCGTAAAACTGACTAATGTGAACCGACCTTTATACACACAAATCAAAATATACACTTGACTAATATATAACCTAATGCTTTATACATAGAATAGTAAATGGATTGGTGTTCAATTGTAAATATTATTCAACGATTCAACAGCTGTTATTTAATTGTTTATTTTTGTATGGTTAGGTTTAGGTGCCTATATTGTTTTTTTTTTAGAAATTATGTGTTGTGTGATTATTATCTGTGTATTTCGCTTTTATCTCTAATTTTAGATATAGGTAGATTTCTTTACGCTTTTATCTTGGCTTGTTATGGTTAATAATATTTATTTTGTTTCAAAGCAATTAGGTTTTTTATACTCGATAGCCGCATTCAATAGTTGCATCAACTGGTTTTTGATTATCGTTACCACTAGTGATTAATTAAATATTTTTCATAATTTATTGCATTCAAAAAGTTTGGATTGATTTTAGAATCAAATTTTTGTGAACTACCAAATCCAAAAATGTCTTATCGTGATAACCTTAGAGGAGTTTATGAAAGTCTAAATGCATTTAGAAATAAGGTCAACTAACCAACTAGTTAGTGGACTATGTGATTAGCTAGCTCCAATGACCTGTTTATCTTTTTCAATTACATTTAAAACTTGACCTACAACGCTACAACTTTTAAATATATTTCTGGAGTTTCATTACATGTATATTCGGTCACAACGATTGTAGTTTTACACAGATGATTATATAGAAAATTGAATGTTATGTAACCTTAGCAAATTGATCAATACAGTACAGACTTACAGGCGTACAGTTTGTGTAAACAAAATTCTTCATCTGTTGAGTCATATCATTTTCATTCACGTGTTTCTTTATTTAACGTCACATTTTGTTTTTAATTTTTATTATACTGTAGTTTGTCTCTTCCAACGATAATTCGAAATATTTTTCACAGAGAGAGTTAACATTTGTTATATTGTCATCATAGCTGCCTTTTTATCTTTGTGTCCCATTATCAATGGTGTCCATTTAATTAAAAAAAAAAAAGTTGTTGACTAAAATTAAAAGTTGATCGTACTATATTATATCCACGATCAATCCATTGTACTTTGTCTCTCCAAACGATAAATTGAAATATTTTTCACAGAGAGAATTAACATTTGTTTTATTGTCATCATCGCTGCCTTTTCATCTTGGTGTCCCATTATCAGTTGGTGTCCATTTAATAAAATAAAAAAAATGTTGACTAAAACTAAAAGTTGATCGACTATATTATATCCACAATCAATCCATTGTCGGAGAAATGTACGGAATTGTATTATTATCAATGAGATCTTTAAGCTGAGAGAACCATTACAATGATTTGTTTTTTGGTGTGGTTGGAGCAGGTTGGAGGTCACGTTGTGCATTCCATTCTATTCTTATTTGAAGCTACAGGGGTGCTATTTTTGACTTTCACCGATGACCGTTATTACCATTTAAAGTTTATTTATCGCAAATATAGTTTTCTTGATAAAAAACAAAAGACTCACAGACTAATAAATCACAAAGAAAATCTTGGAAATTTGTACGATTTGTCGTTTATCTGATATTTAGTTAATCGCTAACATTTAACTACCCGTATTTTCTGGTTATTTTTGGTGTAGGTGTTTTATAAACATTGTTAATATATTTCATTTATCAGTAGGTATTCATTATTACTATTTAAATAGTCGGGAGATGATCGGGCATTTTTCATCCAAAACAATCACTTGAAATTCAGCGCGGCATTGTCTAGTATTAGGTTTATTTTTGCTTATTATTTTCTTATTGTTTAGTTTATTAATTACGTCTTTGTTTCCTTTTATTGTGACATCACTTTTCTTAGATTGAATTATATATTTATTTCATGTCTTTAAATTTAAATTAATTTATGTTTAAGGCATTATCCGTTATTCAAAATGTTTGCTCGATTCCAAGAACCTAACAGCATAATCTGATATGTCTATACTTAATACTTGTTATTTACTTTATGTCTAAAGTAAATATAACCCGTTTATGATAAGATATTATCATATAGGCATGCATACAGGCAGACATATTGTGTCGACCTTGAGTATGAGTAGGCTATATATTTTTAGTAGTTTACTTCACGCTAGATATACAAATATTGAACTCGCGCACGTGTTTTGAAAATTATACTAATATTATATAGTAGGTGTTAAAGGTCGGTTATGCATTGGGTTGGGAATTAGTACCTAGATGAGGTATGTTAAAATCTTTAATAGGAAGAGAACAAACAAGAGTAGGTATAAATCAATTTTGTTCTCCCAACACCCATTTCAGTATAAAAAAATTAAAGAGCCCCAATAACCTTTGTAAGGTGTAAATCACAAATATATATCGCTTGCACATTTTAATCCAAATATGGAATCAGATGTTATGTATGTTTTTTTTTTAATTTACGAACGAAGTATCAAACGTGTCCTTCTTCGCCATATTCAGGTGCCACTTCCTCAAGAAGTAATAATAAATTATATTGATTGGTTATAATCATGTGTGTTTTCAAATATTGGTTAGTGTTTCTATGGCATCTTCTGTTCTCATTTTTTCGACAGTTTAGTTACAATATTCATACTTCTATGACAACACCACATCTCAAATGCTAATACTATCTACCTCGTCTATAAATAATTATAAATGCTTAATCAGTATTTCTTTTCTTGTTTTAAAAATATATTTATTTTGAGGAATGTTAGTCAGAAGCACATTAATATTCGAACCATCTTTTGTCAGATTGCTCTACTTCATTATTACCTACTTCCCTTCCTCATCCCCCAAGACTCAGGATTCGACTGGGGCTTAAGAGTCTGCAACATCTGGGTATGGTGATATCAGAGTATCTATTTGTCTCCTCGCTTTTGCATAGCATTTGGCTAATGGAAGATCTGTATTTACAAAATATTAAAGAGTTTATGCAAAATGTATGGGCGTTGTCGCGATGATATCTTTGAACAAATTGTTGCACGCAAGTCCGATGACGTCATCCCGTAATACAAAAGTGCAAATGTTTCTTTATTCAATGTTGGAAAACTTTACATCGTTAATAACAATAATAATCCTCCGTGGACCAGTGGTTGCGCCTTTGGTGTTGTATCCGGAGGTCGTGGGTTCAATTTCCACCCATGGCAAAATAATATTAAGTAGTACGATTTTTTCTGTACAGTTTGTAATGGTCTGGGTGTTTATAAAATATAATATGTATTATATCGTTGCTTCTGGTACACATAGTACAAGCCTAGAGCTTAGTTTGTGACCAGAGCAATATGTGTAATTTGTCCTACATATTGATATTGATAATATGAAGGATTATACCCATATTGCCCTGTCAAAAACTAAGCTCTAGACTTGTACTATGTTTACCAGATACAACGATATAATACATATTTTATAAACACCCAGACCATGACAAACTGTACAGAAAAACGTATTAATATTTTTTGCAATGGGTAGGAATCGAACCCACGACATCCGCATACAACGCCAAAGGCGCAACCACTAGTCTGCGGAGGCGTTAGTTATATGTATATTGACAATAACTTTATCAGTTTTTACCTTTTTTGTAATTTTATTTAGTTTAAATCTCAGCTTGCTGGGGTCGAAGTCAAAAAGATGAATTTTAGCAGTATTTACAAACATTCTTCATAAGATTGTGTGCCTGGGGCCTTAGAGATAAATCAGGCGAGGCGACACGTGTCGTGTCGCCTTCAATCAAAACTCTATAGACTTTGGCAGGTGACAGCGTACATCACGCCTACTGTCACTGTCAAAATACATACGTTTTTGACTGAGGCGATGCGAAACGAATTTAGCTATTGTTTCGGACTATCAAACTGCATATTATAAAAGTGAATATTGTCAGTTGGAAGAAATCACTTGGACTTGGCAACGACATTAGTGTTCCAAAATTGGGCGTTAAAAAGTTTATGGAAAGCGTTTCCAAGGCAGCACTTATAGGATCTTATAGTATTTGGTTGGGTACTGAATTCATAACCTACTTTTGATCCTTCTATCTATACCTTTGGTCTATGAATAACTGCTAGGTACAGTCGGCCAAGAAAGTGACCGACTATCAAGTTTAATAAAAGATTTTTTTATTGGAGCACGACATGTGACTTTGTATCTACCTGGTGGTGAGAAGACCTACAAGGACCATGAATGGGGTCAATTAATAATTGTTCTTAAATAATATTGATCGCTCTAACTATGCCGGCTAAATGATGCGATTACGAAATGGGGGGGCAACAATGACGAATTGCATTACGAGTATATTTTAATATACTAGCTGCCTTATTGTCAATTCAACTACCCATTTCGTAATCGCACCCTGAAAGGAGACTACCACTTCGACAAGAAATCGATACAGTTGTCTTCTGAAAACCGAGTTGAGTGAAGTCTAAATGTCACTACAATAAATGATGAAAATAGCATTAACTGTCAAATATTACTACAAGGGAAAACCTTCCTTATTGTTATGACGCGCAAATGAACTTTAACCAAAGGGTGTGGTAGACCATATATTTGGCCGACCGTACCTAAGAATATTATTTACACAATTAATAGTAAGTTGATAACTGACTGTGTGAAAAGCAATCACAAGTTTCAACAGAGGAACTTTTGTTATATGTATCTATTTAATGTTAATCATTGGTTGTGATAAGCGATTGTTTATAGCTAAGTACTCGTAGATTATTATTTGATTTGAACTTAGAAGTGTGATGTTTGTCGATTACATCATTATAATTAGAATCATTAGGAGTGTTGTTCCTTATTCTTACATCAATTTTGTCATTTGTTTTTTTAAGTTTTGAATTTGCCGTTTTCGTTTTTGTGGTTTTTTTAGTTTAATTGGCCAGCTCATTGACAAAAATAGGCATAAAATTTCGCAAAAGGTCACCAGTTTTTTTTATTTAAGGATAGAACTAGGGCTTCTTATTTATGTCTAATACGGAACATTTGAATATATGCTTGAAAAGAGCGTGAAGGTCTATTATACTTGGTAGGCTTGTTGGATGAGTGACCTAACTATTCTCGAAAGCGTGGGTCGTAGGTTCGAGTGTCACCTCTTCTAGGAAAAAAAAATAATTTTATCTTTATAATTTCTATATTTCTCCGTAGACTAGTGGTTGCGCCTTTGGCGTTGTATCCGAAGGTCGTGGGCTCAATTCCCACCCATGTCAAAAAAATATTAATACGTTTTTCTGTACAGTTTGTCATGGTCTGGGTGTTTATAAAATATAATATGTTTTATATCGTTGCTACTGGTACACATAGAACAAGCCTAGAGCTTAGTTTGTGACCAGAGCTATGTGTAAAACGTTCTACGTATTATGCTGACATGAGCTAAACATAGTATGCTTATTATTATTAGTAGAACATCCCTTTCTTTCTTCATCATCAACATCTTTTTAACCTTGAGCCCAAGGTTCAGTGCCCGGTTGGGTCATTACGGACCAGTTTCGGACCTCTATTATTTTCGCCTCGGTGTACATGGAAACCAACAATTTTCGGAAATTACTCTTGGACCACAATTAAGGTGGTGGAACATCAGAATTGAAACCTAATTTAAAAGTTTTTTTTGCATAATTTAAAATCTCCAGTAAGTAAAATATAGTTTTAACAACATATTTAAAAAGAAGTTTTTTTTTATTATAACATGGAGTCATGTTGCCAAAATAACTATATAATATATACGTATGATAATATAACTATTACTCTAGTCCTGGGAGTTTTTTTTAAAGTTTAATTTTAACTAGGTAGGTGTTGCATGTTGTCTCTCTTTTTAGAGTTAGTTTATTATCATCATAAACATATGAACTTATACTCTTACACCGGTATTCCTAAAAGCTTATTGAGTACTCGAAGATCACTTTAGTTAAAGTAGCTTTTGTCTTTTTAGCAACACAAATGAATATGCGTAAAAACAGACAAAGAGGGAGTTCTTTCAAATCTAAAATATGTAGTATATTTTCCTTAAAAAATAATATTTTTCAAATTCATGCATTAATAATCTGAATATCCTTTTCTTTTGTTCGCAGTGGTATATTGTGACTACAGTGGATCTGGTCGCGCCCAGCAATGGATAGAGGACTATATAGCCAATGACGTGTTGCCTACACACGCCACGCAATGTACAGCACTCTCCTATACTTCAGGACAGAGCGATATTTACAGGTAAATCCTAATTGACCTTTAAACCTTTTTGGATTCGTTGTATTTCTTTGTTTTTATTAAACTTACGAAAATAGCCTGTCTGTTTGTTTGTGGCCGTGTTGGTTAGACCTTAGACTTAAAAATACTTAGGTCCCTGGTTCAAACCCCGGTAATAACCAAGCAGTTTTTAATCTAAAAAAAATATGCACATTTGTTTAACAACACCACTATAGTGCCTCGGAGAGCACGTTAAGCTGTCGGTCCCACTTTTACTATACCAACTTGTGAAACTCTTTATAGGTGGGTTATTGAGTCTATCCAAATATCGCAACGAGCTAACCACTTGTTCGGTGTAGATTCATAAATTGGCTACGACGAGATGGGATTAAAAAACCCCTCCGAGGCCGCCTAGGCGGTCTCGGGCGCCTTATATATTTTATTAAAGTTACCTTGGTTAGGTAATTTGACTTAGAGTTATGGCATTTGACTTTGTATCTACCTAGTGGTCAGCAGACCTACAAAGTCCATGAATGGGATCAATCAATAATTGTTGTTAAGGAACATTGATCGCTCCCACTATGCCGGCCAAATTACGATTACAAAATGGGCGGCGACAGAGATTAAAGTATACGAGTATATTTTAATATCCTTGCGGCCTTATCGATAATACTAACTTACAAAGATTTTTTCAGAGCGGAATCGGAATTTATAATCCGTGGTGCAGTGGGAGCAGACAGAGATGATGTGGTCCTCCTAGGTGCTTCTCTGCCAAGGTTCTTGAGATGCCTAAAGCCTCAGAGAGTTGTGCTGTTTGTATCTTCAAGAGAGACTGAGAGGCAACTAGCTTCTTGGAGAGAATGTGGAGCTGAGGTATGTGGTCTTAATTTCTTAATTTAGAAGTTGATTTCGTCTATAAGATAGCAGATATGGTTGTCCTAGTTGCTAAATCCAGGTTCCTGATATTAGTGTGACTGAAATATATAACTGACTTCTTCTACTTTGAGTAAAAGTGCTGTAGACAGCAAAGGAGCCAAGGTGCTTTCCTAACCAGGTTCCTAAAATGTTAAGGAGAGATGTGCTGTTTGTGTCTTCACAAGGAGCTGAAATACTACAGATTCTGTAGAGAGGTGGGGCGTTGATAGGTGAACATTATCGCCCTCGACTTAGAACCATATATCTATGCTGTCTATTAGATGATCTAAGAAGCAACTTAGAAAGAACTTTAGTACCTAGGTTTTTGAGGCATTTGAAGCTAAAGAGTCGTGATTTTTCTTCATTAAAGACGTGAAGCATTTATATCTTTTATCAGACAGCAAAAGAACTTAGAAGATTTCCTTTAAGGTTTCTGAAGTATTTAAACCACAGAGAAATGGGTGTTAATTCTATACAAGAGACTCGTCGAGAGATTGTGGAGCCGAGGTAGATGAACTTTATCTCCGTGAATTACTTTAAGTTTTGGTTACTATCCCCCAAAAAAACATGGAAAACGGCAGTTACGTGACAGTTAAACGAGTGATATTATACTCTAACTGAGTTTATCAGACTACAAAAATATAGTGCTTTTTTACTTTTTGTATTCATATTTATTTTCAATCAAACAATATATTTGTTAAAAAAACACAAAATATTTTAAGAGACTGAATTCTGAATAACAATTATTACAAAATATTTTAGTCTTGTAAACATCACAATCACTCACAGCAATAACCTAATTAAAAGTCATTAACTCTTAAATTTCACAATAAATATAAAATATTACCTCAAATATGAAATAACATGGTTTCGCTAAAAGCCGCTCACCTCATCGAATGCATTAATATGGCGCATTTCATGATCGGCAAATTCCACATGCATTTACTGGCAGGCTTATCAATAGAGTTGTGAACACGCTGCTGCAATGCTCGTGTGCGTGATCTGGTAGACCTTTTGAAGGTTGAATATTCTTATTGTATGGAACTTTTGGAGAATTATTTATTATATTATCAGGGTCAGTGGACCATTCAGTCCCTTTCTTTATTTACTCCTTTTGCCTCGTTACAGCTATAGCTTTTCTTATACACCACGCTGATTTTGGGGACTTAATTGCACGATCTTTTATTTGGCACGTGTATCTTTTCTTGGTCTCCCGCGGCCACGTTTACCATACATTTAACTTTCTATTATACAACTAGTTGGTAGTTTTTATACTTCACTCATCATTAACATATATTCACGGGGCATACCTCGTCTGATAGTCCGAGACCGACTTAGGGTTACTCAGCGAAGGGGTTTTATCCTCACTTCATCGTAGTTGTGTTAGGCATTCTGAGTCTCGGTTTTATTAGACAAATAAACAGTTGGTATAGTGATACTGGGACCAAAGTGCGCTCCGAGTTCCAGGGTTCACAATATGGTGTTGTCAATTAATTAAAAATAAAACTTATTGGTACACGCCGATGTTTGAACCCGTGTCCTATTAAGTGTTTTTAAGTATACGGTATAACCAACTCGACCACCATGTATGTATATACATGTATTATATAATATAATTTGATAAAATTAAGATACATGCCAAATATTAACACTGTATTATAATACATACGTACTGAGCATGATATTACATGCATGGTTGGTTCACTTAATATTCCTATCCTGTGCGAGAGCTAATGTGATAGAACCCTCGACTTGGAGATTTAAGTAGATTACAACCGCAGTAAACACTAATTAGGTTTAGGTCAAATGGCCTTTTAATCATCAAGGTAGAATTTAGTGGCTATAAATATACGAGTAACTCAAGGTCGCGGGTTCAATCCTCTGTATTTTATTTCACCAAAAAACATCTTTGGTCAGTGACATGTGTCAAGACTGCTTATGCGATTGACCCGGCCGCTGTTTGGTAGATGATATTAAGCGCTAGATTTTTCCCAAAACTGAAATTAGGGTGGCAATTCTGCATCCGTTTGCCAGCGTTGTCTAAGTAGGGTTCAAGATGACAGTCTCGTCAGCAAACTTCTCGAATTGAAAATCCTGGTTGTTTAAATTCTTGGATCTAAGACTTCAAGATCCAAAAGTGAATTATCGATTCGTGTAGTACTGGACTTATGCTTATCTTATCAACTATTAATGCTGGCGTTCCTCAAGGGTCAGTTATCTGAGCACAATACAACCTACCTTCAATGATCCAGATTTTTTTTTACAACTTAACTATGAATGCATTATTTTAATCTAAGTTCCATTAGCACAAGCTTGTAGAATTGTGAATAGATAATACACACAGCGACAGAATTAGTGGAACACAAAAAAAAAGGGAAAGTATAAAATAGTTAGCTTTATTTTTAAACAAATAATAATTAAACAAACAATTTAATTTCTGCGAACTGTCCGCTCACTCGCTCTTACTCCTCGAACCTCCTCCAATGCATTTCGGGCCTGCACCGCGATAACGATCGACGAAGTCTTGTTTCAATCGATCTGTAGGATTGACCATTTCTTCTCATTTCATCTGCCCTGATGATTTCTGATAGCGTTAAATCAGGCATACTTAGATGTTCGTAACTTATCAATAAGCTAGAAAACCAAAACTCTCATAAAACTGCAATATAATATTTTTCAAATGGAATTTATGAACTTTACGAAAACGGAAAATCTACTTCGAAGCAGTCGATAGAGATGTATGAATGAAAAATTAAAACAAACGAATGAAAAAAATTACTGTTGACATTTTCAAATTAGACGTTTTTAAAAAATATATGTAAAAAATTATAAAAAAGTAATGTTACCGGCCAATGCTACGAAAAAGATATATTAATTCTTCCTTTTTTTTGTGTTCCGCTAATTCCGCCGGTGTGTGAAATATATTATATGTCTATCTAGTCCAGCTTCTAACAATTTATTGTAATATTAAACAAAGCATAAATTATACAACAAAACAAAGGGATTGTTTAAAAAAACAAACACAGACGATAGGTACTTAGAACGGAAAATAACTATACAATAGTTTTTATAAATCAACTAAGATTAATTGTTCGATTTTATATACTGACAACTCTTCATTATCATAGGGTTCTCTTATAATACGATATCATTAGTTTTTTTTTTGGAGGACAGCATGTGATTTTGTAAACAAATCTACAGAGTCCGAGAGATGAATGAGCTCGATCAATACATTATTCGCTTCCATTGGGCCGGTTAAATAATGCGGTTGCGAAATGTGACAAAGACGCATTTGCATTACGTGTCTATTGTAATATCCTAGCTGCTTTATCATTATAACTCTCCGTATCGTAACCGCACTCTGAGAGGAGACTACCACCAAACCGGGCCAAACTGTCTATATAAAAACTTAGATTTTACTGGATTATAGGTTAATTTCAATGGTTTTAGCGGGTGCGAGCGCGCATATAGTGGGAATCGAACCCACGAACTCCAGGAACAACGCTATCATTGTAACAAACTAGAACACTCGGAATGTAGTCAAGGACTGAGACCGCCTAGACGGCTTCTGTGTACCCTAGGTCTATACTAAACACGAGGCACTATAACCCACCGTGAAGAGCTCACGGTGGTTTATAGTCTTATAAATAGTGCATAAGTTGTTGTAGTGAAACTGGGCCGAGGGCTCTCCAAGTCATTGTAGTGGTGTTGTCAAACACGGGGATGTTTAATCACTTAATAAGTAAAATAAACATGCATAATTATGCAAAAGTTTCCCCACAAAGGCCGTTTCAATACAAATAATACATAATTACTGGTTAATGTAAAATAAATAGTAGTTGCTTGGTTATAATTGCGGAATCACGAAACTGTTCAACCTGGGTGCTGTTTTAATTGTTACATATTAGTTCTTATTACATACAACTATATGTTTGTTTGTATTAATTGATAACTCATTGCCTTTATTGATTATAGGTAATATAATAGCCTATTTGTGTTTTTGTTTCATCATTATTTTTAGACTTTTGAATTCCATTGCTAGACTATTGCCTCTTCCAACTATCGCAGTCATGTCTTTATTCTATAGATGGCATAGCGTCCTTACTCAAGATTTTTTTCAACTATTTATTCGTTTTTGACTTAACTAAATGTATTAGGATTTTTTCCGGAAGCCTATAGGAATACTTTGAAATTGTTTGTCAAAATTGTAAGACGTTTTTCTTTATTGATATATTTTTAGTAGTTTTATATTTAATTGGCAACCTATTCTAAATATTTATAATACTGGAAAAAATCTAATATAAGAAGAACAAAATATTTTAGATATGATATATTTTTAATGATTACATTTTATTTTATTTAATGGTCCTAATAACTAGTTACTGAAGTAGTAAATAAGACAACTCTTTTTCTACACTATTGGTAAAAAGACACACATTCTTATAACTGTATTTTTTTCATTGTTACAGATAATAAAAATTCCAGAATCAAAAGAAGGCTATATAGATCTCAACAATTTAGAACTCCAATTACAGCAGAACACTGGTTCTGGAAAGAAAATGATAGGCTTCTTTCCAGCAGCCTCTAAACTTACTGGAGTCCTGGCTGATGATGTAGCCACTACCCTATTACTCCACCAGTATGGAGCCTTATCATTCTGGGACTACACATTGGTTGCTCCGACGTCAACTGTGACAATGAATCCGACGTTTCCAGGAGTTGAAGAGCAAATGGTTAAAAAGGATGCTGTGTTCTTTAACTGTGAGAAGTTTATTGGTGGAATCCAAGGTCCTCATGTTACGATTGTGAAGAAGGAAGTGTTTAAGTTTACAGAGGCTTATTCTGAGGATGTTCAGGTTAGTTTTTTTTAAATGTTGCTTTTTAATGGTAGCACATCATGTGGCTTTAGTTACAAAGTTCATAATTGTGGATTAATATTCCAATATTATTTATCAACATTTGTTTAAGTCCATCAGGTAGTTTCATCGTACTTTTCCTAAATTCTGTACCATCATTGTTATATATGCAAGTTTATATGGCTGAATAGAGTTGATGCCATGGTTTATTTCTTCGACAACACTCTGTTAACATTTAAAACCCAGAAATCCCAAAAATGGTACATAAATTTAACTACTTACTCTCTTCTAGGAGATACAAGATGGGCTAGAAGAATGGAGAAGCAGTGAAGCAGTACGAGCTGCCCTGGTCATGCAACTTCGGGATGATGTTGGTCTCCAGAATATTGCTGAGAGACAAGACAAAATTGCCAGGTTAGTCATACTTGGTACTTTTTTATTTAGAAACTTATTTAATAAACATTTGGTCCTGCAAGACGTCAGTTTTTTCAAATGTACTTTCGTATAGGATTTTTTGAAATTTGTGCCATGTTTACTTGTTTTTTTCAATTCTGTATTCCACTATATGTACTCGATATGTATATCTTCATTCGCCGTATTATTGAAGTTAATTTATATTTATAGACCCTTCCTTCTATCTATCTGGGAATCTATCCATGAGGTTTGGCAGGCTATGCCTCTTTATTCTAGCTAGAGTATTGTAGACTCCCTGTTCCCTGCAATGACATATCCAGTTCATTCTCATGTTTACATGTCTCATCTTATAAAAAATGCTGTATGCAGTCATTTTCTCTTTTTTGTTTTGATTTTGATGTCCATATACATATATTTATTGATTAGAGTTATTCAATGTTGCCATTTAAATTCCAAGATAGGTCGGTACTTTTATGGAACGTGTTTCCAAGATGGCGCTAACAGGATCATATACTATTTGCTTAAATAGAGAGGGTAGTGAACAGAATGAAGGGGGGAGCTAAAATGCCTTTTACTCTACTTCGTGGTCTCAAGTCCAGGAACGCTGCAGTTTATTCCCCTAGCTTCCAACCATGCGATGGACCCGGCACCCGCACTCAGTTGTTCCCCAAAACAGTATTCCATATGTCCAAACAGGCTTGAGAACAGTTTCCTATATGGCGATTTTACTATTTACTGGTTACTTAGACAAACCAGAAAATATTTCTTAGTTTTGTATCTAGTTATTTACGCTTTGTCCGTTTGTGTTTACGCTAGGTAAGTCTTCTATCAAGATGTATTCCCAGGTATTTCACATCCTCTGATTGACTGACTTGTATGAAGATTTTTTGTATCTCGCTTTATCTTGTTTAGTTTAAGTGTTTATATAAATATACGTAATAGTTATGTCAGTTTTGTTGTTTCTGATATATACAGGGATACCTGCATACCGTGTAGCCTTGACAATTTTACTAGGTGTTTTTTTAATAATGATTATATTTTTTTAATGCCTCCAGTATCACTTTTAAACCCATTTTTTATATAAAAAAGGTAGGTAAGTATTTTTTTCTTCAAAAAAAAAGTTCGAAAAATAAATTATTATATGAACAAACGTCTATATGCTTAAAATCACTCCTACAAATACATACTAAGTCTTCGTATCTAACAAGTAAAACAATTAGACAAGTGATAGGCTTTAATTCGTGAGTTTAGTATGAACGTGATTTGTAGATCTTTTTTGTTATTTATCATTGTTTTTGTGTTTTTGTATAGGCGACACTAAAAGGAAAAAATACGTATTTCATTATTTTCATCATAGAACACAATATAAAAAATACATCACTGTGACAAAAATCATCCAGTAGGTATATGAAGTGTCTTAGTAATTATTACTATTACTGCATTTGACACTATCGTGTGTATGTTTAGACAGTATTATGTCTATCATAAAGTCCATATTTGAGTAGGTATTTATTATCTATAAACATAGAGTCCATATTTGATTAGGTATTTATATTTTTGTCACGTGTAACTATAATGATGTTAGGTATGTATGTCGCTTTGTCGTAAGGGATATCGCTTAGTAAGTATATAAACAGACATGTAGCTATAGCTTTTACATACATAATAGGTTTGTTATTTTATTATTTGTGTGTGTATCATCACGGGTGCCTTACGGCGCCCGAGACCGCCTAGACGGCCCCAGGGTACCCAGTGGATGGGTTTAAATCCCACCTCGTCGTAGCCGATGGTATGAGTCTACACCGAACAAGTGGCTAGCCCGTCGCGATGTTTTGAATAGACTCAATAACCCATCCATAAACAGTTTCACAAGTTGGTATATTGAAACCGGGACGATCAGTAGAACCTCATATTAACCCAAAGTACATATTTTCAAAGTCACCCTGTAGGTATATCATCACGGGTGCCTTACGGCGCCCTTGACCATCTAGACGGATCTAGGGTACCCAGCGGAGGGTTTTTAATCCCACCTCGTCGTAGCCGATGGTATGAGTCTACACCGAACAAGTGGCTAGCCCGGCGCGATGTTTTGAATAGACTCAATAACCCATCCATAAACAGTTTCACAAGTTGGTATAGTGAAACCGGGACCGACAGCTTAACGTGCTCTCCGAGGCACTATAGTGGTGGTGTCAAACAAAAGTACATATTTTTTTTAATTAAAAACTCATTGGTACAGACCGGGATTCGAACCAGGGACCTAAGTGTTTTTAAGTCCAAGGTCTAACCAACTCGGCCACCACGTATATTTTATTATTTGTTAGTTATTAATTGATATTACTGGTTGTTATGGTTTATTGTTTGTTTTTATCGTTGGTGAATTCATTTATAGGTCATGTAACATGTTATTTATTACAGATGTAAAAAATATATTTACTGAAAACATATTAGGGTAGTGATAGCGGTCTTAATATATTTAGTTATGTGTTTTTCTTTCGTTTAATTTTTAGGTTTATTATTAAAAATATGAAGGTCACAAACTAAGCTCGCATCATTTAGTCGGCATAGTGGGAGGAGATCAATATTGTTAAACAACAATGTATTGATCGACCCCATTCATATTCTACTAAATGAATTGTATATCAACAGCACCTCAAAGTTCAAATTTGACATATTTCCTATACAAAATGTGTCTAATTTTAACTTTCATACGACGTTGATACACAATTTATTTAGTAGAATAAGGCCCCTGCTTAATAATAAGTAGAAACAAAGTCACATGCGTGATCCATTAAAAAAAAAACATTACTATTGTTATAAAATTAACGTAAGGTTAACGTTTGGTTAAAATTGTTTTTATTATTGAGGTTATGAATACAATGCTTTTGGTTCATCCCACGCGATATTTTCACTGATTTATTACTAGAGTTAAAAAGATTTATCCAGTATTTTTTTCTGACTTTATGTTTTTTTTTATTTGTTTGAGTATACTATCTCTTTCATGTTTGATGGCGTCATGTAAGTTTATTGTTTTTTAATACATTTTTTTATGTACATAGTCAATATACCTACATGATTTTATGAGTCACTTAATGGGTGTTTGTTAGGAGATGGTATCAAACTCTAGGCTCTAAGATTATGAAGATTAACTAATATTAATAATTTATGACTTTTATATTATTGTATAGCAACTGATAGAAGAAGTAATGACTCTACGTGTGACTCTATGTTTACCTTATGGTTAGCCACATAGTTTGAATTTTTCAAGTGTGCCTTCAAGGCCAAATCCTAAACTACAAGGAATAGCGAAAAATTCTCAAACGAGTCTCGGGGCCGATTTTGATAAAAACTTACTGCATAATTAGATTTTTGAAAAAAAAAAATCTCATAGCCGGGAATCGAACTGGTTGATTTTGAAAAAAAATGTATGTAGGTATTATTGCAGCAGGGTGAATTTGAAAGGTTACACTTTGGGCTCATGAGAAAAGTTGTTCGATTTAATCAGTAGAACCTCATTAGATTTCTTTTTCAAAGTCACCATCATGTATGTAAGAATAATATGGTTAGTCACCCATAGGTGGGGTTTTAATTCTACCTCGTCGTAGCCGATGGTATTTTAAGACTGAGTTGCACCAAATTGTCTGTCAAAGTAATTGTAAAGATTACAGTTAAAAATGGCGTCGAATGTAGGTACCAGTTTCATTTTAAAAGTCGAACGACAGCTGGTACATTCGACGCCATTTTTAACTGTAATCTTTACAATTACTTTGACAGACACTTTGGTGCAACTGGAGCTAAGTCTTCAATGAAGTAGTGGCCAGCTCGTCGCGTTATTTAGATAGACCCATCTATAAGGAGTTTCCCAAGTTGGTATAGTGGGACTCTCCAAGGTTTGACTGTACTATTTCAATAAATATTAATATGTAGGATATTTTATATATTATTATATTGCATGGTCGTAAACTAAGTTCTAGGCTTGATACCTTATTATATTTTATATACATAGTAGGTACAAATATTATTTGCCATGTATGGAAATCGAACCCAAGACTTCCAGAAACAACGACAAAAGGGGTAGACTTATCCACAGAGGTCGATTACTAATGCTTTTTTTATTAAAAAAAAAGCGACAAGTACAAACTCGCCTGTAAAAGTACTTGTTTATTTTTTGGGTACAATGAAGCAGGATTAAAGCCGTATAGGCGGTACCGTAAAGCACCCGTATAGTACAAACTATTAATGTTATAGACTTCGTGATTTTATGTACGTTGTGGCCGAGTTGGTTAGACCTTGGACTTAAAAACACTTAGTTCCCTGGTTCGAATCCCGGTGTGTACCAATGAGTTTTTAATTTAAACATTTATGTACATTTGTTTGACAACAGCACTATAGTGCCTCGGAGAGCACGTTAAGCTGTCGGTCCCGGTTTCACTATACCAACTTGTGAAACTGTTTATAGATGGGTTATTGAGTCTATTCAAAACATCGCGACGAACTAGCCACTTGTTCGGTGTAGACTCATACCATCGGCTACGACGAGATGGGATTAAAACCCCTCCGCTGGGTAACCTGGGGCCGTCTAGGCGGTCTCGGGCGCCGTAAGGCACCCGTAATGATATGTATATATAATATATATGTTATAGACTCCGCGATAATTGCAAGGACTTAACGAGTAAATAAAAGATTATTGATAGAACACCTCGAGGTTTGTTTGTCGTATACATATTTGTCGAGCGCCATCTTCCGCCTGTGTCACGTGGACATTCTGTGTAGTGATTAGGCTTGAATATCGGACCATTTTCCAATTCTGGTATTGGGTTTCAATATTAGGCCATTCAGTTCCGGAATTCCGGAGTTCAAGACTCCCTTTAAAAATGTTATACAAGGGGAAGCTACATCGACATACCGATCGACGCGTCGATTGATAAAAATGTATAGGAATATGTATAAGTACTCGATTGAAGAGAAATGTCAAATCCCATACAATTGAGTTTCGATTTCTATTGATCGACACGTCGATGGATGTGTCGATGGGCTTCCCAGTTGGAGCCCTGTTCCATGAAGTCCTAGAAATATGGTTGCTAATGATATTTCAAGAACGTAAATGCGTTCAAGCTGTTGAAATGACGCGCTACACCCAAACCGTGTAAAAATAATATATTTTTTTCGACATCGAAATTCCGGTTTTGATACACCACTTCCGGTATTACAAACGATACTGAAATATTTCGGAATTCCGGAATGTTGTTAAAACCGGAATTCCGGAGCTCAAGCCCTAGTAGTGATGTTGTGGAACTGGATACTGGACACTGATCCATACTACATAGTACTCCATAGCTGGATAGCTCATTTTCAATTATGGATTTTAAAAATTTGGTGTGAAATTAAGTATAGATTAACAAGCATCCTTTTATGTAATTTTTATAGATTTTGTATGCTGTTTGTTAGGCTGAGTTGCACCAAAATAAACTCTCTGTAAATGTAATGATTAAAGTTAAAAACTGGGACCGACAGCTTAACGGGATCTCCGAGGCACTATAGAGTGGTGTTGTCAAATAAATGTACATACATTTTTAGATTAAAAACTCATTGGTACACACCGGGGTTTGAACCAGGGACCTAAGTGTTTTTAAGTCTAAGATCTAACCAACTCGGCCACCACGTATATATTTTTTCTAGTTAAAACATTTATTGTCCTTTTATTGTCTAATAAATGTTTAATCTAATGAATGCAATTTTACACCAACATAATTACTAAAACATCTAGTAATGAGCTGCCAAAGTTCTATAAAGTATTAAAGAAGGAAAAAAGTTCAACTCAGTTTTTAAAAAAATTGGACCTTTGGGTCATAATTGGACCCTTGGGTCATAATACTGAATTTATAATTTCTAAATAGATGTACCTACTCGGCTTTTAAGGGCACTCTACTGAGTCATCTTGACGCCCATACAAACGTACTTCCAATATTACAACTTGGCTGTTGGTCGAAGTTCAATAATTTTTTTTTTGTTCGCAAAAATCTGTTGTGGATTATATTTTTTTTCGAAATGAGAAAAAAAAAATAACACAGAAAGATTAATAAACCGACAATGACCGACAAAAATATTATTTTAATTTTGCGACAAACAGTAATCGAGTATTATTGGAAGTGCGAAAGTTAATTTTGTATGGAAAACGCGGAGTTCGCGATTACGAATGCAGTGCCCCAAGTTTGGCTAACCCTCCACCAATCACCCAATATTATTTCAAGTCTACTCAGAACAAGTGGGGCGCCATAATAACCTCGTCGGCCAGCGCTATCTGTATTCGTCCTTCTAAGAATGTCTCAGCATGATTGATAGTGTTTGCCTGAAAATTACACAGTTTAATGTTTATACCCCCCATATCTTTTAGATATATGATGACAGTTACACACGTGTTGCTATACAGTTTAGAAAGATTATTATATATAACATATATATACAGGATGAATTTAAAAGGATGTACTTTGGGCTAATATGAGGTTCTGCTGATCAAATCAAGCAACTTTTCCCAAGGAACCATGTGTCGCAAATGCCTGTATAATCATCACGGGTGCCTTACGGCGCCCGAGACCGCCTAGACCGCCCCAGGGTACCCAGCGGAGGGGTTTTTAATTCCACCTCGTCGTAGCCGATGGTATGAGTCTACATCGAACAAAAGGGTAGCTCGTCGCGATATTTTGAATAGACTCAATAACCCATATATAAACAGTTTCACAAGTTGGTATAGTGAAACCGGGACCGACAGCTTAACGTGCTTTCCGAGGCACTGTAGTGGTGTTGTCAAACAAATGTACATAATTTTTTTAATTAAAAACTCATTGGTACACACCGGGATTCGGACCAGGGACCTTAGTGTTTTTAAGTCCAAGGTCTAACCTACTCGGCCACCACGTATATTAACACATAAAATATCATAACTTAAAACCATTTTGTTACCTGCCCTTTACGAAGTCCCATCAATTTTGTACCATGTATAGGCATGTTGTTTCTATAGTTTCCTTTACATCCTCCGAATGTTAAGCAGACTGGAAGTAATTAAGAGGGAAGCGTTTACCGGTTTGCGATACCGACAAGTTGATCATTTTCATATCCTTAGCTTCCTTTCCTTGTACAATTTCCATATCCATAACTTTATTATTGTACCATTACGGATGCCTTGAGTTTTCTGCTTTATCTGCTTATCACCTTTTAAGGCGAGAACACCAAAAAATGGCGTTAATTAAATTTATATACCTATCTATCGATAACTACAAATGCCTAATTATTTTGAAAAAATTTTTAATGGGGCTCTGTAGTCTTCTCGACGCGCGTCCAACATTACAACTTGGCTGTTAGTCGAAATTAAATAATTTTTATTGTGGGTAGTCATGATAGTAATTATAGATAAAAAATAAAAAATAACCCAGCACAGGAAGATTAATAAATACAATGACCGACAAAAATATGATTTTAATATATTGCTGCAAACAGTAATCGAGTATGATTTTATTTTGAGATATTAAAAGAGGCAACGTAAGTCAAGCGTTTTTTTTTGTAAAGATTTTTAGACTGTTTATAGATGGCTTATTGAGTCCATCCAAACACCGCGGCGAACTGTTCACTTGTTCTGTATAGACTCAGAATATTATCGGTGTTTTTTTCTTTTTCTGGCATGTAGATTTTTATCTACCTGTTGGTAAGTAACTCACCATCAGTTAGTATCAAATTTGTAGGTATCAGTACATTTTTGGTTACGATGAGGTGGGATTAAAATTCCATCGCTAGGCACCTGTGATGGTATGTACGTACATAAGCAAAATATAATGAAAATAACCTGTTTTGAATACTAGGACCAGTATATCTTCTAACCTGAATTAACTTTTGAGTTTTTTTTAATAATAAATTTGTTAATAAATTCTAATTGATTCATAGTTTTATTCTAATTGATTCATAGTTTTTATTTCGTCATATTTTCATTAATTTTACGCTTGTGTAATATATACGTCTCTTACTTACACGCGTAAAATAAATAAACATTTATCCTTATTTATTCTAACTTAGCTAAGCCACTCCCGTTTACGATCGTAACTTTTTCATATAGCGCCTTAACTCAAAATGTCACAAGTAGACCTAAACTATTTTGAGTGATGTGAAGTTTTTAATTATAGCAAGAGTATAACAAAGAGGCCAACAACCTCGGGGACCATACTTGGTTATGGTTATTGACCCTGTCGTTTTCAGGACATTGCAGATTTTTTAAGCGCCGGCGCCGTATGTTATGGGTTGACTGTCGAATGGCTTGACACGAGATTTTTCAAAGTTCGATACACATACTGGTCAATATTGAATAGGGGAGATAAATGAAAATTTCTGATTTTCAATTATCTCGGTAACAGAGGAAGTAACATAGGGTAAGTAGTACTAATATTGGCCCCCCTACAATGATTGGCCGCATGAATTTAAATCTTAATTATTAAGAGTTTTTTTTGACAAACTACTAAAAAAAATATATATATATTTTCTTTATTAACAACACTTTGAAATAAATAGGTAGATTTTATGTTTTATAACTGGTAATACTGATTAAAAAAATAAATTGTGAATGCAACATCCTAAAGTGGTGTAGTGTTAATTTTATTAGGAAAATCTTAAGAAGTTAATACTTTTAAACTGTTATATACCTATTGTATTTTTATCAAATTAGGTATTATGCGACATTATCATGTAAATATACATTTCTTTTAGGTTTATAAATATAAATTGAAGGAAAAAATCTTAAATTAACTTAAAATTTGCTATGCCGAAATTAGTGCCGTCAATATATATGGACAACTAATTGATTGGCAGGGGTGCCATTCATAGTACGTTGTGCTTTAAAATAATGATACAATTTTATTCTCTTGATCCGAACTATAGATAATATTTTTTTGTAGTATATACTTTAAAGTGGATTATGATAGTTGTAACCAAATCTTGGCAGTGCTGATCATTATACTTTTTACGTGCTTGGCATGCCAATCTTTGTACTCATATGTATGCCAATCTTTATACAAAAGAATAAAAAAATGTATAGTGATGCCCTATTGTGTCGATATAATTTAAAATAACATAGTATAATCTTTTATTAAGATTTTGATAATTTAACTAAAATATATATCAATAAAATGTATTTATTTTATTTTACGAACTTGTCACTTGTCCAATGTTTGTTTAGAATATTATCTATCGGCTACGACGACTAGGTGCAAAGGGGCCTTAGAGAAAAATCAGGCGTGGCGACATGTCGCGTCGCCTTCAATGTAACAAGAACCTTATATATAGCACCCTACAAGTTGTTATACAAATGAACAACATTCTTTATGGGAACAACTCTGCCCAAAAAAATAAAATAAAAATTCTATACATTTTAATCGGGTAGATACAGAGCAAATGTATGATAAAGTGATTTTTTTTCACCCTGACAGAGTTGCTCCATTAAGCAGTAAAAGTTGTTAATATTGATTAGCACAATTTCCTGTAAATTTTTAAGTTATGCATCTATTATATTTAAAGTTATACCTATTTGATTATGGCCTTTTTATAGTTACTAATAAATATTTTCCAATAATATTTTTGCTCTGTTACTTACCCATAAATCGATAAAAGTAAAGTTGTAATAGTATACAACACTATCGTGTATTTTCAACCAAAATTTTAGTGATTGGCAATTACTCGGTATAATAATTGGCAATGCTAATAAACACAAAATACAATTATTGTCATGCTAATCGTTATACTAATATTATGCCAATCACTATATTTTGGGGCCAATGATTGTAGTTTTAGGAGATGTTTTAAGTTCTTAGCAATAAAGTAGCAAAAGTGGAGAAATATTATCTTGGGCAAGATGTTATTGTCATACTGATATTCCTACTAAACGACTGGCCACAAAACGTATTACGATTTCAAACTTTATTTCGAATTATAAAGGTTCAAAGTTGATGGACGTCTTAAGGTGCCAATCATTATACCGGCTACCTACCGAGTTTTTCAAATATTATCACGATAATATACAGGTCTAAATTCATACCTATTGTTTTTACTGGGACGATTTTGTCGCCTGGCATTTTCTACAAGCAAAGTGCTTCCAAAGAAAAAAAATAAGAATATACCCGAGACGTGTCCAAAAAAGTTAAGTATGCATAATGAGGATAATAAGTCAAGAAAAAATATAACACACATGACAAGTTTAAATCTCAAAATAATTATAAGTAGGTCAAGCCTGTCAACACATTAGCAAAATAATAATTGTAAGCATTTCGCGAATATCTCGAATACATATTTGTCACCTGGGCACGGAAACGAATCGGGGTCACCGGGGTGCGGTTATGACACCTCTGATTGTTGACATTGTTGTACCTATAACCTTCGTGCAAAGGCTCTACGTTACGTTAATACGTGAGGATCCATTAATAGGATTGCTTTATTTTTGAAAACAAGAAAAATAATGCGATCCAATTGTTGGTACTTCTAATACGAAGTAAATAAAACATGGTTAAGGGCACTGCATTCGTAATCGCGAGATCCGTGTTCTCCATACAAAATTAGCTTTCGCACTTCCAATAATACTCGACTACTGTTTGTCATTGTATTTAATCTTTCTGTGTTGGGTCACATTTTTTTTTCGAAACCAGAAAAAACTTTTTTAATATAAAAAAAATATATTACCCACAACAGAAAGTTTTTTGCGTACAATTATGAAAATAAAAAAATAATTGAACTTCGACCAACAGCCAAGTTGTAATATTGGAAGTACGTTTGTATGGGCGTCAAATCAACTCCAGGGCTCTTAAGCCTCTAATACGGTAGTTTAGAAGTCAGCCTAATTTGGTCACTATACTTATCTTTAAGATCTTTCGTCACTCCGAAAACTTTTTAAGGGTTATTTATTTGTATCTACTCTAGAAATTTAAGTAATCTTACCAATAGCCGAAGAGTTTGCAAAGTAATTTTCAGGACATTTTTTTATATTAGTATAAAAAGCTTAAAGATAACAGTTAGACAGTTATAGCTCTCTAGGTAGGTTCTACCATTCCAAATTTCAAGTAAATCGGACTAGTAGTTCCCGAGACAGGAACCCGTGTCTCACCAGTGCATTGTTAGAATTTTTATGAAAATTCTAAAAGACTTTCTCCTAAAAAAATCCATAAATGTTTTTCTACATTATCTTTTGCAATCGTTAAACCAAGTTAAGCTGTAATAAGTCCCCTTTAAAGGCTGACTAGTAGATGAAGACGACGCAATTTGGTATACTACGCTTTCAATAAATCTTATTCTAAAAGAAAATCAGAAAATGTAAACAAACATTAAAAATGAAGGAAACATAAACAAAACTATTTTCTGTGTCGCAGATTCTATAACCGCATCCCACTAACGTAGGTACTTATTTAGGTCAGTTAGACGAAAATACACTCATGTTGCTATGTAACGTGTTAGTTAAACAAACTAACGCGGTTTACTTTGATCTTGATGGGAATATCTTGCTTTGTTTTTTGTTTTCAATTGTTGGTACTTCTGAATAAATCGAAATTTCTTGTTTCCGTTATCTTATGGAGATAAAATTAACGCAAAGTGTCCAAAAGTTTAAGCTTAACCTTGTATCTACCTGGTACATAATATCAAAGCCCTATAGAGAAAATAAGCCAAAACACTAAGGTCCCTGGTTCGAATCCCGGTGTGTACCAATGAGTTTTTAATTTAAAAAATTTATGTACATTTGTTTGACAACACCACTATAGTGCCTCGGAGAGCACGTTAAGCTGTCGGTCCCGGTTTCACTATACCAACTTGTGAAACTGTTTATAGATGGGTTATTGAGTCTATTCAAAACATCGCGACGAGCTAGCCACTTGTTCGGTGTAGACTCATACCATCGGCTACGACGAGGTGGGATTAAAACCCCTCCGCTGGGTACCCTGGGGCCGTCTAGACGGTCTCGGGCGCCGTAAGGCACCCGCGAAGATATATATATATATTTTTTTCCATACTAATTTGAGCTGAAGAATTTGTTTGGTTGAACGCGTTAATCTTAGGAACTACTAGTTCGTTTTGAAAAATTATTTCAGGGTTAGATAGCTCATTTATCGAGGAAGGCTGTAGCTATGGCATCACGCTAAGACCAATAGGAGCGGAGCATTAATGAAAAATGTTGCAAAAATGGGGAAAAATTATTCCTTTTGAGAGG
This sequence comes from Monopis laevigella, assembly GCA_947458855.1. NCBI lineage: Eukaryota > Metazoa > Arthropoda > Insecta > Lepidoptera > Tineidae > Monopis > Monopis laevigella. Next base: position 3,857,221 of record OX381594.1, on the reverse strand, counting down.
TTTTGTTGCGTGCACTGCGTAAACGGTTAAAAGGGCGTAAAAAGGCAAATAAAACAGGTGAAATAAAAGATGTTCCTTACAAAGCGTGCGAGTGAGAAACAAAAAAAAATCTCGCGCAGAATTCTTGGAGAAAATACAGTTTTTTTTGCTATAACATTTAAAATATTTTTGATTTTACAAAAACGGCCATGCACTAGTTCTTATACATATACTTATACATAACTTATAAAAATCATGGCTTTATAATTTGCTCTATATTAAAGTAATAGATAGGAAATATCATTAAAAAATGTAGTTATCTGAAACAAATAAAGTGTGTTAGATGTGTTTCTTAGTAGGTAAAATATATAAATTGAAGCTATAAAATTTTATTGACCAATATTTTGCCTCTCTTTGGAGCGGCGTCATCAGTGACAGTTGTATTATTACGTACTATGTTTTTTTTATATATTTTAATTTCCCTCTTAAAGTTACGCAGACGAAGTTGCAAGTTGAGTTGGGTCAGCAAGTATATTATATGTACCACATGCTTTAGAGTAGCCAGTGGTGGGGTTTTATTCCCACCAATGACCCATGATATTCTGAGCTTATTACACAACAAGTGGCCAGCTCGTCGCAATGTTTGGATAGACTCAATAACTCATCTACAAACAGTTTCATAAGTTGGTATACCAATGTATGAAAAACTGAGAACGGAAAAATCTATGACACTGCATTAATTAAGTACTTGTCACTTTGACTAATGACTGATTAGCAAAGTGAAATTGAAGGTTTTCTCTTAAGTTTTCATTAAAGTTTGGGTGACCCCAGTTTAATATATGATATGATTAAAAAGACAAATTTGTATGGAGACGCTAACATTTTTCTTCCATTTACGACACATGGTTCCATGGGAAAAATTATTCGTTTTGATCAGTAGAGCCTCATATTAGCCCAAAGTCAACCATTCAAAGTCACCCTGTATACATTTCTTCTTTTGATATATTTTTTCACAATAAAATAAAATACATAAACACCATCACGGGTGCCTATTTGGCTACCGAGAACCGTTTAAACAGCCTCAGGGTACCCATCGGAAGGATTAACCCGACCTCATTTCGCCGATGGTATTCGGAGGCAACACCTAACAAGTGGCGAGCTTGTTGCGGTGTTTATGATGAAATGGCCTCATTTAAGCGGTCACCCATCCCAGGCCGGCCTTGTTATCATCTGCTTAACCTTTTTATCAGTTGCGCAGTGACTTAAACACAGGGCTAGGGCCGCTTTTTTTTAAAATCGCAATTAAAGACATTTGAAAATTTATTGGAAGCCGAAAGCTAAGTGGTAAAAGAATAGATTGACTTCTGATCCCTCTTTTGTCCTTAACTCTTATAATATGTCAGTTTGTCTGATTATCATAATGGTTTTGTTAACAAAACAAGCATTCTTTGTGCTACGGATGAATCATAACAATGGCCCTTTATAGTATATATATGTGTCACGTGTTTTTAATTACATAGTGACTGTAATTAATAAAGTTGTTTTAATATTAATTATAATGACTTCCTATGTTAGATGATATGAATGAATTTGCCGGTCTTCTTTAATCCTTGTATTATTGTTCATTGTGTAGAGGTTGACCCCATTAAAGGGGCTTTTGGGAAGCGTCGATTAAGTCAAATTTCAAGCACGATTATCCCTATTAGCGAAATATTTTATGTATCTTTGACGAATACCTCCACGGTTGATTGAGTTCCTTGTGTAAGGAATTCCTAAGAAATTGCTGAAGTTGAGGAAGTTATTGGCAGTTATGGCGTTCCTTAAGGAAAAGTCTCAGAACACGATTTTTTCTATTATTGGCGTCTGAATAGAGAGGGAATTTCAAGCGTTTGTCGTACAATTCCATGTGATGACAAAACTATAAAAACCAGGGACCGGAAAACCCGTACCCCGGCTTAAGTCTTTAAACGGTGTACTTTTTACCCCGTGGTCTTGCTTACCCAATTCAACTGCTATCCTATACATTTAGGTAACCCTTTTGAAAGGGAAACCCCTTTGTTTAACAGGTTAGTCTGTAAGACATACTCTTAAACAGCCAGCAAAACTATGGTGAAAACTCCTGTTAGTTGGCATCTAGCTAGATGGTTTCGAGTGCTGTAAGGCACTTGTGATGGGACTTAAATATCGTTGTGTCTAGCTGAATATCTAGTAGGCCTTAATTACCTACATCTAGGCTTTTCATAAATGTCTTGAGTGTGACATCAATTAAGGTTTTTGAACTTTGAATTGCTGCAGCAATAAAAGTAATTTTAACAAAAATAATTTCCATTAGCTAATACGCAAAAGGTAAAAACATTCCAACAATTAAATTCACAATAATAATTTCTACATGTCACCTTTAATTATGTCAGCGATTTATCAAATAAATGAAATGGTTATTATTTATTTTTACGAAAGACAAATGTTGTTTATTTCACATTATCACGCCATGTTTCGTAACCGGTTACTGAACCCGAGAATTTTGTTTTCTTATATTACGTTACTATATCTATATCTATGTGCGAAATGGGTCAATTCAAACTGTGGTAGACGGAACGGCGTCAGGTTTTATGACTTTTATAATAAACTGGGGAACTGTTTTGCTTAGAACAGTTTGGTTAAATTTACATTTTATGATTAGCTAGGGTGTTCCTATTTGGATGCGAAATTGTATTCTTAAAACATTTTTAATACTTTACCAATAGATAGGAAATATTGATAAAAAATGGAGGTAACTTTGCGATTTTTATTCTATAGAGACAATTTTGCTAATACGTTTTTTAAAAAGCCAGTTACCTACTTCTAAATATCTTGTATTATTACTAAATTTTTTAATATGTTTGTTGGATTCTCATAACGAAGATCTAGATTTCTGAATTGCTTCAGTCGTAGTGGGGGTATGTTTGCGTATATTTCGTTCATTTTAAGACCTTAGTGAATTATCTGGGCGTTTTTAATAGTTCGTCTAAATATGACTATCATAGGTTGTTTGTTGACAATGCGTGCCCCCACGTTCGTATACAAACGGTAGGTGACCAATAATGGTAAAGAAATAGATAGCATGTGGCGTTGTATCTTCCTGATGGTAAGCAGATGTACAAAGACCATGAATGGGGTCGATTAATATATTTTTGTTTAATAGCATTGGCGCCCTATTGTCGGCAAAATTATGCGGTTGCGAAACGGGCGCCGATTTTTCATTACGAGTCTACTTTATCATCAAATGAACTGCCCGTTTCGTAGCCGCACCATGAAAAGAACTACAATCTATAATCAATAATGTAAAGAGATCCGTGCTTAATTTTTTTGTTGCTCAAGCTCTGAATTTATCTTGCAATGCTTCAAGTGAAATCTCTTTATTTGCCTTAAAATATGGTTACATATATGGTTCAATTGTAATAGTACAGCATATTTTACCGGTTTCGGCGTGCAAATCTTAAGTAAGTAGGTAGTAGGTATATAATTTATTCTAAAAAATAATATACATTTAAAATACCCAAATACAACAATACACATTAATTACTTAGAAACATAAAATATTACAGATTTCTATGACTATTTTAATTGGGTAAGTATTATTAACTTTTGTACTCCATTTTTTTTTAATGCTTTGATAGGCCTTGGCCTTCCAAGGTCGGTCGTTGTTCGCACTTTATGGAACGCGTTTCCAAGGTTATAGGTTTTTAGTTAGTTGGGTAGAGAGGGTTTACTGAACGTTGTGAATGAATGTGAGTGTTATTTTCATGAAGGAATTGTTCACTCGCCTATCTAAGGTTCAATTTCTTCAAATATTTAACTATAGAAATAGCTATGTCGGCGTTACCATACAAATATTTATGAAATTTAACCATAGTAAAACCATGGCAAATAGATATTAGTACGTTTTTCTGTACAGTTTGTCATGGTCTGGGTGTTTATAAATTATAATATATCGTTGCTTCTGGTTAACATAGTACAAGCCTAGAGCTTAGTTTGTGACCAGAGCAATGTGTAAATTGTCCTACATAAAAAAATAAAAATAAATCTTTATTGCATATTACAAACTACAGAAATACGTACTAATATTTGCCTCCGGATACAACGCCAAAGGCGCTACCACTGGTTTATGGAACTGTCAAAATATATAAATAAATAATCGTCATATTTTTCATTCGCTTCGGCACAGTTGTTCTTGTTGTGAAAATGTTCATATTTATTGTGTATAAACATCACTAGTATATGTTACACCATGTATACAGTGTTAGCGTTTCACTAAAGGAGATGAATATCCTTGTTATGGGAGCGACCTATATATCTTGTTGTGACCAATATTTGGGTCGTCTGTCTGTCTGCATCTGTTTTTAATAGTGTTTTATATCACTTTCTCTTAGAATTTATTTTGGTGGCTGGAGTAATAGATTTGCGGTGTTTTTCGTGTTTCTTGGTCAACAGAAATTTTGTACAATAAAATTTATACAGTTATTAAGGTTTATTATTGCTTTAGGAATTAAAAATTTTATATAGCTTTCTTTTGTATTTTTTAACACTTTGTTTGTGCTTTTATTATTTGTCGTTAGCATTACTAAACGACTTTAAATTGACATAGTGGTTAAATGTTTTTCATTAATAATTGTTTTAAGTTTTAAGCGTTGTAACAATTAAAATTAATTGAAATCTGATCTCAAATAAATTACTTTCACCATGTATTTACATGGTAGAAGACGTATATATAGCTTAGATCAATAATTGGCTTCCGCTGGCGCTACGGCTAGATTGAGCCCGCCATACTTAATGTCTCGCAGAAAATGCGACCAGTTTACCCTAAATGTGTGCGTCGAAATCGTATATTTACGCGACCGTTAAAAGAAATAAAATTACTTTTTCAAAATTTATGACAAAGACCTTCAGTCACTGTCACTGTTGACGCCGCTCCAAAGAGAGGCAAAATATTTGGCAATAAAATTTTATAGCTTCAATTTATATATTTTACCAAGTAAGAAACACATCTAACACACTTTATTTGTTTCAGATATTTTATAAGTTTATTTTGTATTACTTTGAAATCAATTCAATAGCTCAGCACTAAACTTCCGATAAACAGACTAAACTTTCATGTGGACTGTTCAAAAGCTTTCGTATACAAATACTGAAAAATCTTGAAAAGCAATTGATAGTCGACCTTTCCGATTCTAAAGTGTAGTGGGACGTAAACAGAACGATATCATAAAGTTGGCGTCCAACAGAGGGCCTTGAGAGTCAGGGCCAGGGATAGATTTTATGGGTTCCTTATTACTTTTAGGGGTCGGCTGCTTACGTAATAGCTAGGTTGTGTTTCCATACTTGGTTCATATTTGACACGGAGAAAGAAAACGTTTATAAAATATTATAAAAATAAAATATACTCGTAATACAATTCGTTTTTGTCGCCGCCCATTTTGTAATCGCATCATTTAGCCCGGCATAGTGGGAACGATCAATGTTTATAAACAATTGTAGGTCTGCTCACGCTCCAATAATGGCGGCAACAAACATGATCGAAAATTAAATTAAACAAGTTGTAACTATTTATTTATTTTCCAAATGCTTAGTTGAAAGAGTGCGAGGGAGACACATGAATATTTGTCATTTCTATTTGCAAGGTGTGTTACAATATTTTTACACCTGTACTTTATATTGTTTTGAATTTTTTTGGTTCAACCCTAACTACTGTTAAGCCATTTGTTTATTAGTTTATACACGTTTATTTGTATTTATATAAACTAACCTACGTAACCCAGTGAGAAACAAAAATAACGGTTATATATTATTAATAAAACTCACACCCGGAAAGTTTTAGTTTAATCGCACGTCTATGATCTTTGATTTTAAGAGGATTCTTAGGGGTGTCACAAGAAAATTATAAATATTTGTTTTATTGATTTATTCTGCGGGGTAGGCAGAGATCATCTAGTGATAATTGTCTGCTCTACATACTCCTTTAGATTTTTCCCTCGTCCACAATATACTGATTTTAGATTAATAGTGCTTTAAAACCTTTTCAATTTGTTCATGAACCTATACCTACTTATATAAATAAGTAATATTATAATATTGGTTAATTTATTTTTAAAGCAAATATGTTTACAATGCTTACAATTTTATAAATTTTCTTCGCTTGGACATGTGCTCTGTATTACCATCTAAACAATAATTTTGAAATTGAAAAATTTAGTAATGGCCGCAGCTTACTACTTACTTTTCCTAACTGATGATAAGCATGGGCGGCGATAAAGACGAATTTTCATTACGAGTCTACTTTAGTAGCTTCGCTTCTTTATCGTCAAAACGTACGTAACTACTCCCTAAAAAGAGACTACCACTTCGACAGAAAATTAAAGCAATAGTCCCCGGAAAACCGGTAAGCCCATAGACTAAAACCGAAACATGACTAGGTCGCTTGACGGTATGAGCGGTGATAACCCAGACCAGTCGGTCGGCCAAGTTTTTTTTTTAGTATTTAGTGAGGTTAGTTACGAGAGCTAAATATTTATATCTACTTTTTAGATCCAATCCTACATAAAAAAAAATGTCTTTTTAAACATTTATTGCACAGTAAACAAAAGTTATGTACAAAGACGAACTTAATGCCTTATACATTATCTACCAGCTAACCTTTAAGATTGTGTTCGAAGTCGGGTGCTTAATTTTAATATAACTTATATAAATTAGGGCATACATAAAACATAATAACTATCATTACAATAGGTATTGAGAGTTATTATGATAGTGGCAACCCTATGCTACTCGGTCTGGGGTAATGCCAAGCTAGGCTGGCAACATTCCAACCCGGTTAAGTTTGCTCTATACTACAATACTCCACGCGTGGGGTAGGCCCTTTGTTTGGAGAACTCGCATTTAGCGAATTATGAAACTATATTTGTACTTGTTATGTAACAAAGTACAAATAATATATAAAATATAACAAATAACCCGTGAAGGGTTATTTACACATGGTGACCGAGTCGGTTAGACCTCAGACATCGTTAAAAGGCCAGGAAAAGGATACGCGATGTCGAACGTCTAAAAACGTGTAAATGTATTTTCAGTGATATCAAAAGTTTTTTTAATGAAAAAAGAACGTGGAGGTGTAAATATTACTTACTCGATTCAAATTAGATAGTATTTTTTATTAACTTTTAAAAAGACACCCAAACATTTAAAAAGACACCCAAACTTTTAAAAAGACACCCAAGTTTTTAAAAATATTACTTTAGTTGTGATTTTAAAACTTAATATATTTTTTTATAAAGAAATTATATACTTAATTAGGATCGAGTAAATAAATCTACACCTCCATGTTCTTTTTAAAAAAAAACTTTCTTATTGGCGTTCTTTTTTTGACGTTCGGCGAATCCTTTTCCTGTGCACTTAAAGTTCAAAGGTTTTTAATTAAAAAAAAAAAAAGTTTGATAGCAACACTAATGTTTCGCAGAGCACGTTAAGTTAAGATATCGGTCCTAGTTTCACTATAACAACTTGTGGAACTGTAGATGGGTTATCAAACACCGACTCGTAATGTAAAAATGCTTATTTCGTAAACGATTTATTCCGCTGGCATACTGGGAGCGATCAATTTGTTGACCCCATTCATGGACTAAAGTCCATGATCAGGTGGATATAAAGTAACAGACAATGCTTCAATAATAATAAAAAAACAAGTATAAGAAAAAACTTCTTGTAATTATAAAAAATAGGCCAACATTATGCAAGAAAAATGAAAATCTAGATTTATGTTAAATGATCTAAATCTCCGAAATACAAGTTTGGTCCATTTAAAATGAAATAGTTGTTCTATAAATATGTTTTAATCTGGAGGAGAGGAATAAAATTCTTTAAACGAATTGAGTTGGTCTTTAGAATATTTATTAGGTCACATTACCTATTTTAAAATACACAATAAATATTTATTCCACCTCCGTGGTCAAGTGGTTATGTCCCGTAGGTCTCCGAGGTCTTGGATTCAATTTTCACTCAAAGCAAAATAATATTAGTTCTTCTGTACAGTTAGCCATAGTTTAGGTGTTTAATAAATATAATCTGTGTTAATATCGTTGTTTCTGGTAAAAATAGTATAAGCCTAGAGCTTAGTTTGTGACCAGAGCAATTTCACATAAATTATTATAATTTTAAAAATACCTAATAATTTCCAGATAAACTGTACTAACTGAGAAAAACTAAGCTCGCCAAAAAAATCTTAAAACCTTAGAGAGTATACTATTACAAGTTAACAAAGATATTAAATAAATTCCATCACGGGTGCTTTTTTAGCTCCTGAGAACCATTTAAACGGCCTCAGGGTACCCAGCTTAGGGATTAACCTGTCCTCATTTCGCCGATGGTATTCGGAGACAACACCTAGCAAATGGCGAGTTGTTGCGGTGTTTATGATGGTACAGCGTGCAAGTGAAGAAAGCAAAGTTGTACAAAGATAGTTTTGATAGGAGTATCAGAGTCTCATATATGTACTAGTCAGTAATCACCAGTTGCTTCTGCATCAGTAATTTGTCTTGGAAAAGGTTCATTTAGTTGCATCATTATCATTAAACTGCAAGATTCTTATGTTGATACATTAATGGTGTTTATTGCCGGCGTAATTATAATTAAATACGCTAACACCCACAATATCTATGACAGAAACGGTCTAGCTTCCCAAATATTTTGGCGGACGTCCAAACACGTGTTCGGAGTATAATTCAATTTCTGTAACAGTTTCTCCTATAAAATGGGTACTTAAAATTGATATTGTATGTTTTGTCGCCTGTGTTACATAGTCTCTGAGCTTAGTTCTAAATCCTTTTTTAAACTGTAAAATTACAAAGTTTCTTGCAATTCTTCACTCTTTATATTCCTTTAGGACAATCATTAAATTTACAACATACATTCTGTTGAATAACAAATATCAGTAATGAGGTAAAATAAATATCTTTCCAGACAAGTAATGGCACACATCAAAAACATCCCTGAACTAATTCTCCTGGGAAACGCGTCTCCGACCGTCCGTCGCCTGCCCATATTCTCCCTCATGGTGAAGCATCCTCGAGGTACCTTCCTCCATCACAACTTTGTCTGCGCAGTACTCAATGATGTCTTCGGGATTCAGGCGAGAGGTGGACTGAACAGCAATCTAAGTTATGGCCAGGATGTACTGGGCATTGATGAGAAGCTGCTCAAGGAATATGAAAAAGTTTTGGATGTTGAAGCGTAAGTCCATTTCCTATTATTATTAATAGATGCTTTAACACGTTCATTGCCGTCAAGCTATGGCCGATCACGCGATATCGCGTATTTGATTTTAGCTTGTTTCTGCTCAGCGGAATACCGGCCACAGTGCAACAACACATGGTACTGTTTCCAAATGTTAACTATAGCAATGAACGTGTTAGTAGGTAATAATTGGGGGAGCTCGATCAATGAAAATCGAGCTCCCCACAATTATTCCTGTTGAATGATGATCAATTCAGTATTGAACTAACCATTATATTGATGAATGGTGAATCAATTCAGAATTCAACTTACTATTATATTGATGAATGGTAATTCAACTTCACTAGTACTAATATGTTTATAACCTGGATTAAGAAGGGTCAAAGTTCTCCTGCAATTCGCTGAAAATCAAACTCCTCAATTATTGTTGAATTGATGAATGATGAATCAATTCTGTATTCAAGTTACTATTATATTAATGAATGATGAAAAAAATCAGCATTCAACCTACTATTATATTGATGAACGGTGAATCAATTCAGAATTCAACTTCACTAGTGCTAATATTTTTAATTTAATTTTAAGAAAGGTCCACGTACTCATTTTATTTGCTGTTTTCATTATTGAATAATTAAATCAGTTTTAGTAATTAACGTTACTATTATGTTGATTCTTTCTTCAAAGTAATTATAGTTTGAATGATAAATGTTGAGAATGAATTTAAATAAAAAAAATCAAAATCGAGTGTTTGTTATACTTGACGAACACTGATAAAAGCTTTTTCGTCATAATTATTTTTACTCAAAAAGTCTTCTTTAACTAAAGGTAAGTCTTGAGAAAAATCTTGTTTATCATTTATCAGTTTATAATGTTTTAATACATCATTAAACTTTGCCTCTATTTCGTTCATCGTTTCGTTATGTAAGGTTTCAATATGGTTCAAAATATTATTTAATATTTCTGTTTTTATGTTATCTACGCAGGATTTTGTTGCAGCATCGTCATTATCGGTAGGAGTTTGAACGCATTTGATTTGTGTATTTCCTACATTTAAATGACCTCCAACAGTTTTACGAATTCCTTCGATGCAGAATAATTGTTTAGATCTTTTATTTAAGTGTTGACCAAATTTATCGACACTCATATTACTTCAATTCAAACAAGAAGACATTAATCACTTAAAACACGACTAAACTTGATTGAGCTGGTGCCTTATTAAGGCATCCATCCCCGCTCTTGGTATTATATTTAAATATATAGCAGATGGAAGATAGTCGACACATTTATTTGTAAATTGCAAGCGTACTTGTTACCTGTTTAAATAATTGAATAGTAAGTAAAATTAATATCAATATTTTTTTTTGTAATACTTAAATAAGTTAAGTTGTGCATAATTTTTAATTTACGATTTATTTATTTTACGGAGCATGACGGAAGATTACAATTCTATCACAAATCCTTATTATTACGCTCAAGACTTTTTTACGAGTCAAGAAAATGTAGATAAAAAGGAAGATAACGAAGTCTTAGAAAATAACAATGCTGAATGTCATGCGAAAAAATACAAAGCTACAAAACGAAGTACCAAACAGGTATCGCAATCATCAACTCCTCTTAAAACCGACGGAAGTGTGATAGAAGTTAAAATATTCAATGTAAATAAAAACAATGCAAAACGTGAAGATAATAGTGACATGCAAGTTTATATTCGATATCATGTTAATGATAAATCTGATGATGTTATGCAAGCTACTGAATCCCTTATTTCCAAGATTATGAAGAAAATGTATGATAATTAACAATACAATGTGTAAAGTTTTTATTGTAATAAATAATAACATGATTAATATATATATTCTTTGTTTCATTTTGTTCTATATGCAATTAAATAAAACAAATAATTGTAAAATATAATTTATTATAAAACAACAATACTATTATCTACTATCCAATTTCTTACACATATAACATTATTCAAAGCACATTGCTTTTTATGATATTTACAATATACATTATTATTACAATATTTGTTACCTAAAGTTAAAAGATTTGGACATTCTTTAATAGATATATCAATTACGTTACAATTTGAACAAATATCTTTTATCCAGATTGTTTTTTCTAGACCTTTAACGATTATATTTTTATTTTCAATAAAAGGTTTAATAATGTTTTTAAAATTATAATAATCAATTTCACCTTCTCTCCAAAAAAATCCCCGATTTCTTTCTATCCACAACAATTGTTTCTTTTCTTCATCCGATAAGTGTTCAAATGGAAAGGGAGGTTTAACTAAAAAACAATATGTCTTATCTAAGACAGCTAATGCAATTTCTTTAATAATGAAATTGTTGTTGTATTCCTTAAAACCCTGTACGTCAACGATAATGTATTCAGAACTCATAATATTTTCTTTACAATATTACTTAATGGCTTATATTCTATAATACAATCGTTTAATATAAGACAGTGAGCTGTACTTTGGTCTGGTAATTCGTTTTCGCTTTCTAATTCAACACGAACATCAACAGATCCAACTTTAAGATTCTTGTTTTGTCTACAACAGTCAATTACATAAAGAGGTGCTATATCTCTAAACTCAATAAAATGTTTAACAACGGTTCTGAACGACGACCGTAATACGAATGCTGAAATTTTACATATTGCTCATATAATAAACCGTATTGATCTTCTTTAAATTTTATATTCATATTTTCATAAGGAAAATATTTTGAGTTTAGAAATACTTTTACATTGCGTAAATTACAATGATCAAATCTTGACATGTCTTTATAAGAATCATTTTTTCTTGCTGTTTGTAATCCTATCACGATGTAGAGAGGTTTTTCTATCTGCGACGATGTTTTGATAGACCACATATGTTTAGTTGTTTTAGGAAGTAAGGGATACTCATATAAATCCCAATTTCTAAAAGGTATAGTGATAGATCGATCTTTTCCTAAATATTTTAATAAATTTATTTTTTCACGCTCTGATACTTTTACATGAGGAACACGCCAGATTATTTTATTAATTTCAATATTTTCTAGGATCTCATCCGAGTTAAGTTTTATAGTATTCTTATCGGTATTGCTTCGTAAGAGTATTAATTCGTGCTTACAATTAATTATGATTTTGTTATAGTCTTCGGCAAATCCCAAAACCCTATTAAGTGGAATAGAAACTGAAAATTTTCCTCCTAATCTGTTAGTTATTCCATTGATATCTCAATCCCAGTGGTTAGAGCATTTTGATTCATTATCATTCATGGATAAAAAACTTTTAATAGTAGTTGTAATTCCTGAGTTTTTTATTTTATCAATCTCAACTCCGTTTAACTCATATCGAATATCTTGAAATAAAAATAATATCCCATTATTGATAAAATTGATAACATCCAGATTCTTTTTTGAAGTTGTATTTCTAGCACTGACAGAGCCTTCTATGTATAAGGTACTTGCTGATGGTAAAATATAAAGGTCTTGTTGATTTATAGGTATGCGAATTTCATCACTTTTTGCAAAACTATTCACATACGGTTTATATGAATGGAATTCAAAACTTTCTATAGTATCATCTTGAATAGCAGGACTTGATATATTTAAAATATTCATTTTAACAATCCGATAACTTTAAGAAATTGTTTATTTTCTTTCGTTAGTTTAATTTTCTTTGTATGTCTGGTTTTCGTTATGGTATTCACCCTACTGAATGCTGAGATTGGGGAGCAGCATTTTTAAAATCAATCATTTTCTTCTTAAGTGTAGATACAGCTGAATTTCTTCACCTCTAAAGTTAATCGGATTATTAAAAGAATCTAAAATTCTTAAAGTAATGCATGTAATTGTTTTTTGATTTATAGGAAAATAAATAATATTTTTTGGTATTTCTATAATTCTATAACCAGGAGGTACGCTTGGAACAAATTCGTGAATTATATGACTAGGTTGACTATTCACATAAGATCCGCTAACAATATCACATTCGATTCTAACGACGGTTGTGGGTAAAATGTTAACTGGAAAAGATGATTCATTAAATACATGCCTTCAGAGTTTCCAATCCAAACCCTAAAATTCTACCAACAGAATATTCTTTTTCAATAGTTGTTCTTAACGTATTGTTATTGGATGATAATTCAAGCAAACAACCACTAACATTATTTAATAAATAATTATTAATATCTTCTAACTCATATGATCCTTCAGGTATTTCAACAACTTCATTATCACCATAATAAAATTTATTATTAGTTTTATCTATATTCGGAATGGAATTAAATGTTGAAAAGTAAAGAACACCACATTCGTAGTCTCCATCAAGTTGTAAAGGGGGCTAATAATTAGTAGTTACAGTTGATTTTAAACTAGTCATGGAATAGTGTCAGAGACATTCTTGTAGGTACTGTTGTATTTTATAAATTAGTTCAATTTATATAGAATTCCAAAAGTTTTTTAAGTAACGCAAACATAAGTGCCCACAGTTAACCGTATTAAAATTCTGATATCGTTCATAATTGTAAAAAAAATCCTTATTATCTAAATATTTTACTAATTCTAGTGGAGGTTGTAAATCTCCGAAGCTATCAAAGTATTCACAGTAATCATTTAATTTTACATAGGCCACCCAATGTGTTCCCTGATTATGAGAGCTATCTAGATTCATTATAGCACACTAAATTTTTCTTGGCTTTGTTGGTAAATTGTCTCTCATATAAACACCTCGAAAATATGGTATTTTATTAGCATGTAACAAAATATCAATATTTGTTAGAGCACGTCTGGGTAGCCTAGTATTTAGTTTTTGTGGTAGTTTTAAAAATAAACCATTTCCTTTTTTGTAGCTTTTTATATATAAGCCTTTGCCTATTGCAATAGCTTCCATCGTTTTATTATGACGTTTCGACTCTTGTAAATCGGTTTGTTTAGATTTATAATCATTTACAGCTTTTGCAATGCCAGCGGCACCTCCCGCGAGAGATCCCAATGCTGATAATCCTGCGAAGATTGGTATAAGCGGTAAAATACCTCCCGATTTTGGGATTGGAATAACGCGGGGTAAAGAAGATGCTGAGCAATTTTTAAAATACTTTTTAGCTGCTTTTAATGCAATATCTATGGCAGATTTTTTGAGTTTGGGTTTACATTTTCTTAGTTTATTACGTATCTTTTCTACTTTGGAGTTAAATCTTTTAAGTGCACTTCCAGTTTTTAGTTTTGCTTTCATTATATTACTTACTAACCAAGAAGATATTTTTTCACTTTTTCCAGCTTCTTGTGACTGGAGTAGGAATGGGTCAATGAAAAATTTCATTTCAATGAAATTAAAAATATGTGAAATATATGAAAAATTTCAAAACTCCTTGAAAAATTTCAAATCGAGTGAAAAATATTTTTGTTCTATTAAACTCCGAATTTTAATGATTTTACGCATGTATTAAAACTTCCATTATTTTGTACTAAGTAAATATGTTTTATATTATAAAAATTCATTATTTAAATTATAATTGAATTTTATTGCATAACATTATATAGAAAAAAAGTTACCGAGTCTTGCTTTTTTGACATACCTCGCTTCGACTAAAAATAAAATAGATATAATAATCAATGATGCATAATAATACTTAAACTACTTCGGAAATATGGTCATACTTACGCAGGCCAAAGACAAAACGTCTACTTATCACAAAAGTATTAAGTAGATCTTGAATAACATCAGCAGCCTTAGCACGGCCAACCTAAGACGCGACACGGAGTCGCGAGCAAACGTCAAAACGGTGTGGCGTGCGTGCTTTTTTGCTAGCACATTATGGTGACGATGGGGAAAAATTCCCACTTAATGAAAAAGAGGGGAAAAATTTCTACCCTATAAATAAAGTAGGGAAAAATTAGCAACTTTTGAAAAATTGAGAAAAAAATTCTCTATTAAAAAGTGGGAAAAATTCTTAAAGAAAAAGTAAGCGATAATTATAACTTTTTGAAAAAAATGGGAGAAAATTCCCACTTTTTTAAAAGTAGGAAAGAGTCCCAAAGTAGTCAAATTGAAAATTTCAACTTTTTTTAAAGTAGGAAAAAGTCTTACTTGACGACCAAATGATTTTTTAGTGGGTTTTTTTTTAAAGTCCCATTTTTTTATAAAAAAGGAAAAAGTCCCACTTGACGAAAAAAAAAATTTAGTGGGAAAAATATCCCATTTTATAAAAAAGTGGGGAAAAATAATTATTCCCACTTTTTATAAAGTAGGAATTTTCAATTTCTACATGACCACTTTTTCAAAATTCCCACGTTATAGCAACCTTTCTCTTATAGCATTTTCCAACCTTTACATTGACTACTTTTTACAATTCTCACGTTCCCAAAATTCCCTCTTTATCATAAAGAGTTTATTATTATTATCATAATGCATATTTTCACGTAATTCCCTTTTTTTTACTAGAAACTTTAAAAAAAAAGTCTTATCTTGAAGTGGCCGGGCTGCGACTTTAGAATAAGACTGTTGTGAAAAATTGTCAACGGTCACACTCTCATGTCTTGTAGAGAATAAGACACTAGGAGCGCTTCAGCGAATGCATACTGGCGAAAATGCGTTTACTGATATCAGCGACTTGGTAGTTCCTAGAAAGATCGGAGGACATGTGTAAAGCAAGCTTCTTAGCATGTTGGCAAAAGGGAGGTGGTAAATTATTTAATAATATTGGAGATATGGATCCCAATTCCAATCTGCTCAACATGTGTTTAGAACCAATGATCATGACCTGAGTCTTGCAGGGTTGACTAAAATACCGAGACTTTGCGAACGTACCCGAATAGCCTCCCTTCCTCATTCACATTGGTATTCGCGGCATTTACGTCGCTCATTTCAAAGCGATAGTGGCTAGTCATCGGCATACAGATGGTAGGAACTGAAGTTTATTACTTGAAACATGGCATTTAGGAAAACCGAAAAGAAAATAACACCCTACCCTGCGGGTCTATGCAGGTGACCCAAGGAGCACCAATCCGAAAAAACGTTGTCTACCCGTATGCGCTACCTGCGTTCGCGAAGATAGGAATCGAACCACTGTGCCGCAGTAGGAGAAATATTTAGTGAACGAAGAATAGCAATGAGAACATCATGATCTACACACTTAAAGTCATTGCTATAGTCCAAAAGAACAAGCAGTGTTAGTTTTTTCTCATCTATAGCATTTGTTTATAACATTATTTGCAGTGTTGCTGCTATGAGACAATCGAAAGCCAGACTGCCGCAGGTTCATCAAATATTTTTTGTTTAGAAAATCAGTGAATTGCCTGTGGACATCGTGTTCAACTTCAGATCATACCACATCTGAACCATTCGGACATAAGAATGGGAGGAAGAGGGAGCGACTGTGTACGACTGGAGTATAGGTACCACGCCGTGAGGCGTGCGTGCCGTGACTCTATCCAGCAAAGCAGTCTGCATTCGAATTGATGATTCTGATTCAGACTGAAATTAGGCAATGCTTTATTTACATACTTCTTGTATCTAAATTAGAGTCATAGCTAAATAACACATTCCAACCTTATTGTGTTTAGAATTTCGCGGTTAGGATTAATTACATTTATTTGTGATTAAAAATAAATAAACACAATAAATAAGTACCTACCTACTGAGTAGTTTTAAGTGTAATAGTAATCAAACCATGACTCGAGTTTAGGATAAGAAAGACAAGACAATAATTAAGTAGGTTGTATAAACACACTTTTTTTTTACATTTTCACCACAATAAGTCATTTTTATGTTATTATGTTCCTCGTTGATTATGTTTTTTTAGTATAATTTTAGAAATATCCAAAATTATATAATTTTGTTAATTCGATACATTGTAAAACAATTTAACTTTTAATAAATTAGACTACTGTATTATTAAGAATAGTGTACACATACATATATACACATTTTTATAAGAAAAATATTTTTCACATCAAACGTGAAATTTTCAACAACAAATGAAATTTTTCCGAAAAATTTCAATGCTTGAAAAATTTCATGAAATTTACCCATCCCTAGACTGGAGTCTTTTTTGAGCCATATTTAATAATGCTTTATCAGCGTTATGCCTATCTTCTAATTTAGAAGAGCTGGAATATGCTATATCATGATACATACATGCTTCATCTAATTTGTTTATACCTTTGTCACCTCTTTTTAATCGTTTTTTAAGTTTAGTTCCAGGCCCACAATAATTATATCCAGGTAAATGTAATTCGATTGGTAAATTATCAATTAACCTGTTAACCAGTCCACTTCCTTTCATCACAAATTAAGAACTGAATTAGTTATATATAAAAAAGGATATTTAAAATTAAACAATTGCATTTTTATCAATCCAGCAGTTTTCATTATTACTTAGACCCAACCACTTTACAAACATCTTATTTCCTTTTCTTTTCAAAACGTTTTCTATTAAATAAATATTCGGATAATTTGTCTTTTGAAGCTCTTGCTCATAAAAACATCCTAAAACATTTTGTTTTCGTAAGTCTTCTAGAAGATAAGCTACGGGTTGAATTTTGTTCACTTTAATAATTTTAAACACTTCTGTAGACCAATTTGGTGTATAACCCTTCTCAAAAATTCTTTTATACTTGCTTATGCGGACAAAATCTCTTACAGAAAATTTAGCTTTACATTTTGCAAGCGACTTAGATGAATTCAATATGTTTTGCCTCACTAGTTTTTCGTTTAGAGAATTTACTTCTACTGGTTTGCATTTAATAACACGATGAGTCGTATTATTATATGATTTAATAATACTTTGTAAATAAGGTATCCACTTATAGCTACCAATTAAGCTAAAATTTTTATATAGTTTATTTTTCAATGTTCTTATCACTCGCTCTACGATGGATGCTTTTTTTATCGAGTACGTTAAATAGTGATTGATTTTATATTTTTTCATTATTTTATTAAATTGATCATTATAAAATTCTTTACCCTTATCAGTTTGTAAATTTCTAGGTCTTCGTCCTTCTTTGATAACTTTTTGGAATACCGTAGTAATTTCATTTTGTTTCTTATTTTTTAAAGGAACACCCCATACATATTTTGATAGACAATCTATTACAACTAAAATATAATTAAAACCTTTGTTAAATGAGTGCAAACTTTGAATATCAATTAGATCTGCTTGCCATAAATCATCAATCCCTTCCAAATTAACAGAACGACGTTTGAAATTCTTACGAGCCGTTTTATGGATTTCATTTACTATACCCACTTTACTCATGTTTTCAAATAATGAATCTAGTTGTTATAAGTATTTGTAATTACACGGTAAAGAACGAACTGACTCGGTAAAATATTTATAAATTATATTATATTATTTTACTATTCCACTTTCTCGTAACTCTTCAATAATGGATATAATTTCATTATTTTGTACAGTATTACCGACATCTCTTGATGCAATTAATAACTTCAACCGATTTACTAATTCGTTGGGATTATCCCAATATATGTAATTTGTTTTATTATTATTATTTTTTAGAGACGGGAGCCCCTCTCCTTTATGAGAAATTTCAACATTACTTGATATATCGAATAAAGGTTTAATGATCTTTAGATACTTTTGACCTTTGTTACTTTTTATTCGTTTATTGGGATCGTTATCTCTTCGATGAGCATTGGTTTGCATTAATATTGATTTATAATTATTTAAATCGTTGTTCGTAATAACATTGAAGTTTATAGATTTTTTGAAAAGTAATTCGGTTATTCCTGGTGTTTTAAGATATGTTCTTTTTCCGATACTGATATTATTTCCAATCAAGTTAATATATTCTGAACCAACCATTAGTTTACCCTGAATGACTTTAACACCGAAAGGAACATCCGTACATACTTCTGGATGGTATGATATTTTATTAGGAGTAGACTCAGGTGATTTAAAGTTATCATCTTCATTATTATCAGTATTATAATTATCATCACTCTCAATATATTCGCTATCACTATCATTGGGAGATTTGCTTGTTTGATTAAAACTATCTGTCGTCAACGTACTATTATTCAATTTTGGTTCACGTTTTTTTATTTCGTAGCTTTCATGATTAGTCAAATTATTAATAAATTATTAATATTCTCATCATTAAAACTATTTTTCTGATCAACTATTTGTTTTAAAGGTTCTGTTACAGGCTTTAGCATATTCTCAATGACAATTTCATTATTAGTTTTGATTGCTCTTATCTCCTTCACTTTTTTTCTGATTAATATATACATTATTAATCAAATGTAGCATAATTATCAAACTGCTTTCTATAACATCCATTATTTTTATGACACTCTTTATTAATAACTAGAAAACCATATGGTGAACTCCAGACGTGGAAACACAATTTCCGGAATTCTGACCATGACATGTCCATTATAACATGTTCATTATAAACATGTCTAAGGTTGATATCATATTGTCTGAATAAAATAATTAAATTTGCATCATCTCTAATTAACTGTTTCGGTATTTTACTATAGGTCTGATTTAAATAAAAGCAATCAACATATTTATGTCTTCCCATAGCAAAGTAATCACGTATATTATTCTGGTTTTCACATGCCGTCATCGAATATAATTATTGCATTTGGTTCTGCCTCTTCAGTACTTAAGACCTCCAGATTGTCACAAAACTTAACAAACTTTATTTCTGGGACCATTTTTAGCACATTTTCTAAAAATACATACTTGGATTGAAAGTTTGTTTTAGGATAAAGATAAACATTGATGTAGCGTAGGCTATTTTCATGTAACAATAGACCCACAATTAAATTGGTTTTTCCGCAGTTTGAAGGACCACAAATAATACAACGAATTGTATTATTTCACTAAAGACAAAAAGGTCTTGCGCTAATTTAGTGATAGTATAGTATTTAAAATAAAACACGGTTTAATAACATTTAAATTACTTACATTTTGGTCTTCTTGTGGGTTCTTGCTTGTGTTTTCTCGTCAAGTTTGAAGAACTGTTTAATGATCATGGATAAATTATTTACGTTTATATAGAAAAAAATAATTAATTGATATAAGTTTTAAGTCATGTAACTTGAAATTATAACTTTATGACAATATAAATAAAACATAAATTAAATCAAAATAATTATTTAATTATTTTGATTTCTATTATTAAAAATACGTTACATTACAACTCCTTTTTCGATGAAGACCCAAATTGGGAATCATGAATTCTGTAGACTAAAAATTATAAAAGGTAATCAAAAAATAAACATACCATATAAAGGACGATTCGTTTCTTTGTTGTATAAAACAGACCACCCAAGCCTTTTTCCTCAGGTATAAACAAAATAAAGTATTCAACTATTCATAATAATGGAATGCAGCTGATTACCATATTCGGCTTATCAAAATATTACTAATAAGTCCGTCATAAATCCATTATTTATTCAAACACAATTTATCTGTTTTTAATTGATTATATATTTTTTTAAATAACTTTTGCCTTCTGCAGATTAATAATCTGATTTTATTAATAATAGTATAAATATTGCCGTGAAACGGAAGATTCCGAAAATATCTTCGATTTTTTTTTTACAAATATGATAATGATGAATGATAATAATGAATGATAATAATGAATGATAGCAATAATTGAAAATTAAGATTGATAATGAATAAATTCAACCGTAATATAAATTGAACTAAATTTTCGGCAAATTATATGAGACTTGGAACTTTCTTAATCCAGACTATAAAAATAATAATACTAGTGAAGTTGAATGCTGAATTCATCATTCATAAATATAATAGTAAGTTGAATGCTGAATTGATTCACGAATCTTCAATATAATAGTAGGTTGAATGCTGAATTGATTCATTATTCAACAGGAATAATTGTGGGGAGCTCGATCAATGAAAATCGAGCTCCCCGCAATTATTACCTTACTCGTGTTGAGAAATTTACGAATATGGTAGTAAAATCTCAACTTCATTTTGCAGACCTTAAAATTTAAGACACCACAATTTTCGCAGAAATTGGCAAATATAGAAATGTTGAAGTGATGATTATACACCTGAAAATTTGTTCGCGTTCTTATGGTAACCAGCATTGGTAATCGTTGACTAAGCAATAACACTTGTGATGGAGGTATATCACTTTTTTGATTGACCAAATAGTGATTTGTTCCAATAAATAACGTTTTTTTAGATTTGCATTAAAATACTTTTTCGCATTTCTCACCAAGGTAACTTATCTATTTTTGACGGAACCTATCTAAACTTAAAAATTTTATAGTTACCAACGTGGATCTGCCAAGAAAAGATGTTGAATATTAAGAAGCCAGGAAATGGAATCGCGAACTCAAACGTATAAATGCTGTTTGCAGTTATACTTAAGTTTAAAAAAAAAGTGGAGGTGTATATTTTACTTACTCTATCCCTAATTAGATAGTCTAGATTAGAGCTCTTTATAAAAAATCTATTAACTTTTAAAAAGACAACCAAAGTTTGATTTATGATTCTAAAAATATTACTTTAGTTGTCATTTCAAAACTTAGCAGAATTCTTATAAAGTACTTATATAAAATAAACTTTCTTATGAAAACAACATTTGGATGTTTTTTGACGTTCGAGTTCGCAAATCCATTTCCTGTGCACTTAAGAATGGTCATTATTAACAAACAAAAAACTACTATTACAGACAAAGAGAAATATCCAGAATTAGAAAAATAAGTAACGCAACATTACCAGAAATACCTATACACAACGAGCATCTCAGACCTGGCTTCTGCAGAGTTTCCTTGCCTTACTTCATGTCTGAAAACGAATTGGCTTTCGTGCTGGAAGCCTTGAAAATGGTCGCCACTGAGGGTTGGAAAATTTTGCCTCAATATGTGGTGAACCAGAAGACGGGGCAATGGAAACATCATACGTGTTCGCTGCTGAGGGATAGGAAGTCTATGTTTTCTCTAAGATTTCAGGATGGGAAAATTGTATCTAATGAGAGGAGAGTTTCTGGTGAGTTTTTTGTTATATGTCTGATGATTTACAAGATTATTATGTGCATAAAATATTAACTCTATAATATAGTAGTAATATGTGGTATATTCACACATATTACCCTGGGCACAAACTACGCTCTATACTTGCTCTATTGTAGATCTAGGCTTGTACTATGTGTACCAGAACAACCATACATAAACATATTATATTTGAACACCCAGAGCATGGCGAGTTTTACAATAACTCGTATTAATACTATTTGCCATGAGTGTAAATAGAACCTACGACTTAAAGGTGTTACTTTTACAGTTGGCGTTGTATCCGGAATACAACGCCAACTGTAACTTTAAGGCCACTGGAAAGGGTGGCCCAATAATTTTATAGAAAAATAGATTTAATAATTTTGTCGGTGCTATACTATTTGCAAGATTAATATAGTTTGTTATTTCACGGTGAGAGCATTGTTAATTTTCACTGAAGCACATTTAATAGCCCGCCATTTGCCTTCATTCGTTAAATTGCGTCGTATTTATGAATTCGTTTAGATGTCACGGTATTGGTGGTTAATTTGCCTGTATTCAATGTTGAAGCTATTTTTCAATCATTAAATGAAATTATTGGATCGCCTTCTCTAATAACATTGTGTTTACGCCGATTTATCTTAAAGTCGTGGGTTCGGTTTCCACTCATGCCAAATAATATTAGTCGATTTTCGTACCGTTTGTCATGGTTTGGGGTTTATAAAAGATAATATGCATTAGTATTATTGTTCCTGGATTACATAGTAGAGGCCTAGAGCCTAGTTTATCGCCAGAGAAATCTGTGAATTGTCCTAAATAATATTTTTAATAATAATAAGTTTTATGAAATTTTGTCTGTTTTCTTCACAAGTCACATAACTTTATTTAAAAAATCGCTTCGTAGATAACATTCTATTAACCCAAATGATAATTTTGCTTGTTAAAAAAAATATTAGTAATTATTTAAAATCTTTATTTCAGGTCCAGGAATATTCCCGCAAACTTTCACAGAATGTCTTCAAACTGCCAGAAATCTCTTTAACAGAGCCAGAAAATTGGCCATGAAATATTCTTCTACAGAGCCTGAATATCCATTCAATCCTCGCATAGATTACTTAAGATGGTTCATGTTACCAAAAGAAGCTCACGATTTGCTTCTTGGCAGATCTGCCAATGTCAAACACATAGTGCCATTCGACCCATCAGGGTATACCGGGGCAAGGAAAAGCTTGCAAAGTTTAACCCGGTCCGCAATTACCTGCTCGCCTATATTAGGTTCTTCGCCAAGACATTTTAGTCTCTCCGCCATAGACGATTGCCATATCTTCCGTTTGAAACAAAAACAAAAGTTTTACTCAAGAGAATCTAGTGTCAAAGAACATTTAATAGAAGAATCAGATAAATACAAAACTCCTCCAGTACAATTTGCAGTAGGAGATTCTATGTCTCCCGTACACCTAAACCCACAATCTAAAGGACAACCAACTCTAATAAGGTCCAGATGCTACAGCTTAGGTTCTGACGCTGCAGATCTCCCCACTAGAATTAAACTGAATGTAGATCTTAACGAATCCATATCCAGTGCAGTCACTGATAAGACTAATAGTTTCTGCAACTGTGGCAGTCAGACTGATCTCCAATCGTTAGACGATCCCATGATCTCGCCTTCCAGAACTTATCCCTTTGATTGCGCTCACATCGGACGAACTTCCCCAGCCACTTCTCTCACTTCACAGAACTCCGAAGACATTCACGCTTATGTCAAAGAAATGACAAAAGAAATAGCGACAGAACTAAAGTCTGAAATAAGAGGAGTGATCTCACAAGTAGATGATATTTTGGACAATTCGGAATCGCTCGATCAGTCAAATCTTAGCATTAACTCTATTTCTAGTCAGAGCGAGAGGAATTCCGTATCTGTGATAGATGTAGCCGAATATTTAATGGGGATGTCTAAGGAGATGGCTTCGGAGGTTAAACATGAGATTAGGGAGATGGTGAATCAGGTGGACGAGATGATGTCTCCTGACTACGGTGGGAATTCCCGGAAGAGTTCTCCGCCTCATATGGTGAGGAGGCGAATTGGTTCCGGTCCGGATTTAGGATTAGAATTGCATAAAACTACTCAGAGTTTGAAGAAATGTCCGACTAGTCCAGTGTTACCGACCCAATACGCTGATGAAAGTAGATTTTGCAGTCGTTCGCCAAAATCTCAGTCCCCTAAATATATTCAAAGGACACCTCCTCACGAAAGTTCTGGGCCTAATTCTATGTCGTTCAATTCGTCGGAAACTTCGACTCCTGATACGATTATTCAGGTTGTTTCGTCAGCTACAAATTCACCAAATTTTCCAAAATCTTTGAGTTCGAATAAACTGTCGGACGAGGAAGTGAGTTGTGCTGACGCATCGTGCAAGCATTGCAATGTAAAGAAGAATTGGTGCCAAAACCCTTCGATTAGTTCTCAGGACAGCGGAATTAATATGTCCTTTACTGAACCAGATTCAGCGACCTACATGGATTTCGGTGAGTGAAGTTACTTTTTATATTATTTATTTATAGAAACTTAATGATGCTGCGCCTGTGACTGCTTCAGGGGATACTTGAAGGAGAGGCCAATCATTCATTCATTATCATCGGTGTTTATATAGACAGGCTTAGGGGCTGATTTTTCAATCACCAGATAAAGTTATTCGACAGATAACTTGTATGGAGAAAAAAGAAAATATAAATATTATATATAAAAAGCGGTCCCAGCCTAGTGGTTAAGTCACTGCGCAACTGATGAAGGTTAAGCAAATGGCAACAAGGCCGGCCTGGGATGGGTGCTATTTCATCATAAACACCGCAACAAGCCACTTGTTAGGTGTTGCCTCCGAATACCATCGGCGAAATGAGGATGAGTTAATTCCTCCGCTGGGTACCCTGAGGCCGTTTAAACGGTTCTCGGGAGCCAAATAGGGTTCAAACAAAATAGGGTTCAAGGTCAAGGAGTAAGTTTTTTTCTTTCATTTGGCCTCACGGGAAAAGTTGTTCGATTTGATTAGCAAACCTCATATTAGTCCAAAGTACATATTTTCAAATTGTTATTTTTTTGTTTTAGTAAAATGGAGAACATCTTCGGATCCAATATCAAATAAAGCCAAAAAGCTACAAGGCAGACTGAGAATGTGCCAAAAGTATGAAAAAAGTGAAGTTCCAGATATCATTGAGGATGTGCCAGTGTGTTCCGGAGACCATATCAGTAAGGCTCTGTTCCGGATGCCAGGAGACACCTTAAGGCAGGATAGGTAAGGATACAATAAAGTCAGTTTTGATCATATCCTTAAATGATGGATTTCTTCTTCACTAAATGTGAAGGTGCTATTCTATTGAGGGTGTTGTCGATATAAGCATCAATATTGAGGGGCCACATTTTAATAATCTGAATTTTCTTATAATTATTATGGTACTAGTTGGTAAGAATCTGGCTTAAGTTTATAAGAAAAACCTCAAATTTGTAAAATTTAAAATAAAACCATTACGTGGGATTTTTATTTTTCAAATATTTCCGTTAATACTAAAAGGATTAGATCTATTTTCTAAGTTTATAACTAGTGTAGAGTTGGAAATTATTAAAGTGCATTTTTTATGTGGGATCACTGGTTTTCAGGAGACTACTGCATCGATTTATTGTCGAGGTAGTCTCCTTTCAGGGTGCGGTTACAAAATGGGTAGTTGAATTGACGATAAGGCAGCGAGTATATTCAATAAAATATACTCGTAATGCAATTCGTCATTGTCGCCCCCCATTTCGTAATCGCTTCATTTAACCGGCATAGTGGGAGCGATCAATATTGTTTATGATCAATTATTGTTCGACCCCATTCATAGACTTACTTTGTAGGTCTGCTCAACACCAGGTAGATACAAAGTCACATGTCGTGCTCCAATAAAAAAAAAAGATTTCATATTTTTGGCGTTCAGAGACGAAATGCGCCCATTACGCTGGCAGCAATTCTTTTTTATTTTTTAGCAATTTTAATTATGTTATTTTGTCATAATTAAAAAAAAAAAAAAAAAAACTTTAAAATATCTTGTATAAGAAAAGAACAGTGAACTTATATCATAATTCAAACACCTCAAATCCGCCTTATAAAGTTTTTAAACATTACAAATAATGTAAATTGAATCTAAAAGAATAAATTGGTGTCATTAATGCTATTATCATAGTGATGTTACTTCTTCATAAGTCCTTGGCATTGCAGCATTGTCGCCAATTCTGATATGATTTCGCACGATAAGATTTTTGTAGTTTATCTTGACTAATAATATAAAGTGACCTTTAACAAAGGTAATTGAACTTTTTGCTAATGTCATGGTGTTGTTTTTGTTTGCTTATTTGTTTACAATGACAATTATTTTTTTTTGTTTAATTCTTCCACCATTGTGGAAAGGCAAAGATCTTTCGACCATACGACAATTCAATACAATTTATTTATATCGAGTATTTTTTTTATTTTTTTTTATTGGAGAACGACAGGTGACTTTGTACCTGGTGGTGAGCAGATCTACAAAGTCCATGAATGGGGTCAATCAATAATTGTTTTTAAACAATATTGATTGCACCCACTATGCCGGCTAAATGATGCGATTACGAAATGGGGGGAGACAATGACGAATTGCATTACGAGTATATTTTAATATACTCGCTGCCTTATCGTCATTTCAACTACCCATTTCGTAACCGCACCTTGAAAAGAGACTACCACCTCGACAAAATCGATGCAGTAGTCTCCTGAAAACCGGTGAACCCACAGACTAAAACCGAAACATGACTAGGTCACTTGACTGAAAAGAGTGAAGAACTATGAGAGAATAAGAAATAGCACACAAAAACATACGGTATTTCTGCCAATGTCACCACCAGGTAGATATAAAGTCACATGTCGTGCTCCAATAAAAAAAAAAAAATTTCAATATAGGTACATACACATTTGACATTGGAAAATTATTATTATTATAACTTAAGAAAAAATCACATCTCCTAATACAGGATGTATAAATTTACACATTTTTAGAGTTAAACTGCATTTAGACATGTTGAAGGAACATATTAAATATAAAACGACTCTAAAATCACCCATTATAACAATAAAGCTTAAGTTTTAGAGATTTCTCCTCAATTTGTAGATAGTTGATTAAATTAATCTATGATCAAAATTAGCTAACAAGGCACATGATTAGTGGATAATTGAGGTGACGTGAGATCAAACCAATCGTGTGTCTTGTTAGATACGTTCTAGAAACTGAGGGTTAATGGTAGTATGCACATGTTTCCAGCATCTGCTCGTCGGAGAGTAAGCGTTCCAGCAGATGTTCCACGACTTCATCCAGCAGTTCGGAGCTCAGTTCTAGATCTAGCGGTTACCTCACCGATGTCCAGAGGATGCCGTCGCAGGATGAACAGGAGTTTGAAAGATGGTGAGTGATTTCTTTAACAGGGCGCATACAGCAAATTAGAATTCTAGATCTCCGATTATAAGAATACCTAAATCCTAACAAATATATAAAAAAACTGAGTAATAATACAAGATATTTAGGAGTAACTGGCTTTTTGAAAAACGTAATGGCATAAAGTTGCCTCGATAGAAACAAAAATGCAAAGTTACCTTCATTTTTTATCAATATTTATAAATATTTAAAAATTTCCGTTTTTTTTTCTTTACATGATTTTCAAACATAAGCCCTCTGTAGCTCTACTATGAGCATTTGCAACTGTTCACTATAGTCGCTTGCGTCTAAGGTTAAGGATCCATCATTATTTATGTTTACAGAAATATATATAATAGTCACTAGCGACTGTAGTAAATTAAACCCAAAGTAAAGTAGTAAAGCTATTCAAGTCTACTTCTTTGAGCTAGTTACAGAAGCAATTTGGTAATAGCGATTTTGATTGCTTTCAACTTTTTCACTTCTTTATAAATTATTCCTTTATTTAAAACTAGTTTTTGCACGCGATTTCGCACGCATTAATAAGTTTAACAAAAATATAAATATATATATTCCTCAAAATATAAATATAAATTAAAAAATATTTCAATACAGTACCTAACTTCATAGAACATTTTTCTATCTGGTGTAATTACAACTTTGCTTAAGATCTAAAACACAAACACCCTGTATGCACTCCTTTAACTATATCAAAAAATTATATACCCTACGTCCTTCCCACATCTCAAGCTATCTTCACACCATATTTCATCTAAATCGGTTCAGCGGTTTAGGTGTGAAAACGTAAAAAAAAACACTTACTTTCGCATTTATAATATTAATATGGATGAACGCATTCGTCATTTATAACACAAAAAAATAGTTAAACGATATATATATATATAACTATATATATATATTAGCCTCTTTCCATCTCTCTCTATTTTGGAGCAGTCCCTGAAAAACGTACCTAAAAGGTATCCAACTTATTCTTTTATCTCCTCCTGGGCCTTCCACATTGCCTCTTCCGGTCGAATGGTGCCCTATTTGTCGTTTATAAATACCATCACAGGTGCCTTTCGGAAGCAACACCTAACAAGTGGCGAGCTTGTTTATGATCGTATAGCCTCGTTGTATAAAGCGGTCACATATCCCAGGTCCGCCTTTGTTGTCATCTGCTTAACCTTGTTATCAGTTGCGCAGTGACTTAATCTGTAGTAGTGACATAGGCTGTGGTTTCTTTCTTAGGAAGTTGTTAATAGTTGTTTTTTTCCTTAGCTTGGACGACAAGTGTAAGTGGGATGACGATGACAGTTCCGCCTGTAGCGACGTCGAGCTCGCGGCTGATGACGGAGGATGGAGAAACGCTACCAGGCTGGTGTGGAAACCAACTGTCGAGGTACTGTAAAACCTTTTTTTTATGAAGGCACAATTGCACATATTGCTTTGGGGCCTAAACATGAGCTGCGATTTTCGATGAAAGTACGTTTAGTAAACAATGAACGTGGAAATATAAGTTCTATTTTGTTACCTAATTATAGTGTTGAAATTCCAATGCTTAAAACGTGTTCAAACTGGCGAAGAATTCGTGTATTTCAAGATGGCGGCTTTTTTTGCCAACCTAAAACAGGTTCAATAACCATAGGAATAGAGCATAGGTATATTTTGATATTTGATTTTCACTTAACGTCTTGTCGCCGTAGACGATTGCAGCTTGTGACGAGGCCCCTTGTCACAAACTAAGCTCTAGGCTTGTACTATGTGTACCAGAAACAACGATATAGTACATATTATATTTTACAAACACTCAAACCATGACAAACTGTTTAGAAAAACGTACTAATATTTTTTTGCTATGGGTGGGAATCGAGCCCACTACCTCCGGATACAACGACAAAGACGCAACCACTAGTCTACGGAGGCGGTCAAATCCTGTTATGCGGACGCATTCTAGTACATGCTGTAGAGGCTGACCAGTAAATTTCCTAATATTTTCTAAGTTAAACTTATTGTGAAATCCATAGAAATGTCACTAGAGAGAGTTGTTTTTTTTTTATCGGAGCACGGCATGTGACTTTGTATCTACAATTTACATTGTTGTTTAACAATATTGATCGCTCCCGGATGCGGTTACGAAATGGGGCGGCGACTTGGACGTATTTACAATATAGTCTATAATGCAAATGGGAGTACGTCCTCGCTGCTTTATCGCAAATCAATCGCCCGTTTAGTAACCGTACAATGAAATGAGAGTACCCCTACGACAATAAATCGATGCAGTAGTCTCCGAAAAACCGGTGAACCACAGACTAAAACCGAAACATGACTAAGTCACTTGACGGTTTTTGCATCTGTATGAGCGGTGGTAACGAGACCGGTCGGTCGGCATAGCGAAGTTGTAGAGGCTTTCCTCCCACCTAAAAAATTGGATATGGGCGGTAGGTATTATAATATGTATAAGATAAAAAACTAAGGCAATAGAAGCAATTAGACTATGCGCAAAAACTTAAATGGAAGTGGGCTGTACATATTCGCCGATTGGAAACGAAAAAATTGGTCAAAAATAGCCACCCGTTGAAAAGGCCCAACAGGCAAGAGAAAGAGAGGCAGACCAAGAGAACGTTGGTCCGACAAGATTAAACAGACAGCTGGGGCCTTACCAAAGAGCCAATCGATAATCGAATCGAAATACCCATCCAAAGCCAAATGTATGGGAATTGACGTTTCTCGTCGATCAGGCACTACCCATAGAGTAAAGTTCCTATACATTTTTATCGATCGATGCGGCGATTCGATTGGCGATCGTATTCTTTGGTCAGGCCCCTGGTCAAAAATGGATGCAATATACGTTAAACCGAGAACAATGGATTAAAATGGAGTAGGCCTTCACCCAAAGAGGGGTCCTTAAAAATCTATAAAAAGCAATCTTGAAATTGTCAATTACTTGCGTGTTACTTTTTTAAAGAAAATAAAAGGATTTTTTATTTTTATTAATTTTTTTTATTATATACACCGCCTTATAGAGACCGCCTAAACGGCCCCAGGGTACCCAGCGGAGGGGGTTTAATCCCACCTCGTCGAAGCCGAGGGACGATTAATGATTTTTTATGACCGGAATTAGATGGTATTGATCTGGACAACGTTTACTTTCAACAAGATGGCGCTACCTGCCACACAAGCAGCGAAACCATTGATCTTTTACGGGAAAAGTTTCTGGGCCGTGTTATCTCTCGAAGAGGTGATCACAATTGGCCACCGAGATCTTGTGATTTAACACCTTGCGACTTCTTCCTTTGGGGCCACGTGAAAGAGAAGGTCTACGCCAACAGCCCAGCATCGATTCAAGACCTCAAAGATGGAATTCGTGAGGCTATCGAGGACATAGGGCAGCCACTTTGCGATTTGGTTATGGAAAATTTCATGAAAAGGATATGGTCCTGTAAGCGTGGTCGTGGTGGTCATTCGCCTGAAGTTATTTTCCACTATTAACGGCATACCTTCCTCTTTATAATGAAATAAATAACCGATCATTTATATAAAAAATAATGCATTTTTCTTTAAATATCAAAATAACACCTCTTATTGGAAAACCCTGTACATTTATTTTTAAATAAAAAACTCATTGATACACACCGGGATTCGAACCAGAGACCTTAGTGTTTAAGTCCAAGGTCTAACCAAATCGGCCACCACGTTTTATTATTATAATATGTAGTTTATATTTAGTTGTTTATCGTATATATTTGCAGGCAATACAAGAGTACAAGATGATTCGTGCGGGAGACAAGGTGTTGGTATGCTTGTCTGGCAGCCGGCAGACCGTGGCGTTGCTGCACACCGTACACCAGTACCAGCTGTATGCGCGCTCCAAGGGAATGCACTTCTCTGTGGGTAAGTGTCTTTGTCTTTATTATATTTTTATACAGTTTGTGGCGTTGCTGCACACTGTACCATAATAGAGCATTTTGTTTATTTTCCCATTAAAATAGTTATTATATAGGTAGTCAAACTATCCAAACAGTAGCCTAACTGCCGGTTCCTCGATTTTTTTTAGTATTACATAACTATAATACCTAATATTTACTTTATTGTAAATTCTCAACATATAAAATTTTAGATTATGCTGAAATAACAGACGGCGCATATAAAGTCAAAACAAAAAGTGAGACCAAAAAATTAAGAGTGCTACAAACAAATGAATATTTGTGATTTCTACTTTACAATACAAGAGTCACGTCCATGTTATTCTTATTTCCATAGTTACTTTAGACTTTTTACTTTTTAGGTAAACTTAACCGACAGTTTTTATAAAATCTATACTCTATAATAAAGAGGTAAAGTTTGTGAGATTGCATATCTGGGTCTACTGAACTGATTTTGAAATTTTTTTTAGTGTTGGATAGCCCATTTATCTAGGAAGGGCTATATAACATCACGCTATGACCAATAGGAGCGTCAATGAAAAATGTTGGAGAAACGGACAAAATTTGTTCCATTTGAGAGCTTCCGTTGCGTGCGCAGACGCTTGTTTACTATAAAACTAGGACCTTAAGATTATAATATCATCTAAATAAACATGAAAATCATTTCTTTAAAAATGAATTATAATCATAAAACTTTAAATAAACGAATAAACAGAAAATACGAGAGTTCTATTTTTTTTATTATCTTTCATAATCATAAATAAAAATAAAGGGTAACAAATTTGAAACGTGAATTCTCCCTCTAGTAGTCATACGTTGACATCTTTTGAGATGTTATTAAGTTATTTCAGCCACTAATAATAAAATTCATTCCTGAAGATGAATGAGTTTGACGTATGACTCCTAGCGGAAGAATTTGAAATAAAGTAAATAATGGAATTCGGCAAAATAACGCCTGATTCATTCAATTATATTACTACTATATTATTTGACTAACTGTAAAAAAGGAAAAATATGGCGGACTTTATAAACGTCTCTCAAAATTATTATTGACAGATCCCATGGAAATCCTCCATTTTTAATTATTTATCGGAACGCGGTTTAGATATGGCGGACATGGGATATACATGTTGTTCTAAGCATATACCTATTTATTTTGTTGATTGAATTAAAAGGCTCTTTTGTCTTTGGCTAAAGTTTATGAGGTTAAGTAATACTAAACAAAATCATGACTCTTAGATACATAATTTTTTAAACTTTGTTTTAAGATTATTTGAACTGAATTTTCCACTGCAAATTCCAGAAATTCATACGATGAACGATGTATATATTTTTGATAGTTCAACAATAGGAAAGGCTTCTCTACTAAATCCGTTTATCAGTTTTTTTAGAGGAATCTTCCCCATTCCTTTGTTAGTTCAGAAATGGGTAGTTCCTCAACTAAATCTGTTCATCAGTTTTAAAGTGGTTCGTGATGTTTTTCAGGCGCCATATACGTACATGAGGCGAAGTCTGACGTAGATCCTTTGCACCTGATGGCTTACTGTAGGACCTTGGGAGTCAGACTTATATATCAGGATAAAGTGGACTCTGACAACGAGAAAGGTAAGTTCTGCTTTTTTATGGTGATCATAGATCAGCTTTAAAAAAATACCATTGATTAATATTTGGTGTGAATATTGTCGGTGATGTTTGTCGCCTCGGTGACACCTTTATATGGCATGTCAATGGAATTAGCTAACCACCTAGTCTTACACTAGTTGGTTATGTAGCGTGCGATCGGTTGGGTGGTTTTTTAATATATATATATGATAAATAATAACTATTAATTAACTCTTTCAAATCCAATCGTTTAAAACGATTTTAATTTCGTTTCTATCAATAAAAATAAAACTGGTTTTTAAGTATAACTTAAAAACTAAATGAATGAAAATTATGTATGAAAATTTTAATTTTTGAGATATGTACGTCATAACGATGCCATAACAAACGAGCTGCTTAAAAAAAAACTATATGGAGTTGACATGTAGTAGTAGCGGGGCATTTGAGGGTCGGCGTGGGAAACCCCTGTAGCCGTGGCATGGACTCATGGGACTTGTCGCGGTGACGCGAGGCTCTTTGACAGTGGTTAAGCTACGGGTTACCGCAAAGAGAATATTTGGGTCCGATAATACTCTACAGTTTATAAGTTAAATATGTGTTTCTTGAAACTTATCTTCTCTACAAGAACTCTTGTGAAACTTTATTTGTTATTTATTACCACGCAGATTTTTTAGTTTTCATATTTCAAATATTAAAATCTCAAAATCCAGTTTCTTATTTTAGTCGATATTTTGGAAAAAAAGTACAGTTTTATTAGCATCGCTGCAAGCTCATTATTAAGACAAATGCATAAATTGGCTAAAACCTTTTAGGTTAAACCTTTTTTTCGAACGGAAATGCAAATTGTTGCATTAAGTTTGGTTAGGTATAATGAATGTATCAGTAGAGTGATGTCATAATATCACAAATTAATTTGCAAACCAGCTTGGTAGATAAGCAACACAACACAAACAAAACTTGTTAACACCTTTGTAACCTTATGAGCAAATAAAGAGTTTTATTATTATTACGTTCTAATACATATAAAATAGAAAATAAACGAAAGGAAAGAAAAAAATAAATATCTATATAACGTTAGATGACGGGCAATGGTGGCGCTGGTCTCGCGGGTGGATCCGTCGCGCGTGTCGGTCCGCGGCACGCGCGCATGGCTACGGCGTGCTGGTGCTGGGACACGCCACCAGTGCTGTGGCCGCAGCATTCTTGGCTAGCGTCACGCACCGCGCAAGGCTACGTGCCCCCCTGCCGCATATTGAGTAAGTTGTTTGTTTAAAGAATTTTTTATTATGTGTAAATTATAAATAATGGGCCTTAGCACAACAGCATCGCTATGTTTTTGTGCTAAGGATCGATATTAACTACTTTACCGAGGCTATCCTCGGTAAATACTTATCGATTTTATGAATAAATGTCCATTCAAATACTTCATTTTATCGACTGCCAAATTATATCTATGTGGTTATGTTAAGCCTCAATATATTTTTATAGCTAAGTTTGTGTAGATGTTTGGATAGACTCCATAACCCATCTATAAACAGTTTTAAAAGTTGGCATAGTGAAACTGGGACCGACAGGTTAACGTGCTCTCCGAGACAGTATAGTGGTGTTGTTAAATAAATGTACATACATTTTTAGATTAAAAACTCATTGGTACACACCGGGATTCGAACCAGGGACAATTTTTAAATTATTTATAATTTAAAAACTGTCTCTGGTTATTTTTTTTATAATTTTATAAATTAAATACCCGTCTAATGTAAAGTGTTTTCCCCGCAGAGAGAACGAGCTCCGTATAATCCGTCCATTCGTGTACGTGTTAGAGCGAGACATCGTGCAGTTCTCTGTGGCCGCCATGTTGCCGGAGTTCCGCTCCCAGGCGCGCGAGCATACTACTTGCTGCGGCCATAGGTAAGTCCTACTTATTGTGAGAATCGAATGTCTAAAAACGTCTAAACATTCTTGTCAGTGATATTAAGTTTTAAAAAAGAACGTGGTTATGTAACTTATACTTTTACTATACTAATTACATAACTTGCGGTCTGATTTATGCCAAAATCGATGTCAGCACCGGTCCGTATGAGCGTAAGCGTTAGATGATTTGACTTTAATAGTGACGTCATTACAGACGCCATATTGGACTTACAGTGATTTTGGTTCTGGGTGAAATCGCTGTGAGCGCTGTCAGAATAACATTTATATAAAAACATTTTTTTGAGGAAAGTAATAAAATTCCTAAAATAATTATTAAGTAGATAGTTAAAAGTGTTGTGTTCTCATTTATTTTGGTATTTATGTAAACAAATATACAAAATACATTAAAATTCATTAATTTGTTATGGCATTTTATTTGACATTAAAACAGAGTGAGAGGAGCATATGTTTTAGTTGCGAGATATCGATATGGTTAGTTTCCTATCACAGTAGGGTTACGAAACGGCGATTGATTTGACGATAAAGCAGTGATGATATTAAAATGAGACTCGTAATGCAAATACTTTCAATGTCGCCGTCCATTTCGTAACCGCATCATTTAGCCGGTATAGAGCAATATCTTAATCAACAATGTATTAAATTAATCGACCCCATTCATGGACTTTGTAGATCTGCTCACCACCGGGTAGATACAAAGTCACATGTCGTGCTCCAATTAAAAAAACGTAGATATCAATAATTGTTAAACAAAATTGATCGTTCTCACTATGCCGGCTAAATGCTAGCGACATTTTTTTTCTTTAACTTTGTTATTGTATTGCAGCAAAGAACCGTGTTCGACCCAAGAGCAGTGCGAGGCGAAGGAGTCCTCTCGCACCGACCCGCGCGACCCCGTGCGGTGTGTGAGGGAGATGCTGGACAGTCTGGAGCGCTCGCACCCCTGCTTGTATCTGAGCCTGAGGAGCGCCATGCATCCCCTTATGACTAGGTGAGCGCTTTGTAGGACAGCAATATTTATTTCAGGATTGATAGGAGCGTCTGATGAAGCTCTTCTGCTTCATCAGACGCTCTCAACTGCTAAGAATTACCTCCTCGCATAACGGTAGCTACCATACGTATGTACGACAACTATACGTCGTGGGTTCGATTCCTACCCAAGGCAAATAAATATTGATACGTTTTTATGTACAGTTTGTCATAGTCTGGGTGTTTATAAAAATATAATATGTATTATATCGTTGCTTCTGGTACACATAGTAGCCTAGAGCCAGAGCAATATGTGTAAATTGTCCTACATATTATTATTATATGTATATAAGTCTTCCCCCCGACCCTCAATACGTATGAGATTATACCTACAATTTTGGCAGCAGACTTTCGGGCAAAAACTGTTTTCGACACCTAAACTTTAACGAATTTGAAAAAAAAAAAATTATTCTGCTATTAAAGAGAAAATAAACAATGGCTGTACGTTTTCCTTGTTTTAATTTTTTGTTTTGATATTTTATAGAAATTATTTTAATATGAGGGATTTTTTGTTGTTTTATTATCGGATTTGATACAAGTCACATGACGTGCTCTATTAAAATATAAAAAACCGAACTAACACAATATAAGTGCAAGCATACAACACTATTATATACATTGGGCCCTAGCAAAACAGCATCGATAGGCTCGATAAATTGACAAAATCGATACATATCGATTTTATGAATGAATGTTCATTCATAAACTTCATTTTATCGACTGTCAACTATATGTGTGTTATGTGTGGTTATGCTAATCCCCATTGTTGAACTTTCCAACGTCACATGCCGCTTTTATCTCACTTAATTCAACGGGTGATAATGAGTCAAAATCGTTTATTTGAGAACAAAAGGTCTTAAAAAGATGTTGCAATAATAATGTTTGCTTTTGCTCCACCTCACGGTATACAGACATAAAAGAACAGTTCATTTGAAATTTACACATTACACAAAATATCCACATTACATAATGCATTTATAAAATATATTCAAAGATACTCATATTGCAATCATAATTTCACTAATCCAATATTTTACATTTGAATAACCTATAAGAGATCAATTATTGATTACAATTACAATTATATTATTTATATTCTACAATTAAAATTATATTATTTATACATTTAATTATTACAACAAATTATTCATTATAAAATTGACTAGTCTAATTATATACATTTAACCACCTACACCACTGTATTATGCATTATGATAATTATACATTCTAGGATTTGTCATTTTACATGTATTATATTATTACGTAATTATAAATATAACTTTATACCTTAATACATTACAAACCATTAAGCAAAATATTGTCAGTTTCCATTGTATATTTTTTAATCACAAAATATAAATGTTCTACCCATTTTGAAATAAAAGTTAAAATTAGCACTTACCTTTAGTTTGCCGTTTGAAGTTACTTTCCATCATTTGGTTTTTATATGCGATATTATTAGCTGGTGCAATAATACAAAAAAAGTTTTTTTTCATAATCAACTGGTTTGTCCCGATTAACTTTTTAAAAAATCAGTTTATCTGAATATTTTTCGCTATTCCTCGTAGTTTAGGATTTGGCCTTGAAGGCACATCTGAAAAGTTCATTCTGTATATATATTTTTTTGTTTTTTTTTTTACAGAAATGTGGACAAAGACCTGAAGGAGCATCGGCACAGGAAGAAGTCGGTCATACAAATGAAGAACGGATCCCCGGTCTACGACTCCGATGAGGGCTCTGAAGAAGAACCAGTTTTTTGAAAAAAAAATCAAGAAATTCCGCCTATGATGATTATGTTTAGGTAGGAAACTTGTTTTTAATGATATATATATATAAGAGTTAATAATTAAAACAGAAACCCTATACACTTCCGACAGGATTAAAGACTGGATCTTGATAAATTGTGTATACTATTGTCTATTAAGTTAAACGTTAGGTTTTATAAGTAGGGCTGTGAAAAACCTCACATTGCTATAGTAAGCTATGCCTATTACCAAAAAAAACAATACCACGTACAGTTGCGATGTGGCCGCTTTTCTACTGGGCAAAGAAAATTGTAAGGACTAAATCGCGATATCGCGTGATCGGCCATACTGTGACGGCCCGGAACAAGATGGTCGTAATATACATGGTGTTTATTAGACAAACAAACCTTATTAACATTTTTGCACAGTAACTCTACCACAACTTTTGGCAAACAGTTTCTTCTATTATCGCTAGTAACTATAGATAGGGATCAACCATTAGGATCGTATTATTTTCCAAATAAACATCTCTTATTCGTTGATTCCTATCTATAGTTACTACCGACTATAGTAAAGAGATGGGGCCCTGATGTATTTTTCGTTGTTTTATTATTATTATTATTTATCAACACTTGTTTTGACTGTTTTTTTACTATATTCGCTAAACTTCACATATAATTAAACTCATATTATAATATAATAATTTTGAATATTAACTGGTTGAATTAGTTTTTTTTGTTTAAATCAATTTCCTATATATTAAATAAAATATAATATTAGCGCCTTTGTTATACGACGAGACGGTTGTCTTTAGCCGTTTTAAATAATGGATCTTATTTGATGGGATAGTAACCATAGCAACAATTTCTTCAGGAGATTCTACATTTAGTCCTGTCAGCAGTGATTAACGGTTTCGTTACAAAACCAACTATAGTCTGTAAAATATGATTAAGTCAATAGTTGTCAACAAACAAAATGTCAGTCCTCCTGACAGTTAAAATAATGTCATGTTTTTTTAACACTTTTTGTGGTCTCTCTATCGGGCCTCATACAAATGTATCAACTATCATAAGACTCAAGCTATGTTGTACAGACTATAGCATTAAACAGAATAATAAAAAATATATTTACAGTATAAAAATTAAAATGGCGTCATTTATTTGTACATAGCTCGGTCACACCACAAATATATTAGCGTGAATGAGACAAAATATTGATAATAATTGACGCCATTTTGTATATTTTTTATAATCAATGTATTTTTATACATCCAGTAAAGTTTATTTTTGAACTAAAAATTATAGGAAGTAAAAGCCATATTTTATTTTAAAGAAAGAAGGAAGGTGGAAAAATAAGTTTTTTTCTTTTTGAGGGACAGATCTTTCTTTATTATACTTTTACATTATAATAGATGGCGTTTTAGTAAAAGTGGTCGTAACATTATTTGTTAAATAAAAATAGGTTATTATGTTCAATTACTATTAAGGTACTCACTGGATGTATAAAATAAAATTTTAAATAGGAAAAAAATCATATTTACCCTTAAGATTATCATGACAAAAAAAATATTTTTCCAAATAGGTACATATATTATAGAAAAAAAAACTGGCTGTGTTGATTTTATACAACTAAGTAAAAAGGTTATATTTTTGTTTAAATATAATATTTAAGACTGAGATGGGGGAAGTTAAACTTGTTTATAGCGACTGAAACTGTCCGGTAAAAGTTAACTTAGACCATCCCAGATCAAGTGTAATATATAGGTTATATGTACATTGTAAAGTGTTGTTATATTATTAATGTTGTGAAGTATAATGATGTGACCACTGTCAAATTGCTCTTAATGTCATAATTTGCTGTCATATTTAAAAATACTTTTAGTAAAAAGATATTTGTTGCTGGCAATATTTTTTGTTAATATTAAAAGCATCATGTATCATTAAGAAAAAACACGATTCTAACTCGTGTTGATTAAGGCTAAGTTGCACCAAAATAAACTCTCTGTAAATGTAACGATTAAAGTTAAAAATGG
The DNA here is from genome assembly GCA_947458855.1 of Monopis laevigella. NCBI lineage: Eukaryota > Metazoa > Arthropoda > Insecta > Lepidoptera > Tineidae > Monopis > Monopis laevigella. The sequence continues at coordinate 3,817,253 of OX381594.1, read as the reverse complement.
CGTCGAAAGTACCAGTTTTATTTTGAAGGTCGAATGACAGCTGGTACATTTAACGCCATTTTTAACTTTAATCACTTTAACGGACACTATGGTGCAACTCAGCTTAAGACTCTCGGTTACTTTCTCCCGTCAGTGAACAATGTGCTATTTTATTTAAAATTAAAAAAAAACAAACTTTTTCGGCACTTTGCTTCCCTTTTTGGTTAACATTCCCAAAATGCAATTTATTGGCAGTGGTTATTTCTGCTGTTAAAATTATTAAATGTAACGCGTAGTAAGTTTTTAATTGTTTTAAAAAATGAGGCTTCATAAATAACAACCAATATATACTTACCTAAAATATTAATATTAATAATTGTTAATAGATATTAAAACTACTAATAGAAAAATAAATCTAGACTTTCTATAGTCATCATCCAAATCATTCTTCATAATTTATAATATTAAAATTAATTTAATTTTGTTGCCATATTTGTTTAAATAAAAAATAAATGTTATTCGCTTTTGTCCCAAAAATTCAAATTTATCTACTAAATAAATAGGTTTATTATTATTAAAAAAATAAACCTAAATAAAACTTAATAATTAATCATTATTATATAATAAATAAAGTAGTTTTTAGATTAAAAATATGTAATTATCATAAAGATATTAATTAACGAATAAATCCTATTGATTTTTTTTTAAATTGTGATTTATTAATAATTAGGTTGCTTTATTTAATAATTAGAATAAATATTGGGTAAAAAAAAAAAATATTTTTAATGTTCTTTTAGTTTTGCACAATATAAAAGCTTTTTTATTTTAATTTCAATAATACCCAGATTAATAAATATAACGGTATTTTTATAGATTATTTTACTAATACATGATGTTATATTTTATTATAATAACTTAAAAGTTATTTTTGAAATATAAATTATTTAATAGGGTCAATTAATTATTTTTGATATTACCTAAAAATATAAAAATACCTAGGTTTTTATATTATATAATTATAAGAATTTATTAACTGTTAGCGGTGTTTACAAATTTTTCATAGTAACTGAGTACTGCTTAGATTTTCTTCTAGTGTCATAATTTTGAATTAAAAAAAAAGGGGAAATATATAAGGCCTTGGAAACTTAAAATGGCAAATAATGGAAAACAAACATAAAAAAAATTAAAACAGACAAAGACGTTTTCTGGTATGTAATATTTCTTTACTTTTTTTTTGTAAACAGCAGTAGTCATTTAAACTAAAATATTTGTAACAATAAGGTAACAGTCAATATGAAATTAAGTTAGTATTATAATTTATTATTATATTAAATTGCTTTTTAATTTAAGTGGTATAATAGCGATTTTATACAATAAACAATATGTTTTATTATACAAGATGAATTTGAAAGGTTGTACTTTAGGCTAATATGAGGTTCTGCTAATCAAATCAAACAACTTTCCTCGTAGAATCAAGTGTCGCAAATGAAAAAAAAATTTGGCTTCCTCATACAAATTGGTTATTTTAATTAAAATTACTATATAGATTGTATTGAGAAGGCAATTTGTTTTTCATTTGCGACACATGGTTCGATGGGAAAAGTTGTTCCATTTGATCAGCAGAGCCTCATATTAGCCCAAAGTACAACCTTTCAAAGTTACTATGTATTATGGAATATTTTTTTTAAATATTGTTTTGCGTTAGGAAACATAGTTAGATCGACCAATAACTAATAAGTAAGTGTTATTATCGTCCTCATTCATGGACCCTGATTGTTGTGTGCCACTGGATGTTTGTTTGAGTTTGGGTATTTATATGAATAAGTAAATTTAGTAGTGGTCTATTTTGTATGTATGTTTTGATGTGAGACATCTATTAGCGTGTTAGGGTGAGAAAAATTACGTGCCATTCGGCCATCTTCGGGTCTTGTCGGCTCTTTCCGACTTAGCGCTCCCCTCTCAATATATATACGGAACGCTTCCTACTCTGCTACACTACACACTCGCTACTTTGTGTTGCTCCATTTTTTAAATAAAAAAATAAGATATTTTTCATCAGACGTCTGATGACGGCTTACTTAAGGACACTGCATTCGCAATCTACCTTGTCCATACGAAATCAGCTTTCGCACTTCCAGTATTACTCGACTACTATTTGTCGCAGAATTAATATAATATTTTTGTCGGTCAAATATTAATAATAACAGCTTTATTATTTCTGTCTTGGGTATAATATAATAATATAAATACATACCATCACGGGTGCCTATTTCGGAGGCAACACCTAACAAGTGGCGAGCTTGTTGCGGTGTTTATGATGAAATAGCCTCGTTTTATAAAGCGGTCATCCCAGGACCGGCATATATTATAATACAAAAATATTTATGACCCACAACAGAAAGATGTTTGCGTACAATTATCAACATAAAAATAATAATTGAACTTCGACTAACAGGCAAGTTAAATTGGATGTACTTCTTTATGTATTGGCGTCAACACGACTGCAGAGCCCTTAATTATTTTTATTGCTCTTAGGCCTATAAATTTAAAACGATTTGTGGTTTGGACCTTTGAATATGATTATTGTTAATTACATTTATTCTTTATTAACTTCGGAATTCGCTTATTATATTAGACTGATTTCTGAATTATTTTATTAAACATTTTTTTTGTAACTTTTTTTACTTGCTTCCTCCTTTATTGTTGTAGTTAGGGTTATGTTGAATCTAGTATTAGTATTTTGCGAAATAATATTTTTTATATTAAAAATCGTGGGTGTTCAGATTTTTTGTAGGATTTAAGATAAATATTATGAATATATTATTACTATTATGAAAAAATCTCTCAAATTAGTTGTTAGAGACGTTTTAGTATTGTGTAAGAAATATTGCTTCCATTGTACTGTTACTGTAATAATAAACATATTATGTTGTAGTTTTTTGTTTTATTTGTATCTTAAATTTATTCCTAACATATAACGGATTTACGGTAACAGTTTATTCCACATATCATCACGGGTGCCTTACGGCGCCCGAGACGGCCTAGACGGCTCCAGGGTACCCAGCGGAGGGGTTTTAATCCCACCTCGTCGTAGCCGATAGTATGAGTCTACACCGAACAAGTGGCTAGCTCATAGCGATGTTTTGAATAGACTCAATAACCCATCTATAAACAGTTTCACAAGTTGGTATAGTGAAACCGGGACCGACAGCTTAACGTGCTCTCCGAGGCACTATAGTGGTGTTGTCAAACAAATGTACATATTTTTTTTATTAAAAACTCATTGGTACACACCGGGGTTCGAACCAGGGACCTAAGTGTTTTTAAGTCCAAGGCCTAAACAACTCGGCCACCACGTATATATTCCAATTAATTCCAATATTATGACCCTGAATGTAGCAGACAGCAGACAAAAAAAATACTTAGATAGGGATACCTCCGAGACAAAACAGATAAGTGAAATTTACTACATGGGGAATTGTTTGTCGTCATATTACCTACATATGGTAAGGTTCGGAATATTTATTCGACTTCTGATTTTATTTTTTTATTTAAAAGAAAATTTTGGGAAGCTCTTATGGAGCCACCCAGTGTCAAAAAATTTTTAATTTTTATATTTAGGCTTATTTTTTGGTTCCCTAAAGATGGTTTCTGCTATTTTTTTGATTTTTACCCTGGAACATTCTGGAGCTCATATACAATTAATTTTTTGAAAAAAAAAAATGTATCATATTTTCGTGTTTGAAAAAACTACAGTTGGTATTTTTTGGTTTTTTATTTTTTTTTCTTATTCATTCAATATCTTCATCTTAATTTTTTTTTTAATTTTTGACTGCGGATACCAAGTTAAAAAATTATTCAAAATGAAAATAAAAAAATATCATCTTTACAATTTCAAAATGTCTAAAGATGGTATTAATTTGTTTTAAAATATTTTTTCTTGTTTGTTCAATATCCACATCTCAAATTTTTTGTTATCCGATACCAAGTACTCATCTCATAAACAACATATCAACATGGTTAAATGTTATTACACCTACATGTCCAATATGAGGCTGCTGTCGCCACCATAAGACTGAAGGCCTCGGGTCAATGGAAACCGGATCTACGAGCAAGGCATACTCAGTCACTTAACGAACACATTGAAAAGCAACCACTCATAAACGCTGTGAATGACAGATGTCCACGCGTACATATATTTGAGAAACAATACCTAATAAACACACAGGAAGAGCCAGCTGACAAATCCGGTCTACATGAGGTCAGGATTTACACAGATGGGTCAAAAACCAAAAACGGGACAGGAGCAGGGGTTTTCTCCTTTGACCTGAACATCAACATCTCAATGGCACTAGGCACACATGCCTCCATCTTTCAAGCAGAGTGCATAGCCATAATAGAGGCAACCGCGGCAGTGAGCGCTAGAAAGATAGAACAACATGGAATTCGTATACTGTCAGATAGCGCGGCTGTACTACTCGCATTGAAAAACCGACAAGTTAACTCAAGTCTAATAAAACAATGTCACTACGCACTGGAGACCATAGCAAGCAAAAACAGGGTCACTCTCCAGTGGATAAAAGGACACAGTAACTCGCTTGGAAACGACGCAGCGGACGAACTGGCGAAAAGAGGTTCGGCTACAATTCCGGTGGGGCCCGAACCGTATGTACCTATCTCTTTTAAACAGCTAGGAAGTTGGCTGCGGGATAACATCCACAACCATCACTGTAAGTATTGGGCCAATTTACAAAACTGCAGACAGGCGAGAGAGGCGGTAGACAAACCAGGCCCGCGTCTAGCTCGAAACCTGCTCAATCTCAACAGAGGTAACCTGCGGATGGTGGTGGGTACTCTAACCGGACATTTTCCATTAAACAAACACCTTACCCTTCTAGGTATCACCAACAGTCCTCTATGTAGAGGTTGCATGGAAACAGAAGAAACACCCACCCACGTGCTGCTTCATTGCACCGGGGTGACATCGCAACGGGCGGAAATCCTCGGAACGCCGAGGTCGCTCCTCGAGGCCTGTAGGAGTCCAGGACTTCTTGCTGCCTTCTGGAAGGAGCTGGGCTGGCTGGAGTAGCCGGCCGTTTACATCACGCAAAAAGGCCTAACCTGCTGGCCAATTGCGGAAAAGTGGACCCGCCATGAAGATGAAGAAGAAGAAGATGGTTAAATGTTTTTAACTGTCACATATATGTTCTAAAGGTTTATCAAAAATAATTTATCAATTAAATAAAAAAGAGGTAATGCTGCCAGTGTTATGGGAACCTTCGGGCCGGGACAGAGTCGGGACATAGTGGATATTTAATTTTTTTTATATTTTAAGTTACATTTAATCCTTTTTAGTTACCCTAATATTGGAAATGGTTATTAAATAAAATAAAATAAAATTTTAATGGCCCAAAAATTAAAAATAATATAGGTATTTTATATATTTTTTTCTTTCTAATTGTTTTATTTTTGATAAATTTCACGGAAAAAATATGTGACCAATTAAAAAAAACATTTAACCATGTTGATATGTTGTTTATGAGATGAGTACTTGGTATCGGATATCAAAAAAATTGAGATGAGGATATTGAACAAACAAGTAATAAAATTTTAAAACAAAATAATACCATCTTTAGACATTTTGAAATTGTAAAGATGATATTTTTTTATTTTCATTTTGAATGATTTTTTAACTTGGTATTGGCAGTCAAATATTTTTAAAAAAATATGAGATGAAGATATTGAATGAATAAGAAAAAAAATTAAAAAACAAAAAAATACCATCTGTAGTTTTTTCAAAAAGGTAAATATGATACAATTTTTTTTTTTCAAAAAATTAAGTTTCTATGTAGTTATGAGCTCCAGAATGTTCCAGGATAAAAATAAAAAAAATGGCAGCAACCATCTTTAGGGAACCAAAAAATAAGCCTAAATATAAAAAAAAAAAATTTTTTGACACTGGGTGGCTCCATAAGAGCTTCCCAAAATTTTCTTTTTAATAAAAAAAAAAATAGAAGTCGAAAAAATATTCCGAACCTTACCATATGTAGGTAATATGACGACAAACAATTCCCCATGTAGTAAATTTCACTTATCTGTTTTGTCTCGGAGGTATCCCTATCTAAGTATTTTTTTTGTCTGCTGTCTGCTACATTCAGGGTCATTCAATATTATATAAATGACAGGATACATCTAAAGTCCGTAACTTGGTCTGTTACCTTTTTTATGGAAAGAACGAACCGTAAGTTCTGCCGTCTAAGCGGTCAGAGGCTCTACCATGGGTTTGCGCATTGTAGAAACGTAATGAGCATTCACAACATTTCAATTTTTAAATTATGCTGAATTAAAAAAACCGGTACTGTATTATTGTCCTCTCACCATTATTTTTATCTTTCCGGTTTTTTTTGAGATATTTGAATAATACTCAAATGTTGTCATTTTAAGATTTCGAGGCAGAATTTCTATGTAATCGCTGCCTATATTTTTGTCAGATTAAAAAAAAAACTGGTACAGTATAAATCCAATGCTATGTTATAATAAATTTAAAAAAAAAAAACGATAATCGGTATGAATAATACCTGAGGCCTGAAAATGGGTATATGTTTATATATATAAATAATTAAAAAGCGGCCCTAGCCTAGTGGTTAAGTCACTGCGCAACTGATAACAAGGTTAAGCAGATGACAACAAGACCGGCCTGGGATGGGTGACCGCTTTATACAACGAGGCTATTTCATCATAAACACCGCAACAAGCTCGCCACTTGTTAGGTGTTGCCTCTGAATACCATCGGCGAAATGAGGATGGGTTAATCCCTCCGCTGGGACCCTGAGGCCGTTTAAACGGTTCTCGGGAGCCAAATTGGCACCCGTGGTGGTATTTATTTATTCATATAAATAATTGAATAGGAACGTTTATAAATAATTAATATATTAATAATAATAAATTATTAATATATTAAAAAAACTACACCCTAAAAGGAGACACCTTGACAAGAAATCGATGCAATAGTCTCCTGAAAACCGGTAAACCCAAGACTAAAACCGAAACATGACTAGGTCACTTTTCATCTGTATGGTTTCAATATGGATGGATTTTGAAGATCATTATTTCAAATAATTTGATTAGTTAGTAAAGTAGACGGTAGTAATGTATGTTTTTTTATTTTTTATAATGAGCACTTTCCTTCAGTTTGCCGCTAGATATTACTTACCAGTATTTGATCTTTTGGTACGTTTGAGTACTGCTTAAAAGGCTTACAAAGCTAGCTTAATTTACTTGACAGGTGTTTTTTTAGTACTTCGCTTTGCTTTGGATTTTTGATGACGTCACAGAAAAAAAGCAAATTACGTCATCGAATTCGCTGCGAACGCTTTGAAAATACGAGTAGTGCAATCAAAGTAAATTGTCTGTGGTCACAATTATGTATCAAATACTTTTTTTGTTCAACACTCAGTGTGTTCGTTTACTACTGTTTTTCACTTAAAGCGCATTACATCATACATATAATAATTAATACTTATAAACAATACAATATATATATATATATATATCATCACGGGTGCCTTACGGCGCCCGAGACCGCCTAGACGGCCCCAGGGTACCCAGCGGAGGGGTTTTAATCCCACCTCGTTGTAGCCGATGGTATGAGTCTACACCGAACAAGTGGCTAGCTCGTCGCGATGTTTTGGATAGACTCAATAACCCATCTATAAACAGTTTCACAAGTTGGTATAGTGAAACCGGGACCGACAGCTTAACGTGCTCTCCGAGGCACTATAGTGGTGTTGTCAAACAAATGTACATAAATTTTTAAATTAAAAACTCATTGGTACACACCGGGATTCGAACCAGGGACCTAAGCGTTCTTAAGTCCAAGGTCTAACCAACTAGGCCACCACGTATATACTAGGCCTAGGAAAAAAAGCAAATTACGTCATCGAATTCGCTGCGAACGCTTTGAAAATACGAGTAGTGCAATCAAAGTAAATTGTCTGTGGTCACAATTATGTATCAAATACTTTTTTTGTTCAACACTCAGTGTGTTCGTTTACTACTGTTTTTCACTTAAAGCGCATTACATCATACATATAATAATTAATACTTATAAACAATACAATTAAATAACAAAATTGGAAATATATATAAATTTTGAGAACATTTGACAGGTGAAAAAGTTAACGCAGTAGTAAACCTAGTAACTAGAAAGTAAACGATAAAAAACCACAGAGTTATAGGAAGAAAAATACTCACACTGCTTTAGAATACATGAATGGGGTCGATCAATACATTGTTGTTTAACAATAATGATCGCTCCCATTATCCCGGCTTAATATTACGTTTACGAAACTGGCGGGGACAAAGATGTATTTGCATAACGAGTCTATATTAATATCCTCGCTGCTTTATCTTCAAATTAATCGCCGTTTCGTAACCGGCGATATATTAGAATGAAAGCAGTTTTCTATGGAGATCTGTCACTTATCATTCGAATACATCGAACCGACACAATGCGACAGCGCCAGAGTCACAGGCCAGAGTCCACAACATTTCAAATTATTTACTTATGATTATCAAAGAACCTACCCGTATGTTTTGTTTTTTCGTTTATTCAAAGTATTATAATTAAAAATCATCTTTAAAGAGATGATATTTCTAAAAGAGCGTATGTTCATGCCATTTAGAGGCTGTTTATATTTTGAGGTCCAAGCCTGAAATTAAAAAAAAAACTCTCAGCCAAGTTGACATCAACCGTAAATCTGAAAGAATAATATGGACGTGAACCTTGTATTGCAGTCACATTTTTTATATATTTTTTTGGAATTACTTTTTGTTTACGGTTTATATGGTGGGCGAGATGTTTATTAATGATTAATTTATTTGCTATAATATGGTTACACGTTGTAAGAGTTGGCTAATCCTATATATTCCACTACAAGATGGCGTGCGAAATATTTTTGTAGACTTTTGTAACTTGTAGGTAAATTTGATATAATATATAACTTTCACTATAAGGACATCACAGATGCAGCCAGGTCTATATTACAAATACTCTAAAAAATATTTAACTGACTAGTATAATGAAATTTTTTACTAGTTAACTAAATTATTTGGGTATATGATCGATCATATATACCCAAACAATTTAATTTTTGGGCTAATTTAATCCTCAGGGCACATCCATATTATTCATACCGATCAATACTTTTAATCTGTGACAGTTTTTTTTAAACCGACCAAAATATAGGCAGAGAGTACATTGGCATTCTGCCTCGATATTATAAAATATTTTTTTTTCAGTAATTTTCAAATATTTCAAAAATGAGTCGTTAATAAATTCTGAAAAACATATATTATTATAGTAGGTAATGAGAGAACAATAACACAAAAACGGGTTATTTATTTCTACACAATATAAAATTTGAAATGTTGTCAATTAGGGCCCCAGAGCATTAGTTCTAGATAGACATTCATGTGGACAGACAGACATCTAAACATCACCACAAAGTTTTTTTTTTTTAAAAAATGGGAACACTATTATACATATTAAGTATAGTGCCTATCCATCTACGAACATCCAGGTCAGGTCATAATTGGGCGGAGCTTAAATCCCTGTAATGGCCGGCGGCGGGAGAACAAACCCCCCTTAGGGAGGGATGCTGTTTGCCTCCCTGTAACAGTAAACTCATGCTGTACCTATATCTGAAATAGTAATAAAATTATATTTTATTTCAGAAATCTTTTTAGTTTTTGGCCTCATTCTGTGTTTCTGCTTTAACTAATTATTGTGTTGTGGGTATTGCTATACACAGTGTGACGTCACTGTTATATTATTATGTAGATTCATGTATATCGCGACGAGCTAGCCACTTGTTCGGTGTAGGCTCATACCATCGGCTACGACGAGGTGGGATTAAAACCCCTCCGCTGGGTACCCTGGGGTCTTCTAGGCGGTCTCGGGCACCGTAAGACACCCGTGATGATATGTAGATTCATGTAAGTTTTTTTTTCGACGTACAAATTCCATGAATGGGGTTGATCAATACATTGATTGTGGTTTAACTATATTGATTGCTCCCACTATGCATGCTAAATGATGCGGTTACGAAACGGGCGGCTACAAATTCGTATTTGCATTACGAGTACATTTTATTATTCTCGCTGTCATTATCATTTTATTATCTTATCTTTTTAAAGTGTACCTATGTGTAGTGAGTATTAGTATATATACAGGGTGAATTTGAAAGGATGTACTTTGGGCTAATATTAGGTTCTGCTGATCAAATCGAACAACTTTTCCCATGGAACCATGTGTCGCAAATGAAAAAAAAATTGGCTTCCCTATACAAATTGGTCATTTTAACATTACTAAGTAGTTTGCATGGAGAAGGCAATTTTTTTTTCATTTCGGGCACATGGTTCCATGGGAAAAGTTGTTCGTATTGATCAGCCTCATATTAGCCCAAAGTACATCTTTTCAAAGTCACTTTGTATAAATATATATATTATGTATAATATTTGTATACCTACTCTATTTCTTAAATATGTAAATATATTGCACATATTTTACCTATTTACTGCTAAATTTGTTGATTGTACTAAATATGTGCATTATATATTTATATAAATAAAAAATGTAAAGGATAGAATATAGGTAAGTGGCGGCCGAGTTGGTTAGGTCGTGAAGTTAGCAGCCAATTTTAGCTAATTGTTGGGGTTACAAAATAGGCGGCGCGCGTCAACATCTGTGTGTATTTGCATAACGGGTCTATTTTACATGTACCTATGAAATATAGGAAACTTTATGTCTGTAGGTCTTCGATCATATATAACCTACTAGCTGTGCTCGCGACTTCGTCCGCGTGGAATAGTTATTTTTTTATCATACAAACTTTCATCCCCTATTTTATCTCCTTGGGGGTAGAATTTATCAAAATCCTTTCTTAGCGGATGCCTACGTCATAGCATCTAACTGCATGCCAAATTTCTTCCCGATCCGTCCAGTGGTTTGGGCTGTGCGTTGATAGATCACTATGTCAGTCAGTCAGTCAGTCACCTTTGAGTTATACATATATATTTAGATATAAAAAAAATATTATTTCGTCTGAGCTGTAGGTATATCTATGTTTTTTAAATAAATCTTAGCAGGCAAAACATATAATTGAAAGTTTTCAGAAAACTACCATTTAGACCCATTGTAAAAGAGTCTGGATATTTTTATTAAACACATGCGCTATTCCTCTCCTAGTCAATGTATAAAATACAGGACATTTAACGTCTAATTAAATTCTTTCAGACCCACTGTAAAGAAGTTTAAATATGTATAACCATAGAGAAGTCTTTGTTCTACCAAATGCATATATACAATTTAGGTCATTTTAGGTATATCATTTTAATTTAATCAAATATTACATCAGCTTAATATACGTGGTGGCCGAGTTGGTTAGACCTTAGACTTAAAAACATTTAGGTCCCTGATTCCAACCCCGGTGCGTACCAATGAGTTTTTAATCTAAAAATGTATGTACGTTTGTTTAACACCACTATAGTGCCTTAGAGAGCACGTTAAGCTGTCGGTCCCAGTTTCACTATACCAACTTGTGAAAATGTTTATAGATGGGTTATTTAGTTTACCCAAAACATCGCGACGAGCTAGACACTTTTTCAGTGTAGACTCATACCATCGGCTATGACGGGGTGGGATTAAAAACCCCTCCGCTGGGTACGCTGAGGCTCTACCATGGGTTTGCGCATTGTAGAAACGTAACCTATTCATTTACGTATACGTGAGCAACAACCAATACGATCGCTTTATTCAATCCTGTTACCAAAAATAAAACGATCCTATTGGTTGTTGCTCACGTTTACGTAAATTAATACGTTACGTTTCTACAATGCGCAAACCCATGGTAGAGCCTCTGAGGCCGTCTAGGCGGTCTCCGGCGTCGTAAGGCCCATTTTATGCCTGTACCTACAACTAATTTCTTTAAATGAATCTGAGTAAGCCAAAACATATAATTGAAAGTTTTCAGTGGTTCGGGAACTCGGCACACGCCGTGTTCCAATAAAAATATTGCTATGTCTAATGATAGACATAGCTATATTTATATGTCCTTTCCAGGGTTTCAAACTATCTCCATACCAAATTTCATCAAAATTGGTTTAGCGTGACAACATAACAAACAAATAGAGTTAATTTCGCATTTATAATATTAGTAGGTATGGATTATTATAGATATAGATGGGCTTTAAAGATTTGTATACAAACAGGCAAATGGGTTGCTATGGATACCAACACAGACGGCTCTGTAGGGTCAGCAATTTTTTTTTTTATTTATTAGGTTGGTCTGGCTAGTTTGCCGACAATCATCAATAGTCGACCACTTTTCCAGTCAATGTCCAATAATAACTTATCCATTTAATATTATTCGTTTAAATTGAATATTACACATCCAGTAACATTTCCCTTCCCGTTCCTTTCTTTCTCGTCGACAGGTCAAATTCTCTAACCACATTATTTAAAATAATGCAAGCGGTGCTGCCATGACAACAGAAGGCACCGAGTTTAAAAAAAAAATATAGTGATAAGTTGACTGTTGGTTGTACCATGATTTTAAGTATATATTTTTATTTTATTTTATTTAATCTAAATATATATAACTCTAAGGTGACTGACTGACATAGTGATCTATCAACGCACAGCCCAAACCACTGGACGGATCGGGATGAAATTTGACATGCATGTAGATGTTATGACGTAGGCATCCGCTAAGAAAGGATTTTGATAAATTCTACCCCCAAGGGGATAAAGTAGGGGATGAAAGTTTGTATGATAAAAAAAAACTATTCTACGCGGACGAAGTCGCGAGCACAGCTAGTAAGTTATATTTTGTTATCCACACTAATTGTAGGTACTTGTTGTGGCTTCTATAGGTGGAACATTTAGCACAAAATTGTATTTATGTTTTAAGGAAGTTTTAATGTATCCGACCAATGGTTGTCCTTAAATAATTATTTATTTATATATAAGCAAGTTTTTTAAAGGTAAAGAAAACATAGATACTGTTGTTATGAGTTGGCTTGAAATTTTAGGTTCATAGTTTTGTAAACTTAATGTACCTAACCTAATAACTGTACGCAATAATTATAATAACTATTTTCTTGTTTTATTAATATTGGGTGTTCGCCTAACTAAATTCAAAAATTACGCTTCTGGTTACATGTTGACCAGGTGGCCGACAAGTGATGTGGCTGAAGATGACATGATTATTTTCGCGACGAGCTAGCCACTTGTTCTGTGTATACTATGATTATAATTATTTCAAAAATATTAAATAGTATTATTAAAATACTAGGTGGTTGCCTAACTAAATTGACAAAATACGGTTTATGTTATTTATCGGCCGGGTGGCAAAGTTTTTTTCTAACTTACTAACCAAGAAATGGGATTATTTTTTTCTCTGTTTTGTGACGACGTATATTGTCGCTAGAAGTCGGCCGTCAAATTATATGTATATTTGGAGATATTTCAATATTATAATTAACTTTAAATAGCCGATATTTGACTAGTTGTAGGTAGACCATAGATTTTTCCTCATATAAAATACAGCTAATTTTGGTGGTAGTCGGCCACCAAAATTAGCTGTAATAGTTAAACTGTTTTTTAACCAGGGGCTTTATTCCGAGTTTTAACACGTTCACCGTCACGCATTTTGCGTAAAGTACAGGTATTGAAATATAAGTTCTATCCTCTTAATTATAGAGTTGAAATTCCAATGCTCCACATATGTTCAAACTTGCGAAGAATTCGTGTATTTCAAGATGGCGGCATTATTATAGCCAACCTAATACATACTATATAACCATTGGGATAGAACTTATATTTCCATATTTATAGTTTTCGCAATGTCTTGTCGTGATTAGCGGTTGCAAACTCGGAATAAGGCCACAGATATACCTATATTTAAACCTTACAAGTAGGTTATTAATAAACTCCCATTTAACTATTATTTAATTTAATTGTAGACCAAAATATGAAGTTAGCGGCCAATTATAACCCGACCAATTTAAGAAGTCAGATTAAAACCATCCTTAGAATAACTATTATATACATTTTGATATATAATTTTGTACCTAGATCATATGTCTAGTTAGTAACTAGGGTGGCATGTCCTTAGGAAAGTGGTACGGGGGTGGTTTTGAAGTAAAACTCTACTTATCCATATAATTATTAATTTTGTCTGTATCGAAAGGGCGGGTGACATGCCCTTTTTGAGCTATCGATCCAGACAAAATTAATAATTATTTACTAACTAGGTATATGCTCTAGGTATAAAATTAATCTAGCCTGTATAATAATAGTTAATCTAAGGATGGTTTTAATCTGACTTCTTAAATTGGTCGGGTTATAATTGGCCGCTAACTTCACACTGCTAAAATATGAACGTCGTTCAATTTGTGGTAAACTGGTAACTAGATAGTATAATAAAAATAAAAGCAATTTAAATACTTTCGGTCTTATTCATAAAAAATCCTTAAAACACTCTTAAAGAGCTCAATAGTTAAAACGCTCAATAAGGCTATTGGCTCGATAACTTTTTTGTTATTCATAAACCTCCAATAAAGCTCCTATAACTATTTGACGTTTATTAGCTGAATTAGTGATGTGTTGATAGAAAAAAATAATTGATTGTCAAGAAAGTTGGCAGAATCGCGGAAAACCAAGACCATAAAAGTAAAAAAAAAAACGTTTTTGACACTTCTAATGAAATAATTATAATAAGGTTTGGCGCACACTGATAGAAAATTTAGTCACACTAGCTGTGCCCCGCGGTTTCAACCGTCATTTAAATTAAAATAATTTGTATCAAAAATAGAATACAGCTTTGTTTATCGCGTATGTTGCATCTCTCTATATCTGTACCTATGTGATTTTTTATGACTGCATCTCTGTATGATATGTAACTTGCAAGTCGCAATACTTGTTTCACATACAACAAACACTGTCAAGTGACCTAGTCATGTTTCTGTTTTAGTCTGTGGGTTCACCGGTTGGTTGGTACCGGGACTACTGCATAGATTTATTGTTGAGGTGGTAGTATCCTTTCATGGTGCGGTTACGAAATAAGCGACTGAATTTATGATGAAGCAGCGAGGATATTAAAATAGACTCGTAATGTAAACTTCTTTGATTTTTTTTTCTTTCTTTTTGATTCTTTGACATTTTGTAACCGCATCATTAAGCCAGCATAGTGGGAGCGATCAATATTGTAAAACGACAATGTATTTATCGATCCATTTATGGACTTTGTAGGTCTGCTTACCATCCGGTAGATACAAAATCACATGTCGTGTAATAAATAAATAAAAAACAGATGTGACGGCAGTCGGCACCGCCATTAAATTTTTGTAGTTTGAAGCGGCACAACTTTATCTTTTTGGACAAATTACCGCGGTGAAACAAGATTAAATGTTAATATTTTTTTGTTACAAATTTCTGTCAGTGTGCGCCCAACCTAATTTGGTTCAAGTCTATTCGAGTTGTAAAATTTTGAGAATTTGTTGATCGGAAGCCGACTGGGCATTATTATTTTTATTTGTAATATAATTTTATAAAGTAATAGAAGTCATTTAATAAAATTTTAAACCAAAAAATAAAATATGTATAAAAAGTGAGGTTAAAATAGGTTTATAGTGGGCTCCTGCCTTCAATAAAGTTATGGAGCTGTTATTTGACGTTTATCACTATTAGAGGTTTATTGAGCGTTTATGAATAACATTTTGAGGTGTTTTGCTATTGAGCTGTTATAAAGCATCAATAAAGGCTTCGTAAGTTTTTATGAATAAGACCGTTTGTCTTCGTGTAATAAATATACATAAGATCACGATTAAACGTAAAAACATTTACCGATAAACCAAAAGTTGAACCAATATTTCTAATCAGTTGAATTTTGTTAGTTCATTTTATGGTACAATTACTCCTAAGCTTCATAAATATAAACAACTTATCTTTATGTGACCAAGTTAAAAAGTGATCTTAACTGGTCACAACCGACGTGACCACCATAAAAATAAATAGGTGTATTTTTACATTTTGTTGCTGACCCTACAATGATCTCTACTCGTCACCATAGCAATTCCCAAGTGCCTCAAGTCTTACGTCTGAACGGCTTGGAGTGAACACTTGAAGTGACTTTAGGTAAATTGGTACTAAATAAATAGATAAGGCAACAAATTTTGTGTGGGGTGAATTGTATCTAGTTGGCTCATTGGTATCTGCCATGCCGCAAAAACAAGAGTCATGGGTTCGAATCCCACACACCAGGATTTTTTTTATTGCAATTTAAAATTTATAATTTCAATACAAGAATATCCTTATAATGAAAATATATAAAAATATACAAAATAAGAACACAATATTACAAAGGTGCCTATTAAAAAACTAGTTATTTTCTTTGCATCCATTATCGAGTCTTATAAAATTATTCTCAAATTATTATATTCCTACTAGTTTTCGTCATTTTTTAGCAATAAAAACTGTACCTTGTTAACCCTCCCTCATCTACCCGTATTAAAACTTATAGTGCTTATAATGTATCCTGTATACGTTTTTTAAGTGTTTTTCGAATTTTTCAAGTGTGCCTTCAAGGCCAAATCCTAAACTACAAGTACAAATAGCGAAAAATGCTCAAAGAAGTCTCGGGGCAGATTTTGATAAAAACTAAAACTGCATCATTAGATTTTTAAAAATTACATTTTTCCAGCCGGGAATCGAACCGGTTGATTTAAAAAAAAAAGTTTCATCCAGTACATATTATTGCACGAATTTCGAAAAATTCAACCTGTATAGTAAGTAGGTGAGAGCAGGTAGGATTCGTACACTTTTTACACTCAGTTATGTAAAAGCAAAACTAAAAGCTATTTTAAAATAATTTTAATAGTGCTGAATTACTTATATAATATCTGACTTTAATAATATAATAATATAGTTCAGTGTTGATTTAAAGTAAAATGGCAAACTTATGATGAATTTCCCAAAAAATGGAAACCGTACGCGTACACCTCACGCTTCGTACATAGTAATTGAAAAGGCTATTCATATTAAATTAAACATTTATTGAGATTATTAACATAGAATCAACATAGTACTAATTAACAGTATATTACATATAATTTTTAAAACTTTATAAAAATGAAATCATAAAATCAACATCAATTTACTATTAGGGTAACATGTCATAATCAGACATTATGAATATACTACTGCACATTACACAGTAAGATCTTTTTTTAATCTATTCTTGGTGTAGAAGAAGATTTAGATATCAAAAACACTTATAAGTCAATTGTTCCCTCATCGTTGATATTAGGGAATCCACCCCACTAATAACTGTAACTGTACGTTAGTGGAGTGGATGGAACCAAAAATATCAAAAGATAAATTCAAAATAAAAATAACGGTTGAGGTTATCTCAAATTTAAAGTTAACATATTAATTTAAAGCACTTTTTCAAAAGCTATTATTAAGCATTTCACTTCTCATGCTCTGAAAGTGCTTATTTGTGCAGGATATAGGCTGCACAAAATCGAATTTTGTGCTCAAGTGCACATAAATGTATCTATATTAAGGCTAAGAAAATTAGCCATACAGCCAACACAATAAGAAGTTTATTGGCTAAATTATCGCACCAGAAAAAACTATAGAAAATGCCAAGAAAATATACAAGTTCATAGATAGAATTTGTAATTTTATAATTAAATTTACTTAAATTTATTTGCCTTATGTGTTTTTTAAGATATAAAAACAATTTCCTTCAGTATTCAAAACTGTACTAATTTTACGTTGAATTTTAATTAAAGAAATGTTATGTACTACTGTTTTATTTCCTCGCAATCAAAGTGAAAAGCAGAGTTTATAACTCGTCCACAAAACCATTTTATCCTCGACATTACTATCAGCCCTCGACTTCGGCTCGGGCTGCGAAAAGTCTCAGATAAAAATGGTTCGTTTTGTGCACTTGTTGTAAAATCTACTATTAATAATTTAAGAAATATTTATTACAAATTAATGTTTTCAAAGACAAGTCGAAAAATGACTTAGGCAGTGCGAAAACACCCTTCGACTTGTTCCAACGAAACTAACTATTGCACTGTTGTGGCAGTTAGCCTGTGGGCATGAGCGGGCCTAATACACACACAAATACTAACGCGCCAACATGTTCAATAGTATAGATATGGCTGCTGTACGAATGCTCCCTCTGTACGAATCCTACCTGCTCTCCCCTATATACTTTTTTGTAGTCCTATAAAAAAAGAACAATCCGTTTTTGTTAATTCCAACGAATTAGGCAGTATTTTCGATTAAAGCTCCCAGATGGCCTGATTTTTTTCTACATCTTCAACAACCATCGTCGCCAATTTACACAAATAAAATAAATCTTGCGCTACGAATGTGTCAATTATTTAAATGAGGCTTTTAATTTATGTCAATAATTTTATTTATCAAACCTACGCAATAATAAATATTGAACACCATCGGAAAACAAGGGGTGAAAAGCTTCCTCCCCCCCAATGTGTAAAAATCCTGCTTCCGAGAACAGAGGGGGAATCTATTTCAGTCCACAGCTCGCCCGGGCAAATCGATCGACTAAAAGAGATGCAATTATATAGTGCATCTCATCTGAATAAACAGGAGTGAGGCTCGCCGTACCTAGTTTACACCCTTTTAAACATACACTCAAACTTAGAACTTAAAATTACAGCCATAAGGCTTTATCGATATGATATAAATTTGAATGTATACTTTGAATTGCTGGAAAACGATGTAGGTATACCTAGATTTAGCAATACCTATTTAAGGTCGTCAAAAGTACCCAATTTGTCAGTTATACTTTGCCTTTTGTAGGCTTAGGTGTCTTTTAAGAGATTTATTACCTAACTAAGGTTTTTTTACTAACAATGTAAGCTAGGTCACCTGGAAGAGGAGGTATAAAGTACTCTTTACACCCCCTCTTCCCGGTGACGGGATTGCCCGGGACGACAGCTCGGCGCATGTGTTGTAAACTAACTTGTTGCTGAACACTATCAGTTGCGATCGTGAAGCGGTCATTGGTATTCTGTTAAAAATGAATCCTCAATCGAAGGATATATCTGCTTCCGACAAATCTGCTACTCCAAAGCAAGAACCACCTGTTAGAGAACGCAAAATACTACGCCGTCTAGATGATGAGGATAGAAGCGAGAAGAGTTCTCAAGAATTAGACAAACCGATTTCGGGTCAAAAGCGCCGACCTAATGATGACCAAGTTGCGGGGCCTTCCAAGACCATACCAGATTTTGATGAAGATGACATGGAAACTATAATGACTATATTCGATATGCCAAGGGACCCGCGGCTGCGTCAAAAATTTTATATTGAAGAAAAAAGGCGTAAGTAATTTTTATTTTATTGTTTCCGACTCTGAATCTATCTTGTATTGAGACTTCCAGAGACAGACTCACTTGTTTGTTTATAAATTAGGCTACATAGAGTTATAATATTAATGGATGTTAAGAAAATAAATTACTGTAGAATTCTTTAAAATAAATTGTTATTATGTAAATTTTAATCAAATGTGACAAGATAAAATAAAAATAACTTTTTTTTTATAAAATAAAATAAGTGAGTACCTAAAGTATTTTATTTTTTATATTGCACCCCAATAAACTATAATAATATACCTACTAAGTATATAGTAAATTAGTTACTCTTAGATCTGTTATTGAAATTCGCTTCAGTCAGGAACTATATGGTTAGCTTACCAACAGATAGATACAGGGTCACATGCTTTAATTCCATATTAATAATAAATTTATACCGTCAGGATTAGTTCGTCTACTTGACACCAGGTGGCCGAACGATAATGGTACTACTACTCCAATGTAGATGGCGCTTTAGTGAATGTTTTAAGAAAACTTTTTTTTTAATATTACCCGAAACCGCCGTGTCGGCCTCAATGTGGCCAAACGTATGCCTAATAGTATAGCCGTTTTTGGGAGTGGTCGTCGCCACGTTGCGGTTTGGTTAATGGTATAGAGACTCAATAACCCTTCTATAAACAGTTTCACAAGTTGGTACAGAGAAACTGGGACCGACAGCTTAACGTGCTCTCCGAATCACTACAGTGGTGTTGTCAAACAAATGTACCTACATTTGTTTTTAATTAAAATAATCATCGGTACATAAGTGGGTTTCGAACCGGGGACCTAAAAACTGTAATGTTTTTAAGTCTAAGTTATCTAAAATTTTAATTGTGGTAAAATACAGAAAATATTTTTCAGATTGAAACAATTTTATGTTGAGATGGAACAACGATAACAGAAGAAAGAATCTACATATTTAAGTATATAGACTCCTAGTTGATTAGATTTTAAATAAATATTTAAATGTAGAGATATCTAATCTAAAACTGCGCGCGGCATTAGAAGTATGACGCAATAATTCCTCATTATTGGTCAGTATAAGTGGAGAGGCAGTTTTAGATTTGCCTAAAGGTTTTTATTAGGCGTTCATGCGGAAGTTAAATAGTAATTTTTGCTTAGTTTCGCATTTTTTACTATTTTAACTAAGTACTATTTTTTATTATTATAGTATTTTCTTTGCATAACAATAACATTGCGCGCGCAATGGTCGTATATGGACGAATGCTAAATTCTTGTTTTAAACAGCAGTTTAATTTCATGTTCGGAACAAAATGGCCGCCGTTCCCGCAGTTTTCGATAGTTGGTTATTGATAGGGTGCCCCTATAAAAACAATCTGCAAAGCGATTTTTGACGCCCAAAATTATGCTTGCGTGTAGCTGTGTTTACATCTATTAAAATATTATAAAACTCAGCGAACTTCTTTCTCAAAAATCATCCTAAATATATTTGTAGTAGGAAACTAGTAGTAAAAATATATTTGAAAGTCCAAAATTTATAGTTTCGCGATTTATCTTACAAACTAGGTACCAAAAAACAAAACATAAAAAACGCTGTCGAATATCATAAGGCCTTTATAGATATAAAAAAACAGTTTGAACCAATAAAAAATATTTTTTTAAATAATTTACAGGTCGGTGCCAAGAGGGGGAATGTTACCACCCTGCTTGCCATGAGGAAGCTCCGAGTAAGTTTTTTTTTTTATAATTAAAAAAGGTAGGTAGGATATATAAAGAATGTAGAGCGATTTATTATTACAAAATAAATAATTTTAACAAAGAATATACTGATTTAAAAAAAAAATTTACAGGTCGGTGCCAAAAAGGTGACAGTTATCAGGCTCAGTCCCAAAAGGTAGCTTCGAGTAAGTATTTTTTATTTTTATGAAAATTAAAAAAAGTGGGACATATTGTATGACGAAGCCAATTTTTTTTAATTTGATCTATAAAGCCTCATATTAGCCCAAAGTACAGCCAAAAGTAAAGCTTTAGGTAACCTAACCTTTCCTAGTCACCCTGTATATAGAAATTGGAAATGTTAATTCAAAATACTATTTTCTTTATTATATAATTTACAGGGCGGTGCCAAAAGGAGGAATGTTATTATCACACTTCGTGCCTGATGAAAGCTCCGAGTAAGTTGTTTTTTTATATTTAAAACAGTGGCCCTAGTACGAGTTTGTTTTAACGTTCTCCCTAAGTTAAGTGGGATAAACCAATAGGATCGCTTAATTTTCTAAGCCTGTCAAAATAAGCTTATCTGATTGGCGAAGAGTGCCCATACTGTGATGAGAAAGTTAAATAAAACTCGCACTTGGACCACTGGAACAAATATAATTATATATAAATATAAAAAAAATATTGAGAATAGTATAATCGTGATTCGCTCCTTTTTTAACAATGAAAATCATGTTTGTCCGGAAAGACATTAAAAACCATTTTAACTAAAAAGCTCAAAAAATCTTCTTTTTTTTCATCTGGCATTTTCTTTCGCTTTCTTTCATCAATAGAGTTTATAGAGAACAGAAATCAAGTAATTAAAATTGTTTCTTTTTATATTACAGAGTCTGGGGATCCACAGAACAAGTAGGCAGTGGCTGGGGGAAGAGGATTACGTTTACCATTGTTTGAGAACATAGGATTTCCTTAGGCATACCATAGAATAGGTCCCAATAGTATGGATTTTAAGAAGTGGATTGATGAAGTTTTCTTTGAAGATTACATTTTGTACATTAAATGGGATTATATAAGGCTTACAATATATTTTGCGTATAATATATATTATTTTATAATTATTAATTCTGTTTTAAGAGGAGCGTCTGATCAAAGATTTCCCATACAAAAGGTCGTGACTTTTGGAGGCGTTATAAATATGAACGATATCTAGGTTCGTACGTTTTCCTTGTTTTTAAGTTTGGTATAGGAAAAAAAAATCGACCCCTGTAATCTAAAAAAACCCTCATATTAAAATAACTTCTATAAAATATCAAGACAAAAAAAAAATTAAAAAAGGAAAACGTTTAGTTATCGTTTATTTTCTCTTTAGTAAAATGATAGCATTTTTTTTAAATCCATTAAAGTTTAGCGTTGGAAAACAGTTATGGCCCTAAAGTCGGTTTTGCTGCTTAATTTGTATGTAATATACGTGCTCTTTCTTATATTGAGGGTCAGGGGGAAAAATTACATACGGTAGCGTCGACGAGCCTCATCAGACGCTCCTCTTAAGTATGAGCAAATATAAGTATTTAGTGTAAACCAAAAATACCATGCGCTACCTACACGGAGATAGGAATAAAGCCCCACCGCTGGATACACTGAGGCCTTCTAGGCGATCTCGGGCGCCCGCGCAGTAAGGCACCTGTGATGGTAAAATATATTTTATTTATGTTGTGTGTCGGTCGAACTCAGGGGCGGATCCAGGATTTCATTTTGGGGGTGGGCCATTGCACCAAAAAAAAGTCGTGAGTCTTTAAATTCTGGAAAAAATAAGTACTTCTTTCATTTTCATTGATGAGCAAAAAATAAATAAAAATGCCATCGTCAACATTTTGAAAGCTTCTTAGGTTTCCATTGATGAGCAATAAAAAAACGGGGGGGCATAGCCACCTTGCCCCCCCCCCCCTGGATCCGCCCCTGGTCGAACTAGTGGGTTATATATAGTTTTCAGCTAAATATAAAAATACTTCGTATATTTGAATCTTAAAACCTTAAAATAAAACTGGGTGGGATCCACTTCTAAGATCAGTGTTATTTATGATCCAAGCATCAATTCTGCCTAAGGAAAGCTTTTGTTCCGAAAACACTGAAAACGCAGATTAAATTGCTTAATACCTAGTATTTTCTGAAGATTTATTATTAAAACGCGTATATCCATCACTAACTTTTAAGAAATGAAATAAATTATTATTTATTGATTTATCTACTCACTATGAGATTAAATAAAAAAAGAGCTAAGAAATTGGAAAAATATTTTATAAAATTAATTACTTACAGATTTTAGATTTTTTTATACAGTTGTAATTTTTCTACCTTGTCAATTTTCCCCATTCTTGAAAAGAAAAATAAGATGTATTCTTTAAAAACATTTTTGAAAAATAAAATCCTATACATTTCTATGTGATTAGATTATAATACCTAATAGCGTACAAAATAAAAAAAAATAACGTGTATTGATAAACAAATCGTTTATTGTATTATTTATTGTGTAAGTGTTTATGTGTGTGTATGTACAAAATCAACGATGTAAATGCATCGAATAAGTATAAATAAATTTAAGTAACATATCTGTTTTAATTGAATGTATTTAGATTTAGAGAAAATTAGGGAGGTGCGATTTTTGACACTCACCCATAAATTTTATTTGCAAATGCAAATGTTTTTGTTTAAAAGAACCTAATTTTCCTTTCAAAATTTGTCCTGTAGAGTAAAAAAATGGTAGTTAGTAATGATTTATTAAGTGTTAATAAACAAGTAGTAGCAAATGTCTTTCCTTTATCTTATAATCCTGGGTTCTTCAAGCGAAGCTGAACAAAGCCCTGCTTACGAGGAGCGCCTGATGAGGCTCTACGATACTGCTTACGAGGAGCGTCTGATGAGGCTCTACGATACTGCTTACGAGGAGCGCCTGATGAGGCTCTACGATACTGCTTACGAGGAGCGTCTGATGAGGCTCTACGATACTGCTTACGAGGAGCGTCTGATGAGGCTCTACGATACTGCTTACGAGGAGCGTCTGATGAGGCTCTACGATACTGCTTACGAGGAGCGCCTGATGAGGCTCTACGATACTGCTTACGAGGAGCGTCTGATGAGGCTCTACGATACTGCTTACGAGGAACGTCTGATGAGGCTCTACGATACTGCTTACGAGGAGCGTCTGATGAGGCTCTACGATACTGTTTCAACTGCAAAGTACTACCAGAGGCTCTACCATGGGTTTGCGCATGACGGTGAGTCGGTTACACAAATAATTCATTTATGTAAACCTTCCCCCCGACCCTCAATAAAAGAAAGAGCACGTATGAGATTATGTAGGTATAATCTCATACGTGCTCTTTCTTTTATTGAGGGTCGGGATGATTACGTTACGTTTCTACATTGCGCAAACCCATGGTAGAGCCTCTGGTAGTAATTTTCAGTTGAAACAATTTAGGCACACACGACTTTCGGACCATAACAGTTTTCTACCCCTAAACTTTAATAAATTTGAAAAAAATGGTCTCATTTTGAGAAACTAAACGGTGACTACGTTCTTTTAAATTTTCTGCCTCGATATTTTATAGGATTTGGACGGTGGTTGATATTTTCTTTCCTATACCAAACTTATAAAAAAGGAAAACAAAAATCCATGAGTAGTATGGGAAATCTGCCATCAGACGCTCCTCTTATATAATAGGCACTACTAACTTCGGTGATAGTGGTATTGGTGTTGTCTATTGATGGACTGTATAATCTACCTTCCAGTTAAGGGCAATGTAGTCATGACGAGCTCCAATAAAGCAAAAACTAACTATATTGGGATACAATTATTTTATTTATTCCATTAATAATAACCCTGAGGCTTTTTTATCGTAAAGTATTAAAGTTCATGAATATAGATATTGAACGGCATGTTAATTTGATCTACCTGAGGCTCTACCATGGGGTTGCGCATTGTAGAAACGTAACGTATTCCTTTACGTATACGTGAGCAACAACCAATAGGATCGCTTTATTCAATCCTGTTACCAAAAATAAATCGAAAAAAAATAATTACGTATACGTG
Source organism: Monopis laevigella (assembly GCA_947458855.1). Lineage (NCBI taxonomy): Eukaryota > Metazoa > Arthropoda > Insecta > Lepidoptera > Tineidae > Monopis > Monopis laevigella. The sequence continues at coordinate 3,792,052 of OX381594.1, read as the reverse complement.
AGCACACCGCAGCACACGTATACGTAAATGAATACGTTACGTTTCTATAATGAACAAACCCATGGTAGAGCCTCTGATGGAAAGCAGACCTACGAATGTCCATGAATGGTGTCGATCATTAATTGTTGATAAACAGCATTGATTGTTACTCCACTATGCCGGCTAAATGATTACGAAATGGGCGGCGACAAAGAACAATGACGACTCTACATTAGATTTTTTTTCAGATTATCATCCTATAACTCTATGCAGATTATAAGGGGCAAATAATAGGGGAATTGTTTATTTATCAGGGACATTTTTATTATTTTTTAAATGTCATTATTACTGATGAACAAAAGATCATACAATTATATAATTTAAAACGATCGTTTACTTTGTTTAAAAATGTTTAAAAGTTGTATTCAATGCTAAATAAAAAAAAAAGAACATGGAGGTGTAAATATTACTTACTTGATCCTAATTAGATACTCTGTTTATAAAAAAAACATTAACTTTTAAAATACAACCAAAGTTTGATTTATAAATTTAAAAATATTACTTTTATTTTCATTTCAAAACTTAACAGATATTTTTTAAAGAAATTATGTAATTAGGATCGAGTAAGTAAAATCTACACCTCTATGTTATTTTTTTCAAAAAGAACTTTATTTTCACTGAAAACAGATAAATTTTGACGTGGGAATTCGAGAATCCGAAATCAATAATTAATACAAGATGCTTTATTTTATTATTATTACTATAATTGTATAGCCAACCCGATCCAGTCTTACTTTAGGTAGAAAACTAATTATTTTGCTAAAGATAAAATCCAACATAGCGCCTAAATGTTTCCTAATTTATATAGAAGTCAAATTGCATATTACAAATGATTTATAACCTCGAACTTTACTATAATTCTTTGTAGTTTCTATTAATAAATTGGGACATTTTTTAAAGGTATCTTAAATTTCACCCATATACGTATAAAATTGCGGGGCCCAAAAAAAAATTACCTTTCAGCAAGGGTGGCGCTAGAGTGCACAAGTAATTCTAATTATCATATATGATATGAAAATCAACTAAAATAGTAATATTAACTCATTCATCTACTTAAATAAATGAATTTTGCTTTAAAACATTAATAATTATTTAAATAACTTGTATTGCATTTTAGTTCCACATTTTGCCGCGCGCTTCTACGAGTTGTACCTATTCTATCTATTGATTTTAAGTAGATATAGCTAAAACTTATCTCTTATATAACAAAATTATTTTTATTACCTTTATTAAAATACCTAATAATAACTTTACTTATTTAAATAATTGTGTATTAAGAAAATCGGAATACATGTAATGATTTACTAAATTCAGGTATTCTATTTCTGTAACGAAACTCAATAAGAATTAGTTTCGTTAAAAACTTGTCGTTAGTACGAGACAGAATTAAAAAACAGGAAATATAATGTTAAATAATTTTGTTACGAATTAGTATGGCAATTCTTATAATATGTCACACGTTAACAAGTGGGTGGTCTCACCTGTATGGGTTTCCCTTTTTTCTGAATAAGTTCCTCAAGCAGGCGTAGTGGACTCAACCAATTGATGTACCTATAATTACTATTGCTACAACATAAGCACATTTTTTGACTTTACAAAGCCACTCGCCATCACGTGGATGTAGTCGTAGTCACATGATATTGTCAAAAAAAAAAATTTTTTTTGTACTGCATTGGTGAGGGTCGGTTATTTTCAGTTTGTGTAAGAGGTATAATAAGGGTCGTGCTTCCTTCAATTAATGTCGTTAGATCACAGTTAAATTAGGCGATAATATAATATATTATAAAAAAATAATACTACCTTACTACTTACTCACTAGGTATATATAATATGCTGTTAACATCATAATTTTACATAATATGCTACTGTAAGGAAATCGATATAATACGTAGGTACAAAATGTAATATTTACAAACATTATTTATGTCTATATTTCACAAAAAAAAAACTTCCATATACTATGCTTAACGACAACATAAACATTCGTTAAAATTAACAGAATCCAGTTGTAATGGAAAAGGCTTTTCGTGAAAATGTGCGCGCGCATATCTGTGGCCTATAAAAGGCCGTAATTCCAGGTCCTGCCTCAATCACCTCTCGGTTACACTCGAGATATGCCTTCAGTCTGGGAATCAATGGTCAGTGTCCTGCCTCTGCCATTCGATACAGATTAAAAAAAAAAGTACTAAACTTTTTTTTTTTCAGAACTTCGAAAATAACGGAGTACCTCGGCGCAGGCGAAATGGAGAGTCTCGCGCTTCGCAGGCTTCTTACAGTTCCAGAACATCAGACTCTTTTGGGGTTGGTAGTTTTTTTTTTTTTTTTTAATTAAAAAAAAATTTTTTTTTATTAAAACAGTTTTTTTGTTGACAGGATTATAACACCGGCTCCTTTGGATCGCAGACCGCTGATAACCGCTCCAGCCCAGCGCGATTGTTTGCGACCATTGTTTGATATTATGTTACTATTGTCTTTTACCTAAAGATATTGTTCTACTTTAAGATAATACTTTATAAATTGTACTAATTTGTTAACATTAGTAAGTTAAAGTGTTCTAAAAGTTTAGGTATTGCATATTTATTGTTGCTCGAATAAAAAAATGTTTTTCGGAATATGATGTTTTATTTCATTTAACCTTATACACTTTCCCTCATATATACTTTATTACTATTACTACATTCTAATATTATGATTAGAATGTAATTTTACAATTAGGGTGCATTCCAAAACGGGGTAAAAGGATTTTTTTTTTAATTGAATATTTTTTTGACATTAATTATAATGATATGGATAATGGATCTGATAATAAGATATGTGCAACACGTAATCGTTTTTTTCCGTCGATTATTGTTCTATTATAGTTGATTTATATATGTATATGTAAATAATAATAATATGTAGGACAATTTACACATATTGCTCTAGTCACAAACTAAGCTTTAGGTTTGTACTATGTGTACCAGAAGCAACGATATAATACATATTATATTTTATAAATACCCAGACCATGACAAACTGTACAGAAAAAACATACCTACTCATATTTTTTTGCCATGGGTGGGAATCGAACCCACGACCTCCGGATACAACGCCAAAGGCGCAACCACTAGTCTACAGAGGCTGTCAAAATAATTTATAGGTGTATCATATGAGACAATTTTACAATAATTTGCTTTGTAATTTAAAATGTTATTAATATTACCGTGAATCGCATATTTTAATTATTCGTTTACGAATAAGCTATTGCATTTACGACTAAGGGCCGGTTTTTTGATGGATAGCTAAATTTGACTATTTAATAAATGTTAGCAATCGCCGCCGCCGCCACGATCTGAAACTTGAGTACAGCTAGAGGCCCTTGTTGGGCAACAGGGCAGAGCTTCGCTTGCGGACTGAATGATTGACGTGTCGTTGCCTATTCCATTTGATTGTTAAGAATAAATTATAACTTGGACTATATTTCTTTTAATTATTATTTAAAGTTAACACAGCGGTGGGATATATCCCAAAAGAAACATTCTGAGTGGTTAAAGTGAATTAAGTATTTTATATTAAGTGAAAAGAAAAGTGTATTGACAATGTCGCGGATAAGTACCGGGTCATCAAGTAGTGACAGTTCAGGATCGGACGATACGCGGTCGACTCCTCCAAGAAAAGTGCACCGTAAAAGATCGCGCTCACCGGAACTGGGCGATGTTCCGGGATTTGACCCCAGTAAGGAAGGTAATTATGTCAAAGCATGGATCCGGTAGATAGAAGACATCGCGACTGCTTGTGATTGGAGCAAGCGGAAGAGACTGTATCGTGCGACCCAGACTTTGCAAGGTGAGGGAAAAGCATGGTATAATCTTTGGTTGCCTAAAAATAGGACATGGAAACAGTTTAAAAAAGATATTTTTCTATCTTACCCTAGAGAAGCTAATTTTTTTAGTGCGATGGAAGATATAATAAAGTTTAAAAGTACGCATGTAAAATCATTGGTACTTTATGCTGGTCGAATGTCCGCGAAAATTAGACGTTTAGGAGTAGAGCTATCGGAGAGACAAAAAATGGACATTATGTTGGGCGGCATCACAGACAAAAATATTAGCGTTGTATTGGAGGGTTGCGAAACAATGCAAACTATGGTGGTACAAATGTCTAGGCGGTCAATGAGCATTGGGAACAAAGAGCAACACATTGATAAGGCGACACCGCATACCGATCGTTGGAACAAAAACAAATCTCGCCCGCGCCGAGTCGAGAAAACAAAGGACTCTTGTTTCAAGTGCGGCAAGCAGGGTCACCGTCGATTTGAATGTAGATCAAATTTTAGTAACACAAACAAGGTCAATAACCCTAATACCAATAAGGCCGCTTATTTTAAATCTAATAATAAATCGATAAAATGTGAACACTGTCATCGTTATGGGCACACAATTGACCAGTGCTTCAAGAAAATAAAACCTGTAAATTTATGTGCTAATAAACTAGTACAGATGGCGACTACGTGTTATATAAATAATATCCCTGTCAAAGCAATCATCGATACTGGTAGTTCAGTCACATTGATACGACAATATGTAGCACAGAAAATCGGTTTGCATTCTAAACCAACTACAGCGCTAATGAGCGGAATAAACGGCAGCATTGCAGCAGCGGTCGGAGAGACAGCTTGTAGATTAAGCAGTGAGGGTGTTGGCATCGATGTTACTCCATTAATCATGAATGATGATGATCTCCCAATAGATTTATTAGTGGGCCGTGATATATTGCAGTATCCAGGCATCCAAATTATAGCCGACAAGAACGCCGTATCCATTAGATATGAAAAACCCGAAGGAGTTAATCACATAATGATGGCGGTTCAGTTAGGTGATATCAAAACTGGAGTTTTGTCAAAGGATGGGGCAATCCAATTTAAAGAGATAATGCATACATTTCGGGATCGCGTTTCGACGTCGTTAAAAGACATTGGATGTTCTAAATTATCACAACTTACCATAAAACTAATTACAGATAACCCCATATTCACAAGACCTCGTAGACTGCCTCAGGTAGAAAGAGAAATAGTAAAGAAAATGGTAAATGAATTATTAGAAGCTAGCATTATCAAACCAAGTAGTTCCCCATATGCGAGTCCGATTCTACTTGTAAAGAAAAAGAATGGAGGCAATCGCTTGTGTGTTGATTACCGCGAATTGAATCGATTAACCATAAAAGACCGTTATCCCCTTCCACGCATAGAAGATCACATTGATACGCTCAGTAGTGGAGTATACTTTACGATTTTAGATCTAAAATCTGGTTTTTATCAAATTCCTGTAGAAGATGAATCAACTGAGAAAACCTCTTTTGTTACACCAGACGGGCAGTATGAATTCCTTAGGACGCCTTTTGGTTTAGCAAATGCACCGTCTGTATTCCAGCGAACGCTAAATAATTCGTTGGCAGGTCTTAAGGACGTTTTGGTATACATAGATGATATTCTAATTTCAACAAAAGATGAGTTCCAGTCGCTTAAGAGATTGGAAGAGGTATTATTGCGATTGCGTGAGGCGAATCTGACATTAAACATTGAAAAATGTAAATTTTTCAATACAAGTGTAGAATATTTAGGAAGAGAGATTTCGGCTGGAACAGTAAGGCCTAGTTACCATAAAATTGACTGTTTATTGAAGACTGTACCACCTAAGACGACAAAACAGTTAAGGCAATTTCTGGGTCTGGCAAGCTACTTCAGAAGATTTGTCTGTAACTTTGCGACTAAAATCAGTCCTCTGCATAATTTGTTGAAAAAGGATATTGATTTTAAATGGAATGCAGATTGTCAAAATGCATTTGTTGAAATAGAGAATAGCCTCACTCAAAGACCAGTTTTGAAGATTTATGATCATGAAGCCCAAACTGAAGTTCACACTGATGCATCCAGTATAGGATTAGGGGCGATACTTTTGCAAAAGGATACGGATGGAAAAATGCATCCAGTGGCCTACTATAGCCGGCGGACGTCACCTAATGAGTCTAGATATCACTCTTACGACTTAGAAACGTTGGCGGTTGTAGAAGCATTCAAGCATTTTCGAGTATATTTAATTGGAATTAATTTTAAATTAGTAACTGATTGTATTGCTATTAGATCAACCATGACTAAAAAGGAACTTAATTCACGGGTAGCACGTTGGTGGATATACATGCAAGACTATAATTTTGAAATTGAATATCGTCCGGGTAAACGGGTTGCTCATGTTGACTATTTGAGCAGAAATCCTATTCTATTGGCTTACGAGTTTACAACAGCTGAAAATTTACTCGAATGTCAGATGGCTGATGAAGAATTACTAAGAATTATTAATATTTTGGAAGAAGGAAATGATGAAGGTGACCGGGAGCAATATTTCAATGATTACGAAATTAAAGAAGGGCGGCACCTTTATAGAAAAACTCCGGAAGGACCTAAGTGGGTGGTACCGCGGAACGCTAGGTGGGGAGTATTAAACATTTTGCATGATAAGAGTGGACATCAAGGTGCTGATAGAACACTGGCTGCAATCAGGGATAAATATTGGTTCCCTCGAATGAGGAAAGTTGTAACAAAGTATGTCCGAAATTGTTTTAAATGTCTTATTGGCAAAAGTGATAATGGCCGAAAGCCAGGGCAGCTTCACCCAATATCAAAGGGTGAAACACCATTTGAAGTTATACATGTAGATCATCTTGGTCCATTTGTAAAAAGCAAAGAAGGGTTCCAATATGTAATTGCATTACAAGATGGTTTTACCAAATACTGCTTCCTGGAGGCGGTGGTAGAAACAAACACAAAAGGAGTTATCAAAGCATTGAAGGCAATGGAGTATTTGTTTGGTATACCTCGTCGTCTTATTTGTGATCGTGGAACTGCATTCACGTCTAGAGCTATGAAGGTTTTTTGTAATGAACACGGAATACATTTGGTAATAAATTCTCTCAATTTGCCACGAGCTAATGGTCAGGTAGAACGTCTAAATAGGACCATATTAAACACATTGAATTCTATTATCAGGGACGAACCAGAAGAAAATTGGTGTGAAGCCCTGGCTACCACACAGCAGGCACTTAATAATTCAGTGAACAAAGTTACTAGTAGAACCCCCAACGAGTTGTTGTTTGGTTATAAACCAACGGCGCTGTGTGAAGCACTACTAGTAAATAATATCACGCAGGCAGGTGAAAGGTTGAATCTTAGAGATACACGCGCAAAAGCACGAGAGCTTTTGGATGATGACCAAAAACGGCAAATGAAACGTTTCAATGCTAAACGTTATGTGAAGTCTCCTTATAAAACCGGAGAAATGGTGTTAATTCGTATCAGTAAAGGTAATCCGGGATATAAAAAATTAAAGGGGAGATTTCGGAGCATACCATATAAAGTAGTAAGAGTTCTAAATAATGATCGTTTTGAAGTGTTGGGTACTAGGCCCAATGGCAGCACTCACCGAGTGACGGTCACATATGAAAATATGAGGAATTGGCCGGCTGAGCAAATGTCTGATTAAGATCAGGTAGAATTTCTGACTCAGGTCAGGCAGTTATTTCTGAATAAATTCAGGCAGATATTCTGACTCAGGTCAGGTAGTTATTTCTGACGAAAGTCAGGCAGATATACTGATTCAGTTCAGGCAGTTATTTCTGAATAAATTCAGGCAGATATTCTGACTCAGGTCTGGTAGTTATTTCTGACGAAAGTCAGGCAAATATACTGATTCAGTTCAGGCAGTTATTTCTGAATAAGTTCAGGCAGATATTCTGATTCAGTTCAGGCAGTTATTTCTGACAAAAGTCAGGCAGATATACTGACTCAGTTCAGGCAGTTAATTCTGACTTATGTCAGGCGGATTATTTATGACACATGTCAGGCCGATTATTTCTGACTCATGTCAGGTGGATTATTTCTGACTTGTGTCAGGCAGATTATTTATGATACATGTCAGGCCGATTATTTCTGACTCATGTCAGGTGGATTATTTCTGACCTATGTCAGGCGGATTATTTCTGATACATGTCAGGCAGATTATTTCTGACTCATGTCAGATGAATTATTTCTGACCTATGTCAGGCGGATTATTTCTGACTCATGTCAGGTGCAGCTTCGAGGACGCAGCAGTGGTCAGTATGGCCGTGTTAGCAATCGCCGCCGCCGCCACGATCTGAAACTTGAGTACAGCTAGAGGCCCTTGTTGGGCAACAGGGCAGAGCTTCGCTTGCGGACTGAATGATTGACGTGTCGTTGCCTATTCCATTTGATTGTTAAGAATAAATTATAACTTGGACTATATTTCTTTTAATTATTATTTAAAGATAACATAATATACTAAATAAATTTGATATGTTTTACAGTTGGTTAAGCAACTAATTAATTCATTAATACTTATTCATCAGCAAAAACTATAGTTATCAATAGGTTATCTTAACCAATTGTTAAATATTTTGCTAGGAAATTTAGTTTGTGTTCAGTTTTCGGCAATTTCATACATAATATACATTGCATATAAAGTTATTTTGTTACCTTGTTGTTCGGCATTGAAGAAAGGTTTTATATTATTTTAATAGCCACAGATATGTTTTATATTTAGCCGAAATTGATCCCAAATTTTAGAGTGATCTTATCTTGGATCGAAAATGATTTTACGCTTGTTTGAAACAATCTTTATCCGAACAATCCGATTTCACAATTGGTAAATTTATGCTCAAATTTATTTTGTTTATAATTTGCAAGAAAACACAACACAATTTTGTAAAATAAATTGTTATTAATTTATTTTATTTAACAGATAGTCAATTAAACTATCCATCAATAAACACTTTTTTTCGAAAAAGTAATAATAATTTATATAGTAATAATAGTAATTTATCTGTCATTATTTAACAATTAGTCAAGATCTATCTAACTATCCATCTAGAAACCGGGGCTAAAGCGCCTTTCTTCATTTTCTTTTCAGAACGTTTGTACGTATTGATTGTCACATGAAAGTTTCCCTCATATTGTTGCCTCCTTAGAAAATATAAAATGTAGGATAGCACTTTACTTCACTTGTGCTTGTATTATAAATAATTAATTACCTTTTAAATAGTTATTTTACAACAATATATAAAGATATTTTACACAAATCTTTTATTTAAAACATTTTTCATTGCAAAATCTGTTCTATCTAAATCTATAAATTAAAATGTAGTATCTCTGCCTAGTTTATAATTTGTTTAGAGAAGCTATATTTTACATTCATTATTAAACAAACAAGTTTATTTAAAAATGAAGGAAAAATAAAAAGATTCCATAAAAAATTGAATACTTTATAAAGAAATTTTATTGGAACATCACTAGTTTAAAAAAAAAACTTACATGGAACGTAACCGCCTTTTTTATGCGCTTCGGATACGTCGTTGACATTATCAATCAAAGTAAAAAAATACGTTCTATCGTTAATGTCAACCTTCAGGGGGCCTTTCATATCGTGAACACACTATAGTAGGTAACTATAGATAGAGATCAACCAATAATATAAATTTATTTTTCAAATAAACCGGTCTTATTGGTTGATCTATAGATATTACGACTATATTAAATACAGTTACCAAAAACTCATGGTAAAGATATTTCATAATAAGGCAATAATGAAGTTTCTGAACGCAACCTAGACTGAATGCGATATTAACGATTTTACAAATTTTGCATTGGAAATCTGTTTTTTTTTTACTTTGACATCTAATACATTTAGGCTGAGTTGTACCAAAACAAATTCTCTGTAAATGTAATGATTAAAATTAAAAATGGCGTCGAATGTACCAATTATATTTTGCAGTTCAAATGACAGCTGAGGCTCTACCATGGGTTTGCGCATTGTAGAAACGCAACGTATTTGTATACATACCTATACGTGAGCAACAAACAATAGGATCCTGTTATCAAAAATAAATTGGCCCTATTGGTTGTTGCTCACGTATACGTATACGTTACGTTGCTACCATGCGCAAACCCATGGTAGAGCCTCTGGTACATTCGACGCCATTTTTAATTTTTATCATCACATTACATTAACAGACATTTTGGTACAACTCCGCCTTAGTAAAGTCGCCATTATAATCCCATTCAACCTAGGAAGCGTTCTGAAACGACTTCATTATTACCCATTTATCGAGTAAGGCAATACTATTACGCTACGACGAATAGGAGCGGAGTATCAATGAAAAGTGTTGCAAAAACTAGGTTTTGTTTTTCCTTTTGAAAGCTTGAGAGATTCCGTTGCGTGCGCTGCGTAAACGGTTAAAGTTACACAGACGAATTTCGCGGGTTAGTTTTACAAATAAAACACGTTATTCAAGCAATGATTTATTTAATTAATTAACTACTACATTTTTATGAAAAAGTAAATATTAATTTACTTACGCATTTCATGTTTACTAACTAATGAGTATTATTAGTACCTTTTTTTTATTTATATATACTACAATAAGTTATAGTAAATAATTAATTATCAAAGAAAATATATTATTTTATAAATTAATGAGTAAATATTTTATAATAATAATTTAATTATATAAATGCTACATAATTATAATTAAAAATAAATCTTCACTTAGTGCAGCAAGGCTTGTCACCTGAAATCAAATACATAAATTATTTATTTAAATAACTAAACATATAAAAATAATAAACAATTAATTTTATTTTAAACAATATGTAATAAGTAGTACAGAAACTACCGAAAATTCGGTCAAATTAAAATAATATTACTAAAGTAAATAAATATTTACAAACTAAATAAACTACCTATCTATAAAAGGTAAAATAGTTATTTTTTTTCCTGACAAAAAACAGGCCGTGCAGTAGTTAAAAAAAAGCGCTTGAGCACAAGCGACATTTTTATTTTTATTAATTTATACGGGTCACTACAGAGGCACTACCATGGGTGTGTGCATTGTAGTAACGTATTTATACTTTGCTACAATGCGCACAATCAGCTGTTACCAAAAATAAAGCGACCCAATTGGTTGTTACTCACGTATACGTATACAAATACGTTACGTTGCTACAATGCGCAAACCCATGATAAAGCCTCTGTTACCAAAAATAGTTACGTTACGTTACGTTGCTACAATGTGCAAACCCACGGTAGAGCCTCAGATGCAAAAACGGTCATGTTTCGGTTTTAATTTCAGTTCTCCGGTTTTCAGCAGATTATTATTAGTAGTCTTCAATCAGGGTGCGATTACGAAACAGTCGATAATCAGCGAAAATTCTCTTTGTGGCTGTCAATTTCGTAGCCGCAGTTTTACAATACAATTTGTAACAATGTATTGATCGACCCAATCACGGACTTCGTAGGTCTGCTTACCATCAGGTAAATCAAAAGTCACATGCCGTGCTCCCATAAAAAAATGTTATGTCATAGTTAACATGTTACCCGAAGGTTTTCCATCGCCGCACGCGCAGGATGGCCCGCAAGTACAGTTTGGGCCGCATGCTGCCTTCCCTCCACCACAGCTGCCTAAAATAATATATATTGATATTTTTAAAGATAAAATGCAATGGAAAATTTCTTGGTGTGTGGGACTCAAACCCACTGAACCAACCATGTTCCAGTCACCTCTCACAAATTTTGTCTTAGCTTTTCACCTATTTATACTTTTATAAATAGACGCACTCTGTGCTTTCTTCTAATTAATTACCTTATACTAGAGTGTTTAAAAATAAATCTTATAAGGAATTTATAAAAATGTAATAATAAACAGTATATGTATATATACAGGGTGAATTTGAAAGGATGTACTTTGAGCTAATATGAGGTTCTGCTGATCAAATCGAACAACTTTTCCCATCGCAAATGAAAAAAAAAAATTGGTTTACCCATACAAGTTGGTCTTTTTAACATTACTAGTTTGTATGGAGAAGGCAATATTTTTTTTCATTTGCGGCACATGGTTCCATGGGAAAAGTTGTTCGTATTGATCAGTAGAACCTCATATTAGCCCAAAGTACATCCTTTCAAAGTCACAATGTATATACTTAAAATATATATAATAAATATATTTTCATATATATGTATATATGAAAATGATTTTAATTAGGTACCTACAATTTTTAACAATACTACAAAAAATTGCACCTGAGGCTCTACCATGGGTTTGCGCATTGTAGCAACGTAACGTATTTGTATACGTATAACTGAGCAACAACCAATAGGATCGCTTTATTTTTAGTAACAGGATTGAATAAAGCGTTGGTTGGTAACCTATTGGAAGTTACTCGCGTATACGTATACAAATACGTTACATTGCTACAATGCGCAAACGCATGGTAGAACCTCTGAACTAGGGTAAGAGCTTGTACTTTAGGCGTATACAAGATCTATTTCTTGTTTATTGGGTAGGTAAACTTTTTATGACCCTACATTTACCTAATATAAAGCAGTAAGATGTATATATGTACCTACATATAGAAATAAAGTCGACAAATAACTATTAAATCTCAGATAATGTCATCACTATTACTATTAAAGTCATGAATAAAGAAAGTAAATGACTATAAAACAATAATCTACTGTTTTAGAATTCGTGGCATACAGTGTAATTGTTTCTACTCTTAAAAATGCTGTACCGATTGGCATGTGTTATTGTTGATATATCGACTGCAGTGATTGGTAGATTAATCCCTAAATTAAACCCATAAATAGGTGCTCTAAAATCATTATGGAGCGCTGGCACTTTCCATAATGGCGGTGCGGTGGTAGGGTGGGCAGCAAGGCATGGTAGCCATAGTCAAAACGTATAATTTTACATTAACAATAGTAAATAATAATATGTAGGACAATTTACACAAAATGGTCACAAACTAAGCTCTAGGCTTGTACTATGTGTACCAGAAACAATGATATAATACATATTACACCCAGACCATGGCAAATTGTACAGAAAAACGTACTAATATTTATTTGCCTTGGGTGGGAATCGAACCCACGACGGAGGCTGTCAGATTAATAAACAATATCGAATAGTTTTTTATTTATTTAAAGGAACAGCTAGAAATGATTATGTTGAACAATTTCGAAGTAAACAATTAATTCACCTAATAAAAACCACTACGCAATAAGTAACTAAAATAGACAAAGTGAATAAATTAGATTAGGTACTATATTAGATTACCTATAAGTTATTGTTCATTTCACTTACCTTTGCAAGAATCGCAGGGTGACGGCATGGTATTGGCTTCTATTTAGGTCCAAAGAAGGCCTAGTTTATTATGAATTAGTTCGCGCAGGCGTTCTAGACGTCTGGAGACACGAGCGCGGGTCAATAACTGAGGGATCGTGGGATCCGACCAACTGAGGGTACGCGATATAGTCTAAGAGCTGTGCGGAAAATTGTATTCGTTAATAACTAGTCTACTTAGGTACACGTTATTATAATAATATACACACATAATATTAATTTTAATACATACATTTATGGCCTTATTCATAAAAACTTATTGAGGCTTTGAAGAACACTTTAGTTATAGAAGGTTTTCTCTCTTTTACGCACAAACATTTTTGTGGCTAATAAAAAGAGACACAACCTTCCATAACTAAAGTGTTCTCCAAGTTCTTAATTAGTTTTTATGAATACCGGTGTTAATTTATAATATAAAATAAAACTGTTTTAATAGATAAAATAATTACGTAAAACATAAATTACGGAAAATATATATTTACATGTATGGAATAATACTAAAACAAAAATAATTATTTTATTTTGGATCACTATCAGAAGCTACCAGGCAAGAGATTTTAAAGTAGGTATATATTTTTTGTGTTTCTAAGATTCAACTCAAAAAATATTTATTTGGAAGAAGATAAAAATATTTAATAGATAGTGAATCTCAATACGTCGACTATAACTGCGAAGCTATAATTTTATTAGATTTTAAAACTGTGAAATAATATAGATAGATAAAATTAAAAGTATAACCTATGACAACTCGGACACCACTTAAAATGTATGAAGCGAGCTATACTAGGACTTGGAACAAGCTGTACACATACAAACATAAATGTCAGTTAGGGTTTATTATCAAAGGGTGCCGAGAGGTGTCCTTTACCATTATGTATTATTATGGTATTTTGTTCTATAACTTACATTTGTTTTTGTCTTAGATTGGATATTTTTTTGTATGTTTTTAATTGTAAGACTAGCTCTTGGCCTATAATGATATAGAATAATCGGCCGCATTGAATGAAATGATCGGGAAACGGTATAGCGAAGGTACTTACATGCAGTCAGAACCGGTCCACAGATAGCTGTTATGGAGGTTTATACTGTGTTTAACTCCTTTCTTATAATATAGATTGTGTCTTATAAAAATCTTATTTGTTGTTTGTTTGTAGGAAGTAACATTTTTATTAAAATTTGGCTAGTTAGTAGGAATTATGAGTGTACACAGAACAAGTGGCAAGTAAATCTCTTGTAGGTAGACAACCTAGCCATTTCAGACTCTTTAAGAAAAAAATAACAATAATATGTAGGAGGACATTTCACACATATTGCTCATTGCTGGTCACAAACTAAGCTCTAGGCTTATTACTATATAATATACCTAGTTGTCTTTTAAGGATACTGCATTCGCAATCGCGAAGTCTCCATACAAAATTAAACTTCGCACTTCCAATATTACTCGAATACGGTTTGTCGCAGAATTAAAATAATATTTTTGTCGGTCATTGCGTACCTAATTAATCTTTCTGTGTTGAGAAATATTTTACTAAGAAAGAAATCTTTTAGAAAGAAATAAAAAAAAAACTTTTTTAGTACTATAATACAAAAATATGAATTCAACAGAAATATTTTCACGTATATTCATCAACATGAAAATAATAATTGAACTTCGACTAACAGTCAAGTACTATATATATTATATTATATTGCAACTTCGTTTGTATAGGCGTCAAGACGACTTCAGAGGCTCTACCATGGGTTTGCGCATTGTAGAAACGTAACGTATTCATTTACGTTTACGTGAGCAACAACCAATAGGGCCGCTTTATTTTTGGTAACAGGATTGAATAAAGCGATCCTATTGGTTGTTGCTCACGTATAGGTACCTAAATGAATACGTTACGTTTCTACAATACGCAAACCCATGGTAGAGCCTCAGAGCCCTTTTAAGGTTGCAGTTACGAAACGGGAGGTTGATTTTAAGATAAAGCAGCTAGGTTATGTTATAGGTTTACAATTGTAAATGACAATTTTTTCATACACGCGGCCCGTTTCGTACCTATTGTTAGATTCTATTAGTTGTCTTCTTTCATGGATTTTGTATTATATGTTTGTATGTTTACGACAGTGTACTACTCAATATTTTACCACCAAAAATTATTAAAGTTAAAAATAAACTAAGTAGTGCAAATTGCAAACTGTTTACATCAATAATTTACCTTCATACACAGTAATTATTTATCATACCAATTATCAAGTATTTAATAGCCGAGGAGCTCGTGATACGGTACCTATTAATGCAAGTAGGTACCGAAAAATAATGGGGTCAAATAAATTTACAGATCATACCTACGACTCTACATATATAATATAAAGGGGTAAAGTTTGTGAGGTTGTGTAGGGGTAATGTCTGGATCTACTGAACCGATTTTGATAAATATTTTAGTGTGGTGTGCCCATTTATCGAGGCAGGCTATAACATCACGCTACGACCAATAGGAATGGAGCATCAATGAAAAACTTTGGGAAAACGGAGATACTTTGTTCCTTTTGAGAGCTTCCGTTGCATGCGCTGCGTAAACGGTTAAAGTTACGCAGCCGAAGTTGCGTGGGGTCAGCTAGTAATATTATAAAGAGGTAAAGTTTTTGAGGTTGTAGGGGGTAATCTCTGGATCTACGAAACCGATTAAAAATAATCTTTCTAGTGTTGGATAGCCCATTTATCTAGGAAGGCTTTAGGCTATATAACATCACGCTACGACCAATAGGAGCGGAGTACCAATGAAAAATGTTGAGAAAACGGGGAACATTAGTTCTTTTTAAGAGCTTTCGTTGCGTGCGCTGCGTAAACGGTTAAAGTTGCGCGTGCCAGCTAGTAATCTATACTAATATTATAAAGCTGAAGAGTTTGTTTGTTTGTTTGAGCGCGCTAATCTCAGGAACTACTGATTCGAATTGAAAAAATATTTTCGTGTTGGATAATCCATTTATCGAGAAAGGCTATAGGCTATATAACATCACGCTACGACTAATAGGAGCGGAGTAACAAAGAAAAATGTTGCAAAAACGGGGAAAAATTATTCCTTTTAAGAGCGTACGCTGCGTAAACGGTTAAATTTAAACGCGCAGACAAAGTTGCGCGGGTCAGCTAGTAATATTATAAAGAGGTAAAGTTTATGAGTTTGTGAGGTTGTAGGGGGTAATCTCTGGATCTACTGAACTGATTATGAGAATTCTTTAAGTGTTGGATAGCCCATTTATCGAGCAAGCATATAGAATGCGCGTACTACTCAGCTAGTGTTTGATATTATTATATTTCGACTTTACATTTATATTATTTTATTTCTCTTATCTAGGAAAACGAACAGTAACTACTTAATATTTTTCTAATCAAATCTATTTTTTTTCTGAAATAAATTAGTTTAAAATATTGTTTTTACTTTGGCATAGCAAAGCAGGTTTATTTCGCAACCCTCTACGAAAGAGTTTTCGCTCTTGTCGGGGTTTTTATACAATCTAGCTATTGTCCTCAGCGCCTGAATTCGTTTAGTTAGCTCGGACTTCTATACCTAGGTAGAGGCTTTTTTTTTCAATTTAAATTCGTCAGCGAGTGTCTTGACCTTTGCTATTGGCCTTGAATCGGGTGCAGTTTTTGTAGAAACCTAAAAACTTACGCAAGGCTAGACTATTATAGATACGATAACTCAGGCGTCAATGATTGTAAGTCACAATTTGTATATAAGTGACGCATTGCCAACAACATCAGTCAAAAATTACTTACTTATTTCAAGAAACATTGGATAATATAAACTTATAGGTAGTTTATTTAATCCAACGATGCTTGAAATAGGCAAACTATCAGTTACAAATATATTCTGAGGCTCTACCATGGGTCTGCGCATGTAGAAATGTAACTTATTTATTTACGTATACGTGAGCAACAACCAATAGGATCGCTTTATTCAATCCTGTTAACAAAAATAAAGCGATCCTATTGGTTGTTGCTCACGTATACGTAAATGAATACGTTACGTTTCTACAATGCGCAAACCCATGATAGAGCCTCTGGTGTAAATAAAATTACATCTGGTGTATTAAAAAAAAATACGCCTCATTATAAAATCTAAATATAAATGTGATCCAACTCGCAGTCTATCGGCATGATGCTAGCATAATTTCTTTATAACAAAGATTATAATTCTGATCCCGACAAATCCAAAGTTTAGACAGCAAACGCGAAAAATGTGTAAGCATTCCATATATAGGCGCTTGCTTGATTGTGTCTATTCCATAAAACGTGTCCAAAATTATTTAATTACAAAAAAAAAATTGTAATGTATTACTATAGTAAAAAAAAATTAGGTATTTGACGACCTCCAGGGCCCTATTTCATAAACGTGACAATTGTAATTTACCATGACAATTTATAATACATTGCTTGGTTTAGATAGTTCTAAGTAAATAATTCCAACTAAACTGAGCAATGCTATATGGATAGTCATGGTAAATTAGAATTGTCACGTTTATGAAATAGGGCCCTGGTCGTCAGTAGAATTCGGTCCAGTCCGGTTGGGACCGGACCTTTAGTTGTAGCTACGTACTGTGTACTAAATGAAACCTCTTCGGATGGTAAAGCAAGACTGATTTATTTAGAACATAATAGGAGCTTATATAGTAAGTTTGATTTTAAATAAAGAATATAATTATAAAAATGTGAAATTAACAGATGACAATTAAATTGATTTAGATTTTTTTTTTATTTTTTTTTACATAGCATTGGATGCAAATCCATCAGTCGTAAATTAATTTAGAAATGGTATGAAAAATTGTTATAAAAGAGTAAATGATTTATTGGCCGCTTTGCATGAGGCAAAGGCTGATTTTAAATCAGCCGGCACAGATACACTAATAAAATCATAACTTCAAATGTGATTAATAAAGATTATAAATATTTTTGGATTTTTAATATTTTAAGACAAAATGGTTTTGTTTTCCTAAGTTTTAGTGTCAATAACATATGGTATATCCACATTATTATATCTTTGGAACTTGTAAAAGTTATAAAATAGGTGTTCACAAGACTTGAAAGAGGTCGATGTACTTGTTGTGACGGACCATGACGGACCTTAGGCATCGTCCGTCATCCTATAGGTGGCAATAAAATACTTAATAAATTCAAGGTGAATCCAATGAGGAGTTAATTTAAATCTCAGATTTTCCATCAATACTACATTGACATGTAGTATTGATGGAAGTATTAAGTTATTACTACTACGGTGGACGATTTTATAACTGGATGACGTAACTATTATTATAGCCGGCATAGTGGGAGGATCGATGCTGTTAAATATACAACAATGTAATGGTCGACCCCATTCATGGACTTTGTATTTCTATGCAGTTATGACTGCCCTCCCCCAAATCTGGCCCTGGCTTCAGGGGAAATTTTCTTGGCTTTGACTTTGCCGAAGCTAGGCTATTGTTTAGCTCTCCAATGTTTTACTTAGTTTAATTTAACTGTACAGTAAGTTAAATGTTGTTTAATAAAAACTCATGTTAGAGCTTTTGATTTGTCGTCACCTCCTAGTCTATTATAGCATGTAGACCTAGAGCTAGCGCGCACTAATGACACGTTGTCCAACAATTTGATCTCTTACGCAATCCAGATCCTCTACCATATGTTTTTGTTTGAATTAACGTAACTTTAATACGTGAAGATCCACCAATATTTATTTTTCAAAGCAACGTAAATTAGGTGATCGCTTTAGTGGTTCTTCAAGTATCAACGTAGCGTTTAAAATAACGCTAGCTCTTGCTCTACATGGTGTAATAGACTAGGAGGTGACGACAAATCATTTAACTTACTGTACAGTTTAAACTAAGCTAAAATTGTAATAATACCTTCGGCGAAATAAGGATGGGTTGATTCCTCTGCTGGGTACCCTGAGGCCGTTTAAACGGTTCTCGGGAGCCAAAAAGTCACCCTTGATGGTATTTTTTATAAGATTATAATAATATAAAAATAATTGTGGAACTACTAGAGAAATAAAAACACTTTCTAAAGTGTCCCATACCTACGGTTGGTTCGAAAGTGTGAAAAAATGTCTAGACAGAGAGACGTTACATTTTATATGATACGACTGATGAAGCCTATATAAGTCATGGAGAAATATTTCGTTACAAAATAAGAAGGAAAAGTTTAGAAAGTAAACAATATTATATTATGACATAACAACTTTATTATAATTTAACAATAATAAATAACTACATTTAAATCATTATCATACTATGAATAAATAAATTAGTAGGTAAAATAAATAGTTAGGTAACTTTTTTTTCAATCAATTTTTAAATTAGCATTTTTAGTCTTGCGTCTGGTCAATCTTCTAAGAACAGAATAACAAATCCAAAATATTAGATACAAATTAGAATTAGTAGTGATCATGTAATAAGAAGACAGGATGGCTACTACTGCACCGATTATTATGAAAAATGTATTAATTTTCGATGAAGTTGGTTGTTTACACGAACAATTTTTGATTTTACAATGCTCCATATCCGTTTTTGGTTCTCGGCGTTTATTTTTGAGTGTAACGGTGACATTTTCTGAAATAATAATCATATTTGGTAAGTCTTAAAAAATAAATCTATACTAATATAAGTAAAGTTTGTGGGTTTGTGAGGTCGTAGGGGGTAATCTCTGGATCTACTGAATCCCTAGTGTGAGTTTTCTAACTATTACTTTGCGTTTGAGTTAACTAAAATTTGTATGAGAAATGGTTCAGCGCTCCAAGCGGAAATTTTGAGAACTAGAAATGCGGTCGTGTGATTGGTCAAAATGTTAACGCGGTAGTATAGTTAACGCGAAAGTAAACGTTAAAAAAACACTCACTAGGACTACTGAACAGATTTTGAAAAATGTTTTCTTTTGAGAGCCTCCGCTGCGTAAACGGTTAAGGTTACGCAGACGAAGTTGCGCGGGTCGGCTAGTAATATTATAAAGAGGTAAAGTTCACGAGGTTGTAGGGGTAATCTCTGGATCTACTGAACCGATTTTGAAAATTCTTTTAGTCGTGGATAGCACATTTATCGAAGAAGGCTATAGGGTATAACAACACGCTACGACCAATAGGAGCGGAGCATTAATGAAAAATATTGGGAAAACGGAGAAAATTTGTTCCTTTTGAAAGCCGTTACGTTCGCTGCGTATACGGTTAAAGTTACGCAGATGAAGTTGCGCGGATCAGCTAGTTTACTATATAAATATTAGAAACTTACCATGAATTGTTTCACAAATAGTCGACATTATTTTGTAAGTAAATAGTTTATTTTTATTTGAAATATTTAAAGAAAAACTAAATTTAAGCTAAACTGTTATCTTACAATATCTATAAATAAGTGATATAGTTTTAAAATAAGTCAATACTTAAATACCGGTAGTGAACAATATTAGGAAAAATATAGCACAATAAGGAAGTTGCGATTTTATAGAAAAAACTGCGGAAACACGTTTCACTTGATCAGACAATGTAATAAATAACTGTCCTAAACTAAGCTCCTCTACTAAATTATTTTCATATAGCCGGCACAGTGGGAGCGATCAATACAACAATATATTACTTTATAGGTCTGCTTACCATCTATTGGAGCATGGCATGTGACTGTAACATGCCGTGCTCGTTAAAAAAAACTGTGATGTGCGTATGCGTGCGGGATCACATTTTTTTTATCGAACCGTGGGTGACAAGGCGAATTCTTAGGGTTAAAGGTAACTGAGGTGCCATGGGTTTGCGCATTGTAGCAACGTAACGTATTCAAAATAAGCAACAACCAATAGGATCGCTTTATTCAAACTGTTACCAAAAATAAAGCGATCCTATTGGTTGTTGCTGACTGAAAAATAAATGAAATGAAATGAAAAGAGCCTCTGGTCCTTATTCCCATACAAAAATGTTAACTTACGTAGCTTGATCTGTAATTTTTTAGGCCTCGGTGTTCCGAGGATTTCCGCCCGTTGTGAAGCCATCCCGGTGCAGTGAAGCAGCACGTGGGTGGGTGTTTCTTCGGTTTCCATGCATCCTCTACATAGAGGACTGTTGGTGATACCTATAAGGGTAAGGTGTCTGTTTAATGGAGCCTAACGAAGTTATACAGAGACCTTCCTTCCACCTAAAAAAATATTATGTGGAACATGGTCTAAGTCAATCAACCAAATTATTTATTTTATGTAAGTCTTTCCAGACTTTCTCGAAGGTTAGCTGGTAGAAAATGCCTAAGGCATTAAGCTCGCCTATGTACAATTTTGTGCAATAAATTATAAAAAAAAAAAAAAACATCATATATCATGCCAACGAAGTTGCAGGTACATGGATTATTTTTAATTAGCTTGATATTTTACATTAGAATTAAACGCGCAATATAACTGCAACGTTGAATCGTATGATAAAAGTAATAATTATTTAAAACGAGAACTTTATAAAAAAAAAACTAAAAAGTATTTATTTCTATCTTTTTCTTGAACCCTGAAAATAAACAACTAAAAAAATTTACATGCATTTCAAAACCTTTGAATACATTAAAATATATTAAACCCTTAGACCTTGGTTAATGCACGATTACATCAATATACGTGGTGGCCGAGTTGGTTAGACCTTGGACTTAAAAACACTTAGGTCCCTGGTTCGAATCCCGTTGTTTACCAATGAGTTTTTAATTCAAAAATTTATCTGCATTTGTTTGACAACACCACTATAGCGCCTCGGAGAGCACGGTCCCGGTTTCATTATACCATCCAGTAAAACTGTTTATAGATGGGTTATTAAGTCTATTCAAAACATAACGGACGAGCCACTTGTTCGGTGTAGACTCATACCATCGGCTACGACGAGGTGGGATTAAAAACCCCTCCGCTGCGTACCCTGAGGCCGTCTAGGCGGTCTCGTGGGCCGTAAGGCATCCGTGATGATATGTATGTATGTATCACTATAAAATTTACTAAATACCATAATAGCCTGTCGAATTGCCCGGGCTTTATCGATCGATCCAGCATCCCCGGGCTTTATCGACCGGACCAGGCCATGGGGTGTTGCCTAGGCGATAGAGGGTGACCTAACAGACGAGGGGGTTTGTGATGATGTATGTGTTAATTTGCATCTGTGTGCAACAGGTTCAGACAGGCCGTCGTATGGTGCAATGGAGTAGAAATTTGTTGTATTTTTTTTTATTGGAGCACGGCATGTGACTTTATATCTACCTGGTGGTGCGCAGAGGCTCTACCATGAGTTTTTAGTTTGTACCAACGTAACGTTAAATTAAAACGTGAGGAACCACCAATAGGATCGCTTTATTTGTTTGCGTTACCTAAAATAAAGCGGTCATATTGTTGATGCTCACGTATTAACGTTACGTTGCTACAAAGTAAAAACCCATGGTAGAGCCTCTGACCTACAAATTCCATGAATGGGGTCAATAAATAAGTGTTCTTAAACAACATTGATCGCTCCCACTATGCCGGCTAAATTCTGCGATTATAAAATGGGCGGCGACAGACGAATTGCATTACGAGTATATTTTGAATATCCTCGCTGCCTTATCGTCAATTCAACCACCTATTCCGTAATCTCAACCTGAAAGGAGACTACTACCTCGACAAGAAATCGATGCAGTAATATCCTAAAAACCGGTGAACCAACAGACTAAAACCGAAACATGACTGGGTCACTTGAGGGTTTTTGCATCTGTATGGTCGGTGGTAACGAGACCGGTCGAGAGTGTTACTAAGGTTTTTTTATAATGATTATTTTATTGGAGCACGGCATGTGACCTGGCGGTGAGCAGACCTACAAAGTCCATGAATGGGGTCAATCAAATTTTTTTTTAACAACATAGATCACTCCCATTATGCGATTACGAAATGGGCGGCGACAAAGACGAATTGCATTAAGAGTATAATATTTTCATATACGTATCGTCAATTCAATCACCCACATCGTAACCGCACCTTGAAAGGAGACTACCACCTCGACAAGAAATCGATACAGTAATCTCCTGAAAACCAGTGAACCCACAGACTAAAACCGTAACATGACTAGGTCTTTTGTTTTTGCACCTGCTCATACAGGTGCAAAAACAGTTAAAAGCTATATTTCTATTGGGTTAGCTCTTACAGTTTAAACTGCATGAATCCACATTGGTGGATTTATTTTTATTTTTTTAATAAAGCGATCCTATTGGTGGATCCTTACAGCAGAATGTGATTAACAAAAACTCATGTTACAGCTACTGATGGAGTAAAGTAGACGAGGTGTGGTGAAGTTTGAGGTGAATACCAAGGTGAATGCCGAACAGGCGAAATACAGCAGACCTTTAACAAATTTTATTTCACTAACGGGTAAACTTGAGGGTCGATATACCTATAGAGAGCTCAGTAGCCCTAGTGTGAGTTTTTTTAACATTTACTTTCGCTTTAACTTTACTTCTGCGTTAACATTTTGACCAATCACACGCTCGCATTTTTAGTTCTCAAAATTTCCGCTTGGAGCGCTGAACTAATTTTTCCATACAAATTTTAGTTAACTCAAACGCAAAGTAATAGTTAGAAAACTCACACTAGGGGTACTCATATACAAATGCTTGTATTTTAAGAGTCTCTTAGTACAGGTTTTAAAATACACCAGTACCCCTAGTGTGAGTTTTCTAACTATTACTTTGAGTTTGCGTTAACTGAAATTTGTATGGGAAATAGTTCAGCGCTCCAAGCGGAAATTTTGAGAACTAAATATGCGAGCGAGTGATTGGTCAAAATGTTAACGCGAAAGTATATGTTAAAAAACTCACACTAGGGCTACTGAAAGAAAAAAGTTAGTAAGCATAATGATATAAAACTGCATTAAAATATTTTCTAATTTATATTAACTTTTTAAGATTTTATTTTCGTTTAAAGTTAATATTTTATGTAAACTTTTTAGCAACTACGTCGTAAACTTTTTTGGTATGTAATTTTACTTATTAAAACCCAAAATTATATCCATAATTCGGTATTAAATTCATTATGGTGCTTGCAACTTTCTATTATGGGAGTGATGCTGCCTTGTATCACCCCATGGTAGCCATGCTTAATTTTATATCGTAATAAGTAGCATTTTTTTTATTTAACGCAGATGAATTTGTGGGCACCAACTATTCAATAATATTCTATATACATACATACATATCATCACGGGTGCCTTACGGCGCCCGAGACCGCTTAGACGGCCCCAGGGTACCCAGCGGAGGGGTTTTAATCCCACCTCGTCGTAGCCGATGGTATGAGTCTACACCGAACAAGTGGCTAGCTCGATGCGATGTTTTAAATAGACTCAATAACCCATCTATAAACAGTTTCATAAGTTGGTATAGTGAAACCGGGACCGACAGCTTAACGTACTCTCCGAGGCACTATAGTGGTGTTGTCAAACAAATGTACATAAATTTTTAAATTAAAAACTCATTGGTACACACCGGGATTCGAACCAGGGACCTTAGTGTTTTTAAGTCCAAGGTCTAACCAACTCGGCCACCACGTATATTCTAATATAATATTCTAATTTAAAGCTATTTATAGATGGGTTATCCAAACATCGCGACGAGCTAGCCACTTGTTCGGTGTAGACACATACCATCGGCTACGACAAGATGGGATAAAAATCTCCTCAGCTGGGTACCCTGAGAACTTCTAGGCGGTCTATATATTTATATTTTATTTAAAGTTTAAACATAATTTTACCATACGCTGCTCGTATGCGGCCCAAAGCGTTGCAGAGTTCATTTTGTTCCTATATGTACCTATCTATCGAGTTGGTTCGTCCTACAAACCTCTGGCTCCACCTGATGGGTGGCAGAAGGTATAGCGCTACGGTGGATGGGAGGCTGCGAGTTCTCGGAAATTATAATAGACAGTTTTTAAATAGAGTTATGTTTTATAAAATGTTAGTTTTTGTTTTTTAATTTTGTTAGTAACAAAGGTTTATTACTGTGCCTCCGTAGACTAGTGGTTGCGCCTTTGACGTTGTATCCGTAGGTCGTGGGTTCGATTCCCACCCATGGCAACAAAATATTAATACGCCTTTTCTGTACAGTTTGTCATGGTCTGGGTGTTTATAAAATATAATATGTATTATATCGTTGCTTCTGGTACACATAGTACAAGTCTAGAGCTTAGTTTGTGACCAGAGTAATATGTGTAAATTGTCCTACATATTATTAACATTATTTATTAATATTTAATTATCACGTTCTAACAAACACTATAGGTAACTAACTACAAAAAAAATAACTACAAGACATTTATAGGTAGAATGTATGTTATATAAAAATAAATACCATCACGGGTGCCTATTTGGCTCCCGAGAACCGTTTAAACGGCCTCAGGGTACCCAACGGAGGGATTAATCCATTCTTATTTCGCCGATGGTATTCGGAGGCAACACCTAACAAGTGGCGAGCTTGTTGCGGTGTTTATAATGAAATAGCCTCGTTGTATAAAGCGGTCACCCATCCCAGGTCCGCCCGTATGTCATCTGCTTAACCTTGTTATCAGTTGCGCAGTGACTTAACCACTAGGCTGAGGCCACTTTTTTTTTGTATGTTATATAGAGAGGCGTAGCTACCCAGGGGCTAGGCGGGGCAGTGCCCCGGGGCCCTCAAGCTCAGGGGGCCCCCTCGAATTCTTACCAGAAAATCTCGATCGAACTGAGTTTAAAAAATTTCTCCCATTTTCAAAATAAATATGACAGGTTGCAACCCGGCTTTAGTCATGGCAACTCATTTGAGAGAAATTCGAAATTTATACATAGGGAATTCTCCAAAATTCTTTCTGTGGGTTAGCAGTGTTATCAATTTGATAAAACCTAACCAGTTTAGATAGCCGTGGGGCCCCATTTTTTTATTTTCCCCAGGGCCCTTGGTTACCTAGCTACGCCACTGGTTATATATGTAGCTTAATAAAAAATATACACTAATAATATTTTTACAGATTTATTTTCGGTTGATACATGACCTAAGTCACACTATTAGTGATATTTTTTGTCGAAACTCTAAATATAATCTTTTTGTTTTGTTGTGAGACATAAGATATGATTTTTTTTCCAAATCAGTCAAAATATTTATATTTTGAAAGTATTGTGAATTTAAAAGCCCCTCACAACAAATAATTTTCCCTCGACATGAAAATTTCCTTTGACATCACAATAATCCCCTTTGAAAGGCGGGCGAGGGCTGCGTTAGTATACCTACAATTCGCAGACAGATTATTATTTCTCCTTCGAAGCCCTACGGCTAGCTAGCTAGGGGTGTACGTCGGTACAATCAGTCGCAAAAGGCCTGCAGGCTGTTTTTTTTTTTTTTATTGGAGTACGGCATAAGACTTTGTAACTACCTGGTGGTGAGCAGACCTACAAAGTCCATGAATGGGGTCAATCAATATTTGTTCTTAAAACACATTGATTGCTCCCACTATGCCGGCTAAATAATGCGATTGCGAAATGGGCGGCGATAAAGATTCCACTAATAGTACTAGTTTTATTACCATCCGAAAGGTGCAAAGGTATATTAAAGGTGCAAGGAAATCTACAAGTTTTAAGTAATATTTGGTCACTGAAACAGTTTTTTTTTTGTGTCATATAGTTTAGTTATTAGGTATGTCAAATGATTTCTATCTATCTAAATATATATAACTCAAAGTGACTGACTGACATAGTGATCTATCAACGCACAGCCCAAACCACTGGACGGATCGGGCTGAAATTTGGCATGCAGGTAGATGTTATGACGTAGGCATCCGCTAAGAAAGGATTTTGATGAATTCTACCCCCAAGGCGATAAAATAGGGGATGAAAGTTTGTATGATAAAAAAATAACTATTCCACGCGGACAAAGTCGCGAGCACAGCTAGTTCCATATATAAAACTCTGGTGGAAAAGTGAAAATTATATAAGCGTTATATTACTGTTACCAAAGCCTATCGTAAATCATAAGTATAATTAGTAAGCCGTAAATATTATTATCATTAGTATAACGAAAGTAATTTCTGCCATAAAGTAAGGTTATTCAATAAAATAGTATACATTTGGTTTTTAATAATCAGTGGTATATCTAGGGCTATTTTCCAGGAGGGGACTGCCCCCCCCCCCTCTCCCGAAAATGGGCAAAATTTATACAATTATTTAAATGAGCATCATTAGAATGCGGGATTTTATTATTTTTATGACTTAGAAGTAACTAAATGGAATATATCATGTAGGTATAATTATGTAGATTTCTCGGTTGTAGAACATTATTACCTAATTAAAATTGTTTTTATGTGAAGTTTATTTAAGTGTCCAGTAGTCACCAGATCATTCTGCTGTGGGCACCTTTTCGCTCTTATCATATGGTTACGAAACGGGCGATTCATTTAACGATAAAGCAGCGAGCATATTAAAATAGACTCGTAGTGCAAAAACGTCTTCATCGCCGCCTATTTCGTAACCGCATCATAGTGGGAGCATTTAATATTGTTAAGGAACAATGTATTGATCGACTCTATTCATGGACTTTGTAGGTACTGTGACCGAAGATATGGTTCACTTCACTTTTCGGTCACCGTACCCGATTTCCTCAGGGTTACCTCCTCCAGATCCTTCTTTAAAACCAACTTTATACGTTTTATACGTTTATTTTATATTCTTTTCATTTCCTATAGAATATAATATCCCTGCGAAGCTATATAAACGTAAACTGTGAGGATTAATCGCGTTTCTATTCGTTTTCTATTAAATTAACAATCACACGTCCATCGTGTGTCCCTCTATTGATCTCCCTTTCGACTCTTTTGTTCCTTCGATTTGTTCTATTTCCGTCATAAATACTCAAATAAGAAAACTAACAATATTTATGGCCAGTAGTAGCCTTACTCTACAATAGAGAAGGTTACAGTACTTACCACCAGATAGATATAAAGTCGCATGCCGTGTTCCAATAAAACATATTATGTAACAGGCTAAATTATTCCGATATAGTGGGAGCGATCAATGTAGTTAAAGAACAATGCATTGATATAGCCCTATTCAAGGATTTTGTATATCTGTTCACCATCAGGTAGATACAAAGCCACATGTTCACAAACATATCGGCTCTCACCCCATTTTCCTCACGAAGGTGGGGGCTGGGAGGGTTGCATAATAATTTTAAAACTCTCGAATGGAGTCCAAAAGCTTTTAGTAACTTGACAGGCAGCTTGCTAATTTGATCAAAGCCCAGTGTTTTGTTTTGATTTTCATTTAATAGTTATTTATTTACTTATTAGCTATACTTAACAATTATTTTTTAACTAAGTATGTATGTTCCCGTCCCATCATACCACCTTTGTTTCTAAATCGTTTGCAGTTGTCGCTGCAAGACTTTGGAATAATTTACCAGTCAAAATAAGACAATCACCAAATAGAGTCATATTTAAAAAAAGAGTATATGATTACTATTTAAATTCATAGGTAATTTTTATTTATCATTCATTATTCTATTCCTTTCCACTTTGTTACTTCTCCTTTCTCATTTAGTAGTTGGTAGTATTGTGTATATGTAGTTTATGTATGTATATATATAAAAGATATATTTAAGTAGTGTATAATAGATTGTAAGTATTTTATATAATATTCACTGGTTTATATACTAAGATACTATATTGCACCTACCTCACTTATTAACTGCTTTTACTGTCCCGAAGGTTTGACTGGTAGAGAATGCCTAGCGGCATTAAGTCCGCCTTTGTATTTTGTATGCAATAAAGATTTAAATAATAAATAATAATAATAATATTCCTTAGATGGTATTTTATTGTAGATACTTACATTTGTATAGCAACACCACAAACTATAATGCCTCGGACCGTTAAATAATTATAAAATAAATAAATGCCTCGAAAAGCACGTTAAGTTGTCGGTTCATTATAGGAATTTGAATAAGTTTAATCCTTGCTGCTTTACGAGTATTATCAAATAAACTGCACGTTTCATAACTGCACCCAAGTGGTTTATTACTACTGAGGCATTTATTAAGTATTTATAATTTTGTTTAATTATTATTCTGCTTACAATCTATTTTTTATTACAAAGAGAAAATATATTCCTATGAAATATATATTTATCATTTTATATACATTTGTATATAAAATTAATCGTTATGAGAGGAGTGTGCCTGCCCTCCAGTCTCTTGTGACATCGATTAGTTTTTTATAAATAAATAAAAATACATTTATCGAAACTGGAGGGTCTATTTCGAAAACACGCTTATTGAGGGAAACACAGTGAAATTTTATTACTATTGAAAATAAAGAGTTTTAAGATATATCTTTCAATACCTAGTTTAAATTACTCACCACTCATTATCTGAATAAGTAACTGCCAATTTTTCCTTAGGCATTTTCTGTTTTGATATGTACTATTGTATGATTTATATAAGTAGTGTATTATGTATACAGTGTATGTTTAAGTATTTACATGTAATATTTAAGTAGTTTATATACTATTCGCTATATGTCTTTTAAATTGTTATTTATTTGCTTTTGCACCATATGCATAATCTTCCACTCTCTCAAAGGTTAGCTGGTAGAAAATACCTAAGGCATCAAGTTCGCCTATGTACAATTTTATTTTGTAATTTTGTGCAATAAAGTATTTTAAAATTAAATTAATATATATTTTTTATTAATCTTATATTAAAAAATAATAATATAAGATTATTCTAACGTCGTTTCAACAAAATAAAAAAAAAGCACAAAATAATGCTTATAAAAAAATTAAAAAAAAACAAACGAATTTTGATTACGAAATGAGTTTAAATTTTAAAATGTGTCAAAAATAATGATTATATGCATAAGTAAAGTAATTCAATTTAAATAATTAAGTTTCAGAATAGTTCCTTCACAATCCTAATAAGGAATTTATAAAAAAAAGCATAAATACCTAGTATAGTAATAAAACAAATATTTATTAATGAAGACGGATAGCCGATTTTTTTTTTTTTAATTACTTTACATATTACTATAAAATATTATTTGGCCGTCATAGCTTGCGTTCGTTTTGGGACAGAAACATGTTCACAACGATCACGATGTATATTTATGCGTTTTTTTTGAGATTTCGGCGGCAAAAGTGGCGATGTGATCTGCCACAATGGTCGTTTTTTTTGGCCCAGAATGCTACCGTGAACTGATCACAATGACCCTAGTCGATAGGTGAGGCGTTGTGAACATATTTTGACATTTGTGGTTGTGACAGTGTTATTGTTTTAAACGTCGCAGCCGTCTTATATTTTTAGAATCAAATATATTGTATTTTAAATCGAAATGATTTTAGAAAGATTTCGCATATAAAATTAGTGGATTGTACGATTTAACCTATATTTTACTTGACAAGTGACAGTTGACAGATTCGTGAAAACAATTGCGTTCGATTTGGATAGTGTTAATTGTGGCATTGTGATTGAAATTAACCAAAAAAAACGCAAGTTTGCACAATGTCATTATGACCATTGTGAACATGTCTCATTCCCAAGACGAACGGGCCCATAGTAAGAGCGACTAATAATTGTACCTACCCTTTAGGGCTTACAATAAAAAATATAAAATACCTAGATTATGAAATTAGCCAACATAGTTACCTATAGATAAATAATTCAAAACCCTACCGACAAGTATACCTAAGAATTTGGCAGATCCAATTAAACATTGTCAGTTAAACACTCAATTTATTTGCAATTTTATTTTATATAGTTTACAGTTCAAAATGCACTGGACTTCTTTAACCCTTGCAGTCCCGGGCATTATCGATCCTGCGATGCTATTGCAGGACCTAGGTTGCCTAGCAACGGGGTTAGACCCAAGTTAGTGCTCGGTCGACCTAAATAGGGCATTAAAAGGGTATTAACGTGACTAGTCACTGTTTTATGAATTTATTATTAATAGCTGGTAGCGGTTTGTTAGAAACTTTATGGAAAATAAAATACCGTCCATGTTACTCGCTAATAATGTAGTTTTTTATTGGCGAATGAATTTTTAGTATCGGTTCAGTAGTTTTTGTCTTTATCCGGAACAAACTTACAATAAAAAAAAACTCTTTATAATGTCAGTATACATATATACATATCATCACGGGTGCCTTACGGCGCCCGAGACCGCCTAGACGGCCCCAGGGTACCCAGCGGAGGGGTTTTAATCCCACCTCGTCGTAGCCGATGGTATGAGAGTCTACATCGAACAAGTGGCTAGCTCGTCGCGATGTTTTGAATAGATTCAATAACCCTATATCTATAAACAGTTTTACAATGTCAGTATAGATTTGAAGTATAAATTATATAAAAAATATATTAAGTCTTAAGTTTATTGTTTATTTATTTACGGATTCAAAATACAAATGTTTTAAAAGATCCCTGATCTGATTGCTTATGCGGGGATCAATTTTCACAAGAAAAAATAAAGAAAAATGTATAATATAATATTGTTGTGTGAAAAAAACTTGTAAAGAATGGCTTATAAATAAAAAGAAAATACACATGACCTGGCCTACGCGCCATTCGTCATACTCGCTTCTACGAAATGACATTTTCCTTGGCTCCAATTGTTATGGAAATGAGGAAAATTGGGAAAAAGCAATATGTAGAGACATGCAGAATAAATTTTACAAAATTTTTAATTTAACATTAACAAAGTTTTAGGGCTCCATACGTATTTAAAGAAAAATGGACTCGAGTCATTTTTATCATCCCATTTATAATTTAAATTGTCGAAAAAAATTGTATCCAGGCGTCCAGAGTGCCGAGAACTCTTGCTGCATTTCCCCTCTGGACTTCTTGAGCTATTATTTGGACAAATAAGGTCTTGGACTCTCGGCTTCCAGATATTTTGCTAAATAGCTCACCATTTTTTTCAGCAATAGCCTTTGCGTGCGTCGGGTTACCAAAAGCCCATGGCCTCTACCGTGAATGCCAAAAACTCAAAATGGTCATTGAGACCGGAATATTTAAATATTTTAATTATATACCAATATAATAATGTTACTCATATTTGTATTTGTAAAAACAGTTATTGAGAGAAGAGGCATGCGAGTTTTGACTGTGTATCTACCGGATGGTAAGCAGTGCATTGTTGTTTAACAACATTGAATGCTCTTGCCGGCTAATTGACGACGTTACGAATTAAACGATGGCATGACAAATTTGCATAACGTATCCTGTTTTGATGAAATGCATTGATGAGGTCGAATTTAAACTGCTTTGTACTCTTAACTACTGAAAAGACCCAGAACTGTCTAGAAAAACAAAAGTTAGAAAAGAATTAGTTAGATTCAAGACTCCGCAGTACCGGATTTATATATTTGCCGCCAGTAGGCTATTTAAATCATGCCGCCAGAAGACTACCTATACGAATTTTGCCGTCCCTACCGACATACTTATCGATATCATTGCTGCAACCAAAATGTTTATCTGGACCTAATAACATTTATTAGTTATACATGGTGTCTTTGAAAGGATTCCCTATACAAATTAGTAATGTTAATATGACTAATTTGTATGGGGAAGCCAATTTTTTTTTTCATTTGCGACACATAGTTCCATGGGGAAAGTTGTTCGTATTGATCAGTAGTACCTCATATTAGCCCAAAGTACATCTTTTTAAAATCACCGTGTATACTTATATGTAAATCTTCTCAATTTCTATAAGATATAAAAAAAAATGGCCTAAAATTTGCCCTAGGCTCAAGCCTACTCAGCCTGCCGGTAAATCCGCCACTGGCTGTACGATGCATTCATTAACTTGTAAGCAATACGCTTTCAAGTGCGTTTTAGGGGAATTTTACCGACATAGGGGTGTATCCCTTCACACGCCTGGTCATCCGATATCTAAAAGAGGCTGGAGGGTTCGTAGAGATCGCACACTCACCGAAGTGTAGAAGACTGAAAGAGTATTTTTACTTATATCATCAACATGGCCTTTATTATTTTTATCTTTAACTAACTGATCCGCGCAACTTCGGCTGCGTAACTTTAACCGTTTACGCAGCTCAAAAGGAATAATTTTCTCCCGTTTTTGCATCGTTTTACATTGTTACTCAGCCCCTATTGGTTGTAGCGTGATCTTATGTAGGCTATAGCCTTCCCCGATAAATTGGATATCAAACACTAACATATTTTTTCGATTCGAACCAGTAGTTCCTGAGATTAGCGCGTTCAACCAAACAACACCCACCTCTTCAGCTTTATAATATTAGTATAGATATGTAGGATACATATCTATACTATATCTATACATATTATAGATATGTATAGATACGTAGGATGTTTTTATACATATTGCTCTGGTCTAAAGCTAAGCTAGGCTTGTACCTAGCATAAATAGTAGAACTATGTGTACCAAAAACAACGGTACTACTGTTTTTATAATTACCCAGACCTTGACAAACAGTACAGAAAAACGTACTAATATTATTTGGCATGAGTAACCATTATAGTTAGTAGTTAGTA
The DNA here is from genome assembly GCA_947458855.1 of Monopis laevigella. NCBI lineage: Eukaryota > Metazoa > Arthropoda > Insecta > Lepidoptera > Tineidae > Monopis > Monopis laevigella. Next base: position 3,758,275 of record OX381594.1, on the reverse strand, counting down.
CACCTGGAAAAAAGTTTTCTGTATATTAGTGTGAACAGACCTTTAATGGCAACAAACAGCAAGGTTTCGGAAATCCTTTTAAAATAGTAAGATTCTTCATAAAAACCTAAAACGTAAGCAAAATAAAAAATGCTTCTTTTCAATCAAACAATACATTTATGCCTTACTGAATTTGTTCAATTCAATCAAACGACCTCGTACTGAATTCTGTAACAGTATATAATCGTACCGCTCTGAGATTTTAATCAATTTGTGTTTTAAGTCCAATTCATACAAACCTACTCATAAATCATGCCTGCCCCTGACACCTGCAAAGGTAAGAAATTTATTTATTATTTAATATCATTTCGTATATTTTACATCAAAGATATTTATATACGATAAATTGTTATTGACGAATTACGTTTCGTTACACGAAGAAAATATTGTTTGTCGTTCAATATGTCTTCTAATAATAATTGACAGGTCTATGCTAAAACATAAAAACTCAATGGTGGAATGGTTTAACAACATCACTATAGTGCCTCGAAGACTACGGTAAGCTGTTGGTCCCAGTTTCACTATACCTTCCTTGGCTTAGGGCTCCGTAAGGCACCCGTGTTGTTAGATAGGTTTATAGATTGAAATTCTATTTTAAATTATCAACTCTCACACCCTCTCACATGAAGCTTAGTGTACTGGAAAGTATACTATACTCTACTCAACTTGTGCCAAACTATAAACAATATATATTTTTGTTTATTTTACAAATAAACGCTTACTCAAAATTTTATGGAGTTAAATAGTATTTTTTTATTTACTATACATACAGAGTATTCTAAATACAAATATGAAAAAAAGTACCATCACGGGTACCGCCTAAACGGGCGTCAGGGGTACCTAACGGTAGGCACAGAGTACTTTATTATACCTCGTTTTATTCACAACTGGAGTGCAATTTTTGAATAGAAGCGGATGACTAGTAATATCACTGATATGTCAAAAAAGTTATCGATTGCTAAACTATAATATTTTTAAATCCTAACGGGTGACTAAAAAATAATACCTATGATATTAATACGAGTGCCTCCTCGTAAGTAAAGTCACTGATGACAGATAATAATTATCACAGATATGTTGCTAAGTTCCGTTCCACCATTGTTTTAGCATAGACCTGTCAATTATTATGAGAAACAAGAATGACATGAACGATAAACAATATTTTCTTCGTGTAACGAAACGCAATTCGTCAATAACAATTTATCGAATCGTATCTAAATGATGTAAATATCCGAAATGCTATTTTGGCTCTTTCAGTTGTTATCATTTTAACATCTTCCAACAATTTACTTTCCTGAAAAAGTAAATATTGAAAGTAAAAATATCTACGATGGGTAGCAAGTAAATCAGCATTTGATTACTCTATCTGTGTGTATCTAACCATCCACGCGTAGATGTTAGGGTCGTCGTATTTGACCTACCTCAAGTGGTATTGGATTGACGTTTGAACACGGTAAGGATATGGTTTAAATTTCGTTTAAGGGCACTGCATTCGTAATAGCGAACTCTGCGTTTTCCATACAAAATTACCTTTCGTATTTCCAGTAATACTTCATTACTGTTTTTGTCGCAGAATTAAAATAATATCTTTGTCGGTCATTGTATTTATTAATCTTTCTGTGTTGGTTTATTATTTATATTTTTTTTCGAAATTAAACCGAAATTAAATATTTTATTAATATTTAATACAAAAAAAATACCTACAAGAGAAAGTTTTTTGCGTACAACGAACAAAAAAAAATTTCATTTCGACCAACAACCAAGTTGTAATATTGGAAGTACGTTTGTATGGGCGTCAAGCCGACTCCAGAGGCTCTACCATAGGTTTGCGCATTGTAGCAACGTAACGTCTACGTATACAAATACGTTAGGTTTCTACAATGCGCAAATCCATGGTAGAGCTTCAGAGCCCCTAAATTCCTTTTATCATCATAAAGATGTGAGCTCCATTAAGAAAAACGTTTGGTTTAAACCCGTTAATGTTTTTAGCCATTTTGGCTTATTACAATGTGGTAGAAAACAGAGGTTTTTTTTCTGAATACTCATAGCTGATGGTATTCTGAGTCTACACTAAACTAAGTCTAGTGGCCAGCTCGTCGCGGTGTTTGGATAAAATCAATAACCTGTCGAGCTAATTTGGTATAATGAAACTGGGTCCGATAGCTTAATATCTTGACGATTTTAAGCTATCGGTCCCAGTTTTTAGTGTTTTTAAGTCTAAGTTCTAGATGTAATTGATTATAATAGCCATGTTTAAAAGGATTAACATGAAAATATAATAACGGAATTACCATATGTCATGTTAAGACTTACTATGAATACACAGTGCTATTTCTATCATTCGATAATAGTTAAATCATGTTGTTTACACAGTTAACCAAAGTGTTTGCCACGAAGTGTAGTTATATCTTTGTTAGATGCAGTGACGAGCTTTAAAGGGTGGTGAAGGGTGTTAGGGTGGTAAGGTGGGAGTTTCAGGGGGACAGGGTGACACCCCAGGTACAGGGAGGCTGTTGCATTCAATAATTTGATGGGCGAGTTCCGGTCACCTATATGTTATAGCACACTATGTTGTCGTTACAGTCACAGTTTGTAATTTTATGGCTATTGTTAACTATGACTATCATCTACTCTTAACTATGAACAACTTTCACTATATGACCAACTATGTCAGAGCGATAAAAACTGTAATGTATTATACATCAGTTGTTTTACAATACTTTCGAAAACTGAAATTTAATTGTTCGGTAGCTCTACCTCAAAGTGTTGCAGACAGTTTACACTGTAGTCGATAGTAACTATAGATAAGGATCAACTTATTCAATCGCTTTATTTTTAAAATAAACCTCTCTTATTGGTTGATTACTGTCTATAGTTACTAGTAACTATAGTAAAAATTGTTTGCAAAACTTGTGGTAGAGCTATATTAATTTATTTTAAAACGTAAAGTCTCAATAAAACATAATATTTCATACCAAAGTCGGCCAATTATACTAAAAAAACGCTGCAACATAGTTCATTGCAGAATTTTATATATACGCAACAAAGTCACTGAAAAAATTGAAATTTTATTGTATACCGGCCATTTTCATGAAACGACAATGTTGCCCCCGGTCGTAACTTCTGGGAACTCAAATAAAGTTTATATTGAACGTATTCGTACTACACTACCTATGGCAGGTTCTACCAAATGAGATCAATTTAATAGAGTAGCAACAATTTCGCCTTAACACAAAGACAAAGATATTTATTTGCAAAAAATCTGAAATACACAGGTGTTGTTTTATATTTTACAGCACAGAACTTGCCAATTACAAAGTGCAATGATATTTTCTTTTTTATATTATAATATCATTGTTAGCACGTTCTTAAATTGTCAAACGTCATAAGGTCTCTATAATCGACTGCCTCCGTAGACTAGTAGTTGCGCCTTTGGCGTTGTATCCGAAGGTCGTGAATTCGATTCCTACCCATAATAAAAAATATTAGTACATTTTTCTCTACATTGTGTCATGGTCCGCGTAGAAACACTATACTACATGTATTATATTGCAAAGGCCATGTACAGAATGAAATACCTGCAACAGGCTTACCCGGAACCGGAAAGCTACAGGCTCCTCAAACTGGAGGACGTCCTCAAATATGTCTGCAGCATATTTGATGGGAAGGACGAGTGAGGTGTAAAGGACTGGGAAATACACAAAAGATCCCACTGGGTCGAAGTGTTCTGACTGATGTCAGCCCCAAAAACTAATAAGATAAGATAAAGATATTGTTGTTTCTGGTGCACATAGTACAAGCCTAGAGCTTAGTTTTTGATCAAAGCAATAGATATGTGTGCAATGTCCTTCATATTATTATAATTTAGCTAGGCCGACCGTTCATTTGATACAGATGCATGAACTATCAAGTGACCTAGTCAAGTTTCGGTTTTAGTCTGTGGCTTTCAGCGGTTTTTAGGAGCTTACTGCTACGATGTATTGCTTAGTTATTTAAATGGTTTATTCATAAAGCAGTGCGACTAATGGTGTAAAAGAACAATGTAATGGTTGACCCTATTCTTGGACTTTGTTTGTCTGCTTAGCATCAGGTGAGGTTTAAGCACCACACGTGTCTTTCTATCTACGAAGTCACATACGATGCTTACACCCATTGACGTAAATAGTAAACCTCACTTCTCTATAAATATATGGTATAAATAGGTACATAATGCTTTGTTAATTTTTTTTCTCCAAACTTGGTTGGTCCTCACTATACGTATTTGCTTCTCTATACATTAAACAAGCTCATTGGTACTGCCCCTCTGCTCTAGCCTCTTGGTGGGTGTTGAAAGGATTTTAATCTCGTTGCAATTTAACAACAGCAAGTTAGTTATAAAAACCTCCCTTTGCCTCCTGTCAAACGCAAGGGAGACCAAAGGGATGGAAATAGAGATTGAGTTTGAAATACGATTAAGTCTCTATATTTTTTTAATTAAGCCTTTGAGTCTGGAATTTCAATTTTAATTAGGTGTCTGGTCCTCTTTTGAAGTATATTTTATTTTTAAAATAGTATTTCTTCATAAATTTCATAGGATTTTCAACGATAAAGGGAAACAGCGCCACTAGCGGAATAATTTTGAACTATTTTTTCTTTGTTTCAATAAAATGTGTTTTGTTCCAGATAACTGCTGTGAAGACAATACTAAAACCTGCACAACTGAGTGTTCAGATTGTCCTAAAAAAACTGGTAATATTTCAATTTACAAATTTTAATATAAGTACTACAAAAATATATTACTTAGCCAAAAATATTATCTATGAATTTTGAAGTTAACTTTCCTTTATTATAAAAAAAACAAGGATTTTTCACGTATTTTAATATTATTGTAGATGGGAGGAAGGTTTTCGATAACTTCTCTAGGCCCACTGACCGGTTTTGTTAATACCGAGTTAGGTCAGTCCCATACATATACAAAAACCATCAAGTGACCTAGTCATGTATCGGTTTTAGTCTTTATATAAATTTCTTGCCAAGGTTTGGTGGGGGTGGAATAAACTGCAAATTCGTCTTTCCCGCGCCTATTTCGTAACATTATCAATTATCCGGCATAGTAGACCTACCAATGCTGTTTGATCGATTCCATTTGATTTTTGAGGTAGGTTACCATCAGTTAGATACAAGGTCACATGCCGTGCTCCAATAAAAAAATAAAGCTATACCCATTAGTTAATAAATAAATAATTGATAACAACTTTTTTTTCAGGCGATTGCTGTTGAAAATAATGGATCCTTATAATAGTTCGCGTCGCACCCGGCGCCCTTCAGCTTTCAGTCGACTAGCAAATGTATTAGATGTAGCATTTCCAATATCATTTACACTGGCTTTCTTTACCACTCTAGTATTTTTCTCTTTTTTGTTTTGAAATGAATAAATAACTGTACATACCTAACTTTGTGTGATTATTTTATAAGGGATTGGAGCGCCATCTAGTGTTGAGTAGCGTGCATTATTATTTTGTAGTGTTTCTGTTTACACTGGCTTCTTTCTCCACTCTAGTATTGTTCTCTTAGGTATGTACAATAAATAAATAATCGTGAATACCTAACTTTAGTGTTATTTTCGTATTTTTTTTAATTTATTTTTTTATTTGAAGGTATTGGAGCGCCATCTAGTATAAGTATCGTACTTACATATTGTGCCAAGTCTTTAATTTTTTAAACTGCGTTAATTTTTAAAAAGTTTTATAGTAATTAGAGGCTCTACCATGAGTTTGCGCATTGTAGCAACGTAACGTATTTGTATACGTATACGTGAGCAACAACCAATAGGATCGCTTCATTTTTGGTAACAGATTTTGAAATTTTTGACTTTAATTGTAGAACGCGGGTTTTTCTCGTTCTGAGGCTCTACCATAGGTTTTGAGTTTGTACCAACGTAACGTTAAAACGTAAGGTACCACCATTAGGATCGCTTTATTCAATCGCGTTACCTAAAATAAAGCGTTCCCATTGGTTGTTGGTCACGTATTAACGTTACGTTGCTACAAATTAAAAACTCATGGTCGATTCTCAAGGGTTATTCCCATTAAGTTGGATTTCCCCAGAGTACAACCCTTATAGCAACGCGCCCACGCCACGGGTATAATCAAAATGTGTGCAAGAGCTAGAAATAACTTAGGATGGGTAATGAGGCAAACACGGGACTTTTCTGATCCTGGAACCCTGGTAGTGTTGTACAACTCATATGTCCGGAGCATATTGGAGTTCAACTCCATTTTATGGAATCCGAGGGAATGTGCATACACCTTTATGGTAGAAAAGGTGCAGAAAATGTTCTTAAGATGTTTGTATAAGAAGACTTATGGGTACTATCCGTTTATGTATCCTACTTTATTTCTATTGGGTATGCTCAATTTTAATTCGTTAGCAGTTCGTCGTAATAGGGCTTTAGTATTGTATATTTTAGATACATTAAGGGGAAAAAGTTGCATACCTACTATATTACAACAATTATCGCTGTTTGTACCAGATAGGTACCTGTGCGCGCGTGGTTATACACTGTTTGCTGAGGTGAGGGCTCGCACAAATCTTACAAAGTGCACCAATTCCCCGCGCAATCAATTTTCTGAATAAAATCGTGCAGAACTGTAATGAGTTTGATATTTTTGCTTCATCTGAGACTGAGACCAAAAGAGTTGTTCTGAGGTACTTGGAGCCATTATAATTTAAAGAATTGCATTAGTTACATAATTCTGTAATGTACAATTTTTTTATTAAATAAATAAATAAATAAACGTGTACGGTGCCCGCGTTGCTCGATGGGCACAAACTAACGTTTTTAACGTACTTATTTTGACGCCAAGTTTATATAGTTCTTCGTAGTATCCGGAATAAACAAACAATAACACCGCTTCTATTTGTTTTGCACCACATTTCTCTCCTACATTTTGTATGAAAGAATACCACGGGCGAATCCGATGCGTGCCGCGTGCTTCTGTCTGGCTTGCGCTTAACCAAACCTAGAAAGGAGACTAGTGCCTTGGAAAGAAAACGAAAAAGTAGTCTTCAAAAACACCCGTTTTTGAAGAATATAAGAAGAATATTATATTAAGTAAGCTATTGCCTAAAACCGAAACATGGCGGTTTCAACATCTGAGGCCCTACCATAAGTTAATACAAAGCAAAAACTAATGGTAGAGGCTCTGTAGGGCGTTGGCAACGGTCTTCTGTAACTCTACCATGATTATTTGCTAACTGAGTTTACATAGGTCGTTATCGGTTTTTTTATAGTCGATAGTAACTATAGATACGAGTAGGAATCAGCCTCTAGAATCGTTTTTTTTTTTAAATAAAACTGTCGTATTGGTTTTTCCCTATTTATAATTACTAGCGACTGTAGTTAACAACACAGGTTTGCGCATTGTAGAAACGTAACGTATTTATTTACGTTTACGTGAGCAACAACCAATAGGATCGCTTTATTCAATCCTGTTACCTATGGTAGATCCTCTGTTAGTAATTAGGTACTAATGGTAAAGCTACTTGTAAATATGAATTAATATTAAATGTTTATCTTTTTGTAAGTTATTATTGGTAGATTTATAGCAATATATCTATAATTATTTATAAATACCATAACAAACATATCCTATCCTGGCTGTTAGGAAAATATTTTTACTGCGCATAATAGTATAAGGGCTTTGAAGTCGTGTTGACGCTCATACGTAAAAGTACTTCCAATATTATTTTTTTGTTGTAATAAATACTTTTGTATATACGAGTATATCATCACGGGTGACTTAAGGCGCCCGAGACCGCCTAGACGGCCTCAGGGTACCCAGCGGAGGAGTTTTTAATCCCACCTCGACGTAGCTGATGGTATGAGTCTACACCGAACAATTGGCTAGCTCGTCGCCATTATTAATAATATTTAAAAAAAAATCAACACAGAAAGATTAATAAAGTAAATTATATGTAAGCAGATTAAATGTAAAGTACAAAGAAAATTAAAAAAATTACATCTGCGACAAACAGTCGACCATTATAAGTCTCTCCGCGAAAGCTAATTTTCTATGGAGATTGCGGACTTCGTGATCGCGAATGCAGTTTCTTTCGTCTATATTTTTTATACTTATAGGTTCAGTGGGTTCATATATCGCATACCTTAATACCTAGAGGCATTAATGCCGATTTCGCCAACTCTAAGGAAGCCCCTAACTAAGTTAAGGGGCAATTAATGACAATTGTTTCATAGCAAATAAATGTCAAAATTCTTATTTAAGGGCTCCTTTAAACTTAGGGATTGTTGGTGAAATCGAGCCCAAGTCCGCCCTTTTGTAATAAATAAAGTGTTAAATAATAATAATAATACCTAAAAGAGTAAAGTGAGTTCTAAAATAGGGGTAGTCTTCCATTCGCGTTACTACTTTTGTCTGACTGCTGGCGCGTTATGTTACGCGTTTATTTTTTTTCTTTTATTTGTGGCCTCTACGCTTTACGCGTATTTTTGCTAATTTAAATTTTGCGGGTAGATTTAAAAAATTGCGAGTATAAAGTAAATATGGGATAATAGGGTGGAAAGGAATAGGGAAAGGACTAGGATAGAATTACGAATGGCCACATGATCGTATGCAATAATAACCTCATAGTCTCTCCTCGACGATGGAAGTTCACAATGTAGTATCGAATCGATGCTAGCGGCGTCACATAAGTTTTAAGTAAATTAAAAAAGCAATAAAGGTTTTGGAACGCATCCTCCACTGTCGCTCTGCACTCCCGCGCATTGAAGTGTCATTCGTTTCTTATGTCAAGTTGGCGTCGCATCTTATATCATCATCATCTATTTTTTTCTAATTGATTTAGTTATTTTCAGTTGTGTTTCAACATTAAAAATGGGAAAAAGAAAATATGAGAATAGTTTCAAATACAAGAAAATAAAAAATTAAGGAAACTCTTTAAAATGGTGAAGAAATGGTTCGCTAAAAGCGATCATAAAACCAAAGGTGAATTTCTATTCGTCTTATTAAAATCCTATCGAAAATACATAACGCTCAACTATTGTGTAATGTAATCAACTTTGTGTTGTTGAGAAATACATATTGTTACCTGGTACATTCCTAGGGAATGTATATGGTTTGATATTCCGCCATTGCTTTAGAATGTTATATATCATTGAAAGAAAAGAAAGAAAGAAAGAAAGAAAAACTTTATTTCATTGCGATACTGAATGAGAGTATTGAATGATTTTTGTAACCTGGGACATTTTTGGGAATGTATATGGTTAGATATTTCGCCATTGCTTTACTGTTAAGAGTTAAGAATGGTTTTTACATTAAAAGTTTATTTTTATATATCATTGCGATACTGAATGACTTTTGTAACCTGGGACATTCTTTGGGAATGTATATGGTTAGATATTTCGCCATTGCTTCACTGTTAAGAGGTAAGAATAATTTTCACATTAAAAGTTATTTTTTTATATCATTGCGATACTGAATGAGAGTATTGAATGACTTCTGTAACGAGTCTAGTACTGTAAGACTCTTACCATCGGCTATGACGAGGTGGGAATAAAAAACCCTCCGCTGGGTACCCTGGGGCCGTCTAGGCGGTCTCGGGCGCCGTAAGGCACCCGTAATGCTATGTAAGTATCTTCATGATCAATTGAGTCCAAGAATATTTTACAACACAGTCAGAATTTTATATAGCTAAATATGTTCAAAATAATAATAACAATTTTATTGCAATACTGTTGAGAGTATTGAATGTCTTTTATAATCAGTCTGGTGCTGTAAATTATAAAAAATAAAAATAAATTAATGTAGGTAAGTAATTCATAAAAATAATTTTATGTAATTGATAAAAACAATTTATACCTGCATCTTCAGGATCAATTAAGTTCAAGAATATTTTACAACACGGAATTTTATATAGCTAAATATGTTCAAAATAATAATAACATTTTCATTGCAATACTGTTGAGAGTATTGAATATCTTTTATAATCAGTCTGGTGCTGTAAATAATAAAAATACATAAATGTAGGTAAGTAATTCATAAAAATAATTTTATGTAATTGATAAAAACAATTTATACCTGCATCTTCAGGATCAATTAAGTCCAAGAATATTTTACAACACAGAATTTTATATAGCAGAATTTGTGATCTCATTGCAATACTGTTAAGAGTATTGAATGGCAATAATTTATAATAAACCTAGTAGTGTAATTCACAATACCTACTAAACTTTTATTCATTTTCCATTTTAAATGAACCAAAAATATTTTACAATACAATCAGAATTTTATATAGCAGGTTCTGTGAAAACTTAACAGTCTTTACTAGAAACTCATATACAGGAGAATACACATACTTTAACCCAAAATAGATGTGGAATATTTGCTGTACTGGGGCCAACTAAAACGGAACAAGAGACATCCTTTGTACATTCCTCTATACATAGTAATATAAGATCAGCAAAGTAGCACTAGTAAGGTTTTACATTTTCACTTGCAAAAGAAAATAAATAATATATATTCATTTAATTAATTACAATTTAGTTATTAAATGTCTTCATGAGGCAGTCAAACTGCTGTGCAATACGTCCTAAGAGGTTTTTTGATATCTGCTCTAATGAAAACTTGAATGTCTTCACGGAAATCCAGATGCTCTTGTGTTTAGAAGTAACTTATTAGAAATAATAAAACAGCTAGGACTGTTCAAAGATCCAGTCAGGAGCTGTGTACTACCAACCAAAAATGGACAAATAACTAAACTAAATCTCCCTGAGACCCCTCAATCATCCATCTTTAAACTGGTAGGCCCCTCCTTGCTTTAACAGGAAATCATAGGGCAGATAGAACCGAGAAAACTTAAAAAAATTTAAACCTGCAATATATTTAAACATTATAGAATGTAGGAGCCATAGAACCTGTCCAATAAATTCAAATTATTGTTGCTCCCCGATTTCAATAATAATATGAATACTAGTCATTTTAAATTAGATGATACCTTACTGTATGTAAGTTAATAAATAGTAATGGGGTTTTTGGCTACTAATCCTAATATGCCAATTTATGTGATAAAAATATCATGGTTGAATCTTTTTTACATTTCACAAACTTTAACAGTTTTGCTGTTTTATTCTTATAAACTATAAGGTTTTCCTTTGTGTACACCATATATTTTTTCAAAATTATTGAATCTAATAATGACTAAGTTTTCAATGCTGTTCAATGTCTAGATGACTGTCTTATATAAGTGATTCTTATTACGGCTCTATATAATGCATAAAATGTATAGATATACCTGTTATTAAATAGATATCCCATACTCATACTCGTTTATATATAATGCCCAAAAAGGAAGAATTAATTCCTTATGGAGATACACACATATGTGCTTCAAGGTTAGGTTGGGGCGCAACTTGTGGTACAAATAAGGCCGTCTGGCTCATGGACCAATAAACACGGATTAAAATACTAGAACATTAAGACAACCTGTTTTGGTTTGCACTGCTGTGCTAAAAATAAGTGTAACTGTAAGACACTTTTATTAACAATACATCAGCCATTTCACAATTGATTAGGGGTTCAATATCCCCTCCTACACAGAATAACAAAGGATATTTGGCAAAGGTGTGAAAGCCATAACATTTACATTATTTGCATTAATCATAAATACGAAAGAAAACATTACCTATTAATGACAAAAAATAATAATAATAATATCAAGAAATTATTACAAATTTTGGACAACCAGAGATATACCTGTTTGCTCAAGTTTGTTTGTTCAAGAATTACTACCAATGGTAAAAAAAAAAAAAACCCACTATATATATTTTCAAAGATACAGGGTGTCTCAAAAGAAATTTTATATTTGTTTAGCTTACTGCGTGAACGCTGCGTACTTGAGGGGTGCGGGGGTTATGTCAATTAGTAGCTTGGCTCTTGGGAATTCAGTCGCTATGGAGCGTTTCTCGGGAGCAGACCGCGCGTTGTGCGTGCGAGAGTTTTACAAGAACGGTGATTCGGCAACTGTCGCGCGTAGAAAATTCTGCAGTATTCGAGGTTTTCGCCACTTAAATGATGCGCCAAGCCTTCCTCTCATTCGACATTGGGTTAAAAAGTTTGAAGAGACTGGATCAACGCTGGATAAATCAAAATCCGGGCGACCTAGGTCATCAAGAACGGTAGAAAACGTGGAGAGTGTTAATCAGTCTGTACGTGACGACCCGAACCTTTCAATTCGGAAGCGCGCGAGTGCTTTAAATGTGCATAGATCATCATTACATCGCATTATGCACAAAGATCTAAAGCTGCACCCCTACAAAATTCAATTGGTGCAAGAATTAAAGCCCCAAGATGCCGGTCAGAGGCTTAATTTCGTAAATCAGATGATTGAGCGATTTTCAACGTTTACCAACATTTTGTTTTCGGATGAAGCTCATTTTCATCTTAATGGCCACGTAAATAAGCAAAACTGCCGCTACTGGAGTTCAGCCAATCCGAAACGCAAACATCAGCAACCCCTACACTCGCCTAAAGTGACCGTATGGGCTGCCATGTCGGCGCGAGGAATTATCGGCCCTTACTTTTTTGAAGACGAAATGGGGCGTACAGTTACAGTCAATTCAGAGCGTTATGTGGAGATGTTAGACAACTTCTTGGTACCTGAACTGCAAAACTTTCCTGGCTATAACCAAAGAACATGGTTTCAACAGGACGGAGCAACTTCACACACGTCCAATTTATCTCTGCCACGTGTTCGTGAAATTTTCTCAGGAAAATTGATCTCCCGGAGAGGTGACATAAATTGGCCTCCACGTAGCCCAGATTTAACCCCTATGGACTTTTTCCTATGGGGTTATCTTAAATCTAAAGTTTACGCCAATAAACCAACTTCACTGGCGCATTTGAAAGAAAATATCCGTCACGAAATGGCAGCCATCCCTCACTCCACCTGTCGAGCAGTCATAAGTAATTTTATTGTTCGATTAAATGAGTGCCAACAACGTGAGGGTTTACATTTAGACGATATTATTTTTAAGAAATGAATTCCCAAAAAGTGTATTTTAACAATAAATAAACATTTTTTCTATATACCGCTTCCTTTTTTTTTAATCAATCCACTAAATATAAAATTTCTTTTGAGACACCCTATATTTGAAAAAATAATTTATTATAATATGTATTCATATTTTGAGAATAATAATATAATTACACCGGAGCAAAAGGGTTTTAGGAAGAAAAAAACTATAAATCAAGCTATATATGAATTTCTTGAAAAAATCTATTCCAACATTGACAAGAAGATAAGAGTTTTGGCTATGTATATGGACATGACCAAAGCTTTTGACTACGTGAATCATGAAATATTATTACATAAACTCTATGAGTATGGTATAAGAGGAAACGCGTACAACCTTATAAAATCTTATTTAGAAAATAGAACTCAAGTAACACAAATAAAAAAGATATGTTCGAATACAAAAAAGGAAATGACATATACCTCTCAATCTAGAATAGTGAGTCACGGTGTCCCACAAGGTAGTATTTTAGGTCCATTGTTATTTTTAATTTATATAAATGACATTCCCAAGATATGTGATTACCCAATGGTGCTCTTTGCAGATGACAGCACAGTTGTTTTTAGTGAAACTGAAAGTGACTTCAGTGAAGAAATTAATAAAACTTTAAGCAATCTTATTCAATGGCTGTCATCGAATAACTTAATGATCAATTTGAATAAGACTAAAATTATGTATTTTAATAAGCAAACAAATCCTCTTTTTATTAAATACAACAATACAGCTATAGATGACATAAGTGAAACAAAATTTTTAGGACTTATAATAGATGATAAATGCTCATGGAAAAGCCATATTCATACAATTTGTACTAAATTTAATAGTTATGTTTATGTTTTAAGGAATTTATACAAAATTTCAAATTTATCTACTGTTCTGGCTGCCTATCATGGATATGTCGCATCTATATTAAGATATGGAATAATATTTTGGGGAAATTCCACTGACAAACTCATGGTTTTTAAAGCTCAAAAAAAATGTATACGAGCTATCTGTAATTTAAAACCATGGGAAAGTTGTAAAAGCAGTTTTAATGAACTAAAAATTTTAACGATGCCTTCACTATATATTTATGAAGCCGTAGTGTTCATTCAATCTAACTTAAACTTATATAAAACACTAAATAGTAAACGGCATAAAAATAAAATATGCAGTATTAGCCATGCAACAGCATTGTTTGACAAAAGCTTCTTTGGTATGGCACCAAGATTGTACAATAAAATACCTAATTCGATAAGGGAATGCTATAACATAACTAAGTTTAAAAAGGAAATGTTTAATTTTTTAATTATAAAAACCTATTATGACATTTACGAATTTCTTAATGATGAGACATTGTAAACTTTTTTTATTTAAATAAATATTTGACATAATTTAGAAATTGATATTTTGTGATTTAAACCCGTTGAATTTGATATTGTTGCAGTGTTAAGGTTGATTTATTATTTGTTACTAAAATAGGGGAAAAACGTTGGTTGTTGATAATATATTGTTATTATTATTATTAATACTTGTATATGGATGTATAATTGTAACTTGTTATAAAAAGAGGTATAATAACTAAATGCCATTAAAAGTATTTATTAATGAAATTATATTGTTAAATGATTATTAGTACCTGTACTTGAAATTACGATTTTTTAATTCTTTACTATTAAATCAATTAAATTGTTAAATTATTGCCATATTAATGAAATTGATCATTACTGAATTGTTTAATTTATAATATCAAATTCTACTAGGTATTATTAAATTGATTGTTTTGTGTCTAGAGCAAATCTATAGAATAACTGGAGAAATTGTGTTTGGGCTTAGTATAGTATTAATTTAAAATTTGCATGCCAATTGTGGTAAAATATGCTGAACTTTTATTTATAAATGATTATGTCCATCTTTGTAACCATATTTCGCAAATAAACTATCTTTATCTTTATATGATTTTGCCTAACCCTTGAAATGATACAGACAGTGCAAATAGAATAGTTATTGTACTATATTGGTACTCAACCTTGGGATCCTTTATTTACGAAACCTGGTGTTAGAGTTTTTATCACTGTCAATAATTCTCCCGGATACAAAATTAATTACCTTGTGCATTTCCAGATAACCGCACCTATCCGTTAGTCAGCTTGGTTGGTAGCCAGGAGTAAATATATATAAATAGGGGTTTGAATGCCAAGGCAGTTAATATTGGGTAAAGGTCTTTGTCAGATAATATTTTCCATTTTTCTTAAGCAGTAATTTTAATAATACATAAATAGTTTTTTTTTAAGACTTTTCATATTTTTGTAAAACTTAGCCTAGTGTACGAGTATATAGAATAATACTTGTTAATTAGTAAAACAAAGACTGATTCTACAACTTTACTTTGAACATCTACATTGTGAACTTCCATCGTCTTCGGAGAGACTATGAGGTTATAATTTAATAATCAAACGAACTTACCTGTAAGTGAAGTTTGATTGAAATTATACCTCGTCTCTCCGAAGACGATGGAAGTTCACAATGTAGATGTTCAAAGTAAAGTTGTAGAATCAGTCTTTGTTTTACTAATTCCCTTAATTATTTTCTTTACCCCATAAGCGTTGTAGAATCTGGAGCAGCAGCCGAAACGAATGACACTTCAATGCGCGGGAGTGCAGAACGACAGTGGAGGATGCGTTCCAAAACCTTTATTGCTTTTTTAATTTACTTAAAACTTATGTGACGCCGCTAGCATCGATTCGATACTACATTGTGAACTTCTACCGTCTTCGGAGAGACTACGAGGTATAATTTCAATCGAACTTCGTTTAGATTATTAAAACATATGGTATAGTCATGCCAGTGTCATGTGAAGAAGAAAAATATCAAAATGGGTATCGCAATTTTACTGAAGATAAAGGGATTCGTTAAGATAGCACAAACACTGATGGTCGGATTAATAGTCGTTGCTTAGCCTGAGCCATTGCTTGGAACTGTCAAAATTTTATCTTTTTCATATGAAGTTTGACAGTCCGAAGCATCGGCTAACATTAGCAATTGTTTAGCAACGACTACATATTAATCCGACCATGAAATTACTGCGTAAATGCTTCACTTCTCACGCTTAAGATCACTACGAATGCTTATTCTACAAAATTGATACATTTTTGCAAAATAATATCCTATAAACTTAACTATTAAAAATATAACTTAAACACGTCTATAGTCTTCCGGCCACCCTCAATGAATCTCACCCGCTTTTATTACAAGTTGCCTTACTTGTGCTACTGCGCAAGTTGCCTTGCCACTACGTGTAAATTTCAATCTGATGAATATAGGTTAAGCATTTATTGGCGTTTTAGGGAGGAATGGCAGCTTAACTAAATGCACTGTTATGAGCTTTTTGTTTTAAATACTAGTTACAGCACTAAACACAGCAGGGGCCTTAGAATCAGGCGAGGCGACGTGTCGTATCGCCTTTAATCAAAACTGCGGGGTGAGAAGGAACTTTATTTAACACTTTCGCTTTCCTTCAATGGAATCGTTTTCGTCTTGTCTATGGTCAGAACCTGTATGAATAATATACGGAAGTGCTGTAACAGATCATGTAAATTATTAAAACTGTACCATAACTCTTTCGATTCCACTTATAGAAAAGAGATAAATATCAATTATTCGTTTCTTTGAAGAATTCAATCGAAAAATCATCAACTTAATAATTTTGAAGATGCATTACAGCACTTCCGTATTTTATTCATACAGTTCTGACCATAGACAATACGAAAACGATTCCACTGACGAAGGCGAAAGTGTTAAATAAAGTTCCTTCTCACCCCGCTGTATAGACTTTGGCAGGTGACAGCGTACCTCACGCCTACTGTCACTGTCAAAATACATACATTTTTGACTGAGGCGAGCCATTCTTTGAGGGTAGCCCGAAGACTGTAGACGCGTGTGTCTATTACAGTTATCAAATTTAATTTTATTGAATATTATTGTGCAAAAGTGTACTAATTTTGTAGAATAAGCATTCGTATAGTAATATTAAGTGTGAGAAGTGTAGTATTTACGCAGTGATCTTGGTAATTGTGCTATCTCAACGAATCTATTTATCTTCAGTAAAATGGCGGTACCCATTTTACTGTTGATTATTTCTTCCTCCTTCACTTGACACCGGCATCACTATACCGTATGTTTGTATACGGTCATGTGGCCGTTCCTTATTCTAACCTAGTCCTTTCCCTATTCATTTCCATCCTATTATCCCACTTTTACCGTACAATATTATTATTTATAAATCTACCCACAACTCGACATTGGCAAAATTATGCGTAAAGCGTAGAAGGCCACTTAGGTAAAAGAAGAAGAAGAAGACTGAGGCGACGCGACATGTCGCCTCGCCTGCTTTTTCTCTAGAGCCCCAGAAGGGTAATTTTAGCCCTTTCGATATGCATGTCGACTGTAATATATTTAAATGAAACTGGCGCAATTCAATACTCAAAATAAGTTTATTAATATGTCAAATAACTTCATAAAATACATTATTTTAAATTTATTTAAATTAACCAAAAAACCCTAGTTGTGAAGATCCATCTTGCATTTTAACAGCAACCTGGAAAATAAAATCACATATGTATTTCAATATTCAAAAAGCGCAAGCAGGCTAGTTTATTATTATATTTTATTGAGTCTTTATTAACACTGCGAAGAGCTCGCTAGTTTACATTCAGAACATCAGTGAAGACGAGGTGAAAATTAAATTGTCGAAGTGGCAATTAAATTGTCCGCCATGATGTACAAAATAATCTATGTGTCCAGTTAATAAAATAATAATAAATTCGTCTTGTTTAAAGTTGTTCCTATTTCAAGCTTTCTAACATAGGCCTTATTCTACTAAATAAATTGTGTACCAACAGCATTTCAAAGTTAAAATTTGACATATTTCCAATTAATTTAGTAGAATAGGGTCCCAAACACACTTGTGTAATGTGTAGTTTATATTACCTTTAGTGGGACAATCAGAACACTCGGTGTTAGAACTGCCGACATCTTTGCACGATTCACCGTTTTTGCACGAATCTAAAAAAAAAAGACAAGTATCTACTGAAATCTAAAATTTGAATAAAAATTGAATTTTACACTAATCTGTGGCTTTAGACTTATATATTGCCAATTGTTTAATGCCATTGGAGATGCCATTTTAGAAAACCCTAAATACCGTATATTTTAAAAGCTTTCAGCGCCCGTACTGACATTACCACATCTTTAGTCCTCAGAAGATGTGAAGCTGCCAATGTGTATTAAACTACTTCGTATTTACTAGATATTCTAATAAAAATGTTTTAGTTATATAAAAAGCCTCATTACTATCTAGAATGGCATTTTCGTATTATCTTATTGTTCTTTTAAAACAAATCATTGTGTAAAAGTAGTGTATTTTATTTGAAAACATTTTTTTTTCATGACAGAAAGAAACATATTATTATTAATCAAAGACCGACCTGTAATATCTGAATGTGACTTGCGCCTGAGTAGAGTTAAGCTCTAAACAGCGACCCATTTTCTAAGGCACTAAGCAGAGCCCTTCAGTGGCCCTAGTGTGAGTTTTTTTTACATTTACTTTTGCGTTAACTATACTACTGCGTTAACATTTTGACCAATCACACGCTCGCATTTTTAGTTCTCAAAGTTTCCGCTTAGAGCGCTGAACTAATTCCCATACAAATTTTTGTTAACTCAAAATCAAGTTCAGTTAGTTAGAAAACTTACACTACTCTCTACTGTAGCCCTAGTGTGAGTTTTTTTAACATTTACTTTCGCGTTAACTATACTACTGCGTTAACATTTTAACCAATCACACGCTTGCATTTTTAGTTATCAAAATTTCCGCTTGGAATGCTGAACTATTTCCCATACATATTTTAGTTAACTCAAACGCAAAGTAATAGTTAGAAAACTCACACTAGGGGTACTGGTCTCTTGCTATTAAATTAAATTATAGTAATGCGAGTACAAGTGAGAGATGGCTCAGTGGTTGAACCTTGCCGCGAAAGTAATCTTTATGTTTTTATTATAATTAAAACTTAATTTAATAAATAGCCGATAACAAAAATGTTTTTACTTACCCTTGCACGGTTCACAGGGGGCAGGCATTGTGGATAACTGGCTGTAAGATAGTACTTAGCACGAAGTCAATCAAAAGTGAACTATCTTAACTACTGTAGCTCTACCACAAGTTTAAACACTAAAATCGGCTTCCGCAACTACTCTGGTATAAGTAGGGACGTAAACTATTTTCGAGAGCACAAATTTGGTACCACAAGATTTACAGTGACATTCCGCAATTAGTTAAGTTATGACTGTACATCCTGTCGAGGCCAAATATTTAGGTTGCCATCTTGGATCTATAATTATCTCTTTTTGTTACACAGGAAAAAAGAAGACGCAAATATCAACAATCTTGTTTATGTTTTGTCAGTGTTTTGTTTTTAAATTTTAATTTGTATTATTTTTCCTGTTGGAAAGGCAAAGGACTTATTGATATGGAACCTAGTCGTAGATTATTTGTAGATGTTATGGAGGTGTTTTGTTGTGATATTGTATTTTTTTTTGTAAAATCATTTTGTACAAAACAATTTAATGACCCATAATACAAATTATAATTAAATAGGTATATATTATAGTTGTAAATTTACTCTCTGGGACCGGTTTGTAGATATCGATATGAAAGTTCTCTTGGTCGGACAATACAATAAAAAATACTGTCAATAAATTATCTTAGATAGAGTATCTTTAACTTGAAAACGTAAATATCTTCGGAGCTTTTATTGAACTCTTATTTTCCATCTTTGATCATCTAATTTATGTAGTATATAGGGAAGTTCCCTAAGGCCTTATTTGCCTTTCTAACTGAAAGCACAGAAGAAATAATAGTACTACTGAAAGTAGGTGTAAAATCGCCTTTCTACGGAAATGTCAAACACAGCGGCGTAGCGTGGGTTAGTGGCGCCCGGGGCGGAGAGAAACTGTGCCGCCCCTACATTATCAAAAAAATTACACCTAAAAATATAAAATAGATACGAGTAAATTATGAAATCAAGTAAGAACGCTTTCTCATTTATTTATTAGCTCTGGTCAAAATCATATTTATATTACTGCAAATTGGTTAACCTCAACTAATTCATAGTAGTTCGTAAGTAACGCCACTGTCAAAAAGAACCGATGCGCCTAAACTTTACTGTTATACAACAGAAATTGGAGAAGTTTAAGCGCCCGCGCAAAATTTCTGCTTCTTTACTTGAGGCACGGACGAAATTTTGTAAACGATCTCGTTCTCGCTGAAATTCTTGTCAATATAATACGATGTTTGGTCCGCTTTGCAAACGTAATCGGGCTTCAACAGGTCTGATGGTGTACGAAAGGAAAAATTAGCGCCAAGTTAATGAAGCTGTTGAAAAGTTGTTATAATTTTCTGGATGATCCCGTCTACATACATCAAAGTTTCACGCCGCAGTTCCAACTCGTACGACAAACCAGCAACTGCTGCCTCGTTGCCGTGAATACGTTGTTTCTTTCTTGTCTAGCGGGGCACGATCTCAGTGCCCAGTTCTTCAAAAACTTCTTTGCAAACTTGCATCCAGCATTAACAAGCTCATTTCTGTTCTCCGCCAAGATAATCTCTAAAGCCTTCACCCTAGTTGCACCAGCATTAATATTGAGTCCTTTATTCTGTAAATAAACCTGAGACCTATCGTGAACTTCCACAGGAATGGCATCCCATAATCCAAGATAGCATTCAAATGCAAAGAATTACATGGCAGTCAAAGAGGACCAGCGTTTTTTGTTTCGCGTTTTCTGCCATATCTGTCAAAAGCTGTTCCAGAACGTCTAGGATTTTCACATAATTATTCTTTATCACAATAACTGATTAATATCTGGCACTCCATCGAGTATCTATCAAGCGCTTCACTCTTTGTTTCGCCACAAAAGTCAGGACGTCTCAGCGATGAGTCGATGACGAGAAAAATGTGAAAACGAATTTTGTTTCCAAGCTTAATCTTCGTAAGGTGTTCGCACAATTCTTGGTCGTACTTTGCCACAAGTATCACGAGCTTCTGTTCCCACTTTCAACGCTTTCGGAAAGCGATTCAAGATTTCCACTTAGCGCTTAATTTTGCTTAGGCAAAAATAGAATTACGACAACCAATCTTGTCAAAATATCATTCCACATTTCTTCTTTGCGTACATTAGCTACGTTTTATTAATCGTTCTTTCCTTATTGATTCTCCTTTCTAATTCACTGCACTTAAACAAATTGTCATTGTGTACTTTGCTAGGCTCATATTCATACACCCTTGGTTCATCTTCCTATATAAGTTAAAGCCGTTCATGGGGATGAATCCTGAACTACTAGCCTAAAGGCTAGTAGTTCAGGATTAACAGAAAAAAAAAGTCGACAACAATAGCACCTAAGACCCTAGGATTGTTTTACCAATTGGTAGCCCTCAACCGTTAATTTCCTCATTTCCTCTTTTGCCGAGGTTTCTGTGCGACTGACTTTTACGAATTTACTATCCATGTGCTATACAGCAACTGAGCACTGCTATACTAGAAAAGTTTTAAACCATGATCACAGCTAACCATTCATCTACATCTTTTTAATCGGTACGAGACTCTGGAACGAGATCAGGTTCAGCTTCTAAAAGATCAGCTTGTCCAGGGGCCTTACCAAAGAGCCAATCGATAATCGAATCGAAATACCGATCGAAAGCCAAATGTATGGGATTTGACGTTTCCAATCGATCAGGCTCTACCCATAGAGTAAAATTCCTATACATTTTTATCGATCGATGCGGCGATTCGATTGGCGATCGTGTTCTTTGGTCAGGCCCCAGGTGACTGGATCCTGGCCGCCCCCTTGGCGAACGCCGCCCGGAGCGGACCGCCCCCCTCGCCCCCGCCTCGCTACGTCGCTGGTCAAACATGCTTGTGTTTTCACTTCTTGTGCATTGATAGGTTCATGCGCATAGTTATTTACTTTCGTCATACATGCTACAACTGCTCCAGGGGGAAGTTAGAGAATATTTTTATTATGGTGGGAAAATGGGAATAGGGAATATGCATGTAACGCCAATTATTATTATTTTAATATATAATGTTCCTTTTATGTCTTTGAACATATTTACAGTAATCTATTATATTTTGATTAGCTATTTTTTTTATAAATACGATTTTAAAAATCCATTTTTTTGCAGAAACGGAACGCATTTCTAAACGCTCCGACATTAGCAAATACTGCATGTGACGTCATTCGTGCAAAAACAAATGTCGACGTGTGTTCTGTAGTCTACAGTTTCTTGTTTTCTCGGTTATTTATTGTCCTTTATTACCATAATTTGTCATAAACAAACCTTTTGACTAACTTTTGAGGTGCAATAAGATTAAACTAATATGCTTTTTGAGCACGAATGATGTCACAAAATGGCGGCTAGTGATGTACCGTTTTTTACTGCGGTAGTGGCAGATAAAGTTTTAACCCTTTTATTTTTGTGTTATTACCCTTTAAAAAATGTTTAATGTTTGTTTTTAGGGTCTAATGTAGTTACTCTATCAATTAATGAAATAATAAAAAAACATGCATATTCCCTATTATAGGAACATGGATATTGAGGAAAGTTGTCGTTATATAAAAGGAGGAAAATTTTTAAGTGGGGAAAAATCCCACTTTACGGAAAAAGTATTCTTTTTTTATTTAAATGTGGAGAAAAATCACATTTTATGAAAAAGTAGGAAACAATTCCCACTTAATTAAAAAGTGGGAAAAAGTCCCACTTTACGAAAAATTAAAAAAAAAAATTATGTGAAGAAAAATCACATTTTATCAAAAGTTGGAAAATAATTCCCACTTAATAAAAAGTTAGGAAACAATTCCCACTTAATAAAAAGTTGGGAAACAATTCCCACTTACTAAAAAGTGGGGAAAAGTCCCACTTTACGGAAAAAGTTTTTTTTTATTCAAATGTGCAGAAAAAACACATTTTATGAAAGTGGGAAACAATTCCCACTTAATAAAAAAGTGGAAAAAACGTTCCACTTAAAAAATCAAACCTTAGTGGCCAAAATCCCATTTTATGAAAAAGTGGGGAAAAAAATCCACTTAATGGAAAAGTAGGGAAAAGGTTTCACTTTACGATAAGTGATTTTTTAAATTTAAATATGGAGAAAATCCCATTATATGAAAAAGTAGGAAAATATTTCACAATTAATGAAGGAGTAAGGAAAAATTTCCGTTTAAAAATTCCCAAAATAATTTGGAATTTTACGAAACCAAGGATTTTTTTTTTTTAATTCCCACTTTTTAATAAAGTGAAATATTTCAATTTCTACATGACTACTTCTTAAACATTCCCAAGTTCCTAAAATGCATACTTTCTCTTATAAATATTTCCCTACCTTTACGATGATTACTTTTTACATTCCCAAGTTCCCAAAATTACTTCTTTATCATAATGGTTATTTTCCCGTAATTCCCAATTGTTTTTAAACAACATTGATCACTCTCACTATGCCGGCTTAGTGATGCGATTAGGAAATGGGCGGCGACAAATACGAATTACATTACGAGTATTAAATGTTAGCTGGTAGAAAATGCCTAAGGCATTAAGTTCGCCTCTGTACATAACTTTTGTTTACTGTGTAATAAAGTGTTTAAATAAATATTTTAATATACTTTCCGCCTTTTCGTCAATTCAACCACCCGTTTCGTGACTGCACCCTGGAAGATCAACCTCGATAAGAAATCGATGCAGTAATCTCATACTTAACATTTTGTTTGAAAATTAACAGAAACAAAAAGTAGATATTTATCTGTTTTCCATTATGTTTTATGTTTATTACTCTAAAAGGTGTGTTACAGCTCTTCTATATTATTCATACTCAACCATTCGTTCAATATTTTTATTAAGGTCCAAAGAGACCTTTGTCTCCTCGATTATCGAGAAAACCAACAAAACCAAACCGAAAAAAAAACTAATTATTTCTAGGTTATATTTTTCAAAACACCAAAAAAGCTAATTTTAAACACTATTTTATAAAAATAAATTTTCTTATTAAATAAATAAAATTAAGAAACACTTTACCAGTAAGATAAATATTATTTGTTAATCTATCTAACTCTCTCACCGTGGAAAAGGTCGGTGAGTGCCGTAACTATTTTGGTTATAGTTGGCTGGTCAAAAATAACACTTGTGGTACCGATTTGTATGAATTTAGGCCTCAACTACACTACGCCAATATTCTTTTTGCGCTACAGCTGGTGTAGTCCGGATGAAAATAGTTGCTCGACAAGCCCGTGGTGCCGATTTTAGTTCCTGTAGTAACCAGTAGAGGCGCTGAACAAATTTCCATACAAAATCAGGTCGAAACTCGCTAGCGACCTTATTAGGCAAAAACTTGTGGTAGAGCTACTGAAGTCACAGGATTATATAGTATTGTATAAGAGTTATAAAAACCTTTGGAAGGCTATTGAATAAGGAAGACCTTAACTTTTTTATAGTTGAAAGTGGAACGGTCTATGAAAATGTTTCGCTTCAGTTATTTTTTTAAGGAAGTGCACATTTGTCGTTAAGGCTACCAAAAAACAGAGGGTTTGCGCGTTGCAGCAACGTAACGTATTCCAATACGTATACCTTACGTATGTGAAAACCCATGGTAGAGCCTTAGATAATAATATAATAATAATAATATGTAGGACAATTTACACATATTGCTCTGAAATAAGCTCTAGGCCTACCTTGTGTACCAGAAGCAACGATATAATACATATTATATTTTATAAACACCCAGACCATGACAAACTGTACAGAAAAAAAAGTACTAACATATTTTTGCCATGGGTGGGAATCGAACCCACGACCTCCGGATGCAACGCCAAAGGCGTAACCACTAGTCTTTGGAGGCTGTCACACAGATACTACACTAATCTATACTAATCTATACTAATATAATAAAGAGGAAAGATTTGTATTTTTGTATTTTTGTATGTTTGTAATGAATAAACTCAAAAACTACTGGACCGATTGCAATAATTTTTTCACCATTAGAAAGCTGCATTATTCAGAAGTAACATAGGCTATATAATATCACGCTAGGTCCTATAGTTGTGGAGCAGTAACCAAAAATGTTTTAAAAACGGGGGAAAAGTATCGTTTCTGAGGCCTTCCGTGGCGTGCGCTGAGCATATAGTTAAAGTTATACAAACCTGTGCGAAGCCGGGACGGGCCGCTAGTATGTTATAAATGCAAAAAAATCTACGCAAGTTTTTTTAATACGTTAGAAAAGGCTGAATTTTACAAATGAGAAAGGTTTTCAAAAATATTACGATGACAAAAACATATACCTAGTAGAAAATACAACTACTACGTAGTATTAGATTTTTTAAATTATCTATATTCGATGCGTCGCGTCGGTAAAAACCTTTCACTTTTAAAATTTTTCAAAAGGTTAATATAAACACCATAAAATAAAACACTTTAATATTATAGTTATATATTTATTAATTATTATAAATTTATAAAGTTAATATTTCATATTCGTAGAGTGGATACAGTGAACAACAAGGTATAACTAAAATTTTATTATACTTATTCTATGCGTCGTCGGTAGAATCTGTGCGAAAAAAAACTTTAGCCGCGTTAAAAGGTTTGTAATATAAAGCGTCAGAGAAACACTTGAAAATATTTATAAATGAGATAAAAGGACCAGCAAAGTAACAAAGTCCAAACAGCTTTTAAATCCCAATTTAAATGCAGGGACAAATTTAAGCAAAAAAGCATGCGGAATTCTGCGTGCTGGGTTAAATACAGAAGTATTTTGGCAATAGCGATCACGATCGCTTTTCGATCCACACACCATACAGTGTAAGTTTTTTTACGTTTACTTTCGAGCTAACTATACTATTGTGTTGACATTTTCATATTCCCAAAAAATCCGATTGAGGCGCTGCTATTTTCTATACTATATATAGTTAAGTCAATCGCAAAGTAATAGTTAGAATATTCTACTATTTATATTATGGCTACAATCTGCATTTTGTCGTCCTGATATTACGCTTTCAGGACTCTACCATCAGTTTTAGATTTTTACTTATTTTAGTTTACATTAATAGGATCGCTTTGACAGTACAAATAAACTTTATATCCTTTAGTTTTTAAACTGTGCAGTAAGTCAAAGATTGTTTACGAAAAATTTGAGTTACTGAAAACATCAAACAGCGACAACGCGGGCGTTAATATGAAATACGCGTAAGATTTTTTCGCTAGAAGATTCTGCTAGATTATATCAATCTCTACCTAAGTACGATGGTTGAAAAGAGATGGCTATACCTTGCGATTCACCTTACATGTTTATTGAGTATTACTACATTATTTCTTGGTACTATCAGCTGCTGTCGACTTCTTGTGAGAGCAGGAGCAAGACGAGTCGCACTTGCATGCTTCGGAGCATTGAGTTCCGCTGCATTTACAATCTGAGAATAGTTGAAACGTGGAATTTATAGAGTAGGTATGATGGTACATAATGAGCAATGGTTTCGTTGCCACCGCTCAAGTGATATTTCGGTTTTAGTCTGTGGTTTGCAGCGATTTCTTGTCGAGGTGGTCTCCTTTCAAGACAAGAAATCAATGCAGTTGATTTGACGATAAACCAGCAAATTCTTTGTCTCAGTCCATTTCGTAACTGTATTATTGAGCCGGAATAGTGGAAGCGTCCGACCCCCTTAATAGACTTTGTAGGTAGCCATAAGGTAGATACAAAGTCACATGCTGTTCTCTTCAATAAAAAAAAAAAGAGTTATGCCATGAATATTGACTATGGTTACGGAAAAATGTAGAGATTAGGCACCAGCAAGTTTTTTATATATTTTATTGGAGCACGGCTAGTGACTTTGTATCTACCTAGTGGTGTGCAGTCCTACATGAATAAGGTCGGTAAATAATTTTGTTAAACAACATTGATCGCTCCCACTATGCTGGCTAAATAATGCGATTTCGAAATGGGCGGAGACAGAGACGAATTGCATTACGAGTCTATTTTAATATCACCCGTTTCGTAACCGTAACTGAAGGAGACTACCACCACGCCAAGAAATCGATGTAGTAGTCTACTGAAAACCGGTGAACTCAGACAAAAACTGAACCATGACTAAGTCACTTGAAGGTTTTGCATTTGTATGGCCGGTGGTAACGAGACCGGTCGGCCTGCCTTCCTCCCACCTAAAGTAAATATCTATTGTACCAGTTTAATAGGAATTAATATTTAAAAAAATGTCACTTACTGTCCCCACAAGCTACGCAAGGCATTTTGAAAATGTTTATTTAAATAAATATTCCGACTTGTTACAAGAACGAATGTTGAAACACAATTGGTTCTTATCAGCGAATGTGTGGAGTCAATTTATATAATTGGTTGGGAGTTACTGTAGACAGGGCTATTCAACTTTATTGTATTTCATTGGCCCTTGCGGAGTAGCATTTGTCTTTTAGGCTGAGTTGCAACAAAGTTAAAGTAATTGTAACGATTAAAGTTAAAAATGGCGTCGAATGTACCAGCTGTCATTCGACTTTCAAATTAAAACTGGTACATTCGACGCCATTTTTAACTTTAATTGTTACAATTACTTTAACGAATACTTTCGTGCAACTAGAGCTTACGGTTCCGATTTCTTTTCGAAAAGAGGATATTTTGGCAGAAACACTTTATCATAAACACCGCAACAAGCTCCCACTTGTTAGATATTGCCTCCGAATACAATCGGCGAAATGAGGGCGGGATAATCCCTCCGCTGGGTACTCTGAGGCCGTTTAAACGGTTCTCGGGAGCCAAATAGGCACCCGTGATGATATATTTTGTCAGAACTATTACTGATTGGGGTAGTTACACCATAATATGAACATGCTTCTATGAATGAACACCTAAAAGATTTTGCATATACCTAATAAGAATATTATTCTATTAAAATTAAATATATGTCAAATTTAACATAATTTCTATACAAAATATACCAAATTTTAGCTTTGAAATAGGCACAATAGTGTCAATTTTCTTTAGTAGATTGAGGCCTTCAATGAATAGTGATATATATAATGAATAAAATAAATATATAATATATAAATAAAAAAAGTATGGAACGAAAAATAATAAGGTTTAAGAAAATAAAAAATGTAAACTGGCCGAGGGCGAGATTTGGTGCTATTCTTTTCCAAATAATGCTAACTTAATAAATTATTCCCATTTTCTTCAAATAGGTATCATTTAATGCCCGATTTCACCAATGATCCCTAACACTAAAAAGAATTTGACATATTTGCTATGAAACAACTGTCATTAATTGTCCCTTAACTTAGTTAGGGGCTAAGAGTTAGTGAATTCGGGCATTAGTCCTTTTCGAAATTTAAAACTATCATAGATCAAATAAGTTTTTTGGTTTATAACAAATAACACGTACACGAAGTTGCTTACCATCAGGTGGATATAATTATTTGTTTTTTAATAAGGTCACATGTTATGCTCCATTATAAAAAAGGCTAGTATACAAATAATAGTAACTTTGACTTTATATACGCCAACAAGGACGTTTCCAATACGTCGTCATGCCGACCACTGCACAATAAATTGACCATCGCTTAAAAATAAGAAACAATGAGATATTGTATAGAGTACCTACCTACGTAATCATCACACAAACTTCATACTTACATATATAATATTGCTTTCAAATTAGTAGGTATTTACAGTTCATTTCTCCTTTGAACAGCTTTAGAAACTGAATTCTGAAACAAAACTAGTAATGTAAACTGTTTTATGATATTTAAAGATACAATAGTGTCGTGTGATAGTGGAAGGAACATAGGTACTCTAGAGTATATATATTTATAGAGCGAGTAACAAAAAGGAAATAAATAGGTATCTAAGTATTTTATTTTATTTATTTAAATCTTTATTGCATACAAAATACAAAGGCGGACTTAATGCCGCTAGGCATTCTCTACCAGTCAAACCTTCGGGACAATAAAAGCAGTTAATAAGTGAGGTAGGTGCAATACAGTAACCGAGTATATAAACCAGTGAATATTATATAAAATACTTACAATCTCTTATAGACTACTTAAATATATCTAATATATATACATACATAAACTACACATACACAATACTACCAACTACAAAATGAGAAAGGAGAAGTAACAAAGTGGAAAGGAATAGAATAATGAAAGAATTATGATCCTAAGTAATCCTAACCTAAAACGTTTTCAGTTTCAGAAGTATTTTGTTTTACTTTGCAAGCAGTTGTATCCGAGGGTCATGTGTTCGATACTTACTCAGAGTTTACACCTAATTAGTAGCTAAATGCACGGTAGAGAATGCTTTGTATTCAATTCCACTGAACCTACAAATATTTACAATAAAAAATATATTTTTAAATGTCATAGTGACCAGAATGCTGGCAACATTTCCTCGCTGAACTTAGTCGTTCTCATGCAATTGCTTATGCTTAGCCTTCGGACTGTCAAACTGCATTTGAAAAACTAAATTTTGACAGTTCTCCAAGCAATGGCTCAGGCTAAGCAATGACTATTAATACGACCCTTGGATAATATCTGTAGTTTTTAGTGTACCTGAATATAAGTTGTTTTTTATCCCAGGTAAATAAGGTGGAGAAAGTTTTATTTGAAAAATTATTTAATATTTCAGTAACCAACGGAGACAGAGTTTGGAAATTTATGGCCTTATAACTATATATAAATAAAAGGGTTCAATATAAAAAAATAAGGACTATTATTTTTATGAGTAAGGCCATTAGAATGTTTGCACGATATCAACATTTAATTATTTTTAGTGAATTTTAGGTTTCAGGTTCTTAATTATATATATATATATATATATATACGGCGCCCGAGACCGCCTAAACGGCCCCAGGGTACCCAGCGGAGAGGTTTTAATCCCACCTCGTCGTAGCCGATGGTATGGGTCTACACCGAAAAAGTCGCTAGCTCGTCGCGATGTTTTGAATAGACTCAATAACCCATCTATAAACAGTTTCACAGGTTGGTATAGTGAAACCGGGACCGACAGCTTAACGTGCTCACAGAGGCACTATAGTGGTGTTGTCAAACAAATGTACATACATTTTTATATTAAAAACTCATTGGTACACACCGGGATTCGAACCAGGGACCTTAGTATTTTTAAGTCCAAGGTCTAACCAACTCGGCCACCACGTATATATTAATTATACGTAGGTTATTAATTATATCATAAAAAACTTATTGAGTCCTTCAAGTTCTTGAAGGTTTGTCTCTTTTATTTAGCAATAAAAATTAATATGCGTAAAAGAGACAAAACATTCCATAACTAAAGTGTTCTTCAAGGCCTCAATAAGTTTTTATGAATAAGGCCATAAGGTTTTAATAACAAAAAAATAAGGCTACCAAACTTTTATTCCACGCGCTCGACGTTTTATTTATAATTACTCTAGGTTAGTGTTATTTATTTTTGCGCACTTCACGGTCAATAAAGAATCAATAAGAAAGTCTGTCTATCTGTGTTCAACAATAATATTATTTGTAGTAAACAGATAAACGTGTGCAAGGTACCTACTTACTTATCTACTTTAGTTTTTACTGTAGGTATTGAAATGCGAAATGAAACAACACTTTTTTTAACATATTTTATATCATTTTTTTACATTCGCCATAAAAAACATACAGCGGCGATAAGAAACAATAAATCAGAAAGGTCACAATTTGCTCAACAGATTCTAGAAAACCATCAAAATTCTATAAGATACAATTTCGAAATACTCCATACATTTCAAAAAGGATTACATTTAAATATTTGGGAATAATTAGAAATATATATATATATATATATACGTGGTGGCCGAGTTATTTAGACCTTGGACTTAAAAACACTTAGGTCCGTGGTTCGAATCCCGGTGTGTACCAATGAGTTTTTAATTAAAAAATGTATGTATATAGAGCACGTTAAGCTGTTGGTCCCGGTTTCACTATACCAACTTGTGAAACTGTTTATAGATGGGTTATTAAGTCTATTCAAAACATCGCGACGAGCTAGCCACTTGTTCGGTGTAGACTCATACCATCGGCTACGACGAGGTGGGATTAAAACCCCTCCGCTGGGTACCCTGGGGCCGTCTAGGCGGTCTCGGGCGCCGTAATGCACCCGTGATGATATATATATTATATCATGTTTTACATTCGCCAGAAACAATAACTCAGAAAGGTCACAATTAGCTCAACAGATTCTAGAAAATCATCAAAATTCTATAAACCACAATTTCGAAATACTCCATGACATGTCAAAAAGGATTACATTTAAATATTTGGGAACAATTAGAAATAATAAAAAATTACAGACAGCGTAATCAATGAACAAATCAACGTTACAAATTCACCCATACTCAACTTATTTCGGCCATCATAAATAAAATTCAGCCCAGAGGCCTTATTCCGAGTTTGCAACCGCTAAAGACGACAAGACGTTGCGTAAACTATAAATATTGAAATATAAGTTCTATTTTAATGGATATGTAGTCTGTATTAGGTTGGCTATAATAATAATAATAATAATATGTAGGACAATTTACACATATTGCTCTGGTCACAAACTAAGCTCTAGGCTTGTACTATGTGTACCAGAAGCAACGATATAATACATATTATAATTTATAAACACCCAGACCATGACAAACTGTAAGAAAAAGCGTACTAATATTTTGTTGCCATGGGTGGGAATCGAACCCACGACCTCCGGATACAACGCCAAAGACGCAACCACTAGTCTACGGAGGCTGTCATATAATGCCGCCATCTTGAAATACACGAATTCTTCGCAAGTTTAAACATCTTATGAGCATTGGAATTTCAACTCTATATTTAATAGGATAGAACTTACATTTTAATATTTATAGTTTACGCAAAATGCGCGACGGTGAACGTGTCATAACTCGGAATAAAGCCCCTGAAGATGCTTCGTGTGGAAGCGAAACATGTCGACGTCGTTTAAGTCGTCGTTTAACTAGCGGATTAATTTGCAATAGAGTAAATATTACATCAACATTATTATATAAAATAATGGAATTCCACAAAATAACGCCTGATTCAATCAATTATATTTTATATCGCGCAATAAAATTAACAAAGAAGTCTCTACAACTTCGCTAGGCCCACCGACCGGTCTCGTTACCACCCATACAGATGCAAAACCTGTCAATTTTCATGTTTCGGTTTTAGTCTGTGGGTTCACCGGATTTCTCAGGAGACATAGGTACTCCGTATATTTCTTGTCGAAGTAGTAATCTCCTTTCAGGATACGATTACGAAGCAGGCAATTAATTTGGCGATAAATAAGCAGCGAATGCAAATTTGTCCTTGTCGACGCCCTTTCGTAACTGCGTCATTTAGTCAATAATGTGGTAGCGATGTACCTGTTGACTTTGTAGGTCTGCTTACCATCAGGTAGATACAAAGTCATATATCGTGGTACAAAAAAAAAAGAGTTAAAAAATACAACTTTTCTAAAACTAAAAAGAGAAAATTAAATAAATTAGAGATAAATAAATAAAATAAATAGCATCACGGGTGCCTATTTGGCTCCCGAGAACCGTTTAAACGGCCTCAGGGTACCCAGCGGAGGGATTAACCCGTCCTCATTTCGCCGATGGTATTCGGAGGCAACACCTAACAAGTGACGAGCTTGTTGCGGTGTTTATGATGAAATAGCCTCATTGTATAAAGCGGTCACCCATCTCAGGCCAGCCGTGTTGTCATCTGCTTAACCTTGTTATCAGTTGCGCAGTGACTTAACCACTGGGCTGGGGCCGCTTTTTATAGAATTAGAGATAACAATATACTATTTTAAGTCAAGAGTTTCCAAGATCCCAATAATTACCTTTTATGTTATTATGAGTGATACTATAGGTAATTGTTCCAAATGCTAAAAAATTTGGAGTCGACTAGTAGATAGATATTTAATGATTAAATTGAACTGTTACTAGAATTTGTTTACTTTTCTCTTTTTAGTTTCAATTATAATTTTTAGTTAGGTGGAAAGTCGGTTATTTATTTTTAATTTTATTTTTAGAGACTAAACTTAGTCACGATTTTGTTTAAATCTGACGGATAATGCTGGGTATATATGCTATTAACAGTTGAGGAGTTGCTTTTGTAACCTAGGGATCCAAAAATCAGTAGCTCTATTACCTAATTTGTGTTTTAGTTAACTATTGTATTGGATATAGGTCAGCGCCCCAAGCGGCAATTTTGAGAACTTAAAATGCGAGCGTGTGATCCGCGGTCGTACCTATCTACGGTTAACTACCTAGTTAACCGTAGTAAACTCAAAAGTAAATGTTAAAAAAACTCACAGTGCCCAGAGGCTTTACCATGAGTTTGCGTATTGTAGCAACGTAACGTATACGCATACAAATACGTTACGTTGCTACAATGCGCAAATCCATGGTAGAGCCTCTGTTACCAAAAATAAAGCGACCCAATTGGTTGTTGCTCACGTATACGTATACAAATACGTTATGTTTCTAAAATGCGCAAACCCATGGTAGGTCCTCAGAAAAAGTAGGTACGTGATAAGAATTTCAAGAGTTCCCTCAATATACTGGTTAGCTAATTGTTCTTATTTAATAAATATTGTTCAAATATTAATATGTTTTATTCATTTTTATGAATAAAATGTATGCGTGACACCAGAGGCTCTACCATGGGTTTGCGAATTGTAGAAACGTAACGTATTCATTTACGTATACGTGAGCAACAACCAATAGGATCGCTTTATACAATCCTGTTACCAAAAATAAAGCGGCCCTATTGGTTGTTGCTCACGTACCTATACGTAAATGAATACGTTACGTTTCTACCACAGAGCACGGAATCGCCGCGCGCTGGTAGCCACTGAACAAAACTGGTAGCGGCGCGCGGCGATTCCGTGCTCTGTGCGTTTCTACAATGCGCAAATCCATGGTGGAGCCTCTGCAGGACCACCACGTGTGAACTACGTAAAAATAAATGTTTCTATTCATGTAATATAATATGAATATTTTGTAATGGAACCTTTGTTTTAAGTATATAGAGACCTATGTTAGATTAAAAGGGATCCGCTTTTACAGAATATTTTGGAATGCTCTCAAATATTCTAGAAAAAAATGTAGAGGGCGAAACTTACAGCCCTTACTCCTTCAAATGTACGCCCTTCAGGTAATATAACGGGGACCTTCTTCATTGAAACTTTTCCTAAGCTAGAGATTTTAAAACATAAACACCTCTGCATATCTGCACCCTCTGTTAGGTATGTAATATGCCCTTCTTAAGTACCTAAGTACTTTACCTTTTTGTGTCGAAGAAAATAAAACATCAGATTTGCATGAGTAGTTTATTTATTCACTAAATAAAATTATAATTAAATGACAAACTTAGAACAATCATTCTAAAGATCTTTGGAATTATAAAGTAAATATAGAAAATAATAGGCGGTAGTTAAAAAAAAATGGTAAAAGTACGAAAAGCGACCATTATTTAAGCTTGCATTTTGTCATCTGCTTGTATGGCGTCCTTGTTCTCTGTGCGCACAGGCCCGGTCTGCGTGATAGGCACAGCGCGATCCTTCTGCCCGCTCTGGTGGCGCGGCGCGGTGATACTCAGCACGCCATCGGAAGACAGCCGCGACTCCACCGTGGCTTCACTAGTACCCTCCGGCAACGCATAACGTCGCACGAACTGGCGCGACACGTAACCATGCTCGTCCTGTTTCTCCTCATGCTTCCCTTCCACTACAATGTACCCGTCCGCCGTCTTCACAGATATCTCATCCGGCGAGAAGTGTTGCACATCCAGGTTTATTTGAAACTTGTCTTTGTCAGACTTGATACTGGAGCCGACGTCACTAAGAGCCGCCGCCATGTGCCGCCATGGTCTGTAGTACTCACGGGAAAGCAAAGGCGACGCTACAGCCGTCAGAAGGTCGCCAGGTGTCAGCGCTAGACCGAAATTCTGTTCAGGTAGACGGCGAGGATGCGAATCCATGTCGAACAGGAATGGAAGTAAAGACATTTTGCAAACAATACAACGACAACACTCGAATATACTCTCAACAATTAACGCTCAGTTAAAGTTACTACGATTTAACTCGAAACTGAAATGATAACACTCCGTCGTTTCTGCAGAATTTATATACCAGTAGCGACATCTAGATTAGAGTAGAAAGTTCTGGAAAATCGTTACGCTACCTCGAGAATATTCGAGATAAAACAAGGTGTAGATATTTTCTAGAATACTACAGCCGCGACATCTATTATCGAGTAGGCTAAAACATAATTAAGACTGCATTTTGATCGCTCTTCTTTATGTCCAACCAACTAAAGCTTTCTATGTATTTCATTACTTTTTATTCTTTTAGGTCATCTCCATTTTTCAATTTTCAATTTCAAAATTATTAGCTAAGTTACGAATTTATTGTCATATTTCAATTGTTTTTTTTTTAACAAAGTGCGTTCGATGAACCTGTTTTTATTTTATTCGTAATCAATTACAATTTCTTGATTGAATTCTAGCACATAGTACTCGATTACTGTTTGTCCCAGAATTAAAATTATATTTTGTCGGTCAACCCCAGTTGAACAAATAAAATAGCATTTAAGTATATACATACAGGTTGAATTTTTTAAGTGTGCCTTCAAGTCCAAATCCTAAACTACAAGGAATTGCGAAAAATGCTCAAAGGAGTCGGATGATTTTGATAAAAACCAAAACTGCTTCATTCGATTTTTAAAAAAATAATTCTGCTAGCCTAGGGAATCGAACCGGTTGATTTTGAAAAAAAAACTCACCTATATTATTGCACTAGCTGATAGTGCAGATCAAATGGTGGAATGTAACTAATATTTTTTTCAAAATTATAGCCATTATTTTCAATACATGCCTGCATTCGTTTTTTCTCACTTTTATTTTTAAAAATATGATGTTTATTGTTTACTTGAGTACGGCATGTGACTTTGTATATACCTAAAAGTAAACAGATCTACAAAATCCATGAATAAGGTCGATCAATTAATTTTTGTTTAACAGCATAGATCACTTCTACTATGCCGGTTAAAAGATGCGGTTACGAAACGGACGGGGATAAAGAAGAATTCGCATCACGAACGCTTTATCATCAAATCAACCGCCCGTTTCGCAACTACACCCCAAAAAGAGACTGTGGTAGTCTCGACAAGAAATCGATATAATGGTCTCATGAAAACTGGTAAACCCATAGACTACCACCGAAACATGACTAGATCACTTAAAGGTTTTTGCATATGTATGTGTTCAATATGGATGGGTTTTTAAGATCATTATTTCAAACAATTTGATTAGTTAGACGGTAGTATTTTTTGTTTTCATTTAAAGATTTTTTTTATTAGAAATTAGCACTTTCCTTTAGTTTGCCTCTAGATAGTACATACATACATATATTATCACGGGTGCCTTACAGCGCCCGAGACCGCCTAGACGGCCCCAGGGTACCCAGCGGAGGGGTTTTAATCCCACCTCGTCGTAGCCGATGGTGATGAATCTACAGCGAACAAGTGGCTAGCTCGTCGCGATGTTTTGAATAGACTCAATAACCCATCTATAAACAGTTTCACAAGTTGGTATACTGAAACCGGGAACGACAGCTTAACGTCCTCTCCGAGGCACTACATCAAACAAATGTATATATTTTTTTTAATTAATAACTCATTGGTACACACCGGGATTTGAATACTTACCAGAATTTAATCTTTATAGACGACACTATCAGCTGGTGCAATAATATGGGTGAGTTATTTTTTTTCAAAATCAACCGATTCGATTCCCGGCTAGGAGAATATTTTTTTCACAAATCTAATGATGCCATATTAGGTTTTGTCAAAATCTGCCCCGAGACTGCTTTGAGCATTTTTCGGTATTCCTTGTAGTTTAGGATTTGGCCACACTTGAAAAATATAATTTGGTCATTTTAACATTACTAGTTTGTATGGAGAAGGTAATTTTTGTTTTCATTTGATTTAATCAGCAGAACCTCATAATAGCCCAAAGTACATATTTTCAAAGACACCCTGTATATAAAGGGTTGCTGAAGAGAGGGAATTTGATAAAAACATAACCTTTTATTTTAAATATAATTAGTAATCATAAAATATTACATTGTTTTAAAAAAAAATGCACCGACATGATAAAGTTCTAGAAATTACTTTTATTACGGAGGGACAACTTAAGAAAACTCAAAGTTAACCTTTCTCAATGCTGGACAAAGCATAAGACTGGAAAATATTCATGGACT
Organism: Monopis laevigella; assembly: GCA_947458855.1. NCBI lineage: Eukaryota > Metazoa > Arthropoda > Insecta > Lepidoptera > Tineidae > Monopis > Monopis laevigella. The sequence continues at coordinate 3,720,810 of OX381594.1, read as the reverse complement.
CATTCAAAATGCCGCGGGATATCCTCAGATTAACCTACATCTACTTCAACTGTCCGGCCCAGGGGGTCGCAGGACAACCGAACAATTAATATTTAGTTTGGCATATGGGAACGGAAGAAAATAAAACATCTTAGTTGCAAGAATAAATTTGTTGATTTATTTGCTTATTAAACTTATAATTAAATCACAAAATTATGGTCTTTGGATAATAATAACAATATTAATGTAAAGTAACAATGAAAAAATAATAGGAGTAAAAAAAAAAAATTGCAAAAGTAACGATAATTATTTAAGACTGCTTGTCATCTGCTTGTATGGCGTCCTTGTTCTCTGTGCGCACGGGCCCGGTCTGCGTGATAGGCACAGCGCGATCCTTCTGCCCGCTCTGGTGGCGCGGCGCGGTGATACTCAGCACGCCATCGGAAGACAGCCGCGACTCCACCGTGGCTTCACTAGTACCCTCCGGCAACGCATAACGTCGCACGAATTGGCGCGACACGTAACCATGCTCGTCCTGTTTCTCCTCATGCTTCCCTTCCACTACAATGTACCCGTCCGCCGTCTTCACAGATATCTCATCCGGCGAGAAGTGTTGCACATCCAGGTTTATTTGAAACTTGTCTTTATCAGATTTGATACTGGAGCCGAGGTCTCTAAGAGCCGCTGCCATGTGCCGCCACGGTCTGTAGTACTCACGGGTAAGAAGAGGCGACGCTACAGCCGTCAGAAGGTCGTCAGGCTTCAGCGCTAGACCAAAATGCTGCTCTGGCAGACAGCGAGGGCGCGAATCCACGTCGAAAAGGAATGGAATTAAAGACATCTTTTAAACTTGAATAAAGACTGGATAACGATTGACACTCAGTCAAACTTATTGCGACTTAACTCGAAATTCAATTGATAACACTCCGTCTATTGGGCCGAATTTATATACCAGTAGCGCCATCTAGAATACAGTAGAAATTTCTAGAAAATCGTCACCCTACCTCAACATAGATTTTTCTAGAACACTAGATACAGCCGCGACATCTGTTATTGAGTAGAACATTCTTGAAATTTATATAACTTCAACACTGACTCTTATTCCGTTAGCATAAAGTTCAACAAACTAACTACGTGACAATGTTCATTTCTATAAACGCAGATCCGCTAATTTGATCTACAGTCGCGACATCTTTTTATAAATAGGGTCAACATAAAAATATTTAGGTAGGTTTGTTTACGTCTGAGTTTAATTTGGCTATCTCTTAAAACTCCATCGTCAACGTCGTAATTCATTGCTGGTTTATTAAACACAAGACAATGAGCAAATCGTAATAATAATTCGATGTATGACATTTGGTGTTGTTTTGGGCAAACAACCAAATTGAAAACAAGTTGCGTCGTAATTTGTGATTACTATCAATGCTTGTTGAACCTTATTGCCATGTCATAGAGTAGTAATTATAAAAGCTGTAAAACGAGGTAGGTACGAGAAGTTTCGAGAGTTTGTTTATAGGTAACTACTATGTACAAACTAATTTAATTAACTCAATGTTTGTTTGCATTCGATTTTTTTTTGCTAATTGGTGTTGTGTTGTTTTTAAATTGTTTACAAATTTTTATTCAAAAATGTACCACCACGGATGCCTTATGGCGCCGAGACCGCCTAGATGACCTCAGGGTACCCAGCGGTGGGGTTTCATTCCCATCTCGTCGTAAACGATGGTATTTTGAGTCTACACCGAACATGTAGTCAGCTTGTCGCGGTGTTTAGATATAGGTACTTAATAAGACATATATTAACAGTTTCACATGTTGGTATATCGAAAATATTTGAATGTCTCATTTCTTTTCAAAAACCAAAAATATATTCAACCTCGCCCAATTATGGCCCACGTTTATTAGATCTAATTTGGAACCTATAAAGTTAAACTTGATATTTTGCGATCACGACCTCTTCTTCTTGACGACCAAATACAAGTCAAAGTTTAGCTTTGCTTTTTGTATGAAAACAAATAATACGACAAACAAAACTATACAATTGCCAGAATTACAGACGAATTAAAGTTACTCTTGTACTAACATTTACAAGTAAAATTTTTTTTTTAAATTAATTTGGCGATTGTTCTAAGTTTAATTATTACAATTACTAAAACCTTCAAGTGACCCAATTATGTTTCGGTTTTAGTCTGTGGGTTCTACGCTTTTTCAGATACTACTGCATTGATATTCTCGTCGAGGTAGTAGTCTCCTTTCATGGTGCGGTAACGAAACGGGTGATTGATTTGACGATAAAATAGCGAGGATATTATTTATATTGTCTTTGTCGCCGCCCATTTCGTATTTGCTTACTTTAGCCGGCATAGTGGGAGCGATCAGTGTTATTATAAAACAACGTATTGTTCGTCCTATTTATGGACTTTGTAGGTCAGCTTACCACCAGGTACATGCATAGTCACATGCTGTGCTCCGATAAAAAAACTAACATTTTATTATAAGTTTTATTTTATTGGAGCACGGCATGTGACTTTGTCTCTACCTGGTGATAAGTAATCCTACAAAGTCCTTGAATGGGGTCGATTAACACATTGTTATTTAACAATATTGATCGCCCCCACTATGCCGGCTTAAGAGTCTCTCGTCGAGGAGTTATTCTCCTTTTCGATGCAGTAGTCTCCTGAAAACCCACAGACTAAAACCGAAACGAGACCGGTAGGTCGGCCTAGCAAAGTTGTAGAGACCTTAATTCCTCCCACCTTTAAACTAAATACCTAATAGTATTAATTGAAAATAATAATACCTAGATACTTATGCATTTATTTCGCCGCATATATTAAATTATGTTTATTATTTCAAAATATTATGAGTTTAGTGTTGCTATAAAAAAATAACTATATGAATATATTTTTTAATATTTTTTTACGTTATAAGGATATAAAATGAAACGAAAAACATATATATTTATGGTTTATTATTATTATGTCATCAGTAACATACTTGAAAAACATTTAATTAGACGCTTTTTTTCAGTATTTATTTCGTTCAATCATTATATTTTTTTCAATTGGCAAGTTGCCGAATTTTCTATAAAGTTTAGCTGAAAGTTGATAAGGTAGATGTGGCATAATATCTACACTAAGAAGTTCTAATTTAGAACTAGTTTAAAGCTGGACTAAATATGAACCTAATTAGAACTAATAACAAAGTGGTCATAATCGCTGTTCTTTAATTAGTTATTTTTAAAATTTGTCAATAACTGTGAGATATTTGATTATATTTTTTTTGTTTCGATATAATTTATTTATTTTACAAATAACCTATTAAATATAACACATTATATAATAATAATAGAAATTAAATTAATGAATATAATTCATTGAGTTCCTCTGGAGCCGCGCAGGTGCCGAGAACTGCAGCCGCATTGCCTCTTTGAATTTCTAGCCCTATGCGTTGGAAAAAGTAAGCTCTAGCACGTCGATCACCTGATTTTTCTATTAGCAATTTTCCCAAAGATTGAGTAAATGCTAAAGCATCAGGTGACCAGGGGCCTAAAGTTTCCACCGCAAAGGCCAGAAATTCAAAGTGGTCTGCGAGCTGGGAATATTTATCATATTTCAAATTTTGTGCTTTAAGGGCTGCGGCCCCAGAGGAAACAGAGGTGAGCTGTAAATTAGATGGAGCTTATGTGTCCGTGCAGGTGGCGTCCCACACTAAGGATCGGCCTTTAGACCACGGGACTATGGTCATGCCGTCAGGCCTTTTGCCATCGTCACGACTCACTCCTGGTGGCTCTAAAATGCTGGCGATACCCGCGGAACCCAAGGCACGTTTTATTACGGCATTCAAATTCGCATGCCGCGGCCATCGTCCAGCACTTCTTTTGCACGAGAGGCCGTGAACACCGGACTCGTCAACCATAGTCCCGCATATGCATCTGTGTGGTTGACAAAGAGCAGCACCTACACGGAGAGAAATGGCAATGCGAATGGCGTTACCGTCAAGTAGGGTGCCAAGCGATGGTGAGGGGAAAGCTTCGAGCCAAGAGCCGGATTCCTTGCAGCAAGAAGCTAAAAGTCTTGCTTGGCCAAGAGAATTACTTGAAGATTTAAGCGTGTTTAGTTTTTGTAAAATTAGAGGAATATCCCATATTTTTTGTGTACATGCAAAATGTGGTATTAAAGTGTTTGGACATCTTAACTTCCAGCAATCTATTGCCTCAGTCATATAGCTCAACTCCCTTACGTCTACAGACGGGGATAATACACTACCGACGAGAGTTGAGCAAGCATGGACAGAGGAGAGAAATGTGTGCTACGTCTGCTGTGCATCGAACACCAATACCTCCATAACGTACCGGAAGAGTGGCTTGAAGCCATGAAGAATTTGACAATGAAAGGTTTAGGATTACTTCAAGACTATTCTTTAAAGTAGTGTCAATGACTTGAAGTTGGTCTTCTTGTAGCCAGAGTGGACTACAGCGCATAAAATATGTTAATCTTGGTATCCCGAAAGAATTGCGTAATAAAAAAAAACGTGTATGTGGATTAATGTGGGTAAAGAAATCTAATTGGTTTTGTTTTTTTTGAATTAATGGTTGTATGGCTTCAGTAGTAAGTGGAGCACCTAATAAAAATAGTTCATTTTGATTTAGACAATTAAAATTTGGAAGTATGGTATTTAATTCTCTAGAGATTTCAATGAAATCATTATGGCTTATATTTGGATTAAAGTAAACTTCTGTTTTTGATGAATTTATTTCCAGACCCAATAATCTGAAATCATCAATTAAAGAGTTGATATTATTAATTAAAGATTATTTTTTTCCCGCTAATGTTCCATCATCTAAATACCAAACGTTAAGGTCGGTAGTTAATTTTTCTATGTATTTATGTATGGTTATGCTATAAAGTGCTGGCCCAAGAGGGTCCCCTTGTTGACACCCTACTGAGGATAATATGCAATGAGAATTAAACAGAAGATGAGAGGAATGAGCGTAACTATGGTGAATGTAGTTGTATATAGTTGGAAAATGTTCTCTTATAGTTTCAAGCATAGTATGTCTATCAATTGAGTTAAATGCATTTTTTAGATCTATTTTTTTAAAATAAATAAATAAATAAATAAAATCTTTATTTGCCAAAATATGTTACAAATTATAATATAATAATTGTTTATATTATACCTATATTTAAGAAATACCTCCTGAAATACAAGTGATAAGCTTAGTTTGGGAGCTGGCTGAATATTGTAAAATTGTATTGTAATTTGTATTGTAATAAATATAAAAAAATAAATTAAAAAAATAGTATATAATTTCTCTAAGGCTATGTATACGTTACGTAGCTATAATGCGCAAACCCATGTGTAGAGCCTCAGCAGCTAATGAACCTCGATGATGTTCCCGATTTCCCTAAAAAAATCCCGATTTCCCGAAAAAGTAGGGTTTTCTTTCTTTTTTTTTTCCTGGAAAAAAATTCTATCGGAGATCAGTAAATTGTAGATTGTACTTACGTATGCGGAAATCTCTCTAGGGGTACACGATTTTGGTACAACAAGTACTAGCTGACACGCGCAACTTCGTCTGCGTAACCATGCGTAACCTTAACCGTTTACGCAGCGTTTCTAACCGTTTACGCACGCAAACGTAAGCTCTCAAAAGGAACAATTTTTCATTGATGCTCCTACCTCGATAAATGGCCTATCCAACACTAAAAAAAGATTTTTTTAAATCGGTTAAGTAGATCCAGAGATTACCCCCTACTAGCTGACTCACGCAACTTCGTCTACGGAAGCTCTCAAAAGGATTTTTTTTTCTCGTTTTCCCAACATTTTTATTGATACTCCGCTCCTATTGGTCGTAGCGTGATGTTATATAAATGGGCTATCCAACACACTAAACGAATTTTCAAAATCGGTTTAGTAGATCCAAAGATTACCCTACAACGTCACAAACGGCGAAACTCACAAACTTTATATGTATGTATGTATCATCACGGGTGCCTTACGGCGCCCGAGACCGCCTAGACGGCCCCAGGGTACCCAGCGGAGGGGTTTTAATCCCACCTCGTCGTAGCCGATGGTATGAGTCTACACCGAACAAGTGGCTAGCTCGTTGCGATGTTTTGAATAGACTCAATAACCCATCTATAAACAGTTTCACAAGTTGGTATAGTGAAACCGGGACCGACAGCTTAACGTGCTCTCCGAGGCACTATAGTGGTGTTGTCAAACAAATGTACATAATTTTTTAATTTAAAAACTCATTGGTACACACCGGGATTCGAACCAGGGACCTAAGTGTTGTTAAGTCCAAGGTCTAACCAACTAGGCCACCACGTATATAGTATACAAACTTTACCTCTTTATTATATTAATTAGCACAGATTATATTATTATTATATAGTATAGAAGAATATATTATGGATCTGTATAAAAAATAAAAAAATCCACTACATGACTTTCGGAAACAGGAAATGAAGAATAATGAATGAAACAACAGAATATCTAAGTCATGATTCATTTTAAGGACTATACAATGTACCCACCTATTTACTAGTAGCAGGTACAGTGAATTGATAATTATATATTAGCTAGAATTCGTCACCTGACTCATGCGTACACACATTGTTTTGATAACACTATGATAGTTAATCTACGGTGATTAAGATAAATAAATATACCTACCTTTTATATGTTTTATAAACTTTTTATAAAGAGAAAATATAAAGCGATCTAAGTACGTTCAGCCAGACCTGCAGGACTTCAATACCGTGAGATCTCGCTCGAGTTGAGATTGAGAACGGTGTTTATGGTACTACGAAAAGTGAAACATCGTTGTTTGTATTGACTACTACACAACTAGTTCGAGTACCTAATTAATTACAAAAAAAATGTATAATATTATGAATTTTGGAAATATCATTTGTACGAAGTGACGTCATTTTTAATCTCAACTCGATCGAGATCTCACGGTATCGGAGTCGGTGGTAAACCCCCAGACCGGAGAATCCATGGATAGCTCACAACATTGTCATCTATATATAATAATATATAAATTAAAAATCACGGGCACGGGTACTCGTTTAGGGTACCCAGCGGAAGGGTTTCTAATCCCACCTCGTCGTAGCCGATGGTATGAGTCTACACCGAAGTGACTAGCTCGTTGCGATATTTGGATAGATAGACTCAATAACCCATCTATAAACAGTTACACAAGTTGGTATAGTGAAACTGGGACCGACAGCTTAACATGCTCTCCGAGGCACTATGTAGTGGTGTTGTTAAACAAATGTACCTACATACATTTTTTAGATTAAAAACTTATTGGTACACACCGGAGTTTGAACCAGGGACCTAAGTGTTTTTAAGTCTAAGGTCTAACCAACTCGGCCACCACGTATATTATATATAGGAGGGTCAAACTGAAAGTTCTTACAAAAACTAGTAATTTAGTAGCAAACCTCTGGTATTATAATAGGTTGGAGGAAGGCCTCTATAACTTCGGTCTCGTTACCGTCCATACACACGCAAAAGCCATGAACTAGTCATGTTTCAGTTTTAGTCTATGAGTTCACCGGTTTTCTGGAGACGGTTTTCTTTCATAGCGCTATTCTCACCGGTTCTTTCACCGGTTTTCTAGGAGACGGGCGAATGATTTGATGATAAAGCAGCGAGGATATGAGATTTAAAAATATTTACTCAAAATGCTAATACATCTTTGTCGCCGTCTATTTCGTAACCGAATTATTTAGACGGCATAGTGGGAGCGATTAATATTGTTAAACAACAATGTATTAGTCGACCTCATTCATGGACTTTATTTGGTGCTCCAATAAACAACAATAAAACATCTTTTACGGTCTAACAACGTGCCCAAGCTAGATCATAATGTGGTGCTACTAACACTTTACTTTAAGCAGCTAAAAACTAACTTATCTGAATTATTGCAATCTATATTTCTATACTAATGTAATAAAGAGGTTTGTGAGGTTGTAGGGGGTAATTTCTGGATCTGCTGAACCGATTTTGAACATTATTTAGTGTTGGTTAGCCCATTTATCGAGGAAGGCTGTAGGCTATATAACATCACCTTACGACCAATATGAGCGGAGCATCAATGAAAAATGTTGGGAAAACGGGGAAAATTTATTCCTTTTGAGGGCTTCCGTTGCGTGCGCTGTGTAAACGGTTAAAGTTACGCAGACGAAGTTGCGCGAGTCAGCTACTCGTAGTTATAAATAATAATAAAATAAAGAGGTAAAGGTTGTGAGTTTGGGAGGTTGTAGGGGGTCTCTGGGTCTACTGAACCGATTTTGAAAATTCTTTAGTGTTGGTTAGCCCATTTATCGAGGAAGGCTATAGGCTATATAACATCACCTTACGACCAATATGAGCGGAGCATCAATGAAAAATGTTGGGAAAACGGGGAAAATTTATTCCTTTTGAGGGCTTCCGTTGCGTGCGCTGCGTAAACGGCTAATGTTACGCAGACGAAGTTGCGCGAGTCAGCTACTCGTAGTTATAAATAATAATAAAATAAAGAGGTAAAGGTTGTGAGTTTGGGAGAAAGAGGTAAAGGTTGTAGGGGGTCTCTGGGTCTACTGAACCGATTTTGAAAATTCTTTTAGTGTTGGATAGTCCATTTTTCTAGGAAGATATCACGATATAACATCACGCTACGACCATCAATGAGAATGTTGGGAAAACGGGGAAACCTATAACTTTCTATAAAACTATTTAAATTAAACTTTTTGTTAGGTTTAATAATGGTAAATCCCTTTTTTGTACAGATTTATGCATTATATTTTTTGGTATGAACAAACAAAATATATTACATATTTTGTTTGTTCATTCCAAACATTGATAGCTTTATAAGAAAAAAACCAAGGAGTTGTTCCATTATTGTTCCATTATGGGTGGATTTTAAAGTATTTAATAAATTCGATATAAGCAGACTATATAGAACCTAATTTTGGAGATCGTTAAAAAGCAGTTATTTTAATAATTTTATGTAGGAACCTCTCATTCTAAACATATTTCTAATTTTTAAGATTTCCCAAATGGCTGATTAACTGAAGAATTGTTTAATGGAATCAACGTATATTTGGTCGACTTGCCACATTAGTTCAACCTACCTGGATTAGACAAAGAATTTGGCGCACCTACACCAATGTTCCTATTTACTATCTTATCATCTAAAGATAAAGCCTTTAATGATAACTAACGTACTGTTTTAGAAGTGCTCAGTGAATCTGTACACGTTACAACGACGGCGACACTCGTCGTTTCGACCGAAACTATATCTAACAACCATTTTCCGATTAGATAAACGACATATTGTGAAAGGATTATAAAAGTGATGTGGAAAATGAAACCGGTGTAAAAAAATATTTAGACAATGGATGTGAAATATTTATTTCTATTTTTAATTTTAGCTTTAAGTGTTAGTGTAAGAGGACAAGAGGATGAAATTGTTAATGAAGAAGAAAGGACAATTAGTGATATAGGTGATTCGATTGATGATGTTGAAAATTTGATAGATGAAGCAGATCAAGAAGACAAAGTAAAGAATATAGAAGATTATGATGACACTCTACCTCATTTAGACGAAGATTCACCCGTAGAAATTATTACCGACTCACCCCAATTGCATGTGAGAAGGGGAGCATATCAACTTGAAGATGGTTTAGTGGGTGATGCTGATGATGTAGAAACAGATGATGCTGTCAATTTGGATGATGAACAAAACCAGAGACAGTTGCAATACCCACCACCAACTGAGGAAACTGAAAATGGTCAAGACCCATACGGTAAATATTTAAAAATTGTTTACTCAACTATTTGATAAAGAAAATTTTAAAATTGAACATAAAAATAAAATATTTATATTTGGTAAAAATAAAGACTTACGGCTGGGTAGTGCAATTACTTTTGTAGAGTAAAAAAATAAAGTATTAAAAAGTTTTTGCGTATAAGCACAAGAAAATAAAACAATCAAAGGTAAAACAAGTAAATAACATTAAACAGAAACTACCAAATAATTAATATAATAATAACGTAAAACTACAAACTAAGCAATATTAAATTCTAATGACCGATAAGATGAAGAGATATTTTATAAAATACACCGTGCAAAATATTTAAGAAGACAATATTTTCGCAATATCATGACTCACTGGTAGTAATAATGACTCATTATTTGATTATTATTAAAGTTTTATCGTAGCATGTTTCATAGTAATGTTTTTAAGATTCCTAGGTTTAATCCCAATATAATTACCAATAATGACAAAAAAACTATGCTAAACTATTAAAAAAATCTTTAAAATATCTCTTCTTATTAACTTCTATTATTTAAATAATTTCTATTCTCTTAGAGTAGGTAGTTATTTTAATATAAAATTTGAAAAATTGTAAGTGAAAATAAAATAGGTAGGTACTAAAACATATTTCGTAACGCACGATAAAGCCACACCTAATGCCTATTAAAGGTATTATTACACGAACAATCTAAGTCAGCAACTTTATCAATGACAATATAACTTAAATTACCTTTTTCAATTTGGTTGAGTTACCTCCGCAAACATTTACCAAGTACATACATAGGTCCAATTAAACTACGATAAGGGCTTCAGGAGCCTTATCATTGGGTTTTAGATAAACTATGTTTCATAATGTATATATAGCAAATGAGTTATTACTTCGAGGACGAGACCTATTTTTTTATTTACAGATTTATGAAACTTCACTAGTGACAAAAGATTGTTATCAGAATTGTTGACCATGCTTGAATCAACTTTAACTAACACGCTAAATATTTTTTTCTTTTAGCTTTATTTTGTTTTATTATCTTGTTATTTACCTAGATTCAAATTGTATTTTGTTATAACATAAATAAATATAGTAGAGTTTATTTTTATTAGTAGACTAATATTAAAATTTAAACCAAGCTATTTGTTGCTAAGTTTAAGCTTTTTTTAACTTAATTTATTTTCCTAGACTGACACAATAAGCTAATTTGTTGAAAGTTAACGCAGTATAGTCAGCGATAAAAAACACACTGACTCTGATTGTAGATAGTTTATGCTTCTTGACGAAATATTTGTAAAAGTTAGTATGTAGTTTCAATATACTAAACTATTACACACTACACACTACTATTTACACTACCATGTAATTATTCATTAGTAATAATGTATCTTATGTTAGTGACCCAATAAATAAATAAATAAATTACTTTTTAGTTTTGCCCCTTTCAAAATCTTTATTTTATTTTAAGTCTAGTATAATCTGTCAAGCTATTAATTTATTGTCTAGACTTTTTTTTATTAATATTAATCTAACTAACTTGATGTATCATCACGGGTGCCTTACGGCGCCCGAGACCGCCTAGACGGCCCCAGGGTACCCAGCGGAGGGGTTTTAATCCCACCTCGTCGTAGCCGATGGTATGAGTCTACACCGAATAAGTGGCTAAGCTCGTTGCGATGTTTTGAATAGACTCAATAACCCATCTATAAACAGTTTCACAAGTTGGTATAGTGAAACCGGGACCGACAGCTTAACGTGCTCTCCGAGGCACTATAGTGGTGTTGTCAAACAAATGTACATAAATTTTTAATTTAAAAACTCATTGGTACACACCGGGATTCGAACCAGGGACCTAAGTGTTTTTAAGTCCAAGGTCTAACCAACTAGGCCACCACGTATATTAGTTTGTGCAATAAAAACAAAGACAATAGTATCATCCTTAGTGATGACATCATTCTATGGATTCCAAAGAACTGTTTGTTTTAGTACATGTCTGATATCCACTATCTAATCAATATTATTTTTATTCAGAAACGATAGTACATATTGTACTGGGGCACCTGTATCGTTTACACTAACCATTATGAGTACAAATATTTATTTTTATTGTTCAAATATTTTGGTAATATTATTGGCCTTATTCATAAAAACTTATTGAGTCCTTCAAGAACACTTTAGTAATAGAAGGTTTTGTCTCTTTTATTTAAAAAATAATATGCGTAAAAGAGACAAAACATAACTAAAGTGTACTTCAAGGCCTCAATAAGTTTTTATGAATAAGGCCATTAATGTTTAATGAAATTTAATAATGTATTATTTATACCTATTACTAGATATTTTTAGTACTTAGGAAAACGTATTATTTGGTATTAATATTCCTATATGTCTTAAAATGTCGAAATCATATCGGTATTTATAAAATTAAACGTGGAATGTGCTGAATATCTATCAGTTTGAGGGTAAGCCAATAAAAGAGCTATACCACATTCAATTCCTAAATTAAAATTATTTTATGTAATAGAAGTATTTCTAACTATAATTTAATGCAAGTATATGCTTAAATTTCATCACCATTAATTAGGAATAAATTTATAAATAAATCTTGTAAAGATTAGTCAAAGTTGGAATATTGATATAATTATGTCTGCATGACCATTGATTAAATTAATAGTTTTTATTAATGTAATGAAATTATTATAATTAGTAATGAAAATCACATTATTACAATACCTACGTAGGTATTATATACAAATAAAAAGAAAATTACGTAAATGAAGCATTAGAAATATACCTATATGATATTGATAATATTGCTGCGTATTATTGCTAATGTCCTTTAATTTATAAAAATATAAATTAATAATACCAAACAAAACTATAATTATATAGATGGTGGCCTAGTTGGTTAGACCTTGGACTTAAAAACGCTTAGGTCCCTGGTTCGAATCCCGGTGTGTACCAATGAGTTTTTAATTTAAAAATTTATGTACATTTGTTTGACAACACCACTATAGTGCCTCGGAGAGCACGTTAAGCTGTCGGTCCCGGTTTCACAATACCAACTTGTGAAACTGTTTATAGATGGGTTATTGAGTCTATCCAAAACATCGCGACGAGCTAGCCACTTGTTCGGTGTAGACTCATACCATCGGCTACAACGAGGTGGGATTAAAACCCCTCCGCTGGGTACCCTGGGGCCGTCTAGGCGGTCTCGGGCGCCGTAAGGCACCCGTGATGATATATAAAACTATAATTAACACGTGGCATTAAGTACTTTCGTAAATTAAGACTTAAAAATATTTTATTATCCTATAACTGTGTACCTTTGTGAGAAAATATATTTTAAAGTATTTAGGTAATAACAGAGCATTCTACTTTAAATCACGGTGAGCGGCATATTTTTTTTAACTCATTTTTTTTAATGGAAATATCTTCACATTTATGATAGAAACTATATAATTGAGTGTGCATTTCGAATATTTATTATTATATTATTATAATTATTATATTATTATTCAGTTATTGTTAGTTTTGTTGATATTCAATGCACCCTAAAACTAACGTTAGATTATCTTCTAAGGCCTAAGTTAATCAACACTTGGACTTCAGTTTAAATTGCTTAAGTATTGGTTAACTTGTGCCTCATTCGTTTAATTTCTGTCATTAAAGAATATGTGACGAATACTCCTATTAAAACTAAATTAATTTATGAAATTATAGGTCACATCGACGGCCGGTACCTTCCCCCTACCAGCTACAGAAACACCGACACTCCCTATGTGATCACCAATCAAAGGTTGAACCAGATCAGAGGCACTTTCCTCTACTGGTTCTATGACAGAGGAGGTGACGAAAATATCGGCGACTACCAGAGGGACATCCATGCCTCCTCTCCACAGATTCACAAAAACTTTAACTTCCAGTTGCCTTTCTTTGGATTTAGATTTAACTATACTAGAGTAAGTGCTAATATAATAATATTAAAATTTTTCTTAGCAATATAATTTCTGAATTCTCCTACTGATATTGATAAAACTTAAGCGGAACATAATATAATAACATAATAATATATAGGCTCATATTGCAGCAATCAGTATCAACTTTAAAGAACTCTCCCAGCATTAAGGTAGTCTTCAATTTAGTGAGTTATCTGTAATACAAGGCGTACCTATCTAAGAAACACATTGTTAGGCAGAATCACCTAAGAAAAGAAAGACTTCGAATAGATATTGTTTGTGTTAAATTTTATCATAAGGCGACCTAAAGTTATTTAAATTACCGGCCTTATGTAAATTATTTAGCCTTTTACTATAACCCGAAAATCTTCTTTAATATAACCGATTAAGAGATAGTGGTGGGAGGTATAAGAATGGCTCGATTAAGTCGACAAAAGTCGTGGTGTTCATAAGTATCTTTCGATGCTCTCAATATTGTCAGTCACAATATTATGTAAAGCTCAGGCTCTCATATTTAAATCCTAATTAATAATATTTATAACAATAACAATATAATTTTGGTGCTTTTGATCTAAAATTCGATTCAAATTTTGATTCAAAATTGACGATATGAAAGTCGTTTCCCTTTTCAGGTTTCAGTCAATGGATATCTACAATTCAGTGATCCACCAGACAATTATAGATATCCCCTTCGATTCCCCGTCCGTGATTGGCCAACGGTTAATGATCCATCATTCATAGGTATATTCTTCAGCAAATGTCGTATCGGAAATATGAGGCCCGAAGATCCTGATCAAAGACGCCCTGGTGTTTACTTTAGGATGGACAGAGATTTGCAGGTAATTATATTATGTTTTCAAAAACTTCATCTAATATTAAACTGTGGTTTGGGTTTTGATGGTGATTTCGATTCATCACCAGTAGGTAAACATAAAGAATTATTTTTATGTCAGCAGATACCTTTATATCTACATGATGGAAAGCATAACTTTAAGCCTAACAATAATCACCGTCCAAAGTTTTTAAACAACAATTTTAATCGCTTTTATGCAAAGTTGGTAAATAATTTATTATCTTTGTGCATAGGCTAGGACTGATCAACTCGGTGTGGAAATGCGTGAACGTGTCAGTTGGGATATACGAGAAGGTGTGATTGGATCTGAAACCTTCTTCCCGAAACATGCTGTCACAGTTACATGGAAAAATATGTCATTTGCTGGTGGTATCGATAATTCTCTTTTTGTTGTAAGTATTCAATAATATGATTTATTTTAGGGTGTTATTTTATTGACTGTACAATCTATATCCAATTCCTTTTATTCTATCATTCTTTATTCTAAAGCTGCAGTCAGTCCTCTATATTATTAATTTAAATACATTTATTTCTGGTCTCATATTCAATTAAACAACCTTTAATTTTATCAATATTTTTTAGACAAACACCTTCCAAATGGTGTTGGCTACTGATGAAGTATTCACTTATGCTATCTTTAACTACGTGGAGATTACCTGGAGCGCTCACACTGAAGCTGGCGGTGATACCACTGGTGGAGAAGGAGGAGTTCCTGCTTATGTAAGTATTATTTAAAACCTAAACTAAGGAAATTAATATCCGTATTTATAAACGGTTCTCAATCTATGCTATTCACTTAAGTAACCCTTTTTTTTTCTAGCAAGGGCAGGTAATTCTATTGTAGACTGTAACTTTAATCGCTGGCAGACTAAAGAAGGTGAATGATATCTTTAAAGATATCTTCACCTCCTTAAGTGTCTGAAATCACTATTTGGTTCTTGAAAACGTATTAAATTACGTTTATTTCACAAATTTTAAGGCCAATAAGATGAATATTAAGTTAGTTATTTAATAACAGTCTTAAATAGTTAAACATTGAATATTCTTTTTTGTATATAGATTGGATTCAATGCTGGTAATGGTACAAGAAGTTATGAATATCAACCGTATTCACAAGCTTCTGTTCTTCGAGATCTAACACACAGAGGTTGGGCCAATGGATTTCCTGGTCGACATATATTTAGAATAGATGAAAACATACTTATGGGCACTTGTAACAAAGATATAGGTGCGTTAATTATTCCATTAAGATCTACAATACCATTGAATAAAGGGTAATCAATTTCTGATTTAATTTTTTTTACAGATGGAGCAAATTTACCACTCATGTTTGCTCCTGAAAGTGGTAATATGTTGGGTGGTACTGTGGTTAACATAACAGGACCTTGCTTCAGTCCTCTTGATCGAATCAGTTGTCGATTCGATACAGAATGGGTCGTGGGAGTCGTTGTTGATGTTAATAGAGCCGTTTGTATCCAACCACGTTTCTATCACAACGGTTATGCCAGATTTGAAATTGCTATAAATAATGAACCCTATAAATGGAAAGGGCGCTTCTTCGTTGGTAAGTTCCCTAATTTTATAGTCATTGATATTTTTCTATCAATAAACATTTATAAGTACTAACTTAATAATTAATTTACAGAAACCCCTGCTACAGCCTCTGAGAAAATATTCTTTACCGATGATTCGGTTCATCAAAGATATCCACCAGAAGTCAGAATCACGTGGGATCGTTTCAATTTAACAACAAATCAAAATCTACAACTACAAATAAGTTTGTGGGGTTACAGAGAAGTCACAACTCGACCACATTTTGAACACATTGATATTCTTGAAGTTGGTGTTGCCAACACTGGAGAATTTATAATTAATCCTCAAAATTTTAGAAACAGAGATAACTTCATGCATTTAAATATGCAATTTGGTTTCTTGCAAATTAATTTGACTTCGCCATCTTCAATTAATGGAGTTGCTATTTCACCGTAAGTTAAACCACTAAATGCTACACTATAATGTTTGCACTAATGCTTTGGGCTGAGTTTTAATATTATAAAGTTCTTACATAAATTATTATAACTTTTTTAGGATTTTATGGAGTCGTCCGATTCCTCTCGGATGGTACTTTGCTCCTCAATGGGAAAGAAGACACGGACAAAGATGGGCACATGAAATGTGTAACGATTGGCTCAGAAGAGACCGTTTCCTCCGCAATTTTGCTTCAAGAATTTGGGTTTGTCCTTGCACTATGGAACATGCACTTTTGGATAAAGGAAGATATATGCCTGATTGGGAATGTGACCGTGATTCAAACCCTACTTGTAGGTACCATTGGGGCGGTATACATTGTGTTAGAAGTGGTTCACCTAGGTACGTTTTATTTATACATATAATTGCATCTATTGTTTGAAATATATAATTGAAATAAAATTTACTTGATTTTCTTTGTAGTTTTGAAAGTTCAGGCCAGCAGTGCTGCTATG
The DNA here is from genome assembly GCA_947458855.1 of Monopis laevigella. Lineage (NCBI taxonomy): Eukaryota > Metazoa > Arthropoda > Insecta > Lepidoptera > Tineidae > Monopis > Monopis laevigella. Next base: position 3,703,729 of record OX381594.1, on the reverse strand, counting down.
ATAAGAATGGTTTCTTGATGTTATCCTATGATCAAATGTGGGGATCTCGGCCACATCGCTCTCACGACTTCGGTTTTACTCCTTATAACGAAGCTAATAAGGTATAAATTTGATTTATGAAACGATTTCACTGTTTTCACATAATCATACATTTTTACATGTTTCTCTATCGTTGAATAATTTTACAGGTACCATCACTTTCCCATTGGCATCACGACATGATTCCGTATTACCAATGTTGTTTATGGCAAGAAGAACAAGCTATTGGGTGTGAAACATTTAGGTACCTATTAAAATATTTGTTAAAATAACTATAGCTATAATAATATTAATCTTTTGTATAGTTTATTATGTAGATTAGATATCGACTAACCCCATTACGCTTCCTTTAGTAGGTTTAATATGTTGGTAATAATAATAAATATAATTTCTATAGATTTGAAAGGAGGCCATCCCAAGATTGTGTGGCTTACCAAGCTCCTGGAGTTGCAGGAATCTTTGGTGACCCTCACATCGTTACGTTTGATGATCTTCAATATACTTTCAATGGAAAGGGTAAGATTTACTTAAAAATTTTGATGATCTTCAATATATTTTTTATGGAAAAGGAAAGATTTACTTTAAAAAATAATAATGGATCCTAGTCTGCTCCAGTTTGAAATAAGGATTATAATTGTAATATGCCGGTTTATATTCCAATATATCCTAAAAAGGCGTTAGAGTAAATTTCGAATATTTTTTTTATTTCAAACAGTGGCAATAGTTGCATTTAAATCACAGGAAACAAACTTTCTTTTAGAACTACTTTGAGTATTCTAGGAAATTATCGAAAATTTCCATGAAGATAATATGTTAAATTATATTTCAGATATCTCGTAATTACTAATTTAGGATTCAGTGCTATAAGCTAAATATTGTACTAGCAAAATTATCTTTGGTTTATGTAGATTACTCTATGCTTTATAATTTTCAGGCGAGTTTGTTCTGGTTCGAGTAAATCGTCCACACTTTAGACTCGATGTCCAGGGTCGCTTCGAGCAAGTACCCAGAAATATTTGGGGTCCAGTCAATGCCACACATCTTACATCTATCGCTGCTTCTTCTAATCAATCTATTCCTATTGAGGTAAGTTTTAGCTACGTAAAAAATTTATTAATACTGCGAAACATAAATATTTTCTAATGAGTATTTATTGATAGGTATCTTCTTAAAGGTAACTTTATTTATTCTAAGATATGGTGGAGTAGTTTAATTGAAACATAGCTTTCAGACACATATGTTTTTCAGGCAATTACTAAGTAGATTAATTATAATAAGAAAAAAATAATCTCTTAAAACTAGATTACCTACATTAGAATATAGCAACCTATTTTTACCTTTATTTTGTAACCTTCATATCAGATTCTATGCTAATTATAATATGCATAATTATGAACTAGCTAATTACATAACTATTTATAATTGTAGGTACGTCTTCGGCCCCAATATGCTCAATGGCGTTACCGACTGGATGTCTTCGCAGATGGAAAACGAATCTACTTTGATAGACCTTCTCTCAGAGTCCAATACTTCCCTGGTAAGTCATAATAATATATTCATGTAAGCTTGCATTTATGAAAAAAAGACATCTATTAATTCAACAACTACAGGTTTATGTAAATTATAATTTAATATAATATTAATTACTTTATAATCCACTTTTGTAGTTTTTTTTTTATAATATTATTAAAATTTGATTTAAATAAATAATACAAATTGAAATCTAAAATAAAACTAATACTATAAATAAAAAACACTTTTGTAGTTAAAAGTTCCTAACCCTATAGTTACGATTGTTAATCAATCTGTTTAATGATTAACTAACTAATGTCTAATTTTAATAAATTGCTTCAGGGCAATGTCTTTAATATCAAGCCTAGATCCTTATTTCCACATTGGAGATAAGGTTTTGTATTATCCTTTCGTTCCTAAATTTATGAAATTTCCAAAATATGCTAATATTCTAATATATGAATCTATATAGTTACTAAATACATCTTATTTCCCAATCAGGTGTGACCGTGTACCAACCGACGTATATCCTCAATCAGTCAGAGATAATCATCATGTTTTCTTCTGGTGCCGGAGTGGAAGTTCTGGAGAACAAAGGATTTATGACGGCCAGAGTGTATCTACCTTGGGATTATGTGGTAAGTAATATACATTGGATGACGTTCTCCGAGGTTCGTCATAAATGAATAAAAAATAATTTAATACTAGCCAGTGCTGGCCCTTTTGCTGTTTTCCAATCTAAATCTAAAAATTTTACATTGGCAGCAAGATCCTAGCCTAGACCTGTGAGTTAGACCCACAGCAAAATATACTTAGACGCAATGTTAAAAGTGATAATATTTTTCACGTCAAAAAATATTATATTATAATTTAACAGAATATTTATCAATTTATGACTTCTTGTTCCAGAATCAAACGCGAGGACTATTTGGAAACTGGTCATTTGACGTGAATGATGATTTTGCTAGACCGGATGGTCAGATCATACCTGTGGACCTAAACAACTTCCGGTCAGCTCATGTCGACTTCGCAGAACATTGTAAGTAATTTGAAAATTATAAGGCTGTTCCAAAATCTTACAAATTTTAGTTGATTGCATATTAAGTCTCCATTATGAAGTTAGCGCGGAAGAACTACATTTGGTGATGAGTTGCACATAGTTTTGCCAATCGACTTGCATTTTTTTTATTGGAGCACGGCGCATGTGACCTGGTGGTGAGCAGACGACCAACCAATGGGGTCAAACAACAATTGTTCTTAAACAACATTAATCACTCCCACTATGCCAGCTAAATGATACGATTACGAAATGGGCGGCGACGAATTGCAGAGTACATTTTAACATACTCGCTGCCTTCTCATCGATTCAACCACCCATTTCGTAACCGCACCCTAAAAGGAGACTACCACCTTGACAAGAAATCGATGCAGAACTCTCTTGAAAATGGTAAACCCACAGACTAAAACCGAAACATGAATAGGTCACTTGACGATTTTTGCATCTGTATGGTCGGTGGTAACGGAACCGGTCGGTCGGCCTAGTGATGTTATAGAGGCATTATGAAATAAAGTTACAATAATAACAAGTGTTCTTTTAAGTAAACGTGGTGGCCGAGTTGGTTAAACCTTAGATTTAAAAACACCTATGGTCGGATTAATAGTCGTTGCTAAGCAATTGCTAATGCTCAGCCGATGCTTCGGGCTGTCAAACTGCATATGAAAAAACTAAATTGACAGTTCCAAGCAATGGCTCAGTCTAAGCAACGACTAATCCACGATTAGGTTCCTGGTTCAATGAATTTTTAATCTAAAAATGTATGTACATTTGTTTAACAACAACACTATAGTGCCTCGGAGAGCACGTTAAGCTGTCGGTCCCAGTTTCACTATACCAACTTATGAAACTGTATATAGATGGGTTATTGAGTCTAAGGCCTTCTAGGCGGTCTCGGATGCCGCACCGCAACGCACCCGTGATGAGATTTATTCATTATTTTTGTTCTATTAAGGGCGACTAACGGATCGGGAGCAAGAAGGCATAGGAGTAGCATTATTCGCAAGAGAATTTGGAAGAACAGCAGCCTACTACAACAACGATCTATTTGTTCCTAACTTCATACGGGAGCCGGCAAACTTCTTACCGGCAAACAGATCGCAAGACATACAACGAGCTACAGAATTATGCCAAGATTCTTATCAATGTCGATATGATTTCGGAATGACTCTTAATAGAGATATGGCTGAATTTACTAAGAATTATTTATCTACTATTGTAAGTATTTTTATATCATAGCTGATCTTTGGACATCTTTTCTCTCTTAATTTTATTAGTGTCATTGCTTTAACATCATTCCTGGCTTGAGCTATATCAAATTGACCTTATTTGCCAATGTTTAATCGTTTGTTTACTTATTCTAAATTACCAAATAAGAACAATTTTTTTCTCCCTAAAATTCCATACTGACACTTTAAAAATCAGTACGTACATGTAAGCAGCCCAATTCTACTAATTTACGTCGATTAAATTTTAGTAAGTCTATTGAAGGAACTTGTTTCCAAGCGCTATAGGATCATATAGTATTTGGTTGAGTAGAGAGAGTAGTGAAGATATAGTATTATAATAATCGTAAATGTGTATGGCTGATTAATAGTGACGAACTTTTTAAGCTAACGAAAAGGTGTGTCAAAGCGCTAGTTTAGAATTTAACTTTAATTCTACTTTTTATATATACATGGTGACTTTGAAAAGATGTACTTTAGGCTAATATGAGGTTCTGCTGATCAAATCGAACAACTTTTCTCATGGAACCATGAGAAACTAGCGCTTTGACACACCTTAAACCACCACCACCTTAGCTTTAGAAGTTCGTCACTATTAATCAGCCATACATATTTACAATTTAGCTGAAGATTATTATAATACTACTTATAATACTATATCTTCAGCTAAATTGTAAATGTGTATATTACTAAATAATAATGTCTACAATTAATTATGAATCACCTCAATGCACATAGCATTGTATTCAATGGTGACGCATCTTTTATGGTTATAAAGATTTCCCACAGTTTGACGATGATTTTCTTCACAATGAAAACTAATTACTTAGGTGTTACTGCTTATTTTTTTAACCTAAACTAGGTATGTGACTGCGCCGTTCTGATAGTAAGTATGTAGAGTTCAAGAAACTAACCAACAAATAGCATTAGTGTGATTAGTGTGCAAATTTTTTGGTTGTCGGCTTTAAATACCTTTTGTAGGACTCAAAGAAACACGCAGACTGATATTATTATTAGTCCGACAGATGTAGTTATATATAGAGACAACACATCTGCGATAGAGATACATGCAGATAGATGTTAGAAATCTCTGAAATGTTAGCGTAAGCATTAACTATAAAACCAATAACCAGTTGTTAGGTGCTCTGTGGGGTATAAATTGAGTAAGGTGAAATTATGGCTGAAAGTTAAGAAAGATTTTATATATTTTTATTATTCCTCCAAAAAAAAAATTTTACAAAATTACTTACCTAAAATATTTTTTAATTGTTTATCTACCTATTACTGTAAAATATTATCATAGATATAGTACGAGATGATGAATATCATGATATACGAGAATAGATATTTATCTAGTTATAAATCCACGATGCAAGCATCAAATAAATTGCCGTCTCTATTGTGACTGATAATTACATTGTTTGTAAATAAATTGGCTAAGGTCATCTACGTTTTATATTCTTAAGCCTTTTCTCATTTTCCATTAGTGTCTCTACGACATCTTGACAATAAGCACATTTGACTAAACCTGAGGTATAACAAAGTTTTGACCATATTTTTAATATCAATTATTAGTTTGAATATACAGTTACACAATTTCTATCTCTATTGTCTAGATTTAATTATCTGAACATTCTTAATAGAATTTATATTATTTGAATATATCGTCTTAAATTCTAATTAATACATTAAGATGATTAGTAATTTATTGTGTTTTGTAATTCATTGTTAACAAATTTCCTTTTATATTGTTTTTAGTATGTGATACCATATAACCGTTTATCGTTTTGCAGATCAATATAAAGGAAACGAACGCTAGAAGAGTAATTAGTTGTGGTATATTGGAAACTCCTAGATTTGGTCGCAAAAGTAATTTCTTCTTCACCCCTGGCACTACTGTAAGTTAACCCTTTGTTGTATAATTTATTTTAGTTTTCGGTGGAAACCTTGGGACCGTGGTCACCAGATGCAATAAAATTTGGAAGTAATCTTGGAAAACTTTTGATTGATGCATCTGGGGACCATCGAGCAAGATCCAATTTTTTCCGAATATCGCTGGAAATTCAGAGGGGCAATGCTCTATGTATTTTGGGCACATGCGCAGCTACTGCTTGGGATCTACAAGAAATTTTTAATTTATAATTTTTAACATTGTAAATATACAAATTTTAGTTTTAATAAATAAAGTTTAACAATTACTTCAACTTTTATACTAAACTCACGATTGAGAATCTTAGTTTTAGAAATGATTCGATAAAACAAGGCTAGCTAAACCTCAGTTTGTCCTTGTCACTTTGATATAGAATAAAGATGACAAAACACATTATTTGAATTTGAATATAGCACTTAAACTACTTGTACTATTATTTCTTCTGTTATTACCCCGTATTGTTAGTCGTGTTTTCCACTCATTCTATCTTTGTTGATTTTACATTTGGTGGAAAAAGTCAGACTATCCTTGAGTGAAAGTGGAATGAAAAACACGACTTAGAATACAGGGGCTATAGTTTATCATGTTTTGTATTCCATTTTTATTAGTTTATGAGTAACAACAAAAAGTATTCCATACCTAACTATACCAAATTTTTTATCTTTCGTAGCCCTTGCGTATAAAATATGAGGTCTAGGTGGTAAGATATTACCGTTGTATCAGATGTAGTTTGATTTCCACTCTGGCCATCATCAGACCTTTATTTGTAACCAGAGGCTCTACTAAGATTATACGGAGGAACCACCAAAAGGCATCGCTTTATTTGTGTTATTTTCAAATATAATGCGATAATATTGATGGTTTACCTCACGTATTAACGTCATGTTAACACGAAGTAAAAACTCATGGTAGAGACTCAGGGCAATATGTCTGAAATGTCCAATATATTATTATACTATTTAGTGCTAGAGTAGCTAAAATAAAACTTGTTATGCTTAATATAAGATACCTACCTACTTAATAATAATGTTCAATTGTTTCATTTAGGTACAATTCGAGTGTAATCAAGATTTCATCCTTATCGGTGATGTAATAAGACGTTGTCAAGACAACGGGAGATGGAATTTACCAGACTATGGCTTTACAGAATGCCTCCGTGAGTATTTACTATATCCCATTAAAATATAAAGTCAAGTTTTTTATTCTATTTATTTAAAATCTATAATTTACTATCCAGGTCAACAAGAGTTCTCTCAAAGAGTACTTTTCATGATGGGAGGAATAATAATAGCAATCATTCTACCTTTAGCCCTCTTGATGTGCTTACTCTACTTTTGGTGCTGGTATAAACCCAGGTCCGAAGGAAAACAAGGATTCCGATTCGAAGATTTTCCGCGTTCTAAGTCCGCTTCTAGATTAAACTTACGATCAGCTTCAATGGGAAACTTAACTGACACAATGAGATCTTCTAATATTCGCAGTCAAAATTCTGATGAAAAACCTCCCTTAACTGATTCTCCGACTGAGGAAGCTCCTATACTTCCCCATCCAGCTGTCACAAGAGCTGCACCTCCTCCTCCTGACCAACAAGACGAAGAAGGTTCTGGTGCAGCCTTCGAACTAGATTCGAATAGGAGCGATAGGTCTAATACTTTCCCTAAAAAACGTAGATATGATAAAACTTATCGCACCAACGAGCCTTTACCTAACGCGCCCGATGTCGAGTTCCCCGAAAAATTATGGGAATTAACTGAGGAAGATTTATTATCCTTGACGTCGCCTTCTGATGCAGGGTCCAATCAGGATTCCACTTTAACTAGACCCACAAAAGATATAGAGTTCATTAATCGACCTCGTCAGCACGGCCGCCGTGCATTAGCTAGCGATTCAGGATATTCCACGAAAGATGGTAGCGATGACCCTTACGCTCCAAGATTTGACGGTCAATACAGTCCCATTCCCGACGGTCAATATTCGCCATCTTATTCTGAGATATATTCTCCTTCTACAAGTCCTATGCCTGACTATGCAAGTTCTAAGAACTTTAACAGCCCTGGCTTGCCCGGTATTCCTGAGTCTCCAACTAATGCTCCTCGTGAGGAAATCAAAACTTTTACTCTTCCTCCGCAAAGGGGAAAATCTCAGGAAACATTAATAGATCCTCCCTTCGATCCTCAACCGTTTGGTGGAAAGTCAACTATGGTTTAGGTGTTTTTTTGAGCTCATTAAGTTTTTTCACTGCCGAATCTAAATAAGAATATTTAGTACACGTAGGGCCTTGTAATCAACCTTATCTTGAGTGTTTGTTACTGTGGCTTCATAGATAAGATACCTGTTATGGTATGTTCCTTACGAACTAGCAGTATTTGTAAACCTTAGTATTATTTTTAGTAAAATGCACCGTTATTAATTTAATGTGGATTTAATTTTACACCACCAATTAAGTTTAGAGTCAGTTTATGTTTCCCATTGTTGTTTATTGTTTGTATTATTTTTATAGATGTTTGTTTATTGTGTAAAGTTACATTAATTAATAATTAATTGTCATGTACCTTATGAATAAATTTATTTTAAATACCAAAACTAAAGTCACATTTAGAGGAAATTTCTGTTCCAAAAGGTAGAATGATCTGATTTAACGATACAATTACTATTTTATTGCTCCTATTTTTTTTATTTTTGAAATAAGGAAGCCTGTAATAATCTATGGAGTCTCCTGCCACATGGAGTGGGATAGAAATTTTCTCTTTGACGTGATGCGTTGTCATTTCTATTGTTTTTAAACTCTGTGGTCCTTAATGATTATTACGCGCTTTTTTATCTTGAAGTCAACAGGTTGGACTATAATTTAGGTCACAAAAAGCAGGTGAGTCGACGCAATTTTTATTTGCACTTTGATAAATAATGTTGATTATCACAGCGCGGCTTTGTGATAATTTTATAGGCTATATTTTTTAGGGCAAGAGGTCGATAAATATTATTGAATATTAGGTGATTTTGTTGTAGGACTTAGGGAGGTAGGTATTCTACGTTTTATGACATAAAATAAACACTATACAGGGTGAATTTGAAAGGATGTACTTTAGGCTAATATGAGGTTCTGCTGATCAAATCGAACAACTTTTCCCATGTGTCGCATTTGAATTGAATTTGTATGGGGAAACCAAAAATTTTTTTGGTTTCCCCATACAAATTCTTTAATTGGTCATTTTAACATTACTTTTTTGTATGGAGAAGGCAATTTTTTTTTATTTGCGACACATGGTTCCATGTGAAAAGTTGTTCCATTTGATCAGCAGAACCTCATATTAGCCCAAAGTATATCCTTTAAAAGTCACCCTGTAATAATAAGGCCTCAATAATGAAAAAAAAAAAATCGGCAAGGCATAAACTTGCTCTCAAAAACCTTTTAATCGATTTTACTTTTTGATACTGACAGACAAACGTTCAACTGAGTTTTACCATATCTTCCTTTTTTGAAAATTAATTGTTTCAAAACCCTAACACCTTTATTTATAAAAACTTATTGAGTCCTAGAAGAACACTTTAATTATAGAGGTGTTGTCTTTTTTGTTAGTAGGTACCTAACAAAAATTATTATGCTTAAAATGAGACAAAAACTTCTAAATCAAATCAAATATTATTTATTTCATGTAAATCTTTACAGATATTTATGAATAGTCAAAAAAAAAAGTTTTAACAATAAGGTCTAGAGTGCTTTTGGTTAGACTGCTATATATATATATAACCATTATAGATTAATTAATAAAAGGTGTCATTAAATAAAAAAAACCAACCAACCGGACGCACGCTGCATAACCAACTAGTATATCTATAGTTCTATATCTAAAGTGTCCTTCAAGGACTCAATAAGTTTTTTTATGAATAAGACAATAAAAGTATAGCCCAATATAGGTCCTCATATCGGTATATTTGTCCTCTTGGCACAAATATCTATACCTATCTATAGGCCAATTGAAAATCAAACCCACGAATTCTATGTAGGTATCTAGAACGATTACAAATGAAACCACTACACCCGCGACTTGCTCGAGATCGCCTAAACACGGCGCAAGTGGCAAGCTTATCGCAGAGTTTGTACAAATTTATAAACAGTTTCACAAGCCGAAATAGTGAAACTGGGACCGACAGCTTAAAAGAAGCCAGGATTCGCGATCTCGAACGTGTAAATGTTGTTTTCAGTGATATTTAAGTTTTTTTTAATGAAAAAGAACGTAGAGGTGTAAATATTACTTACTTCGATCGTAAATATATGCACCTATGTTCAAAAAAACTTATTGAGTCCTTGAAGAATACTTTAGCTTAGAAGGTTTTGTTTCTTTTTTTTAGCAACAAAAATGAATATGCGCCAAAGAGACAAAACCTTCTATAACTAAAGTGTTCTTGAAGGACTCAATAAGTTTTTATGAATAAGACCAATAGTCTTTTTATAAAAAATCTAAAATACACTCAAAGTTTGAATTATGATTCTAAAATTACTATGTCATTTTAAAACTTAACAGATTTTTTATAAGTAAATTATGTAATTAGGATCCAGTAAAAAAAATCTACACCTCCATGTTCTTTTTTTTTTTTTTTAAAAAAAGTTTATAATCACTGAAAACAACATTTAGATGTTTTTTGACGCTCGAGTTCGCGAATCCTAGTGCTAAAAGTTATCTAATTTCCTTGTGACATTTGTGTAGTATTTACCTTTTTTTTTTAAATAGTAAAGGTTTGAGTATTGATCTATGGTTTGAGTGCTACAACAGCGCCATCTGTCACCTTTCTTTCGGATTCAGATTTTCAGAAATTTATGATGGGTAACGAATTTAATAAACATTATTATTATTCTAATAGGGCACCAAGAATATTCTTCAAGAACCCTTGGTTGGACGTGGGCGATTATAACAGCGGTCATGTTGCCTATCCTTGTGGTCCTTATTTGTCTTGGCTGGAGGATACTTAAGAGGAAGAAGGCTGAAGAAAAGGAAGAAACTTATCCTATCAGGTAAATTTAATTAATTTCATAAAATTAATAGTTCAAAGTTTTTAACACGGTATCGCCATCTGTTGGCCTGTTTAGAAACTAATGGTTTCGCTACTCTAAATTAGATGGCGCTAAAATTTTATTGCAGCAAGTACGGCATCATGCTCCATCGGCAGTAACTGACATTGCTAATTAGTTGCATCTACAAAGTACATGAATGGGGTCGATTAATACATTGTTGTATAAAAGCATTGATCGCTCACATTTCGCCGGCTTTGCTAATGATGCGGTTACAAAATGGGCATGTACAACTAAACTAATTTGTATTAAGTATGTCAAATCAGCTGAACGATTCGTAACCGAACCCTAAAACGACACTCACGACATTAGTTTGAGCCTACAGCATTTTCTATTGAATCCACAGACTAAAACCGAAACATGTTGATGGATTTTGCACCTAACGAGACCTACCTTTTTCCAGCCTATTTTTTATTATTATTAGTTTTACTACACTATACTTTTCATTTATTTACAGAACAAGACCAATAGACCCAGATGAATCAATGAAAATAAACTCAGACGACGACAGTTTACCATACAAAAAAGTTCCAGACACACCTTTACCAGAAGACACTGAAAAAGTTACTGAAAACGACCACTTGGCTACCACTCCTTCCCCTGGCTTCCAATATGAAGCAACCCAACCCTTAACTCAAACGTACCCTAATGATCAATTTCAGCCCCTAAATTCCCCTGAATCACCTTTTGACCCTAATCAGCAACAAAATTTCCCTGGTGACTTGTACCCTTACAACACAGGGGTGCCTTATACATCATCCCCTACGCCGTATAACGACGGTTTAAGTCCGCTACCTCAATCCCCTACTGCCATTTATAACCCTGCAAGTCCTGCACCTTCTAATCCAGGGTTTAGTACCTTCTACCCTACACAGGATACTGGTCTGCCATCCCCTCAGCCGACCTCACCTCAACCCTTACCTTCTACGTCGAATCAAAAACAAAACCAACCGTGGTCTGGTGAAACAGAAATTAATTAATTTTAAATTGTGTATTGTTTATTTAATATAGTTTCTTTTGTATATCTTTTGTCCTAGATTCAATCAAATCTGAAATTGTATTTGTAATAGCGTATAGTGTCTGCCTTTAGGTGAATCTAGGATTTAAATTAAATTTGAAGAAAATATTTATTTAGGAGGGCAGCGGGTTTAAAGGGTAATAGAACAGATTAAATAAAAATAACTGATACAATGTGTGCGATAGAAAAGCATAAAAAATACTCGCTCAGTATCTTTTTTTTTAAATCAGCTCGCGAAGTTGCATTCTCCATACAAAATGAGCTTTTGCACTTCCAACACGACTAATGTTTGTCGCAGAATTAGAATATTTTTTTGTCGATCATTGTATTAATTAATCTTTCTGTCTCGGGTTTTTTTTTAATCTGAAATAAAACTTATAAATATTATAATACAAAAATACGTATTTTTTACAGAAAAATATCTTTGTACAACATAAAAATAATAATTGAACGTCGACTAACCTAAGTGGAAGTACGTTTGTTTGTATGTGCGTCAAGACGAGTGCAGAGCCTTTAAACATAGTTTGTTTATCAAAAATCTATATTACCGATTTACTTATGCTCCTCTAAATCCCATCGTTTATTTATAAGTTATTAATGTAAAATAATCTATAGGTAATTTTATTCTCATGACAAAACATGAAACATTTTTAAAGGTGTGTCTGGAATAAAGGCATTACAACAATATATAATTAAGATAACCAAAGACCCCCAATTTTATTATTATTAAATAAGTTTAATTTTGTGTTATTTTATAGGACTGTTTTTTTTTATTTTCACTACTAAAATAAATTATAAAATTGTTAAATACGCACTGTTTTCAGATTGTTTAAATTTATTATGTTTATAGTAGATAATTTATTTATTCGACACAATGAATACAGTACCGAATTACCACATAGTATACCGAAATAAATAAATGAAATATAGATGAATTAAGTACACAAAATACTTATGTATTTTGTGTAGGTACTTAACTTATTTAAAATAAAATGTACATTTACCTATCTGCTGTTTTACCAAGACACAGTTTAGATTTAGAAATCACGTATATATCATATATATAGTCATACCCACCTAGTAGGTACATTAAACTCGCCAAAAAATTAATAAAACCGAGATGGTATCAATCACGTTTAAAAATCTAGTTCAAATTGTTTGTCAAATTATTGTACCTATTATGTGCCCACATATTAGTAATTTAATTTAAATAAAATTTTGTAAGATAATATACATATAGATACAGTTGTTTTATTTCACTATAAATAAAAGGTCCATTATGCCGCACATCATTAGTGATGAAGAAATGGTTACAAAATCTCTTGTAATTATTTTAATAAAAATACACGAAGCAATAACACATTGTTAGGTACACACAAGTGCAACAAATCTAGTTGCAAAACATGGCCCATAAAAAATTCCAATATCAATATTTAAACTCATGACCCTGAAGTCATCAAAATTTCGCACAATGTACAACTTCTCATTATTATATATGCTGGAGTGCAGATTTTGTAACAGTTTGTATGTGGGAGATACTACGACACCCCTTCGTACTCGCATGAATGGACACAGACATTCAGTAGATTCTCAAATTAATAATATTTTACCTGTGCCCACCCATGCGCGTATATATAACACTTATTTGTTTCAGATAATTGTAATTATTTTAGGAATTTTGTTATAAACATGTTTCTAAATAAATATCATTCTAACAGCGCTCACAGCTATTTTTACCCAGAAGCAAAATCACTGTTGGTCCAATATGGCGTCTGTAAGACGTCACTATTAATGTCAAATCATCTATCGTTACCGTGCTTACGTCTATTCGGACCGGTGGTGCTGACAGCGCTGACATCCATTTTGCCGTGAATCGGACCGCAGGTTAATATGGGCTTCGATCATTTTACTAGGGCTGTTCCAAAATTCAAATATTATTACCCGTGCGATCTCTCGGAGAAATCCTGCCCTTTCATTTTACCGAGAGATTGCAGATGTTTTGGAACTGCGACAGCAACCCTAATCTGAGGCTCTACCATGGGTTTGCGCATTGTAGAAACGTAACGTATTAATTTACGTATAGGTGAGCAACAACCAATAGGATCGCTTTATTCAATCCTGTCACCAAAAATAAAGCGATCCTATTGGTTGTTGCTCACGTATACGTAAATGAATACGTTACGTTTCTACAATGTGCAAACCCATGGTAGAGCCTCTGAATCTTTGATTACTATCACGGTCATGACAGCTAATACTAATTTATTAGGAGTTATGTTTAAAATAGTTAGGTTTGAGATAGACAGATGTCGCATGCGTCGCTCTTAAGAGAAGTGTTGATGAGGCTCTTTGATGCTCATGCTGATTCAACTGCAAAGTATTAAGTCTGCTCCCGCGTAACGGTGAGTCGGTAACGCTGCCATACATTTATGTAAACCTTTCCCCCGACCCTCAATAAGAGAAAGAGCACGTATAAGATTATACCTACAATTTAGGCAGCAAAACGACTTTCGGGAAAAACTGTTTTCTACCCCTAAGTTTAATGGATTGGAAAAAAATGGTCTCATTTTATTAAAGAGAATATAAACGACGACTGAACGTTTTCCTTTTTTTAATTTTCTGTCTTGTTATTTTATAGGAAATATTTTAATGTGAGGGATTTTTTTTCGAATTTCAGGGGTTGATACTTTTTCTCCTATACCAATCCCAAACTTTAAAAAAAGAAAAACGTACGAGCCTAGATATAGGTCTTATTTATAACGCCTCCAAAAATAATAAAAGCTATGAATGTTTTTAGGGTAACAGTTAGGACCAAAAGGTCGTGAATGTATGGTAAATGTTTGATCTCAGACGCTGTTCTTAATTATATATGTCGTGCGAGGTGGCGGACGGCGGCCATTTTAATGAGTTTCTATTAAAATGTTTGTTGAGAAATCCTGTTTTAAATTTGTGCTATTGATTTTGGTTTCTGTGTAATAATAAAACACGGAAGTGTATACAATGATAATCTCTCATAGATTTCCCTCAACTACTAAGCGGCATTAAATCATCCTTTGTATTTTGTATGCAATAAAGATTTATATGGATTCCTTGAGGGTAGCCCGAAGACTGTAGTCGTGTGTTTCTAGTATATTTTTCATAGTTAAGTTTATAGGATATTATTGTGCAAAAGTGTACCAATTTTGTAGAATAAGCATTCATAAGTAATCTTAAGTGTGAGAAGTGTAGTATTTACGCAGTGATCTCAGTGTTTGTGCTATCTCAATGAATCCATTTCTTCAGTAAAATGGCGGTACCCATTTTACTGTAGATTCTTTCCTCCTTCACTAGACACTGGCATCACTATACCGTATGTTTGCATACGGTCATGTGGCCATTCCTAATTCTAACATAGTCCTTTCCTTATTCCTATCCATCCTATTATCCCACTTTAACTTTTGTAATTAAAAAATTTTGAACCTACCCTCAATCTACTTGACATTGGCAAAATTACGCGCACGCGTAGAGGCCATTAATATAAGATAATAATAATAATAATAATAAAGATTTATATAAATAAAATAAGCCCAACTCATTCTTAAGATTACATTTTCTGTTATAATTAAATTAAAAACGAAATATGAAAGATTTTTTATTCCACTGCTTAATTTTTCTTTTAATATTTTTCTTTGTAGTGAAGTTTAATTGACGTATTTGATTGATGAAAATCAGATATTTTCTGTATATATTAATTATACTCTATGTCAGATATCTACTCAGTTAAATTTCACTCCATAAATTTATTTATTTTACCAAATTCAGGTATAAATTCTGTGATTCCATATCTTTGGGAGTCCTTAGAGCCATTTAAAACCACAACTGATAGTCTACCCCCATTAAAGTACCTGTGTGAAGTTAGCAGCCAAAGTTAGCGGCCAATTATAATCCGACTAGTTTAAAGAGTCATTCATAAAATAAATAAATTTAACTAATCAAAGCGTCTCCTCAGGTAAGGTTATTACAAATAATTAAACATATTACCATTGACTTTTTCCAAAAAAAAAAAAAAAATTGACTGAAAAAAAAAATGTGGGAAAAATTTAGTTAAATTTGTGGAAGTAATTTTCACTATTCCAATTCTTTAGAGGACCCCACTGCCCTTTGCCCATATGAATTTCCAGGTGGCTTCTCGAGTCCTTCATGACTAAAAATTTTTTTTTGTAGATCGTAAAACTCACTTTGAACTTTTTAAAATTCGTCTATGGGTGAACGTTAGCTAAGTGATTTTCACTATACCTATTCTTTAGAGGACCCCAATGCTCTTCTTTCTTATGAATTTCCAGGTGGCTTCTCGAGTCCTTCATGACTAAACATTTTTTTTTGTAGATCGTAAAACTCACTTTGAACTTTTTAAAATTCGTCTATGGGTGAACTACAGCTAAGTGATTTTCACTATACCTATTCTAAGTGATTTTCACTATACCTATTCTTTAGAGGACCCCAATGCTCTCCTCTCATATGAATTTCCAGGTGGCTTCTCGAGTCCTTCATGACTAAACATTTTTTTTTGTAGATCGTAAAACTCACTTTGAACTTTTTAAAATTCGTCTATGGGTGAACGTTAGCTAAGTGATTTTCACTATACCTATTCTTTAGAGTACCCAAATGCTCCTCTCTCCTATGAATTTCCAGGTGGCTTCTCGGGTCCTACATGACTAAACTTTTTTTTTTGTAGAACGTAAAACTCACTTTGAACTTTTTAAAATTCGTCTATGGGTGAACGTTAGCTAAGTGATTTTCACTATACCTATTCTTTAGAGGACCCAAATGCTCTTCTTTCTTATGAATTTCCAGGTGGCTTCTCGAGTCCTTCATGACTAAACATTTTTTTTTGTAGAACGTAAAACTCACTTTGAACTTTTTAAAATTCGTCTATGGGTGAACGTTAGCTAAGTGATTTTCACTATACCTATTCTTTAGAGGACCCCAATGCTCCTCTCTCATATGAATTTCCAGGTGGCTTCTCGAGTCCTTCATGACTAAAAATTTTTTTTTGTAGATCGTAAAACTCACTTTGAACTTTTTAAAATTCATCTATGGGTGAACGTTAGCTAAGTGATTTTCACTATACCTATTCTTTAGAGGACCCCAATGCTCTCCTCTCATATGAATTTCCAGGTGGCTTCTCTAGTCCTTCATGACTAAACATTTTTTTTTGTAGAACGTAAAACTCACTTTGAACTTTTTAAAATTCGTCTATCGGTGAACGTTAGCTAAGTGATTTTCACTATACCTATTCTTTAGAGGACCCAAATGCTCTTCTTTCTTATGAATTTCCAGGTGGCTTCTCGAGTCCTTCATGACTAAACATTTTTTTTTGTAGAACGTAAAACTCACTTTGAACTTTTTAAAATTCGTCTATGGGTGAACTATAGCTAAGTGATTTTCACTATACCTATTCTTTAGAGGACCCCAATGCTCTCCTCTCATATGAATTTCCAGGTGGCTTCTCGAGTCCTTCATGACTAAAAATTTTTTTTTGTAGGTCGTAAAACTCACTTTGAACTTTTTAAAATTCGTCTATGGGTGAACTATAGCTAAGTGATTTTCACTATACCTATTCTTTAGAGGACCCCAACGCACTCCTCTCATATAAATTTCCAGGTGGCTTCTCGAGTCCTTCATGACTAAACATTTTTTTTTGTAGATCGTAAAACTCACTTTGAACTTTTTAAAATTCGTCTATGGGTGAACGTTAGCTAAGTGATTTTCACTATACCTATTCTTTAGAGGAACCCAATGCTCTCCTCTCATATGAATTTCCAGGTGGCTTTTCGAGTCCTTCATGACTAAACATTTTTTTTTGTAGATCGTAAAACTCACTTTGAACTTTTTAAAATTCGTCTATGGGTGAACGTTAGCTAAGTGATTTTCACTATACCTATTCTTTAGAGTACCCAAATGCTCCTCTCTCCTATGAATTTCCAGGTGGCTTCTCGGGTCCTTCATGACTAAACTTTTTTTTTTGTAGAACGTAAAACTCACTTTGAACTTTTTAAAATTCGTCTATGGGTGAACGTTAGCTAAGTGATTTTCACTATACCTATTCTTTAGAGGACCCAAATGCTCTTCTTTCTTATGAATTTCCAGGTGGCTTCTCGAGTCCTTCATGACTAAACATTTTTTTTTTGTAGAACGTAAAACTCACTTTGAACTTTTTAAAATTCGTCTATGGGTGAACGTTAGCTAAGTGATTTTCACTATACCTATTCTTTAGAGGACCCCAATGCTCCTCTCTCATATGAATTTCCAGGTGGCTTCTCGAGTCCTTCATGACTAAAAATTTTTTTTTGTAGATCGTAAAACTCACTTTGAACTTTTTAAAATTCGTCTATGGGTGAACGTTAGCTAAGTGATTTTCACTATACCTATTCTTTAGAGGACCCCAATGCTCTCCTCTCATATGAATTTCCAGGTGGCTTCTCGAGTCCTTCATGACTAAACATTTTTTTTTGTAGAACGTAAAACTCACTTTGAACTTTTTAAAATTCGTCTATGGGTGAACGTTAGCTAAGTGATTTTCACTATACCTATTCTTTAGAGGACCCCAATGCTCCTCTCTCATATGAATTTTCAGGTGGCTTTTCGAGTCCTTCATGACTAAAAATTTTTTTTTGTAGATCGTAAAACTCACTTTGAACTTTTTAAAATTCATCTATGGGTGAACGTTAGCTAAGTGATTTTCACTATATATACACACTATATTTCTCTTTTTTGTAGATCGTAAAACTCACTTTGAACTTTTTAAAATTCGTCTATGGGTGAACGTTAGCTAAGTGATTTTTACTATACCTATTCTTTAGAGGACCCCAATGCTCTCCTCTCATATGAATTTCCAGGTGGAAAGTCTCGAGTCCTTCATGACTAAACATTTTTTTTTGTAGATCGTAAAACTCACTTTGAACTTTTTAAAATTCGTCTATGGGTGAACTATAGCTAAGTGATTTTCACTATACCTATTCTTTAGAGGACCCCAATGCTCTCCTCTCATATGAATTTCCAGGTGGCTTCTCGAGTCCTTCATGACTAAACATTTTTTTTTGTAGATCGTAAAACTCACTTTGAACTTTTTAAAATTCGTCTATGGGTGAACGTTAGCTAAGTGATTTTCACTATACCTATTCTTCAGAGGACCCAAATGCTCTTCTTTCTTATGAATTTCCAGGTGGCTTCTCGAGTCCTTCATGACTAAACATTTTTTTTTGTAGAACGTAAAACTCACTTTGAACTTTTTAAAATTCGTCTATGGGTGAACGTTAGCTAAGTGATTTTCACTATACCTATTCTTTAGAGGACCCCAATGCTCCTCTCTCATATGAATTTCCAGGTGGCTTCTCGAGTCCTTCATGACTAAAAATTTTTTTTTGTAGATCGTAAAACTCACTTTGAACTTTTTAAAATTCGTCTATGGGTGAACGTTAGCTAAGTGATTTTCACTATACCTATTCTTTAGAGGACCCCAATGCTCCTCTCTCATATGAATTTCCAGGTGGCTTCTCGAGTCCTTCATGACTAAAAATTTTTTTTTGTAGATCGTAAAACTCACTTTGAACTTTTTAAAATTCGTCTATGGGTGAACGTTAGCTAAGTGATTTTCACTATACCTATTCTTTAGAGGACCCAAATGCTCTTCTTTCTTATGAATTTCCAGGTGGCTTCTCGAGTCCTTCATGACTAAACATTTTTTTTTGTAGAACGTAAAACTCACTTTGAACTTTTTAAAATTCGTCTATGGGTGAACGTTAGCTAAGTGATTTTCACTATACCTATTCTTTAGAGGACCCCAATGCTCTTCTCTCATATGAATTTCCAGGTGGCTTCTCGAGTCCTTCATGACTAAAAATTTTTTTTTGTAGATCGTAAAACTCACTTTGAACTTTTTAAAATTCGTCTATGGGTGAACGTTAGCTAAGTGATTTTCACTATACCTATTCTTTAGAGGACCCCAATGCTCTTCTCTCATATGAATTTCCAGGTGGCTTCTCGAGTCCTTCATGACTAAAAATTTTTTTTTGTAGATCGTAAAACTCACTTTGAACTTTTTAAAATTCGTCTATGGGTGAACGTTAGCTAAGTGATTTTCACTATACCTATTCTTTAGAGGACCCAAATGCTCTTCTTTCTTATGAATTTCCAGGTGGCTTCTCGAGTCCTTCATGACTAAACATTTTTTTTTTGTAGAACGTAAAACTCACTTTGAACTTTTTAAAATTCGTCTATGGGTGAACGTTAGCTAAGTGATTTTCACTATACCTATTCTTCAGAGGACCCAAATGCTCTTCTTTCTTATGAATTTCCAGGTGGCTTCTCGAGTCCTTCATGACTAAACATTTTTTTTTGTAGATCGTAAAACTCACTTTGAACTTTTTAAAATTCGTCTATGGGTGAACGTTAGCTAAGTGATTTTCACTATACCTATTCTTTAGAGGACCCCAATGCTCTCCTCTCATATGAATTTCCAAGTGGTTTCTCGAGTCCTTCATGACTAAACATTTTTTTTTGTAGATCGTAAAACTCACTTTGAACTTTTTAAAATTCGTCTATGGGTGAACGTTAGCTAAGTGATTTTCACTATACCTATTCTTTAGAGGACCCCAATGCTCTCCTCTCATATGAATTTCTAGGTGGCTTTTCGAGTCCTTCATGACTAAACATTTTTTTTTGTAGATCGTAAAAATTACTTTGAACTTTTTAAAATTCGTCTATGGGTGAACGTTAGCTAAGTGATTTTCACTATACCTATTCTTTAGAGGACCCCAATGCTTCTCTCTCATATGAATTTCCAGGTGGCTTCTCGAGTCCTTCATGACTAAACATTTTTTTTTGTAGAACGTAAAACTCACTTTGAACTTTTTAAAATTCGTCTATGGGTGAACGTTAGCTAAGTGATTTTCACTATACCTATTCTTTAGAGGACCCCAATGCTCCTCTCTCATATGAATTTCCAGGTGGCTTCTCGAGTCCTTCATGACTAAACATTTTTTTTTGTAGATCGTAAAACTCACTTTGAACTTTTTAAAATTCATCTATGGGTGAACGTTAGCTAACTGATTTTCACTATACCTATTCTTTAGAGGACCCCAATGCTCTCCTCTCATATGAATTTCCAGGTGGTTTCTCGAGTCCTTCATGACTAAACATTTTTTTTTGTAAATCGTAAAACACACTTTGAACTTTTTAAAATTCGTCTATGGGTAAACGTTAGCTAAGTGATTTTCACTATACCTATTCTTTAGAGGACCCCAATGCTCTCCTCTCATATGAATTTCCAGGTGGCTTCTCGAGTCCTTCATGACTAAACATTTTTTTTTGTAGATCGTAAAACTTACTTTGAACTTTTTAAAATTCGTCTATGGGTGAACGTTAGCTAAGTGATTTTCACTATACCTATTCTTTAGAGGACCCCAATGCTCTCCTCTCATATGAATATCCAGGTGGCTTCTCGAGTCCTTCATGACTAAACAATTTTTTTTGTAGATCGTAAAACTCACTTTGAACCTGGATATTCATATGAGAGGAGAGCATTGGGGTCCTCTAAAGAATAGGTATAGTGAAAATCACTTAGCTAACGTTCACCCATAGACGAATTTTAAAAAGTTCAAAGTAAGTTTTACGATCTACAAAAAAAAATGTTTAGTCATGAAGGACTCGAGAAGCCACCTGGAAATTCATATGAGAGGAGAGCATTGGGGTCCTCTAAAGAATAGGTATAGTGAAAATCACTTAGCTAACGTTCACCCATAGACAAATTTTAAAAAGTTCAAAGTAAGTTTTACGTTCTACAAAAAAAAATGTTTAGTCATGAAGGACTCGAGAAGCCACCTGGAAATTCATAGGAGAGAGGAGCATTGGGGTCCTCTAAAGAATAGGTATAGTGAAAATCACTTAGCTAACGTTCACCCATAGACGAATTTTAAAAAGTTCAAAGTGAGTTTTACGATCTACAAAAAAAAATGGTTAGTCATGAAGGACTCGAGAAGCCACCTGGAAATTCATATGAGAGAGGAGCATTGGGGTCTTCTAAAGAATAGGTATAGTGTAAATCACTTAGCTAACGTTCACCCATAGACGAATTTTAAAAAGTTCAAAGTGAGTTTTACGATCTACAAAAAAAAATGTTTAGTCATGAAGGACTCGAGAAACCACCTGGAAATTCATATGAGAGGAGAGCATTGGGGTCCTCTAAAGAATAGGTATAGTGAAAATCACTTAGCTAACGTTCACCCATAGACGAATTTTAAAAAGTTTAAAGTGATTTTTACGATCTACAAAAAAAAATGTTTAGTCATGAAGGACTCGAGAAGTCACCTGGAAATTCATATGAGAGGAGAGCATTGGGGTCCTCTAAAGAATAGGTCTAGTGAAAATCACTTAGCTAACGTTCACCCATAGATGAATTTTAAAAAGTTCAAAGTGAGTTTTACGATCTACAAAAAAAAATTTTTAGTCATGAAGGACTCGAGAAGCCACCTGGAAATTCATATGAGAGAGGAGCATTGGGGTCCTCTAAAGAATAGGTATAGTGAAAATCACTTAGCTAACGTTCACCCATAGACGAATTTTAAAAAGTTCAAAGTGAGTTTTACGTTCTACAAAAAAAAATGTTTAGTCATGAAGGACTCGAGAAGCCACCTGGAAATTCATAAGAAAGAAGAGCATTTGGGTCCTCTAAAGAATAGGTATAGTGAAAATCACTTAGCTAACGTTCACCCATAGATGAATTTTAAAAAGTTCAAAGTGAGTTTTACGACCTACAAAAAAAAATTTTTAGTCATGAAGGACTCGAGAAGCCACCTGGAAATTCATGTGAGAGAGGAGCATTGGGGTCCTCTAAAGAATAGGTATAGTGAAAATCACTTAGCTAACGTTCACCCATAGACGAATTTTAAAAACTTTCAAAGTGAGTTTTACGATCTACAAAAAA
Source organism: Monopis laevigella (assembly GCA_947458855.1). Classification (NCBI taxonomy): domain Eukaryota; kingdom Metazoa; phylum Arthropoda; class Insecta; order Lepidoptera; family Tineidae; genus Monopis; species Monopis laevigella. The sequence goes on along the minus strand of OX381594.1, from coordinate 3,680,922 downwards.
AAATGTTTAGTCATGAAGGACTCGAGAAGCCACCTGAAAATTCATATGAGAGAGAAGCATTGGGGTCCTCTAAAGAATAGGTATAGTGAAAATCACTTAGCTAACGTTCACCCATAGACGAATTTTAAAAAGTTCAAAGTGAGTTTTACGATCTACAAAAAAAAATTTTTAGTCATGAAGGACTCGAGAAGCCACCTGGAAATTCATATGAGAGAGAAGCATTGGGGTCCTCTAAAGAATAGGTATAGTGAAAATCACTTAGCTAACGTTCACCCATAGACGAATTTTAAAAAGATCAAAGTGAGTTTTACGATCTTAAAAAAAATGTTTAGTCGTGAAGGACTCGAGAAGCCACCTGGAAATTCATAAGAATGAAGAGCATTGGGGTCCTCTAAAGAATAGGTATAGTGAAAATCACTTAGCTAACGTTCACCCATAGACGAATTTTAAAAAGTTCAAAGTGAGTTTTACGATCTACAAAAAAAAATGTTTAGTCATGAAGGACTCGAGAAGCCACCTGGAAATTCATATGGGCAAAGGGCAGTGGGGTCCTCTAAAGAATTGGAATAGTGAAAATTACTTCCACAAATTAAACTAAATTTTTCCCACATTTTTTTTTTCAGTCAATTTTTTTTTTTTTTTTGGAAAAAGTCAATGGTAATGTGTTTAATTATTTGTAATAACCTTACCTGAGGAGACGCTTTGATTAGTTAAATTTATTTATTTTATGAATGACTCTTTAAACTAGTCGGATTATAATTGGCCGCTAACTTTGGCTGCTAACTTCACACAGGTCATTAAAGTTATCTTCACAGCGTCAATGGGAGATGATACCAAAAATAAATGATGGTAGTATAAACCAAAATGAATAAGTTGGTAAAACATAATTAATAAATATATTTATTATCTACATTTGTTTCTCAATCTCGCGTCCGGTGGCACTAACACTCCTAACTATGATTACAATTAGTTTTATATAACGTAACTTGCAATGCCCTACCAGGGTTTATGTACACCAAAATATTCGTTACTATAAAAGTTATAATGTAAAATGTAACATGTTGATATAAATCCAATAAAACTACAATAATAAGATAATTCTGAACAACTTGGTTTATTTGACAAATTATAAAACTATTTTTTTCTCTGTGACACGATTGACAACTACATTTTAAAATACTTTCTTTTTAATAATATGATCATTTTCTACATCCTCCCCACCTTGCAATTTAATTAAAACTACATAAATTGCAACCATTAATTTAATTAAACCAAACGTAGAAAACCATTACTTCGAATAGCTTTACCAGTCATCGATAGCAGCTGTCAACTATTAATGACAGATAAATAATAATAAAACTTGAATATGTAACGAAAATAAAACTAACCTCAGTAAATAAAACTAACCTCAGTAAATAAAACACTAATTAACGAACCAACCTTTATATTATTACATAATGTTACGTCTACAAATCAAGACGATTAGGTGCTCTTATAATTCTACCACTTCTAGACTTCTGTTCTGTTATGATGTCTTCCTTTGCATCGTCGTTTAAGGAAACTTCGAGTGGATATAATTTCTGAAATGGACGTAACTTTTGTCCCATTGCAGTTTTTACTTTAGCCACTCTAGCATGTTCATCTCTTCCAGGATATATTTCGAGTACTACACCTAAAGGCCATTTAATTCTTTTATCTTCGGTCTCTATTAACACAACGTCACCAATTTTCAATGTGCCTTTATTTTTGGAAACCTTTTGAGTTAATAAAGATAAATATTCACTTCTAAATCTACTTCTAAAATCTGTTCTTATTTTGTGTAAATATTTCAATCTACTATTTAATGAATTATGTTCAATATTATCTAAATCCGGTAATTCTGAATTAAAATACCTTGCAAAAAACAATTCGGTGTCAGTGCCTTGAGATTATCTGGATCATCTCCAATATAAGTTAAAGGTCTTGAATTCATAGTCTCTTCACAATCTGTCAGAACAGTCTCCAACTCTTGATAATCAAGGCTTGCTTGCCCTAAAATTCTTCTTAACATTTCTTTTAATGTACGTATCAATCTCTCCCACCAACCTCCCCACCAGGGAGCTCTGGGAGGATTAAATCGCCACTTCAACTTCTTAGTACACGAAAACTCAGCTATTTTACTCCAATCTACATTTTTTAGTCCAAACCAACAAAATTAGTGCCATTATCCGTATAAATTACCTCAGGTCTTCCTCTCCTTGCTATAAAACGTCTGAGTGCCATCAAAAAAGTGTCCGTGGATAATGATAAAGTCAACCCTAAATGAACTGCGCGATACACAGCACATGTAAATAATATTATCCAACATTTAATTCCTGCCTTTAAAATTAACGGTCCAGCCAAATCAATACCTGTAACCTCGAAAGCCTTGGCGTTTTTTATTCTATTCTCAGGTAAAGGAGCTGGTTGGGGTTGTACAGGTTTCTGCCTATGTCGTTTACAAACAACACATTCCGAAATAATCTTCTTAGACAATCGTCTTATACCAACAATCCAATAAAATTCTCTTAAATTTGACATTAAAACTTGTACACCGGCATGTTGTAGTTCCCGATGCTTATCTCTTACCAATGTCATAATAATATGATTGTTGCTCGGCAATAAAATAGGCGATTAAATGAAATATAATCGCCTATTTAATAACATAAAATGTTCAACTTCTTCGCTATACGTTAATCTAGTTTTAACTCTTAGTATACCCTCCAAATCAATAAAAGTTGTTATACCAAAAGCTTTCTTCTTCTGTTTATTAAAATCGATAAAATACTCTATCTGAATCAACTTCAATAATATTTTCTCAGCGTTCAAGTATTCTTCTACATCTATATTCTTTTCATATTTAACTATTTCATTATTTACTTTATTCTTCAATTTATTTACAAACCTTAAAACTCGTGCAAACATATTTACAGTTTTTATATAAGTAGAAAAATAATTTAATCCTTCACAAAACTGATTCTGTGATAATACAGATTGACATCTTATAGTTTTACATTTTTCTTTATTAGCTTCGTCAAAATTATGTACAACTTTTGTAATTGGCCATTCATTTTTATTAAACATTAGCCATTTCGGACCATTACACCAATCACATTTAATTAGAATATCAGCAGTACATCCCCTAGATAGTATATCAGCTGGATTCTCTATCCCAGAAATATGATACCAATCTTTCCGACTACTTATTTCTACGATTTCTTTAACTCTATTATTTACAAACAACATATTCCAATTATCTTCCTTTTGTATCCATATTAAAGCTACCATAGAATCGGTCCAAAAGAAAATATTATTACTAACATTCAGTTCTTCTTTTAAACTTCTAAATAATCTTACACCAAGCAAAGCCGCCATCAATTCAAGTCTCGGTATCGTAGTATTCTTTGTTGGAGCAACTCTTGCTTTGGCGCACACCAATCGAACTGAAACATAATTATTATAACTAGCACGTAAATATATTACAGCTCCATAAGCCACTTGACTCGATTCACAAAATATATGTAAATATTTCTCAGCCTTATCAAAATTAATAGTAGTTAGTCTTCTCGGTATACTATATTCATTCAAAAACTTTAATTTGACTATCCATGTTTTGAACTCTTTACTTATTTTATCATTTAATTCTTCATCCCATGAAACTTTACTCATCCAAGCCTTTTGTAATAAAATTTTAGGAATTAATGTTATTGGACTTGTGAATCCCACAGGGTCATAAATTCTTTGTGCATAAGATTATAAATTACGTTTCGTTACTATATTTACATCATTATTCTCAGTTACATAATTACAACGTAATGTATCTACAACAGTATCCCAAAATAAACCTAAAATTGTTGTCATACCTGTATTATTAGAAATCATTGGAGCAGTTACCCATCCTCTTAATTCAAATTCACCCAACTCCATTAAATAATTAGCCTCCTTCATAAATTTATTTACCTCTTCTTTTGTTTCGAAACTTGTTATACTATTATCTACATAAAAACTGTGCTTTAAAATTTTTGCTGTCTTCTTTAATTCTTCAGGCGCTTTTTCTAAATGTAATAATAATGTCGCTGAAAGTAAAAACGGGCTACAAGAGATACCAAAAACAACACGACAATGTCGGTACACTATTAACTCTTTTTTATTATAATCACGCCACCAAATAAAACGTAAATTATCGCGATCTGGTTTTAAAGATATTTGTAAAAAAGCACGTTTGATATCCGATGAAACACCTAAGGCATATTTTCGAAACATTATTAATAAATTTGGAATTCTCTCTATTAAATTAATACCCTTACTTAAACATGAATTTAACGAAATACCCCTACTATCTTTAGCAGATGCATCAAAGACTGGTCTTATACGTGTAGTAAGGCTAGAATTTTTAACTACTACGTGGTGAGGTAGATAATGACCATTTACATTATTGTTATTTATAGTAACTTCTTCAATAATACCCAATTTAACCCATTCTTTAAAAACATTGTCATAATCTTCAAAATTCCCAGTTAATAATAAACGATTCGTTGTAGAATGTAAACGATTCATAGCAACTTTATAGTTACTTTGCAAATCTGGTTTGCCATCTTTCCATAATAAATTAACCTCATACCTGTTATTCTTGTTCACCGTTACTGACTTTCTGAAGTTCTCCATCGCATCTATCTCCATCTCCCTCTCGTTTTTAACTTCAATAGGGTCTCGAACACCAATTGTCTCCAACTGCCATAATTTTGCTACTTCGTGATTACAGTTGGTAATAGTCGTCATTGTTGAACCATAAATATTATCGTTCATTTGCCCTTGAACAGTCCAACCCAGTTTTGTCTTTAGTACTAAATTCTCGTCGATATTTACAAATTGGTTAGTTATCAGGGATCCGTAATAGTCTGAACCAATTAACATTTTTATCTCCATATTTTCATGACCAACATCAGACAGTAAAATATTCTTCTTCTTAAGTACTTCAATTATATTACTATTACTTCTAATTCTCGGTATATTTCCACAAATTTTAACTTCATCTAATGCTGTTATTGTTATTTTATAATCCTCGGTGCAGTTGGCTACTACTACATCATATAATTTATGTTGTTGGTTTGCTGTTTCTAAGCCTCCAAAAACGAAATGTCCCAACAACTCTTCACCAACTGGTTGCAAATTTAGATATTTTGCTAAATCCTTCTGAATATATGATCTCTGCGATCCAGAGTCTACTAAAGCTCGTATAATAATTGAATTCTTACCATTCATAATTCTCACTAGTACAGTCGGGAGCATAACCACATTGTTCTTATAACATAATAGTACTCCTTCTTTCTGTTCTACTTTCTCAGACTTCATATTTTTATCTCCAATCTGTGAACACATAATTGCTAGATGCCTTTTAGTACATATAATACATTTAATAAAATATTTACATTTATCTGCACAATGCCCCTTCTTTAGACACCTAAAACAAGCTTTATTCTTCTTAATTAAATTCGTCTTTTCTTCATAACCCATATCTCTAGCTTTAAAACAATCTGAACTCATGTGGGTACTCTTGTCACAAAATATACAAAATTTTGTATCCTAATTTTGTCCTTCTTCTTTTTGTCTGCATTTCCAGAAATAATACAAGCGGCAGTAGGTTGTGTAATATTATGCTCTGTATTAAAACAATTTTTGGCTACTTCGATTCGCTCCTCACTATCTACTTCATGTCCCAAAAAATTAAGTAATTTTTGTAAGTCGTTAAAATTGTCTATTTTAATTGGCTCTGATCTCCGAAAACGTTCCCAAGCTCGTAATGTATCTTCTGGGAGAGTGGATTCTACTAATGGATATAAAATGCAGGCATACTTATCTTTTGTGACATTCATTGTATCCAAAGCTTGAATTTGTGTCATTAATCTGTCATACAGCGTTCTTAAATTGAATTTCTTCTCGGTTTTATTTAATATTAAATTCAATAATTCTCTCACGTAAAAGTCAATAATAATTTCGTCTCGAGCAAACCTGGTTTTTAATTGTTGTATTGCTTGAGAGTAATTAATACCGGACGGCGGAAAACTTTCAATTAGACTCCATGCGCTCGACCCGGGTTCCATTGCCTGTGATAAATATTGGAACTTATCATCTTCATCCATATCCTCATCGGCATCGATCTTTTTAAACTGGCCCCAAAACTTAAGCCAGTTCCTCACATTACCGTCGAACTTTTGTAAATGTAATGTGGGGAGCTTAAAATGCCTTTTTAATTTAATATTTTGGCTGCAATCGCTACAATTACTCGCACGATGAGAATTTACTGATAAACAGTCATCCTTCTTACATAAATTTGACTTGTGTTGGAATACGACCTCCTCATATAACATTTTTTGCCGCATCCAACGTGCATTGTACTCTTCGGCCAATTCTGAGTCCTCGATAAATAATTTTTCGTCAAACTTACTTTCTTCCAAAATTACTCTCTATTTTGAACAGCTCACTATATTTATCCGACAAAATGCTAAAAATTATCTTTACCACGGTAACATTTTGCGGATCCTTTTGA